>OX387276.1:15050112-16250112 GCA_947562075.1 Orthosia gracilis
ATTTTGTAAGTCAGAATCATCTTTTGGCATAAATTTCATATCAATAATCAAAAAAGGCAGAACCATTCTATCGCAGAAAGTTCACAGTCAGAATCGTCTTTTGGCATAAATTTCATATCCATAATAATTGAAATACTCATCTATCACAATACAAAAAATTCATAGATCATTCAAAAAAATCTATTTTATAGAAATGCCTACTAAAATTAGTAGGCAATATGATAAAAACTATTTAAATAATTAAATTGACCGGGTTTTCTGAATAATGCCCATCACTTACTGGGCCGGGTAATAAAAAGTAGTGTTTTTTGAAATTATTTTAATGTTGACATTGGTTTTAATATGTAATACATAAGTACATAAGTAAGTCCGACGGAAGCAATGGCCTGTGAAGAGTTCTGGGTTCGGAAGCTTTATAAATGTAGCAATCCCTTTAGGAAAATTTCCAAATTTGTTTCTGCCTATAACTTGTTTCGTACATTTACCATTTCTGTAATTCAAGAAGAACCGCGGCGTGCTTGTTTCTGTTGGACGAAGTAGTAGATATTTATCCGCGACTTTCACGAACTCATCGCGAATTACGAACATTCGATCTTTTTTCGTTTTCGTGTTAACAAGTTTTATAAGCAACATGTTGTCGTGAGTTTCTATATCGTCAACCGTAATATTCAATAATTCAGAGGTTCTACAAGCACCACTAACGCTAAAAATTAGAGCAACCTGGAAAGATAGATAATTTTGTTTGTATATTCGTACATTCAAATAAAAAATAATATTAATATAGTAAAGTAGTTTGTTTTTTTCGATAAACATACCTTTGTAGCCAAATATATGTCATCAGGGGATTTATTTAAAAACATCTCTACGTTTTGAGCTGTAAAAACTTTAGATTTTTATGCTTTTGAACCCATCCGATGATCGTTTCAAAAACGCTGTGAGTTTTGAATATTCTTTGATATGCACATTGTGTCTTGTGCTAACAGTGGATTTTAGCATTGAGTATATGGACCACTATGAAGATGGCTTATTTTTTTTTGATAGTTCACTAAAGTAAGCCAAAAATACACTCTCTGAGAACGACTTTGCTCCATTTCTATCTTTCCAATCAATAAATTTCTCATAAGATTTTACGTATTGTACTCGAGATTTTAAGGGTAAAAGATTTTCTATAACACTGTCGGCTTCATTTAGAATGTTTTCCGGAGTTAATATGTCGCTAGATGATTCCATTTTAATTCGAAGCCGAAGCACTCAAAATCAGATAGTATCACACTTTATCGTTTCCAAAAATATTGTCAAGCAAAATTAACAAAGTTCCCGCCAAATCACTTTTTTAAATTTCTTTCATTTTGAAATCAGAGTTAGCAGCAATCATTTTTAAATTTGGAACAAGTAGGATAGAAACGAATAATACGTACGTAAAAAATAAGTATTGATATCGGCTGGCTGAATAGAGCTAAAACATTGAGATTGGCACCTTTTGGTGCGATTAAAAAATATACTGTGCAATAATGAAATTTCATACATTTTTATTGCTCTAGAGCATTAAAGACTCGCTTTGTACTGAGTTTTTAGTGTGATTGTGATGAAATTAAAGCATAGTTGGAAGAAAATAATATTGTCCCATAAAATTATTCCAAATGAATTTCTGCCATCTTAATAATATGCCAAGTGAAATTATGCCGTCTAAAATTCTGCCATTAAAAGTGTGCCATTGTAAATTCGGACTTATAAACATTCGGCCAAACGATAATTATATTAAATATTTTTTATGGCTTAAAAATATTCGTCTAAAGAAGATTACGCCAATTGTGTTATGTCATATAAATTTCGGAGCATCAAAATTCTACCAGATTGAGGGAACCCCTCTGATTCAATGTCACTTCGTCCAGAGCCTAAAGTGAAACCACACAAAAACTCGTGTTTCCTGGACAGTTAGATTATCAAAGAAAACTTTATCAAATCAATAAAATATAACAAACATAAGGCGTGAAAAGTGTTAGATACACTTTTCACGCCTTATGTTTGTTGTGCGGCAAAGAAAATAAGTTTGCAATATTTTTTGGTAATTTAACTGACGGATCGATAACAATGGTTCAGAAAACTATCTTATTACAAGTGGAAACTTACTTGATCATAATCATGTCCATTGCTAATGGAACCAGCGAAAGTGAACAAAAAAACATGTACGCAAGTAGCCAAGCTCAGGGCGAAAGCCTTAGTGAAACTTAGGACCGGGATCTCATCGTCTGTGATCTTGACGAAGGACGACCAGTTTCTCTTGAGACTGAAGGAGTATGCTATTCTTCGGACTGGAAGAGAAATATGAGGTTATAATAACAGTAGTCTTGTAATTCCCATCCCAAAGATATAGACACAATTCACCTGCTATATAAATATGTAGTGACCATATCC
Organism: Orthosia gracilis; assembly: GCA_947562075.1. Classification (NCBI taxonomy): domain Eukaryota; kingdom Metazoa; phylum Arthropoda; class Insecta; order Lepidoptera; family Noctuidae; genus Orthosia; species Orthosia gracilis. Next base: position 15,052,528 of record OX387276.1, read on the forward strand.
AGTGCCCATTTTGCCAGCTATCGTATTATCATTTTAATATAATAAATGTAAAAATCAGAATTTTTGATGTTTCTTTGTCACTCACGCCGAAATGGCTAAACGCATTTGGGTGACACTAAGCACACGTGAAGGCCATGAACAGGATACTTTATATCCCTGGTAATTAGTGGCCTTCGGATAACTTTCGTCATTCAAGCAGGTTAAGACGCAGCTGGCAAATGCTATAAGCCTACCTATATTAATTATATAGTATACTAGCTGACCCCCGGGGCTTCGCTCCCGTCAATTGGCTATTTACCTACCTACCCTACCTACCCTATATACCCCACTCTACCTACCCTACCCTACCCTACCTACCCTACCCTACCTACTCTACCCTACCTACCCTACCCTACCCTACCCTATCCTACCTACCCTACCCTACCTACCCTACCCTACCTACCCTACCCTAGGGGTATGAAAAATAGATAGTAGCCGATTCTCAGACCTACTGAATATGCATATTAAATTTGGTAAAAATCAGTAAAGCCGTTTCGGAGGAGTACGGTAACCAACATTGTGACACGAGAATTTTATATATAAGATTTTTGTGTTTCTTTAATTGGGTTTAACCATTCTAAGTAAATAAGGACAAGTACCGCTACTATCAATATGAAGATCTAAATTAGTACTAGAATTATCATAATAAAATGTTCTTATGGAGGTAAATTATATGTATTATTATCATGCGAGAAGTCATTAATCATGTAAAGTACCTGGGCGAACGAGCTCTGCTCGGGTGAAAATAGAGAAAACGACGTTTTCTTAATATTAAACTTAGCTAGATCGATTTATCGCCCCCGAAACTCCCAGCGTACTAAATGTCATGAAAATCGTTGGAGCCGTTTCCGAGATTCAGATTATATATATACATATATTCAAGAATTGCTTGTTTGGTAGGTTAGGTAGGGTTGGGTTGGTAGGGAAGGGTAGGTAGGGTAGGGTAGGTAGGGTAGGGTAGGTAGGGTAGGGTAGGTAGAGTAGGGTAGGTAGGGTAGGTTAGGTAGGGCTAGGTAGGGTAGGGTAGGTAGGGTAGGGTAGATAGGGTATGGTAGGTAGGGTAGGTAGGTAGGGTAGGTAGGTAGGGTAGGGTAGGTAGTGTAGGTAGGTAAGTAGCCAATTGACGGGAGCGAAGCCCCGGGGATCAGCTAGTAATAATATAGTTTCTAAAGAATACTTACGCCTCGAATCAGTGCTGTCATATTCTAGATAAATTGTTGATGATATAGCTGCTACAACTAATCCTACCATTATGGTTCTGTAAAGAATGATATAAGCAAACTTAATAGGTGAATTGTCCTAGGTTAAGTAGGTAAATTAATCTTTCTGATTTCCAACTCAATTCAAATTGCGTCTAGGCGATATCACGCACGTATTTGCTAAGAAAATTTTAAGTGCGAATCGGCCGAATTGCTTCTCATCGCGTCCATATTAATCTACTTGCAATTTCTTAGTAAAATATGTTTATCGGTGTGATATACATCGCGTTTCATTGAGCCATCAGGACGGACACTTAGAATGACTCAGATGATGTAAATTACACAGCAAATGTAAAAACGCAAACAAGTTGTGTTTTGGACAGTATTGACCTTCTCGTACAACGTCAGAATTTATTCACGTGTAGTGAATAAAAAAAGACATTTTACAAAAAAATACAACCGACTTCCAAAAAAAACACTACGAGGTGAAAAAAATAACTTCAATTTCGGCAGTTCCTGTTTTCGTTTCTTCTTCTGATTCTTCTGAAATTGAAATTATTTTTCAAGAAAACTTCTTTCGATAAAAAAAAAATATTTTGCAAATCCGTTTACATATGACGGAGTTATGCGCGAACATACATAATATATATATATATATAAACATCCGAATTAAGAACCTCCTCCTTTTTAAAAGTCATTTAAAAATAGCATAAGTCAAGCTCAACCGATTTAAATAAATAGACAATGGTAATAATGGTGCACTGACGACTTTTAATTGGGAAGTAGCGGTCAAAGTGAATCGTGGAACAATTCAAGGCAGTTATTATGAAGACCACGGGAAAAACAATTTTAAAGACAGATTTTGCCAAACTGACCTTTTATTTAATGCCATTTGTTTTTCCCAAAGTGTCTTCATAAATGTTTGATTTAGATATATTAAGATTCGGGACGAGGAATATATCCTGATGTAAGCTTTAAGTATGAATTTGGATGGTTAAAACAGTGAAGGAATACCAATCAGGGAGAGTTTCAATTTGATACAGCCAAAAAGGAGGTGGCTATTGGCGTGCTAGAAGCGTCGCTATAGCGATTGGAAAAATGACAATCGCTATCAAAATGTCACGGGATCAATCCCTGACATTTTGGAATATCGACCATCGCCATCGCGGACCTCGATGGATATTAATTATCAAGAGCCTCAGAATAATTATTCAATATCGGTCTTACCGAACCGTGTCATAATTTTACTAAAATAAATGAAAATGTTAACTTACATAAACACACAAAACTTAAAACTATACTCGGTCTTCACTCCAGCCTTTTCACAATAATCCACAGTGATATTAGGGTCCACAGCAGTGATTGGATTCACCAAGTATATCGTCTTGAGGATCTTGGAAACTGATCCATGGCTACACACTGCTGGTAGACAGGTCCCCCATGATATTGTATCAGCCTTTCTACCTTCTTTGGATTTAATCTGGGAAAGCAAAAACATTAAGGAATTTTGAGTAGGTTCTATCAGATTTTGTTATCAATAGCTTCTGCTTACTAAAAATCGTTTCCAGAATTTGTGTTTTTGATAAAGTCAAGGAAAATTAGATAACATGCATTAAAATAATAAATAAATTTTGTCAGTCTCAGATAATTTTTTGTTTATCATGCTAGTTTTATGTATCTTACAATATACAATGATTTATGCTTATGCTATAATAGATCGATTCGGATGTATGATGATAATGTGATTTCACTAGATATTCAGTTAATGGAACTCTTAACTCCAATTATCCTTTAGTGCTTTATTGTCTCACTACAAGGCAAATGCCGTCCTCTACTTTTTCCAGTGTCTTGCAACTGTATTCTTATTTACTCTTTCTATTTTATCCTTCTCTCCTTGCTAGAGATGACACCCAACTTCTTTCAATCCCAATCTCTTCTCTATCAAACAATAAATGAAATAAAAATCAAATAAATCTTTATTGCTAGTTACTTAACCTATTATTTACAATATACTATACTTGGTTTTAAATGAGATTATTACCTATTTACACTGTATATATAACTATTTATTTTTCTCGGCACCTTGTTATTTTCCCTCGTACCGGCTTGTCTTTCGTCAAAGGCCTCCTCCAAGGCTCTCCACTTGACTCTGTCCCTCGCTACCCGTAACTATTCTGGACCTGTCTTCCTCTACTTCTTTTACTTATTCTCGGGTACCATTCTGTAATTATTTTTGTCCACTTTTCTTTCCTTTCTTTCATAGTCATCATATGTCCTTTCCATAGCCATTTTATTTTTTCCATGCAATATGAACTTTTTAAAATTACATTTTTCCTCTTATCTTTTTAACTGCATTCTGTATCTCCTTCTTACGCCCAATACACTTCTCTCTATTCCATTCCGACTAAACTTTGTTTTATTTTGTTGTTGTTATGTTAAAGCCCATGTTTGGCAACCGTATTCTATGTTAGACATGCCAAAATGCAGGTATTAAAGACTTTCCGTTTTTACTCCTCTTTCTATTGGAAATTCGTCACCAGTCGTTTCTAGTTTTATTTGAGCTGTATTTTTACCGTAATTTTTTTTTTAAATATTTGTTTGTACTTTTTATGAATCCCTTGGCGCTCTAATGCTTGCCATATGTAGTAATCTTCTAGAGAGTCATATGTTTTGTTGAAGTCCACGAAACTCAAATAATACATTTTATTACGTTCTTTGTATTTCTCCAATCTTTGTATATCTCCTATGATCGAGAATTTACTTCTGAATTCTACTTACTCTTTCGGTTGCATTTCATCTAGGATGTTAGTTAGTCTTAATAATATAACTTTGGAAAAGTATATATACATATGACATTAAACTTATCGGCCTGTAGTTGCCAATGTCTCCTTTGTCACCTTTCTTATGTAACAATACTATTTTTGATTTCGTCCAATTTTCGGTTATGCTTTCTGTTTCAATGATTTCATTAAATATATTTGTTAATTTGGGGACAATCATTGGCATTGCAACTTTTAGGAGTTCATTTGTGATTTTTTCGAAAGCTGGTGCTTTTTCTAGCTTCTGTGAATTAATTGCTTTATCTATCTCTTCATTTCAAATAGGTGGTATGGGCTCAAATTACCGCGTGTAATTTGCTTCGTAGTAAGGTTAATTTTTGAGTTTTTTACAGATCTTTATACAATTCCGTAGCTATGTTTAATATGTCATTTCTTTTAATAGTACTTTTTTCCAGTTTATCCTTCACATTTAGCATCCAATTCTTTTTTGAGTCCAGTTCTTTAAACGCTTACTTTAATTTTCCTGATCTCTTAATATGGTGTTTCAAAGTGATTGTCCTTGATTTTTTTGTCTTTCCTTGTTTTTTTGTTCATCTTTTTGCTTATATCTGATATCTGCTTAAGTTTTTCCTTATTTTTCAGCCCTTGTCTAGAAATTCTCTTGTAATGGCAGCACTGTACCTACCTGTCATTCAATTTTTTGACAGTTAACTTTCAAGATAACCGATCGGTCGAAGTTTTTAACAAGATCTTTATAACTTTTTAATCTTCCTTTCGAAGTTTTTCGGATGAATTACTCAATCACAAAGAAAATACAAAGTTGCACTGTTGCGCGGTGCGATAGTTATTTCTCATGTCTTTTATATATTTATCGAGAGCGTTTTGATACAGTGGGTATCAAAACCGGAACTATCAAACAATAAGGCCATAACAATAATATCATTACTTACATTCAAAAACTGCTCAGTCCGTCCATATACGTTAGCTCCACCATATTCTTTCTCTTCTCTATCCGTAAGTTTAACATCAGATAGACAATACTGAGTGGCGATCATGGGTTCGCCAAAATTGGAAGGTGCCTTCAGACATTGGTCGTAGTTACCCAAACTGTATTTGGAACCGTAGAAACTACCGACTGGATGGTGCATTGAGTTCCATACTGAAATTGATAATATTAGGATTAGAAAACATTATTAAATAAGTGAATGTAATGTGTGTCCATTGAAAAGTCACATTGGTCAGGTGGCCCAGGTCGAGGGTTCAAATCCGGGCAAATACCAATGTGACTTTTTCGAGTATCATTCTGAATTTCGACAGTTAATTATTTCGACACGGTCCCAATTTCGAAAAACAATAGTTCGACGACTCATTGCTTCGATAGAACATATATTCGACTAGCATTAGTCCTACAGATCACCCTTTGACAACACACACCTTCGAAGAACACTACTGCGACAGAACCCTTCTTCGATTTGCACTTGTTCGGAGGATCTCTATTTTGACGGAACATACCTTCGATATTATACTGCTCTGAAATGTGACAATAATAATTGAATTTTGCTATAAGGTTTAGGTACAAAATAAAACCATAAATAATAACCAATTATGTTTTAAATTATAACCAGTAAAAATCATTGCACAGTTTAATCATGTCTTCAGATAATATAAAGGATAACATCATTTATTGATATGTCTTCTTGATTATTTATTATATTAGACATGTGAGTAACGCTCCTTACACTCTTTCCCACGCTTCTGGAGTTCTCCCAGATAACTGGACAGAGTGGAAGAGCTCCCCAAGCTCTTTCAATACCGGATGTCCACTGCTTTCAGAAGTTTGGTTGTAATCCCGTCCTCGCCCGGGGCTTTGCCATGATTAAGTTGTTATACATACATAATTTTCGGGATCAGGTCTCGATGCATGCAATGCGTTCAGTTGGTCGTAGAAGTTTTTGTTGTATATGTATACTATTTTATACCTATTAAACCTCTCTTGTAAGCTAAAGAAAAAAATACTAGTTTAAATTATATGTTGATATATTCTATCTATTGTTTTGACATCTCTCAATAAAATTTTCACAACTTTAAGTCGTATATTTCCTAGAAATTACAACACGTTATCAGCACGAAGCTCCTATAGGAAATACAGTTAATCTTATTACAAATAGTGTGTAAAAAGTAATTTTTTGTGACATTGAATTTTTTCGAAAATAAAAATCATTTTCCGAGATGTCCAGTGGTGATTCAGTAGCAATCAGATGGTCTTCATCATCATTACCCTCACTTCTCCTATCTAATAGAGAAGGGTATCCTTCGTGGAAGTTCAAAATGAGGAACTACTTAATTCATGAAGATTTGTGGTGCACAATTGATGGGTACGATGAAGGAGATGCCACCTCTGAACAGGTAAAATCTCGAAATGATAAGAGAGCACTAGCAAAAATTTGCTTAACAGTAGATGGCTCTGCAATAACGCATATTAGGAGTGCAAAGTCTGCTCTAGAAGCCTGGAAGGCATTGCAAGATGCTTATGAAGATAAAGGCATGGGCAGAAGGTTGGCTTTAGAGATAAAGTTATATAGGCTCTCGCTAAATGAATTTCAAAATATTGAAATGTACATTAACGCTGTTTTGAGTACTGCACAAGATTTAGCTGACATCGGCAAGGTAATTGAAGATACTTCGATTGCTGCGATCTTATTAGGAGGTCTCTCTTCGAAATATGAGCCTCTAATAATGGCATTGGAGAATAGCAATGTAGAAGTAAGTACCGAGCTAGTTAAAAGGAAGCTACTGAATGAAATGTCAAAGATTGACTCCACAGAAAGTGATGCAGCTTTTCAACCAAAAAACCGATCTGACATTGATGTTCATAAAACAAAGAAGAAGAAACCAATTGTATGCTATGAATGTAACAAGCCTGGACACAAACGGCCTGACTGCCCTCTACGCAATAAGGTGAGGCGATTCTACATGGTTCGGCTAGTGGTGGACTGTACACTCTCGATTGTACAACTAATGCCCTCCAAAATGTGGCGTACAAGGTGCACTCTGACTCGTTGAGCAGGTTCCTGTTATGGCACAAACGGTTAGGTCACTTATGTTGCATTGGTATGAACCAATTAAAGAATTCTCACGTAGGTATAGATTATACTGAAATAGATAAATCGAGTTGCGTTGCCTGTGTTGAAGGCAAGCAGACGAGAAAATCTTTCAAGATGATTGCGTACAAGAAAGCTACCTCAAAGCTAGAATTGATTCACTCAGATTTATGTGGACCAATGTCTGAGACATCATTCCAAGGTAATAAGTATGTTCTTACTTTCATAGATGATTTTTCGCGGATGATCTATCCTTATTTTATTGCTTCTAAAGCACAAGTTAAGGAAAAGTTTTGTATTTTCCAAGCATTAGTGGAAAGACAAACCGGCGCTAAAATCAAGATTGAGAACTGACTGCGGAAAGGAATATGTCAATAAAGAGCTTGCGGATTACTTAGCTACAAGAGGAGTGACGCATGAGACTACAGTAGGGTATAGCCCTCAATCAAATCGAGTAGCAGAAAGGACCAATCGTTCCATCGTGGAAAAAGCACGGTCCATGCTAGCTCAGAGTTCGCTATCCAAAGCATACTGGGAAGATGCCTTCAAGACTGCTGTGTACTTAAAAAATAGGTCACCACATCGGGCTCTTGAGAGAAAAACACCTTTTGAAAAATGGAATGGCAATAAGGGTGATTTGACCCATTTGCGTGTGTTTGGGTGTAGAGCACTTATACAAGTTCCCGCTTGTCAACGGAAGAAACTTGATCTGAAGACTAAAGAAGTAATCTTTGTTGGATACTCAGAAGATCCAAATGGTTATTATTTCAGGGATTCTTCAAATCCAAGAAGCGTACAGAAGTCGAGAGATGTAACTTTTTTTGAAAATCATTTTTCCCAATTAAAAGGTAATGCTGTTGAATCTGTGAAAACGGAACCAGACATTTTGATTGATGAACAGCAGCATCAGGATTAGAATGAAGTTCGTCAAGAAAATAATTCTGTATGTAGTGATGATGAAAATGATTATAATTCAGCAGAATCAGAGGATCCTGCAAGTCCTGAACGGATAGAACCAGTTGTGGATCAGCAAGTAAGTAGATATCCTACTAGGATTCGTAAACAACCGGATTTCTCTACCTCTAAGGTATTTGTTGAAGAGATTATTGAACCGAAGAATTATCTCGAGGCAGTGAATGCAAATGTTGCTGATAGATGGCATTTGGCAATGACTGATGAACTCAATTCTTTACTAAAATTAAAAACCTGGAAGCTTGTTGACCGACCCAATGGAAATAAGAAGGTCATACCTTCGAAATGGATCTATAAGTTAAAGATGGATGCTGACGGAAATATTATGAAGTATAAGGCAAGACTAGTGGTTAAAGGTTTCAGACAAGTAGAAGGTGTTGACTACAATGAAACGTTTGCCCCTGTAGTTCGTCATTCTTCACTCCGTACATTGTTTGCTTTAGCTGTAGAAATGGACCTAAAAATGAGACACTTGGATGTTGATACAGCTTTTCTAAATGGAGATCTTGAAGAGGAAGTTTTTATGGAACAACCTCAAGGTCAAGAAGCTCAAGTTTGTCTGCTGCAGAAATCCTTATACGGGCTCAAACAAGCACCACGAGCATGGAACAGGATGTTGGATAAAACACTGTTGAAATTAGGTTTTGATAATGTTTTTTTTTTCGGAGAGTTTTAAATGAGGGCGGATGTTGTAAATGTATACTATTTTATACCTATTAAACCTCTCTTGTAAGCTAAAGAAGAAAATACTAGTTTAAATTATATTATGTTGATATATTCTATCTATTGTTTTGACATCTCTCAATAAAATTTTCACAACTTTAAGTCGTATATTTCCTAGAAATTACAACAGTTTTCAATTGCCGAAAGAATCTCCTGCTTCCAAACGACGATATTCCCGTTAGATATCAACTTCGTCAGGTGGCTCCTCCCATGTGAATGAACAAATACTTTCGAACCCCGGTTTTGCTCAATCGCTTTCGACTATAGAGAGCGTATTGGCTCATGTTTATTGAGTGTCGGGTCTCGTGATCGGTAGGTTTTCACGTCGTTCCATCATAAGCTTCAGAGATTCTTACGATAGGTTAGAATTACTGCTACGACCAGTGCAGTGCATCTTACAAAATCTTGCACCTTCCTCGCTGAGGATTTTCACCATTTGGTCGAGCGCCTGGTCAACGCAATTTGTGGTTTCTACGGCAGTGAAACGGTTCTCCAGTCTGACTGGAATGCTTCAGATCCCAACATAGTTTGGTGCATATTTGGATGGAGCCTAGACTTCATCAAAGGAGTTCTCTCAAGCTTGAAATTTATATTCAGGGAGCCTCGAACGCAAAGTCTGTGATCGCTGTCGGTATCTTAAAGAAGGAATTCATCACGAAAAAACCCCTCTCTTTCTATGAAGTTGACAAGTATTTGCACCCTATGATTCCTGCTACCAAACCCGGAGGATCCTACTACCGAATCGCTGCAATTCTGTACTCCCACTAAAGCGTTAAAATCCCTCACGAAAACGCTTTAGTGGGTCTAAGTGGTAGTATGCAAGGCCTTGGAAATGTCCTCAAACATTTCCTTCACTTTGTCGTCCTAGTGTCCCGAGTTTGTAGACCTATACAACCTTGAGGCTATACCTCTCGGTTAGCTTAATTATGAGGTACGCTACCTTGTTCGAGACACTGGAGACTTCCACCACGTTGTCACAGATGGATTTGTTTAACAGGAACCCGACGCCTAGACAGCTGGTCTCCCTCTGGGAAATGCATGAGGTGGCCTGATTTGAGGGTTATTGTGTCCACTCCCTCTCTTCGGACTTTACTCAAACTTAGAATTCGCCACCTTATACTCTCGAGTTCTTCTTCAAGCTGTAGAGGGTATTCATCAAGCCGTAAAGTGCTTCTACTATACGTCGCCGGTTTGGCGGCCATCCGTAACCCGGTGATTCTGTACCGCCGCCGCCGAATGCCATGCCATCTCAGTGAAGGCCGCCATAATCAGGTATAACAGCAGGACGTCTTGTCATCAATTGGAGGGTTTGCTCATAATCGCCACGCTGGGCATGCGGGTTGGCGATCGCAGAACGCAGCTTTTCGTACTGGTGACGCTGCTGCCCATCACCAATTTGTACCACTTAGCTGCGAAAATTTGTGAAAATGGTTATACCGTCATTTATCGATTGTCGCCAGAGCCTCGTTTGTTATTCAGCTAAATGCCCCGCGAGCAGGTGAGGTTGACTTAGGGCACTAAGATTCGTGAGTGTGCCCCTATTAAGGGCACTAAGTTCGCCAATATAATTGATTCATATTTACGTTTTTATTTTGTACCCGAAAACCTTATAGCGAAATTCAATTATTATTGTCACACTTCAGAGCAGTATACTATCGAAGGTATGTTCCGTCAAAATAGAGATCTGCCGAACAAGTGCAAATCGAAGAACAGTTCTGTCGCAGTAGTGTTCTTCGAAGGTGTGTGTTGTCGAAGTATGATCTGTCGGACTAATGCTAATCGAATATATGTTCTGTCGAAGCAATGAGTAGTCGAACTATTGTTTTTCGAAATTGGGTAAGTTTATTTAGGACATCGCAGGCAACGGTGAAGGAAAACATCGTGTGGAAACCTGGACTTATATAGTTAATATAAGTCTGAAATAGCCAAGTCAGAGGCCCAGGTTCCCAGAGGCAGCTCAATTAACCCTGACACCAGAGATGGCCACATCTTCACACGAAAAGAAGAAGAATACGAGTAATATGTACATTTTATTTGAGATTTGAGGCTTTAAACAAAGTAATTCTATCAAGCGAAAGCAAATGTCGAAATGCTAAAAGTAAACGCTATCGAAATTTCACGAGACTTATTTTTTTTTTTCATTGGCTCGCGCTTGACCACTATCTCACCTGATGGTAAGTGTTGATGTGTTCGACGATGTAGCACGCTTACCTAGAAGAAACCTAATCACTCTTGACTAAAAGACTCCCAGGTTTTAGCTATCAGGAAATACAGACTCTAGCAGGGAATTCCACTCCTTAGCTGTACGCATAATGAAAGTATTCCCAAAACGTTTGGTACGTATGAGTGGGATGTCCACCATGTACCGATGACGCATGGCCGTACGTCTTGTATTCCGATGATGGAACGGGCTAGGAGGAATTAGTTCGTGCAATTCCAACGCACACTCCCTGACACACTGGCAACTTGGCGCCTCTTGGCCCGTTTTTCGATCGACTCTAGTGCATCCAGCTGGTATTTGGCAGATCCGTCCCAGAGATGAGGGCAGAATGCATGACCAAACTTGCGCTTGATACAAGTTGAGCAAAGGTTCTGGCGTGAAGTACCGTCTCACCTTTACAAGGATCCCCAACTTTTTGGCAGCAAGTTGAGCTTTTGCCTCAATGAATGGACCAAAATTGAGGTCCGTGGTTCCGTTATCGGCACAGTCACACCACGGAAAGAAGGAGCCGGGTAGAATTGGCTCCTTTTAGCGGAAAAAGACAGGCTTGGGTCTTAGCAGCATTGAACCTGACCAGATTGGCATCGCCCCACTCGGAGACTGCCTTCAAGGATCAACCATGGGCTCCTGGACAGGCCGGATCTGAGGCCCAGTAGCGCGCGCGTCAGACACTTATCTCTCAACAACAGTGCTGTCGTCTGCATACCCAAAGGTTTTAGCAGATCATTTATGTACAACAAAAACAATGTTGGCGAGCGTGCCGACCCCTGAGGGACCCCAGCGTTGATATCCAGTTGGTCAGACGAGCGGCCATCAATAACCACTCGTATAGACCGGTCCTTCGAGAAGTCTGCGATCCAATCGCATAGACCACTGGGCAGACCGAATGAAGGAAGCTTACCAATAAGGCTCTCGTGCCAGACCCTGTCAAAATCCTTCGAGATGTCGAGGGAGACATTAAGCGCTATGGCATACGCTAGAAGATCCCCAGTTAACATATTCTGATGACACATCGATAGCGCTTGGCTTTCCCATACATTTTTGACATTTAACGAATCGCTATCGTGACTATTCGTGACGCTTTCGCTAAAAGAATGTCACTAGCCTAAATTTTGCACAATTTTAAATAAATTGTCTAATACTCACTCCAAACTGCCCAAACCGTGTAATTCTTGACATTGTTCAAAATTATAAGTGTCTTGTCTATACAAGGTTTCTCATTTTCGCTCCATTCTAGATCTTCCAGCCCATCTATGACTATGTCTACTTCTGTCTTCCTGCTTTGCGTGTAATCAGCTGCAGCTAAACCTGAATAATTTACATAAGCAGTATTACTTCCTCTTTTCTTCAAATAAACTTAGATTTCTCGACGACTCAGCATGAGCGTAGAGACATCTTTCTCGCGGGCTTGCAGATGGCGTGTAAAATGCACCAATAAATTAAAAAAGGGTGCTAATAAAAAAAATAAACAAAATTGAAACCGACTTCCAAATAAAATGTAGCGTACAAAGTGAAAAATAACTTCAATTTCGGATATCGGTGTCAAAAACGAAGAAACAAAACAAGAACACCGACTACCGAAATTGAAGTAATTTTTCACTTCGTAGTGTTTTTATTTTGAAGTCGATTGTATTTTTTTTAAATAATATATTTTTCACTTTTTAGTTGTGATACATATCTATAACGCCCACCGTTATGCCAGAATAAATTACCCGAAAAACATGATACTTGAACACAACCGATGAAATTTGAGTGTACATACAGCTCCAGAGAAATCTCACCCCCTAGAAATGTATAAAAAACGATATTGATGGACAGGAGGATATACTAAGATGATTACGTGCGCCGCGTTCGTGCCATCTGTGTGACATCAGAAAGTGCTAAGATATTCTAACTAGAAATACAAAAACTGACGGCGCTCACGCAAGTGACCGCTAAATAATAAAATATCCATCGCATCGCATCCATATTTATAAACGTCCAAACGTGTTCCACGAACATTATACTTTTTTACAGATTTCTAAATACTCACAATAGAGTTTTAAAATTTAATAAAATCGCTAGGCCGAGTAAGAATCGAACCTGGACCCTATAACTCACGTGGCAAGCTGTTATACCGCTGCCCCAATCTGCTTCTAGAAATAGTAGTGAAATTCATCGATATGTTCATGAATCATCCATTACATCATTCATGTCGGCCGTGTCGTTTATATTATAAAATAGATAATGAAGAAGATTTAGAGTAAGCTTATAATTTTATTAAGTAAAACATGGAATCCCATCATAGCATAATTACTCGTCTGCTTGTGTTGTTCGAATAACGACTTAATACTTGACTTACAATATAATTACAATAAAATTATGTGTAGATTGAGTAACTTTTTAAACGTAAAAATAACGTCCTTTGGGAACAAAATCAAAGTTTAAAGAGTATTGCTAGAGAATTAAATGTCGACATAAGTATAATCTATACTTATAAAATGCTTTGTCCTGAATGACTGACTGACGGATCAACGCAGAGCCTTAACCGCTGATCGTAGAGACCTGAAACTTGGAGGGTGTATTCTTTCTATGACGTAGACATCCGATAAGAAAGGATTTTTGGAAATTCTACCCTTGAAGGGGTAAAAAAGGGGTTGAAAGTTTGTATGAAAAATCTTATTCCTACGGCTATTTTTCTTGAAACTTGGCACTAATAGTTTTCTTAGTAAATGATAAAGGTTTTCATTATTAGTTTTTCGAAACTACCCCCAAAAGACGATTTAGGGGGTGTTGAAGTTTGTATGGAAGAATCTTATTTCTTGGGTTAATAAACTTGAAACTTTGCACAAATACTAAACTTATTAAATAATAAAGGATGGTATAATAATTTTTTCGATATTACCCCCAAAAGACAATTTAAAGGGTATTAAATTTTCTTATTAAGAATATTATTTCTTGTATTAATAAACTCGAAACTTGGCATAAATACCAAACTAAGTAAACAATAAAGGTTTTTACGGTTAGTTTTCAAAACTGTTTTCAAACCCCCCAAAAGACGATTTATGGGGTATTCAAGTTTTTTGAAGGATCTTATTTCTTGGGTTAATGAACTTGAAACTTGACATAAGTACCAACCTATGTAAACAATAAAGGTTGTCATTATAAGTTTTTCGAATCTTCCAAAGATGATATAGGAGGTTTTTTTTTTTTCAAGGTTTTTTTGATGAATTATATTTCTTGGGTTGATAAACATGAAATTTGACATGACCAACCTGTGTAAACAATAAAGGTTGTCATTATAAGTTTTTCAAAACTAACACCAAGCTAAGAATCTTACTGGATAAGTTTTCGTATTTGTAATAGGTTTCTAGGGAAGCACTATAAGCAGGAATTTTCGGAAATTCAATCTTTAAGGAGGTGAAAAGGGGCAAATTTGTTTGTAAGAAAAATCTAATTCCTTGGGGATAAAGTAAATAATCGAAATTTACATAAAACGTTTTATAAAATGACCCCCAGATAGGAAAAAGTTTTTTTGAGGAATCTTACTGCGGAATCTTACTAACACAAACGAAAATAAAAATAAAATAAAAATAAAAGAGAGAAGAAAAGTGTGAATAACATATTTGGACTTTTCAAAACTCAACCCTCAACGGGGCAAAATGGGGTTATTAAGTTTTTAGGGGAAGATTATACTTTGTGGCGGTAACCTAAAATTGATTATTCTTTAAAGTCAAATAACGAATCATCCCAAACAAATAAACCCTGTATATCTACGATACCCCATTTTTTATTGATTAATTCATTGCTCATTTTTGGTCGCCTTCACTAACTGCACATAATATTATATAAGTAGTAATTTATAGGATAAACGAAATCACGCGAACGAAGTCGCAGGCGAAGTGCTAGTCTAAAATAAAATCAATTTATATTTTATTTTATTTTTCCATTAGAAATCTAACTTTTTATTTACTTCCTTATAAGATAAACACAGTTCGTTTATTAGTGCGACGGTATCAAAAAACTGGTGAAGTGAAGTGTAACAGCCAAGGGCCACGTCCGAATGCTTACACAAATGATATTCTACTGTGATACGTTACGTTATACAATCACAAAACATTCGGAAAAAAGTGTACCGCGCAGCCGCTGCAGCACACATACACAATTTTCATTCATCTGACATTTCACTGCAAATCGAAATAATGCAAAAGGGATGGCTTGATAAAACCAATAAGAAAAAAGAGACAACTAGTGTTTGTCACTAGAGCGTGAATATAAACCAGATGTAAACAATCTGGCCACCAATCACCGCATGTTGGTATCAAAGACTAACAAATTTAACGTGACAGAAGGTGCAAACCGCGTGGTTTCTATACAAACATAATATAACCATATAAATAGTATTATTTAAAGGTAGGTAGGTGAGAAATAAAACACAAAGTAAAAGGAAAAAAACATTTATCTTGTAATTAAAACAATCATACACCTTCGAAAAGATCCACTTTATTTCTTTTCTGTCTCGTAGAGATTTTTTTATTTTGGGATTATATTAATGAGCGGAATGGAGGCGAACTGTTGTGTATTTATCTATTATGGTTTTAGTTAAATGTATGCGATAAATAAAAGCCTGTCTGTTGTTTGGAATGTTCATAAAGTGAGTCAAATGTATTGGAATTTAAAAAAGTTTAATCCCTAACTATCACTTAGGTACCGTTATCATTTAAATGAGATTTTATAACTGTTTCAGATTTAAAGCATACTAAAAACGAGTTGTCTGATGCATAGCAGTACATCTCAAATGTCCCTGATTGTTACTAATTTGTGGAACTACAATTTTTCATTAGTATATAAAGCATCAACACAGATTCCACACCTAATCATTTTTGTTAATATTCGTGATATCCAACCAGAAATGTAACCTGTGAGTTGTTTAATTGAGTCTGAACAATTTTCACTATTCAACATTTCAGAAAGGATATTAATATTGATTTCACAATTTTTGTCATCAGATGTAGAGCTGTGGGGTAACCACATACATATATCTAAATAAATAACGCAAGACCCTCCATCTGTATGAAAACCAAGCGTGCTACTTTTTCACAAACAATTAAAAAACAAATTTACTTACCAATGAAAGAAAACATTTCCAATGCCTCGGCCAACTTTTCTACACATTCTTTACAGCTCAATATGGCATAAAAAGGCATTTTTCTAGTTCTGGTGCCTATAATTCGAAATGAAAAGCTCAGATTACGATCATTTGTCGTAACTTTAGTCCATTTTTGGCACGCGAAGTAAATACAATCGCGTCATCTAGTTAGATTTATGTCTGTGGATGTAACTATGACTTGTATTTATAATCAATGTCGGGAGTGCACGCGTCCTTGTCGTTCTCACGGCATAAAATGTATTTACCATTTCTAACTTTTTTCTAACCTCCAATATCAGAATATTAGGAAAAAAATATCTATTAGTAAATTGAGGTGTATTGGATACTTACATATGGTATGAGATCCCTTGTGCTTTATTAACTTTGGTATCATGTTATAATTGGTACACTTTCCAAATACAAACGATGGCTTTTTTTAATTTTCGTTTTTGTTTCAAAACAACCACCCGATATGGTGCTATAAGACATTGCATTTCGCTTACCACTGTCCCAATACATTCACATGCAGCTGGAATCCATAATTATAAACCTGCCAAAATAATTGAACTAACCGAAGCTCATCGTCATGCCAGGATAAAATTTGCAACCATTGCAATATGATAAATGGAATGAGATCAAGATTAGAAGAAGTTATAGAAAATAAAGGTTACCCTCTCCGTTATTAGTATAGGTTTGACCCCACAAGTTACAGATTAGTTTTAAGTTAATTGTCTGTTTTGAAAAATATCGAGAGAACAATAACTTACATTAAGTTGTTGTTCTGTTTGTTTCAAACGTGAGTAACATGCTGGTTCTCTCGTGAAATCTTCAAAACTAATTTATCAGTTTTTCAATAAATAAATCTTCAAAATCTATATTGGGTTACTATACTATACTTATTATACGTTATGATTATTAAATACTACTAATAAGTGAATCTTTTTTTATTTTGATAGATCGCCTTATAAGCATTTACCTAATTCCCCTCAACCCGCAACACCCCTCTATAGCGATACAGTGCTGCCTAAATATGCTGATGTTGGTAAGCGCATGACAATTTTGTATCAACAATAACGTAAACAATTATTGTTAAATGGGTATCTTGCACGCTTAGGTCGTTTGTTCACGAGGCACCGCTTGACACGATTTGCGGTCACGATTTTTAACACACGAGACACTGCATTCGATCTGTCGTCCGTTCGTTTGTTCACTAGACACGATTCTGCAACGACACTGCAGTGCACTTTTATTTTTACGTAAGCGCGTGAATGACGAACCACGCGTGAGCCGTGCAGTGCGGTGTGTCGTGTCGTCTCCGTTGTGGTAGTCGCTTCGCCCCCGCAAGGGGGCGGGGCGAGCGGTCCCGGAACATGGTTCCCAGCCCGCGGGTGCAGCACCGGGGCTCGCAACAGCGAACCCGTCGCTGGATGGTCCACTGGACCCAGCTTCCTGCGTGCGCGAATTCTGAATTCGCGCACGCTATGTTTGGCGTCGTGTCGTCTACAAGCACATACCGGTTTTGTTCAGCCGCTAAATCGTCACCGCAAAATAAACCGAACCGACATAGCGGCATCCACGACATAGCCGAAAAAACGTATGTAAATCGTGTCGCGTGTGGTGCGGTGTCGTGCAATGACCAAACGCTCCATACAAATATATGGAGCGCTGAATAGTGACCACATTTTACGGTGTCGTGTGTCGTGTCGTGAACAAACGACCTAAACTTATACACTAACTACAGAAAACTAACTTCATTGACGTCACAGAGATGTCGCGCACGCGGCGCACGTAAATATCGCATTACATCCTACTGTCCATAGATGTCGCTTTTTATACATTTCTAGGGGGTGAGATTTCGGCAGCTGTATGCAAAATCGGTACAACTAGTATAAAGTTCTGAGAAAACAAATTAAAAAAAAAAACAGTGAATTGAGAACCTCCTCCTTTTTGAAGTCGGTTAAAAAGTTAATTTTATGATGCAGTTGTTTGAAATTCGAAGGAAAATGTTGCACAGTAATGTTTTTTTTTTATTTTACCTGTCCACAAAAAAGACGTGTTTATACCATTCCCCCTCTAAAAAGCTTATTTTATTCACTGAAAACAGTGAATAAAAAGCACTTTTAATCACTGTTTTGGTGTTTGAATTTAGAACACACCAATGTATATTCTACCTCCATCTCAATGCTATACAACCTCCTTGCGCATAAAATACTCGATGCAAACTTCTTGTGCAAAGAATATTCGACTTTCAAACTCCTTCTTCGATTTAATTTTGAGTTTGTTAATATAAAGGATTTTAATAATGATTTTGATTTTTAGTGAATACTTACTTGGATTGAAATTCTAATATTAATTGCATTGGTGTTTAATTAATTATAATTATGTAACTTAACGGAGGTGGTAACTGACGTCTGAAACACATCTAGCTCAGCTTAAATTTACAAAAAATATGTAACCCTGAGGTTTCTCATTTTTTTGTAAATTTTGAAGATACTAAACCATTTATTTATTTATTATTATCCCTTGTGCTTTTTGCTTGAATCTTTCTTTTTTCAAAGTCATGGTATAAAATATAGTATGCAACTCTTGAATAAAACGGATTTATATCGAGGACCATAAATCACTCGCGTCGCTCAGGATTCTAACACTTGAATCACTCGCTATGCTCGTGATTCAATCATCATGAATCAAACCCTACGGTCGTGATTCAGTTTTTAGAATCCTTCACTTGTTCGTGATTCATCTATGGCCCTCGCTTTAAATCCGTCCTTTATTCACTAGTTGCATAATATACTATTATACAATACTTTTCGAATTCATAATTGGAACATTACGTTGTGAGTGAGTGATTGATGCCGGGGTGTTGAGCTTTTAGGACATATTTATAATGAATGGGAAGATAATTGCGATGCCTTAGGAATCTTTTGTGATTTGTCCAAGGCATTTGATTGTGTTCTATATGAAACGCTAATCAGTAAACTCCGCCACTACGGGATCTGGAACAGCGCTATGGATCTTCTTAATTCATATTTGAGTACTATTACTCGGAATCCTATGATTCAGAGCGTTGACGTTAATGGAAAAAGATCGCCCGGATCTATAGTAACAATGGGAGTCCCGCAGGACTCAATTCTTGTTTCTTATTTATATAAATGACTTGCCTTACCTCTTAAACGATAACCACGATATAGTGTTATTTGCGGATGATACTTCACTTTTGTTTAAACTTAAATGTCAGCAGCTGTTTACTGACGATGTAAATAGTGTGATCTCAAAAGTAATTCACTGGTTCAATGTCAACAATTTACTTCTAAAAGAAAAATAAACCAAATGCATTAAGTTTACCCTACCTCAAGTCATGCAGGTGAAAACTAATGTGTTGGCTTTGAATTATCAAAGAAGCTAAGCTCCGCAGCATATTATGCTGTTAGAAAAATTAGTAATTTAACTGACATAAAGACAGCCCGTTTAGTGCACTTTAGCTATTTTCATAGTGTAGTGTAATGCCGTACGGTATTCTGTTGCGGGGAAATGCCACCGACATTCAGACTATCTTTGTTTTGCAGAAAAGAGCTGTTCTTACAATTTATATATTAAGCACGAGACACTCTCTCAGAGATAAATTAAGGAGATTAATGTAATGACTGTGCCTTCTCAATATATTTATGCAAATCTTTTATATGCCAATAAAAATATGAAATTGTTTAAAAATACAGTGATATCCATAACATAAATACTAGGAACAAACACAAATTGGTAGTACCTACAACAAGGCTCAAGTAAATAGATGGCTCGTTTAGATGTCAATGTATATGCTTTTATAATAAGCTTCCAAGCCACGTACAAGATCTAAGTCTTGATAAATTAAAATGTTTATTAAAAGTAAGTTGTGTTGGGCCAGAAAGCGTTTTATACCGTAAAAGATTACGCTTGGGATT
The DNA here is from genome assembly GCA_947562075.1 of Orthosia gracilis. Classification (NCBI taxonomy): domain Eukaryota; kingdom Metazoa; phylum Arthropoda; class Insecta; order Lepidoptera; family Noctuidae; genus Orthosia; species Orthosia gracilis. The sequence goes on from OX387276.1 coordinate 15,072,629, forward strand.
GAGATGCTCCAATTAATTTTTTATTTTTGCATCCTGAATTTTGCTTTTTCTGTTATGTTTTTTTTTTGGTTTTCTTGCAGTGACAAGAATATTTACTTTTTGAAGTATTATATCATTTTATTTTAATTATTGTGGGTGTGAAGACTATGTGGATCATTCTTTTTGTTTTCTTTTTTTAGTTTTCCTCAGTTAGTTTTTAATCTAGGTCTGGCAGTTTGAGTAATTTATGCTGCCTACCCGAATGTCCTTTCTTTGGTATTGTTTGCCAAATCGTTGAGTTCCTTAAATTCTGAGTTGAGCTGCACGGTGCCGTGACAAATGCGTGCACTGACTGGACAGGTCCACTCAATCTAGCTGGTTCTTTTCTCAAAAGACCATTTCAGACATCAATCTACATGGTTTTCACATGACATAACCAAGATTTGCGAAAAATAATGATATAGTATTTATTATAATATTTACTAGCGGCCCGCCCTGACTTCGTCCAGGTATAATTCTGTAAATTACATCCCTACCCCTACCCTACCCTACCCCTACCCTACCCCTACCTTACCCCTACCCTACCCCTACCCTACCCCTACCCTACCCCTACCCTACCCCTACCCTACCCCTACCCCTACCTAAAGTGATTATTGTAGAGCTTCTCTATAAACAACATTTGACGTTAAATTATTTTCAGGTAACAAAATATACTGATGGTCGGGAGTCCCGACCCGTGATAGAGCAACGTAAAGTTGCCCATGCGTAAAACATTCTTTTCTTAAATCAATTCCTACTAATTTGAATGTTTGGCCCTGGGATTTGTTTATCGTTAGTGCGAAAGAAATTTTGACTGGAAATTGCAGTCTTTTGAAGGGTATAGGCAAATCAGTAGGAATCATGGGTATCCTTGGTATATGAGCTAATTCACCAGCTGCAGGGCCGGTGATAATCTTCGCTACTATTAAATTATCTTTTAGCTCATTTATAAGAAGTCTCGTGCCATTACACATGTTGGGGGGGCTTAAGTTTCTGAGAAGCATTATCGGCGTGCCAACTTTTAACGACAGTTCATGAGGTGGTAGCCCAGCGGGGTTCAGGGAATTTAAAAATTCCTGAGGGTAGTGCACTGCGTCCTCAATGTTAGTGACGGTGTCTATGGATTTATAGCACTTAAATTCACCCGGTACTTTCTGCATAATTAAATTGTTTATTTCGTTGACTGTTTCATTTCTGGGAGAAACTATTGCTCTACAACACAGCCAACGAAAATCATTTTGATGTAAGTTTTCGATGTCAGGATATATAGCATCTATTAGATTATCTAAATTATGGACTATTTGGCCTAGAGACTCATCCAAAGTAACTGCATAATCGGTGCCCAAATTTAAAGATGGAAAAATTCCTTCTCCAAGTTTCAGCAGCTGTTGTGGAAAATTGCTATGCGTATTTCCATATAGATGAGCTCTCATATTGGTGCGCAAATTCAAATGTTGCACAGATGTCCAAAGTTGAGACGATTTTAAACATGCCTTCATAATATCTGCTCGCGTACCTCTGTTGACGACTGGAAGCGTTTGTCGGAAATCTCCAGCAAATACAAAAGTGATACCACCCATGACATTAGCAGAGCTTCGGAGGTCTTTTAAAGTACGGTCCACGGCCTCCACATGCGCTCTATGACTCATGGTGCATTCATCCCATATTACCAACGACGCGTCTTGCAGTAACTTACCAAGAGGCCCATTTTTCCGAATAGAGCACGTAGACCGTTGATCTAAAGATACGGATAGTGGAAGTTTAAACGTAGAGTGAGCAGTTTTTCCGTCGTTCAAGAGAGTTGCAGCAATTCCTGACGAAGCAACTGCAATCGCTATCTTCCCTGATTGCCGTATCTTAGCAAGTATCAAATTTGCGAGAAAAGTCTTTCCGGTGCCTCCTGGTGCGTCCAAAAAAAATAATCTCCCCATGTTATTGTTCACACTATCCACAATAGTCTCATAAGCATGTCTTTGATCTGGTACTAATTTTGGCACATTGTCATTTACAAACGCTGTTAGATCATTTCTGTTATACTGTTGTACCATTGTGTCAATAGTATTATTCTGGGTACGAACGGGAGGAGGTAATCCAAAATCACTTAAATTTTTGTCGTTTAATTCTAGAAGTTTGTTTTCTATTTCAATCAATCCTTCATTATAAATGACTTCAGTGAAGGGTAAAGTGTTATCCTGATTTTGTTGTCTGATACGATGTCTAATATCTTCACAGAAATGATCTTTGAAATTGTCCCATAACTTCAATGGTTCCGATGGTTGACAAAATAAAAGTATGACTACGAACAACTCCCTTAGTTTTTTTGGACAGTGTGATAACGAAGCTTCGGATAAAGTGTTACCCCAATGGTCATCATTTTCAAGTAAACCTCGATCACGGCAAGCTGCTTGATACGTCTCTTTGACAATACCGTTTACAGTTTTAAGGTATGCAAATGAGGTCGGACCGCGTACGTGGTGTAGTAGAATCCTAAGATAAAAACACTCTGATTGTGATGGATGTATCCCGTAGACTCTACCTAAAGCGGCATCTTTTTTTATCCCCGGATGTCCAACTACATCTTCACCACGCCTCCTTCTAGTGAATTTATTATTTGCCCATGTATAGTATTGCGGGATTTCATGATACAGAAGAGTTTTCGCGAATTCATCTTCATTACAGAGAGCAAAAAATGCCAGTAATGTGGTATTGCGTGGGTTTTGGACAACTTGATGAGCTGTCCCTGGTGTAAAATACACCCTTTGACCGTTCTCTAGATGAACAGCCAAATGCACTACAGTAGGATGCCGGTCGTGAATGGGAAATTCAAGTAAGCGCCAGACAGCTTCAGATGTGCTTATGTACCTGCCATTTAAATAGTTTTCGACCTCATCGTGTGGGTTTCTAAGGCTAAAAGTTGCCTGATCTGAACCTTTATTTATATACTTACATATATATTTAATGGCTTGGACAGAGTGGCAATACTCCACGTTTATATGAGCGTTAAAAGTCTTAGATAGTAGCGGGGAGTATGGAACAATCCACCTATTATCTATCGTCATCATGTTGCCCCTGATTTGTAGCGTAGTGCTCCGACCGCCATTTCCTGTATCGCGCCTACGATAAACTGGATACCCATCCTCTCCGGTCTGGGTATCGTTCATGAAACGGCGAGGGTATTTTTTTGTGCAGACACCGTTCTTCATGCATGAAGCAGATAAATTATGTTCTCCGCAGGGTCCATGTACCATATTTTTAATAATAATGTCGTGTAGTACCGGATCAATTTCTTGATCGGGTATCTCCGCAACTATGACACTGTCGATCTCATCTGGTTGTATTTTAGTTTCTAGCCAGAACAGCAAATGACAATGAGGTAAACCGCGCTTTTGCCACTCCACACTTGCCATATAACATTTTACTTTACCGAATATCTGTTCTTTGACAAATAATTTGATGAACTTCTTCATCTTTAAATGAAATACACGTGAAATTATGTCATGACGGTCGAAAGACCGTTGTCCTGGTAGCAGCTCCGCCTTAATTTCAGGCCATTCGGGGTTACATGTAAAAGTGACAAATAAGTCAGGTCTACCATAATTTCGGACGTACGTCATCGCGTCCTGCGTTTTCTCGTGCATGAAACGCGGAGAACCCGTAAATGACGATGGCAATATGACATGTTGACCGATATTTGATGGGTTAACATTTGCGTCATGATTTAAGGCATCTCTGAGATGAATGTAATCATCAGCCCTCAGTCTTTGTTGATTCCGAGAAATATAATTTAATCTTTCCGATATCATTTTCGCCATCATGTCAACACAATATTGACTAAATAAGTCTCTGTAATAATGTAACGGATTAAAAGAGTTAGTTCTAAACATTAATCTAAATGCATAAAATTGCATACACGAAACAGTTTTATTACGCGCAGAACCCTGCTGAGGGATAGTCAAATAATAACCGTCTTCTCCTGTCATAAATATTATAGGATACTGTAGTGGATCATAGGACCGATGTAGCTCAGAAACTCTTTTGAGCTGTCCGTCTCTACCGTGTAAGACTATATCCCTGGGACCTTTGTCTTCATCGACCAAGAGAACGGCTACCTCGTTTACAGTAGGAGCATTATATCTGCCTCTGTGTGCTGTCTGTGGAGTGCGATCTGAATGAATAATTAACTTTAAATTACCTGAGGAGTTGAGTTCTAAGTTTTGTTTAAAACTCCGTATATACACATTATGATTATTCAGAGCGGTCTGTAATTCGCGAATTAAATCCATTTTTAAGGTTGGTGCGATGCTTGATCGCAACGATAACTGGTCTGCATCCGAAATAAAATATATTTGCAAGAACTGTGGGTTTTGGCCTGATGGTGGTAAAAGGCTACCAATGAGATGATACACCTGTCCTTCAATTTTAAAAGTGGGCATAAAATTACCTTCCCTGATTTCTTTTGCGCCAAAAGAAGTCATTTGAAAAAGACTATTGTATTTACGTATATTTGTAAAAAAATTACCAGATAATGGATGGTTATTAGTTAAAAGATTTTTTATTGGTTGTGGCGGCTCCTGAAGGTTAGGAAGACAGACTTTACCTGAAGCACAGCACATACCATTAGGTTCGTCCACCCATTTCTTGGCAGAGCAGTTAGAGCAGATCTTATACATGACTCCAATTTGGACGGACGCTTGTTGTGCATAATCAATCTGCGGATCATATCTGAAAGCCAGTCTGTTGCTGTTAGCTAAAATTTGATTGCGAACTCTATTTGTGGACAACTGCTGTCTGTCTGCTTGAGCTCTAAGTCGCTGCACACGATTGACACTCGACTCTCTTTCGCGCAACTGAGTGGTCCTTATATTTTGTTCATGAAGACGTTGGGAACGCTCCAGCCTCGACTCTTGAGCGCGTAACTCGGAGGTTCTCAGACTTTGTTGTGCAAGGCGTTGCGAACGCTCGACACTTGACTCTCGTTCGCGTAAGTCAGAGGTCCTTACATTTTGTTCATGAAGACGTTGGGAACGCTCCAGCCTTGACTCTCGTGCACGTAACTCAGAGGTTCTCAGATTTTGTTGTGCAAGGCGTTGAGAACGCTCGACACTTGACTCTCGTTCGCGTAAGTCAGAGGTCCTTACATTTTGTTCATGAAGACGTTGGGAACGCTCCAGCCTCGACTCTCGTGCACGTAACTCAGAGGTTCTCAGATTTTGTTGTGCAAGCCGTTGCGAACGTTCGACACTTGACTCTCGTGCGCGTACCTGAGAGTTTCTCTGATTTTGTTCAGCAAGGCGTTGTGAACGTTCAGGTGAACATTCTCCCATACGACGTATTCTTGCTGCCCGTGCTTGAGAACTATGTTTAGAAAGTTGAGACCTGGCTCTCTTAGGCATTTTCAAATGTTTAAGAAAATGTTAATAGTTATTAATATTCTAGCTCTGAAAAAAACTGTTGGTTAGCCCTGAAAAGAACTGTTGATTAGCTCTGAGAAGAACTGTTGTTTAGCTCTGAGAAGAACTTTTGCGCAAGTGTAGTTTTAAGAACGAAATCTAAAAAAAATCGCAGGAAAATTATTAGACTTCGCGCACGACCGCTGCGTAGGGAGCCGACCACGCGTCTGAGCCGCGCGGGTACCTTACTCATAGATCTAAACTCCCCTCCCGCACGCGCACCCCCGCCTTGGTGACGCTCACTTCGCAACGGGCCGTGCAGCAGAAATCGTGATATTTTAATTTCGCCATAACTTCGAAACTAAACATCCAATTTTAATCATTCAAAGACCAAATATCATCTACATTAACTGTACTTAATGATGAAATAAATTATTTTGATAAGGATTAATAGAATGAGTAAAATAAATGCGTTTAAAAGTAGTCCAAAAAAATTCAAGATTTTTGATTTAAAAAATGGTTGTTGTGCCTCACTCGACATAGATAGGTATAGTGTGTCGCGGAGTTTTTTGTAGATATTTATAAGATCTACAACTAATTAGAACATTTCATAGTTCTATCTTTTATAGTTTAGGCAGCGTACGCAAAATAAGTAACTTTTCTGGTTGATTTTTTACACCTTGTGTCCGAAAAACCCAAATATATTACGGAACCCTATTTATTTCCAAAATAAAATTTAGTCTATGTTACTCGTGGATAATGTAGCTTTCGAATAGTGAAAGAATTTTTGAAATCGGTCCAGTAGTTTTTGAGCCTATTCATTACAACCAAACAAACAAACAAACAAACAAACAAAGTTTTCCTCTTTATAATATTAGTATAGATTAGTCAATTGTTTTAGAAAATATTTATGTTTTTTATTAGTTAGATAGTTTATTAATACTCGTATCCGATTTTAATAATTGTTCATTTTTTTATTTTTTATTTTGTACTCCTACCACTGTTGTATCCTTTTTAACCCAAAGGTTAACTGGTAGAGAATGCCTTGTTGCATTAAGTCCGCCTATGTATCACTTTTGTACATGAAGCTTAAATAAATAAATAAATAAAGATTTTGTCTGGACTTTAAAAGAGACTGTGACCTCTGAGTTTGTTAGGGCTTTTCTTTTTAGAGTAGACAGATAGGAAACGGCGACCTCATCTAGTTTTTAACCGACTTCTAAAAGGAGGAGGTTATCAATTCGACTGTATTTTTTTATCTGTGTTACCTCATAACTTCATAACATAATATCACGCCAGTACGCTCTAAAGGGATATACAGGTGTGTACAGTACACTCAAAATTCACCGGTTGTGTTCAAGTATCATGATTTTCGAGTAATTTATTCTGACATAACGGTGGGCGTTATAAATATGTACCACAACTAAAAAGTGAAAAATAAAAACATTTTACAAAAAAATATACCACCTACTTCCAAATAAAAAAAATACAAAGTCAAAAATAACCTATTTTAGACTTTGTATTTTTTTTTAATATAATAGGTTGGGGAAAAAGTTTCTTCGCCTTTTTTAAGAAAATTCAAAACATTTTTTAATATAGTTTATTTACATTTAACTAAAGTACCTATGTAGGTACCATTTTGTTCGATAACTTTTTGCCATCTTGTAAGTAGGGACATGATTCTATTGCTATAGAAATTTTGGGACTTCTGATCAAAATACCGCGACAAGTGGTTTTGGTAGTCCTCTCGTGATGTTAACCTGACATTGCCTAAAGAATTCTGAAGTGACCGAAACAGGTGGAAATCTGAAGGTGCAAGGTCAGGACTATACGGCGGATGCATTAACACCTCCCAGCCAAACTCTCTTAATTTTTGCTGAGTGGCTAAAGATGTGTGATTCTGTTGATTAATTCCGGCCGCTTTCTCTCAACTTCTTGCTTTAATCTCATCATTTGTTCGCTGTAGAGTTCAGAATCGATGGTCCTGCCTGGTGGTAACAGCTCATAAGGAATAATGCCCTTCCAATCCCACCACACACACAGCATCACTGGTTGCGCCAACTTGCAAAATATGATTGACATCCGCTGTTTCCTATACCTATCCCTTTTCCGCACATCCTCGCGAGTGAATAGGAAGATATGATCGTCGTTATGTTTGGAGTTGTCTTCCGAATTGAACCGCATCGCTTACGCATATGGCGTTGCCTCGCTCCGTGGAAAAATATTGATAACTTTGGAATTACCGCGGTTTCGCGTGTAATAAAACTATAATCAACAATTTGTGTTTGTGTTTAACATGTGATGACAGTAATTTGAAGCCCAGCTGCCCTTGAACCCTGGTGAAGTGTTTCAGTGCCACGAAGACGATACCACGCGGTTCCAGAAAAGGTTTGTGCATCCTCCCCTAATTATTTTCGGGTTGTACTCTATTGTCCATCAACCCCGCAACTCGAATTACCTATCATCAAGCGTTTGTCAATCGTTTTGTTTCGCACCGCATATACAGTCCACTAAACGCGCCACCATTTTTTTTTGGTCCCTCTCACCGGATAGTTCGAAATTTGAATTAGGTATCTACATATTTGTTGTAGTTTAGTATTTAGTATTTATTCCATTTGGGAATAAACGCACCGCAGTTTTATACCTAACGCAATTCGTTGTTTTTTTCGCATATTGTTCATCTATTGCCTGCGTAAGTAAACAATACCTGTAATACATACGCAGCTATAGATCGCTAGTACTAGTTATTCATTCGGAAGTCAAGTATTTGTAAGTATCAGAAACAGAGACAACCTAGTGGGTGAATAAGAATTGATTTAAAAGTACCTACGGTTCGTTTATTTCACGCGCAGTTCGTTTCTAACTGCCTACCCACTTTTATTAGTTATTGTCCGCGTCACTGTTCTTTATCGCTTATCAGTAAAAATAACTTTATTTTGTTTGTTTACCGCATTGATAGTGTATAATAGTTGTTTACGATGCCTCCAAAGGACAACAAAGTTCAATTGAAACTTTTATATGCTAAAAGAGACATGCTGTTTTCACGCGTGCAATCTATTTGTGATAATACACTCAAAACAGCTGATCTAGCTGTTAGAGATTCGTTCTTATGTTCTGTAGAAAACTTGGATAGTTTGCGCACGGAATTTGAATCCGTAATTCATGATATTAATGTTTTAGGGATAGAATTAAATCCAGATTACGCTGTAAGTTATCAAGCTTTGGCGTCGTTCGATGATTTGTTCTGTCGCATCAAACGTGTCGCGAGAAGCTTGGAGATGCCGTCTGTCCATCAGAGCCAGGCAAACCACACTCGCGATCGACCTAAATTACCGCCCATTCAGATACCTGAATTTAACGGTGATATTCGCAATTGGAATCTGTTTATAGATAGTTTTGAAAACACTATAGATAAGAATGTCTCTTTGACAGATCATGAAAAATTACACTATCTGGTTGAAAAGTTAACTGGTAAAGCTAAAACTGTTTGTGCCGGCATTACTTTTAGTGCCGAAAATTATACATTAATATTAAAAACTTTAAAGTCGAAATACGAAGACAAAAGATTAGTAGCTACCGCATATTTAGATCAGTTATTCGAATTGAAAAATATTACGGTTTGTAATGAACACAATTTAGAGGGGTTTTTAGATACTTTTGCATCATCTGTTCGCGCAGTAAAAAACCTAAAGGTCGATGACCTCTGCGACTTTTTGTTTTTGTATTTGGGTTTAAAGAAATTAGATAGTGAAACTGTTCGTTTATTTGAAATGAACCATCGCAGTAGTAAACTGCCGAAATTCAATGATTTAGAATGTTTTGTACGCGACCATATTAAAATATTACAACGCACTTCGTCAAACCATGAAGTTACGAAGAAAGTAGTCACTAAATACGACCGTCGAACGGATGCGCCTTCGAAGTCACAAAAGTCGACACATACGTATGTGAATACTGCACCTGTACAATCTATTTGCTCTTTGTGCAATAGTCAACATTCGCAATTGTACAAGTGTTCTGGTTTCTTAAAATTTACACCTTATGAACGTTATAAGTTTGTTCGCGATAACAATTTGTGTTTTAACTGCCTAAGTGACAAGCATCGGGTTACGGCTTGTAATAGTAGTCAAAGTTGTCGTAAGTGCCCTTCAAAGCACCACACTTTACTACACAAGGAGAAAGGTCCTAATAATGCCGCATCCAATGTGAGCACAGTTAGTTTATCAAGCGGGGACACGCCGCAGCCGCAGCCAGCGCGCGACGTTGCCCGCTCGCAGGACGCCGTAAGCGACGTCACGTTGTGTTCGATGTCCGCAAGCCGTGCGTGTACTACCGTATTGCTCGCGACCGCTCACGTTGTTGTTCAGGATGCTTTAGGTAATCCGTGTCTTGTTCGAGCGTTGTTAGATTGCGCTTCGCAGAGTAATTTCTTAACTCATAATTGTTGTCAACGCCTTGGGCTTGATATTAATAACCGGCCAGCCTGCTCAGTAGTTAAGGGGTTCGGTGGTTTAAAATCAACCATTCATGGTTCGATTAAAATTAAATTCGCATCACGTTTTAATGCCGATATTTGTTTTGATATGGATTCGCTTGTCGTAGATAAAATTACGGAACAATTGCCCACTGTCTCGGTTGACACGTCTTTATTGGCAAAATTTAAAGACCTACCGTTGGCAGATGAATCTTATGGTGTCCCTGGAGACGTCGATATGTTGATCGGCGCATCGATTCTCCCGCACCTCCAGTTATCTCGTAAGATTCAAGGTCATTCGTCGTATCCCGCACCGCACGCCCTAGAAACAGTTCTAGGTTTTGTTATTATTGGTTCCGCACCCGCAAATTTAGATAGCTACTCGACTGTGTCACACTGCTGCACTGTTGAGCCGCCGCTGGAGTCTACCATCCGCAGGTTCTAGGAAATTGAAGAGGTCAATTTCCCGCCTATCCTAAGCCCTGATGATAAGGTGGCTGAGGAGATTTATTGTCGCACGACTACTCGAGATAATGATGGTCGATACGTTGTCGCGCTCCCATTCAAGGGGGATATTTTTTCGCTCGGTGACTCCTACGCTTCCGCTAAAAATCGCTTTTCTTGTTTAGAGCGTAAGATGCAAGCATCTCTGAAGTTGAAGCAAGCCTATGATGAGGTCGTTATCGAATACCTAGATAAAGGATACACCTCACTTGCGCCCACCGCCGAGGCTGACGAGACTCGCGATCATCCATCTTACATCATCCCGCACCACGGAGTTGTTAGAGAAGATAAGCTTACTACCAAGCTTCGCGTGGTTTTGGACGGCAGTGCTAAGACTAGCACTTCTGTATCGCTCAATGATATTTTGTATTGTGGTCAAAACCTACAAGGTAACTTATTTGACATTATTGTAAATTTCCGCTTGTTTGCTGTCGCGCTCTCCGCCGACATAAGGCAAATGTTTCTTTCTATTGGTATTCGCGAATGCGACCGCAGGTATCAACGTTTTTTGTATAGATTTTCGCCTCAAGAACCTTTGAAAATTTACGAGTTTAATCGTGTTTGTTTTGGGCTGAAGTCGAGTCCTTTCCATGCGCTTCGCACTATCAAACAATTGGCCGCTGATGAGGGCGAAAGATTCCCGAAAGCGAAAGATACTATTGAGACTGGGCTGTACATGGATGACTTTGTCTATAGTATAGCCAGCGAGGCAGAGGCCGTTGAGACCGCCGCTCAAGTAATATGTCTTATGAAAGCCGGTCAGTTTGATCTTGTGAAGTGGACAAGTAACTCGCAGACCGTCCCAGATTCGATTCCACTGTTACATCAACTATCTTCGGTGAAGGAATTTGATGGTGATGATATGCACAAGGTTCTAGGCTTAAGTTCACCCGCGTCTGACATGTTCAGTCTTAAAGTTAGTTCGACGCCGCAAATTTGTACTAAGCGCATTATCCTGTCATGTGTAGCACGTATATGGGATGTTATGGGATTTGTAGCTCCCGTCGTTTTATATGCCAAGTTGCTTATAAAGGAGCTTTGGCTTTCCAATAGTGATTGGGACGACCCCGCGCCCGACAATATGGTAAAATTGTGGGCTCGCTTTCGCCAGGAACTTCCATTGCTCAATAAAATAAAAATTTCGCGCCATGTTGGTATATTGTCAGAGAGTATAGTTACTGTTGTAGGCTTCGCAGACGCCAGTGAAAAGGCTTACGGGGGAGTAGTTTATTTTCACGTTTTGAATGCTGATAAGGTCTCGGTTAGTCTTATAAGCGCTAAATCTAAGGTTTCCCCTCGCAAGACCATTTCTCTGGCGCGCCTGGAGCTGTGCGCTATACTTTTGTTAGTGCAATTAATCAGCTCTATTGTCAATGCTTGTAGGCACCGCATTCTTATTGATAGAATTATGGGTTTTTCTGATTCTACTGTAGCTTTGTGTTGGGCACATTCTTCACCCCATCGCTGGGACACATTCGTCGCTAATAGGGTGGCTAAAATTCAGTCCGAATTACCACCACAAAATCTCTTTCACGTCGCTGGCACAGATAATCCCGCCGATTGTCTCTCCCGTGGATTGCTACCTTCACAAATTCTAGATCATCCGCTGTGGTTCTGCGCTCCGTCTTGGATTCATTGTGTGCTTGAGGAATGGCCGGTTAAGCCCTTTAACCCAGCTGCCTTTTCAGAAACACCCGAGGAGAAGAAGCATTCGCTGGTAGTTTCGGTTCCACGTGAAGAGTCATAATTTTATCGTTGTCTAATCGCGTCTCGTCTTGGTCGTGACTTTTACGTTGTGTGGTGTATGTTTGTCGTTTTATAAAACTGTTACCCACACGCTGTAATATAACCGCCGCTGATCTGGATAAAGCTGAGTCAGTCGTGCTTCGTGAATTGCAGAGACTTTACTTAGCATCCGAATTTAGAAATTTAGAGTCCAACCAACCTTGTAGTCGCGCAATCCAACATTTGAAACCTTTTTTGCAGGATGGTCTCATTCGAGTAGGTGGTCGTTTGAGAAATTCAGATTTAGGATTTGAACAAAAGCATCCAGTAGTTTTACCCCGTAAGGACCATATTTTAGATTTGATTGTAGATTATCATCACAAGGTGAATTGTCACGCAGGTCCGGACTTGTTGATGTCTATCCTTAGACAGAAGTACTGGATACTTTCCGCTCGCAATTTGATTCGTGCTAGAGTGCACAAATGTGTGCCCTGTTTTAAGCTTCGCCCGCGTTTTATCGAGCCTGAAATGGCCGATCATCGCTCTTGTCGTGTTGTTCAATCCGCTAAACCTTTCGTACACACCGGCACCGACTTCGCCGGCCCGTTTAGAGTAACTATTGCCCGTGGTCGTGGTGTACGCTCCACAAAGGCTTACGTTTGTTTATTTATTTGTATGACGACTCGTGCGGTTCATATAGAATTGACCGGTGATTTAAGTACGCAATGTTTTATGTCCGCGTTTAAGCGTTTTCTGTCGCGCCGTGGCCCCGTCAAACGTTTATATTCGGACAATGGTACTAATTACGTTGGTGCTCGCCGTAGTATCTCGGAGTTACACGCATTCTTGCGGTCAAAGTATTATCAGAGTGAATTCGCGCATGTTTTGGCCGAAAATCGTATTGAATGGCATTTTAATACGCCCGCTGCTAGTCACTTTGGTGGCAATTGGGAGGCTAATATTAAGTGCCTCAAGTCGCATCTGTTCCGCGTTGTAGGCGTACAGATTCTCTCTTATGAGGAGCTGAGTACTGTACTCGCTCAGATAGAGGCAGTAATGAATACTCGTCCACTGTGTCGAACTCTATCTAGTGACCCGTCGGAGTCTTTAGCTTTAACGCCGGCTCACTTTTTAAACATGACTCCTCTTAAGTATTTGCCCGCTATGGATGTCGATGAAGACAGACTGCATCTCCTAAAGCGTCACACTCTTTTGGATAGATTAGTTCAATCGTTTTGGAGGCGTTGGAGAACAGATTATTTGCACACGCTGCAGTCGCGTCAAAAGTGGAATACTCCAACGAACCCAGTCACCGTTGGTACTGTGGTAGTTTTAATGACCGAGAATGCGCCCCCCCTACACTGGCCTCTAGGTATAGTGGAGGAAGTTTTCCCGGATTCAAAGGGAGTAACGCGTATAGTAAGAATTAAAACCGCAACCGGTTCGTATTTACGTCCGGTTATTCGCCTCTGTCCTCTGCCTAATCAGCAGCAGGTTTCAACTTAGTTAAGTAGTTATGGTAGCGCTTTATACATATTTAGTTTAGGAATAGGTTAGCAGTTAGAGGTTACACCTGAATTTAGTTTTGATCAGTTTCGCTTATTGTTTTTTGAAGGTAACCCTTCAAACCCTGGGGGAATGGTTGCGCCAACTTGCAAAATATGATTGACATCCGCTGTTTCCTATACCTATCCCTTTTCCGCACATCCTCGCGAGTGAATAGGAAGATATGCCCCGTCGTTATGTTTGGAGTTGTCTTCCGAATTGAACCGCATCGCTTACGCATATGGCGTTGCCTCGCTCCGTGGAAAAATATTGATAACTTTGGAATTACCGCGGTTTCGCGTGTAATAAAACTATAATCAACAATTTGTGTTTGTGTTTAACGTGTGATGACAGTAATTTGAAGCCCAGCTGCCCTTGAACCCTGGTGAAGTTTTTCAGTGCCACGAAGACGCTACCACGCGGTTCCAGAAAAGGTTTGTGCATCCTCCCCTAATTATTTTCGGGTTGTACTCTATTGTCCATCAACCCCGCAACTCGAATTACCTATCATCAAGCGTTTGTCAATCGTTTTGTTTCGCACCGCATATACAGTCCACTAAACGCGCCACCAATCACCTTGTTGCGAGTTAACCCGGGTTTCGCCACAGTCTGTGAAGCCTGACCGGCCTTTGACCACGACCTTTTTCACACGTTCTTGTCGTACGTGATCCACTTTTCATCACCAGTTATCAGCTTCTTCAAAAATGGTTCGGTTCATTACGTCGTAATAAAGAATCACAAATGAGTACACGGTTCATTAGGTTTCTTTCAGTGAGCTCGTGAGGTACCCAAATATCGAGCTTTTTTGTGTACCCAGTTTTTTTCAAATGCACCAAAACTGTTTTGTGATCAATTCCCAGTTCTTCAGCTATGTCGTAACTACTTATATGCCGATCTTGCTCCACTTTTTCAAAAATGGCATCCATTTTATCCGTAATAGGGCGACCAGAGCGACGTGCATCTTTGACATCAAAATTTCCGGATTGAAAACGCTTAAATCAAATTTGTGCTACTCTCACAGACACTGCACTAGGTCCATAAACATCGCAAATTTTTTTCGTGGCTTGCGTTGCATTTTTACCTTTTTTGTAGTAAAATTTTAAAATGTATCGAATTTCTTCATTAAATTCACTCATCTTGACAGTACGAAAAACAAATGAAAATATCACATTTTCCTTTTTTTTTTTTTTTTTTTTATTGTAAATAGGCTCGCGCTTGACCACTATCTCACCTGATGGTAAGCGATGATGTGGTCGACGGTGAAGCACGCTTGCCCAGAAGTAACCTATTCACTCTTGACTTAAAGACCCCTAGATTGCAGCTATCGGGAAACACAGACTCCGGCAGGGAATTCCACTCCTTACCTGTACGCATAATAAAAGTGTCCCCAAAACGTTTTGTGCGTATGGGTGGGATGTCCACCATGTACCGATGACGCATCGCCGTGCGTGCGTGTCCTAATTTGAATTTGGAATTATAGCCAAAGAGATTTCATTAAAAGTTCATACATACTATAATGCGAAAAGACTTTTTCCCCAACCTATAAGATCGACATGTAAAAGTGTTTGTACAAACCAACTCACAGAAATAAAATATTTTTTCATAATTTATAGATAAACATATGTTTTTAATTGGACTACTTTTACTATGTTAACATAACTATTAATGTAAACAATATTTTTTTATCCGTACCAATATTATAAATGCAAAAGTAACTCTATAACGTCTGCTTGTTGCGTTTTCAGGCCTATACCGCTGAATCAAATTTGATGATCTTTGTATAGAAATAGATTGGTCCTCCGAGAAGGACATAGTATAGTTGACATCCTGAGAGTACGTTCTTAAACTATGAATTGTTGTAATTCAAAGTTATAGTTACGTATAATAAAATTCAATCAATTTTAAAGAGCGTTGAGTAGGATTTTTTGCAAATAGAAAAACAAAAGAGAAAAACATCTAAGGTCTCCTTGACTACATCAGAAAAAAAAAACGCAAATTAAACTAAACTCCTCCTGCACACTTCTTAACATCTCACACGAGTCATCATATATTATGTTTTGTAATACTGAGTTTCTGTTGCAAATTTTTTGTAAGTTTAGTAAAGTTCAAATCCGAAGTTGGCTAATAGTAGTTACAATAAGTGTTTTAAGTTACTTTAAAAAGCTGTGGATTTTGTGATTAATAAATAAATACATATTTGATAGCCTATTGTAATAACAAATAAAATAGAAATACTTACAGAAAAAACTGGCCAGTACTATCTGAGTGAAAACACATTTCACCTTCATTGTCATAAATTCTCACAGTAAATGTCCTTCCGACCACGGCTTCACTTTAGTACTAAAATATGTGTAACGTATGCAAAGTTATATAAAGGGCGGGGACCATTTAACTGAGTATCTAATCTTGTACTTTAATATGGAGCTGGTTCAAGTGTTATTTAGTTTTTGCTAAATTTATAAGAACAAGATTTTCGATTAGCGTCAGAATCAGGAAGTATTTAGAAGGTCAAGTATGCATTCTATCACTGATGGTACGTTATCTGATTATTTGCAATATTCATAAACATTTTTATATTTTATTTAAATAAAACCGTGATACATTTGCTTTAATAGCGGGTTTTGTTATTCTTCTGTAATCAAAATCTTTTTCGGAAGTGTAAATTTAATTTTGGTATGGCTTCATCGAAACAAATCTTGGAGAATCCGTTAAAACTAAAACGTGACAATTATTTAGCAAAAGGTTTAGTAATGTTACAATTATTATTTTGTTACGCACAATTACTAATTCGTAACGGTATCTCCACATAAGGTAACGTAAATGATAATTAACCAAGTACCGTGTGCGTTCTTATCTTATATATCTAAGCACGCGTTATCTGCTGTGATTGGTTGAATGAATTTTCAACAGCCAATCACAGTAGATAATTCGTGCTTGACAATTTGTCACATTCATTCTGCGACAATTTTGAGTTGGGAAACTGAGGGTAAGCTTCTCACTCATGTTAATTATTTATTAGAAGATAATATTGTTGATTTGCCCAAAATGTGACCGTATAACCCTCAGTTTCCCAGCTCAAAATTATCGCAGAATTAATGTGACAAATTGTCAAGCACGCGTTATCTGCTGTGATTGGCTGTTGAAAATTCATTCAAACAATCACAGCAGATAATGCGTGCTTGACAATTTGTCACATTAATTCCGCGATAATTTTGAGCTGGGAAACTGAGGGTAAGTGTCTTCCCTGGTTATTTTAGTACTCAGGCATTTTTTTTTAGTTATTTGTAGTTTTAGTTATTATTTTAAGTCCCTCTTTTTTACTAGTACCTAAAGTTATAATTGCCTCAGCTAGCTCGATATTATATACTTTTATGGGTCTCTTGTTTTTTAAAGGCCGAAAATATATTTTTTATCAAAGTCAGTTATGTGTTTTTTTGCTCTTGTAATTAATTTTCTTACCACTGCTCTCAAAACGGTGCCGCGTTGAAGGAAAACATCGTTAGGAAACAAGCACTTCCTAGATCCAAAACATCCAACAAACCGCAACTGTGCACCCAATTTGCGAAGATTACACCTACTTTCATCATCATCATTCACTTTCATCTCATTGCAAAGATCTCACACAGAGAGGAGGCTTGCGTCCCAGTAGTAGAAACAGTAAAGATTAACAAGTCTTGTTAATGGCTGACCGATTTATTTGCAGAGACGTGTCAAACTGGCGGAAACATTCACGTTTCACATTAAAAATATTATTATATTATAACACACACAAACACACGACAGCACAATCACAACATAAAACGTAATATTATGTATTTATATTACGTTTTATGTTGAATATGTATTTATATTTCAATGTAGGGGCTGGTCTGGGTTTGCAAACTTACGCTTTGAATTTTCAGCGCCAGGCCTCGTAGGGCTTGGCTTTGTAGATGCAGTCCTACCTTGTCTGGCTCTTTCAGAGACAGCAAGGTGGCGTGGTCTTGAGGGAGAGCGCTACGGTCGTGTAGATCCTTAAGGCAATTGCGGTGATTTTCCTTTTCGTGGTTGCCGCCCTGTTTTTGTTCTAATTCCCTATGAAATAGACGTAACAGAAATCACCGGGCAACGTATCACAGGGGTGGCGAAGTCATGACCCTGGGTGTCCATCATTGAACAAGAACAAGGATGCATAGCAATGACCTCCTGCGTGTTTGTGCCGTGCGCGGGGACCCGTATGGGAGGATGAAGGGATCCTAGTGGTTGAGTGGAGCAGGTTGCACACAACACGCCATTTTGGCCTGGATTTCTTCCGACACGGGAGACATGATCAATCGGCTGAGCTCTCCTTCTGAGAGCATAAGCGAGGTGCGTGCGGTCCACTGATGTTGTCTTAGGATGGCTGAAGTGGTGGTGAAGGTCACGCTGACGGTGTAAGGGAGGGTTGTTCTGTTCAAGCCAGCCCAAACGAGCACCTGATGTCGCACTGTAAGCCAGCCCTGCGCACCTATATCTCAAAGGTTGTCCTAACGGCCCACCTTAAGTGGTGGGTCGTTCCCAGTTGCGGGCTCGATGGAGGTTGGGAGCCGGAGGATGAATCTTTAATATAATGTAGTCATGGATTTTATAAAAGACTTGACTACATTAGCCAAAGCGTAAGTTTGCAAACCCAGACCAGCCCCTACATTGAAATATAAATACATATTCAACATAAAACGTAATATAAATACATAATATTACGTTTTATGTTGTGATTGTGCTGTCGTGTGTTTGTGTGTGTTATAATATAATAATATGTTTAATGTGAAACGTGAATCTTGCCGCCAGTTTGACACGTCTCTGCAAATAAATCGGTTAGCCATTAACAAGACATGTTAATCTTTACTATTTCTACTACTGGGACGCAAGCCTCCTCTCTGTGTGAGATCTTTGCAATGAGATGAAAGTGAATGATGATGATGAAAGTAGGTGTAATCTTCGCAAATTGGGTGCACAGTTGCGGTTTGTTGGATGTTTTGGATCTAGGAAGTGCTTGTTTCCTAACGATGTTTTCCTTCAACGCGGCACCGTTTTGAGAGCAGTGGTAAGAAAATTAATTACAAGAGCAAAAAAACACATAACTGACTTTGATAAAAAATATATTTTCGGCCTTTAAAAAACAAGAGACCCATAAAAGTATATAATATCGAGCTAGCTGAGGCAATTATAACTTTAGGTACTAGTAAAAAAGAGGGACTTAAAATAATAACTAAAACTACAAATAACTAAAAAAAAATGCCTGAGTACTAAAATAACCAGGGAAGACACTTACCCTCAGTTTCCCAGCTCAAAATTATCGCGGAATTAATGTGACAATTAGATACTCAGTTAAATGGTCCCCGCCCTTTATATAACTTTGCATACGTTACACATATTTTAGTACTAAAGTGAAGCCGTGGTCGGAAGGACATTTACTGTGAGAATTTATGACAATGAAGGTGAAATGTGTTTTCACTCAGATAGTACTGGCCAGTTTTTTCTGTAAGTATTTCTATTTTAGTTGTTATTACAATAGGCTATCAAATATGTATTTATTTATTAATCACAAAATCCACAGCTTTTTAAAGTAACTTAAAACACTTATTGTAACTACTATTAGCCAACTTCGGATTTGAACTTTACTAAACTTACAAAAAATTTGCAACAGAATCTCTGTATTACAAAACATAATATATGATGACTCGTGTGAGATGTTAAGAAGTGTGCAGGAGGAGTTTAGTTTAATTTGCGTTTTTTTTTTTCTGATGTAGTCAAGGAGACCTTAGATGTTTTTCTCTTTTGTTTTTCTATTTGCAAAAAATCCTACTCAACGCTCTTTAAAATTGATTGAATTTTATTATACGTAACTATAACTTTGAATTACAACAATTCATAGTTTAAGAACGTACTCTCAGGATGTCAACTATACTATGTCCTTCTCGGAGGTCCAATCTATTTCTATACAAAGATCATCAAATTTGATTCAGCGGTATAGGCCTGAAAACGCAACAAGCAGACGTTATAGAGTTACTTTTGCATTTATAATATTGGTACGGATAAAAAAATATTGTTTACATTAATAGTTATGTTAACATAGTAAAAGTAGTCCAATTAAAAACATATATTTATCTATAAATTATGAAAAAATATTTTATTTCTGTGAGTTGGTTTGTACAAACACTTTTACATGTCGATCTTATAGGTTGGGGAAAAAGTCTTTTCGCATTATAGTATGTATTAACTTGTAATGATATCTCTTTGGCTATAATTCCAAATTCAAATTAGGAAAATGTGATATTTTCATTTGTTTTTCGTACTGTCAAGATGAGTGAATTTAATGAAGAAATTCGATACATTTTAAAATTTTACTACAAAAAAGGTAAAAATGCAACGCAAGCCACGAAAAAAATTTGCGATGTTTATGGACCTAGTGCAGTGTCTGTGAGAGTAGCACAAATTTGATTTAAGCGTTTTCAATCCGGAAATTTTGATGTCAAAGATGCACGTCGCTCTGGTCGCCCTATTACGGATAAAATGGATGCCATTTTTGAAAAAGTGGAGCAAGATCGGCATATAAGTAGTTACGACATAGCTGAAGAACTGGAAATTGATCACAAAACAGTTTTGGTGCATTTGAAAAAAACTGGGTACACAAAAAAGCTCGATATTTGGGTACCTCACGAGCTCACTGAAAGAAACCTAATGAACCGTGTACTCATTTGTGATTCTTTATTACGACGTAATGAACCGAACCATTTTTGAAGAAGCTGATAACTGGTGATGAAAAGTGGATCACGTACGACAAGAACGTGCGAAAAAGGTCGTGGTCAAAGGCCGGTCAGGCTTCACAGACTGTGGCGAAACCCGGGTTAACTCGCAACAAGGTGATGCTGTGTGTGTGGTGGGATTGGAAGGGCATTATTCATTATGAGCTGTTACCACCAGGCAGGACCATCGATTCTGAACTCTACAGCGAACAAATGATGAGATTAAAGCAAGAAGTTGAGAGAAAGCGGCCGGAATTAATCAACAGAATCACACATCTTTAGCCACTCAGCAAAAATTAAGAGAGTTTGGCTGGGAGGTGTTAATGCATCCGCCGTATAGTCCTGACCTTGCACCTTCAGATTTCCACCTGTTTCGGTCACTTCAGAGTTCTTTAGGCAATGTCAGGTTAACATCACGAGAGGACTACCAAAACCACTTGTCGCGGTATTTTGATCAGAAGTCCCAAAATTTCTATAGCAATAGAATCATGTCCCTACTTACAAGATGGCAAAAAGTTATCGAACAAAATGGTACCTACATAGGTACTTTAGTTAAATGTAAATAAACTATATTAAAAAATGTTTTGAATTTTCTTAAAAAAGGCGAAGAAACTTTTTCCCCAACCAATTATATTAAAAAAAAATACAAAGTCTAAAATAGGTTATTTTTGACTTTGTATTTTTTTTATTTGGAAGTAGGTTGTATATTTTTTTGTGAAAAGTTTTTATTTTTCACTTTTTAGTTGTGGTACATATCTATAACGCCCACCGTTATGCCAGAATAAATTACTCGAAAATCATGATACTTGAACACAACCGGTGAATTTTGAGTGTACTATACACACCTGTATATCCCTTTAGAGCGTACTGGCGTGATATTATGTTATGAAGTTATGAGGTAACACACATAAAAAAATACAGTCGAATTGATAACCTCCTCCTTTTAGAAGTCGGTTAAAAACTAGATGAGGTCGCCGTTTCCTATCTGTCTACTCTAAAAAGAAAAGCCCTAACAAACTCAGAGGTCACTGTCTCTTTTAAAGTCCAGACAAAATCTTTATTTATTTATTTATTTAAGCTACATGTACAAAAGTGATACATAGGCGGACTTAATGCAACAAGGCATTCTCTACCAGTCAACCTTTGGGTTAAAAAGGACACAACAGTGGTAGTAGTACAAAAAATAAAATAAAAAAATGAACAATTATTAAAATCGGATACGAGTATTAATAAACTATCTAACTAATAAAAAACATAAATATTTTCTAAAACAATAGACTAATAAATATTATAATAAATACTATATCATTATTTTTCGCAAATCTTGGTTATGTCATGTGAAAACCATGTAGATTGATGTCTGAAATGGTCTTTTGAGGAAAGAACCAGCTAGATTGAGTGGACCTGTCCAGTCAGTGCACGCATTTCTCACGGCACCGTGCAGCTCAACTCAGAATTTAAGGAACTCAACGATTTGGCAAACAATACCAAAGAAAGGACATTCGGGTAGGCAGCATAAATTACTCAAACTGCCAGACCTAGATTAAAAACAAACTGAGGAAAATTAAAAAAAGAAAACAAAAAGAATGATCCACATAGTCTTCACACCCACAATAATTAAAATAAAATGATATAACACTTTAAAAAGTAAATATTCTTGTCACTGCAAGAAAACCAAAAAAAAAAACATAACAGAAAAAGCAAAATTCAGGATGCAAAAATAAAAAAATAATTGGAGCATCAATCCCAAGCCTTTTTTTTGTCCTCAACGTAATCTTTTACGGTATAAAACGCTTTCTGGCCCAACACAACTTACTTTTAATAAATGATTTTAATTTATTAAGACTTAGATCTTGTACGTGGCTTGGAAGCTTATTATAAAAGCATATACATTGACATCTAAACGAGCCATCTATTTACTTGAGCCTTGTTGTAGGTACTACAAATTTGTGTTTGTTCCTAGTATTTATGTTATGGATATCACTGTATTTTTAAACAATTTCATATTTTTATTGGCATATAAAAGATTTTCATAAATATATTGAGAAGGCACAGTCATTACATTAATCTCCTTAATTTATCTCTGAGAGAGTGTCTCGTGCTTAATATATAAATTGTACGAACAGCTCTTTTCTGCAAAACAAAGATAGACTGAATGTCGGTGGCATTTCCCCGCAACAGAATACCGTACGGCATTACACTACACTACACTATGAAAATAGCTAAAGTGCACTAAACGGGCTGTCTTTATGTCAGTTAAATTACTAATATTTCTAACAGCATAATATGCTGCGGAGCTTAGCTTTTTTGATAATTCAAAGCCAACACATTAGTTTTCACCTGCATGACTTGAGGTAGGGTAAACTTAATGCATTTGGTTTATTTTTCATTTAGAAGTAAATTGTTGACATTGAACCAGTGAATTACTTTTGAGATCGCACTATTTACATCGTCAGTAAACAGCTGCTGACATTTAAGTTTAAACAAAAGTGAAGTATCATCCGCAAATAACACTATATCGTGGTGTGTAGAAGATTTGTGAACAGTGGATTCGAAAAGCACTCACCTCTCGCCTCCGTAGGTATACTGCTTCGCGCTCCTCGGGCTCGGCGTCGTATCAGGCAGCGAGGGTCTAGATCCAGCCGTTCACACACACGATATCGTCATCAAAACAAGTCCATAGGCATAAGTCCTTCAAATCGTTCACCTGGAGCACTACTAAACCACCAGAAAACCGGGATAACAAAAAAAAAGGCGCGGAGAGGTCCGCCGCTCGTTCGACGTGCGTAGACAATCCATTTTTTTTAAAGAAAAGATGGATCTGAGAGATGGCGCTGCATTGTGGTTCGCCGTTCGGATTGGTTAGCGAGTATCCAAAGAGACGATGGCGGGAGTTTCAAATCCACCGTAATTTGGTTCTTACTACACACAATTGATAAGACACTCTCAGAAAACTACTAATATTTAGAATGTTTACAAAATAAAGAACAGTACGGAACATGCCGCTCGCCTTAAAAGAATGTAATTCTTTTAACCTTAAGTTAAAGATATTGAAATAATGAAAGATTAAACGAAAATAGTCGCTAATCGCATTTAAAACTGAAATAAATTCTATTAAAAATAATTAATACTTAAGAGGTAGGTACTTAGCTAAGAAACGTAACAGTAAGAAATAGGTATTCTTAATTATTCTAAAGGTAAAGGACATATTTTTACTACAGAACGTTTTACAAAAGTTTTGCCCATCTGAAGGGTTACGACGCGGGTGATATTATCTGACCCTGGATGAAGAGCATGTACACGAGCCAATCGCCATTGCAAGGGTGGCAGGTTGTCTTCACGTACGACAACAATCATACCCTCTCGGAGTGGAGAGCCGCTATCCTTAAACCATTTATTGCGTTGTTGAATCTCGTGTAAATATTCACGACTCCAACGCCTCCAAAAATGCTGTACGCACTGTTGCACTCTACGCCATCTAGTGAGACGATTTGACACGTCTTCGCATAAAGAAATATCAGGCAAGGCCGTCAGAGGACCTCCTATTAAAAAATGAGAAGGGGTTAAGGGTAAAGGGTCTAACGGATCAGCACTTAACACGCAAAGTGGGCGCGAATTTAGTACCGCTTCTATCTGGCAAAGAAGAGTATGCATCTCATCATAGGTTTGAGTCTGAGTGCCAAGTACTCGATGAAGATGGTGTTTAAAACTTTTAAATCCAGATTCGAAAAGACCACCAAAATGTGATGCATATGGTGGTTGAAAATGCCAAGTGATACCCTGTTCTAATGTCTTACTGTGAAGAACGGTTTGGACAGAATCGTTACGTAAATATTTATATAAATCTTGTAGGTAATTATTACAACCCACAAAGTTCTTTCCACAATCCGAGTAAATATCAGAACATAAACCTCTGCGGGACGTGAAGCGTCGCAAAGCTGCCAAAAAGGCATCAGTTGACAACTCGGATACGAGTTCAAGGTGAATGGCCTTGACGGACATGCACACAAAAACCGCAACGTAACATTTGACTATTTTTGCATTGCGAACCTTATTTGCCCGAACGTAAAACGGGCCTGCAAAATCAACAGATGTCTTAAGAAAAGGTCGCTCAGGTTGCACTCTTGCGGCGGGTAGGGTACCCATAGCTGGCTGCGGGTGCGTGGGCTTCGCACGAAAACAACGAACACAGCGATGTATACGCATACGTATAGCGTCGCGACCAGACACGATCCAGTACCTTTGTAATAATATGTACTGTACAGCCTGTGGACCGGCATGCAAGTGACTGACATGGGCATGGTCAATAAGTAGATTGGTGAGATGGTGCCTTTTAGGCAGAATTAATTGATGTTTAGAAACAAACGGCAACAATGACTTATGAATCCGCCCACCGACACGTAAACTATTTTGTTTGTCAATGAATGGTTTTAACCTACGTAGTTTAAGGGAAGGATAATTACCTAATGCAATATTTTTTATATCTTCGGGAAAAGATGAATGTTGAACTAAATGAATAAGTCGACCTAGACAAAAATTAAATTCGGGAACTGTTATGTAGGTTGGATATTGAATTTGAACCCTTTTGCATCTATTATAAAATCGAAATATGAGTGAGGAGACTCGAACAAGTTTACCTAAACTAGAAAATCTTTCTATGTAATCCGTAGCATCAGGAGGCGCCGGCGTCGTGATGGACGAGTTTGTTACCACCGATAGTGAGGAATTACGCTTTTCCTCGGTAACTTTAGATACCTCTTTAGGAATTGGCCAACACTTAAAATCACGTGACAACCACCAGGGCCCCTGGAGCCACATTGAAGAATTTTCAATAAAACTAGCAGGCAGCATTCCTCGAGAAGGTGCGTCTGCTGGATTATCAGCAGAGGGAACATGTCTCCAGCAATCGGCAGGAAGCCGGGATAAAATCTCACTCAAACGATTAGAGACGAATGTTTTCCATTCATGTGGTGGCGAACGAAGCCACGCTAACACAATCTGAGAATCAGTCCATGCATAGACATGATTGCAGTTCACACGGTCACCGTACACCTTCATAATTTTATCAATTAGCTGTGACAATAAAACAGCCGCACACAGCTCGAGACGCGGAATAGTGAGAACCGGTTTGAGCGGCGCTACGCGAGTTTTCGCTAGTAAAAGAAATGTTTTAACGTTATCACTACTATCAGTCACACGAACGTAGACGCACGCAGCGTAAGCACGCTCAGATGCGTCCGAAAACCCATGAATCTGAATAGAACTTACATTTGGAAAAACAAAACGTGGGATTTGAAAACTTGATAGCAATGATAATTCATTGATGAAATTAGACCATGAATTAATTATATCTATGGGAGGTGACTCGTCCCAATTGACACCGGAGATCCATAATAGCTGAATAAGATGTTTTGCATAAATAGCTATAGGAGATAACCAGCCCATAGGGTCATAAATTTTTGCTATTTGGGATAATATGGTCCGCTTGGAGATTTTATCTAAAGTTGCTTGAACACTAAAGGAAAATGTATCTGATTTTGGGTTCCATTGGAGTCCTAAAACCTTTGTTTGTTTATCGCTTTCCATTAATGCAAATGAAACATTATCGGGCCGCTCGCCATGAGCCTCTGATGTATGTACAGCAGCGAGTAACGCTGACGAATTGCTCTGCCACTTTCGCAGTTCGAAACCAGCCGATGAACAAATACCTACTAACTCTCGTTGTAAAATCAGAGCATGTGTGACGTCACATGTGCCAGTGACCACATCATCAACAAACACTTGGTCGCGGAGGACCTTAGAACCTAACGGGAAGTTAGTAGCTTCATCATCCGCCAACTGTTGAATCGTACGAAGTGCTAAGTACGGTGATGAACTAACACCGAAAGTGACGGTTCGCAGCCGATAATCACGCAAAGGTTCGGTTGGAGATTGTCGCCAAACAATACGCTGATAGTCCCAATCAGAATGTTGTAACAAAATGTTTCTGTACATCTGCTTAATATCAGCAGTGACAGCGATAGCATGAATACGAAACCCTAAAAAAACATCTACGATGTCCTGGTGCAATTTAGGCCCAGTTAATAAAACATCGTTAAGTGAAATACCATTAGAAGTTTTGCAACTCGCATCAAAAACAACACGGGTACGAGTTGTTTCACTAGAATCTTTGACCACGCAGTGGTGCGGAATGTAATAGGTACTGATAGAAGGAGGGGAATTTACGGGCTCCATGTGACCAAGATCTAAATATTCCTGGAGGCACGTGTGATAATCAACCTTAAGTTGTGGATTACGTTCTAACCTATACTCTAATTTTCTAAACCTAGATACTGCCGTATCTCGTGATTCGCCGAGGGCAGGTGCATCGGGTTTAAATGGAAGCGAAACTACATATCGCCCATTTTCGTCACGAGTGTGTGATTTTACGAAGATAGACTCACACAAGGCTTCGTCAGGGCTGGTAACTCTTTTTTCAGGAAGGGACTCTAATTCCCAGAATCGTTTCAGATTTATGACGTCATCGTAGGATGAGCTAGAACTACTGAAACACACTTGAAGCGAAGAAGGCGTATTTTGGTTGCAAGAAACATCACCCATTAATAAATAACCAAAGATACTATTTAATGCCATTGGGGACCCGGAAGGGCCCGTAATCACGTGACCTAATATCACCTGGGATAGAATATCCGCACCTAAAAGCATTTCCACCGACTGTGGAAGATAAAATTTCGGATCTGCCAAATGTAAGTGTTTTATGTGTGGCCAATCCCCAAATGGTAATGTTACAAGGCATGCGTGACATAAGTGTAGGTAAAATCAATGCATCAACTGAAAGGGATGGTTGATCAACATGAGTAGGTGTGACGCAAAAAGAAACAACACCCTTAGGGTATATAGGATCACTACCTCCTATACCGAACACGGGAACGCGCGCATGCCTACGCTGCAATCCTAACCGCTGCACACAAGGATCGGTAATAAAAGTCGCTTGACTACCGGTATCTATAATACACCGAACGGTGTGTTTTTGCGAGCCTACGTGTACATTAACTAGCGCTGTACACAAAAGCACTGTACTTGCGCGCACGGAAGGCGCAATGGATTGCGGAGCGATCGCGTTATCCCTCGACGTATGATTCACAGCTGTCAGTACGGTTGGCGCGGTACCGGGCGCATCTGTCTCTGTCGTTTGATGCACGGTAGGTGAGACAGCACTAGCGTTCGAATCTGCTTCACTGACAACCGGAAAACTATGCTGTTGATTAAAATGAATTAAACTATGGTGTCTTTTATGACACGAACGGCACACAAAGTTAGATTTGCAATGTTTCACAATCATGTCCTACACTTAAACAATTGTAACAAACATTTTTGTTTTTTATGAAAGAATACCTATCTTGAGGGGATAAGTTTAGAAAATTCGCACATTTCGTCAACGTATGTTGAGCACCGCAACTAATACAAGATATCCTTTTACTATTTGAATTGTTGGACTGTGAATTGTCTGACTTTGTTTCCGGGCCCGCCGCGACGCCGGCCGAGAGCGCACGGCGCGCGTTCGATGCGGGCGGAGTCCTAGAACTACCTACCTTTTCCGCATTATGAATGGGTTTGTTTTGATACGCAAATTCACTTGCAGATAACTCGCGTTCTAAGAAATTTATTAATTCACTAATTGTGGGTATCTTAGATGGTTGGGACAACGACAAATCGAAACGTCTACGTAATGTTGGTGGAATCTTACGTAAGAAAAGAAGCACTAACATGAAACTCCACTCCTTCGTAGGAAAGTGCATTACTTCTAAAGCCATGATATTTTCATGATAAGTGTTCAGTAAATTTCTTAACCCTTGAACTAATTTGTCGCTTTTATCGGACTGACAAGGTTCAATATCGAATATTTTTTCTAGATGAGCGGAAGCAATGGCTCGTTCGTTAGCATACCTAGACTGTAGCATACCTAACGCGACCGTATAGTTCTCGTCAGTTATTGGAATAGATTTAATTAGATTGTAGGGTTCATTTTTCAAAGAAAGTAGCAAATAGCGGAACTTCTCCGAGTCTGAGTAGGTATTTTTGCTGTGCACTAGTGACCGAAATAGATCGTAGAAAGCAGGCCAATCTGTTATTTCTCCTGAAAAGGTAGGCATTGGAAGAGTAGGTAATCTACTAGCACAACTACTAGACGATGGCACGTGAACAACAGAATTATTAGGGGATCCGAATGACGACATCCTACGTTTATGTTCAATTTCATCTTCTTTAATTTTATTTAAATGTACCACAATAGCATAATAGCAATCATTAAAACTGTTACGAATTCTTAGCTGTTCCTCTTTATCAAAAGTATTAGACTTAATGAGGGATTTTTCAATTTTAGCTTGAAGTTTGAAAAACTTGCGCTGTTGTGAAGTTAAATCTTTAGATCGAGATTTAAATTGTTGTTCATCGGAATCTATGAACTGTAATGTTCGTTGAAGCTCATCGAGAATTATTTCTCGTTCAAAAAGATCTTGTTGGATTTCCGCCATATTGATAGACGCGTGGCGGCGTAACTTGAAATTCGAACAACAAGGGAATATGGAATGGAAAACCTCACAGGTGAAAAAATATGAACAATCCGGCTCGAATGATCAAACAATTATGTGTAGAAGATTTGTGAACAGTGGATTCGAAAAGCACTCACCTCTCGCCTCCGTAGGTATACTGCTTCGCGCTCCTCGGGCTCGGCGTCGTATCAGGCAGCGAGGGTCTGGATCCAGCCGTTCACACACACGATATCGTCATCAAAACAAGTCCATAGGCATAAGTCCTTCAAATTGTTCACCTGGAGCACTACTAAACCACCAGAAAACCGGGATAACAAAAAAAAAGGCGCGGAGAGGTCCGCCGCTCGTTCGACGTGCGTAGACAATCCATTTTTTTTAAAGAAAAGATGGATCTGAGAGATGGCGCTGCATTGTGGTTCGCCGTTCGGATTGGTTAGCGAGTATCCAAAGAGACGATGGCGGGAGTTTCAAATCCACCGTAATTTGGTTCTTACTACACACAATTGATAAGACACTCTCAGAAAACTACTAATATTTAGAATGTTTACAAAATAAAGAACAGTACGGAACACGTGGTTATCGTTTAAGAGGTAAGGCAAGTCATTTATATAAATAAGAAACAAGAATTGAGTCCTGCGGGACTCCCATTGTTACTATAGATCCGGGCGATCTTTTTCCATTAACGTCAACGCTCTGAATCATAGGATTCCGAGTAATAGTACTCAAATATGAATTAAGATGAGCCATAGCGCTATCAGCTAGGGATCAAATAAAAATTAAATTAAAACTTTAAAAACCTGACACAAAATCGTCTAAACAAAATAAGCCTCTTACTCGCGTCGGGGAACCGCCAACGTTTACAGCAGTGCATTTTATTTACTTAGCTTTTTAAACTTTATATAAAATACCTGGTAGTAGATACGATTCAATCGAAAATCTTTAATCAAAATATCTTGCGGAAAAACCCAGATTCAGAGAGTAATATGCGGATAACTTTTGAACGGCTAAACCGATTTTAATCAATCATCACAAAATTGAGAAAAAAAACAACAAAGAACATACGCGAATTGCGACGTTAATTTATTTTATCGCCAGTGTTACAGGTTTTTGTAATTATTTTTCCAAAAGTCCAGAAAGTGATGATAATGATGTGGTGCATGATTAAGCACGCTTGCCTAAAAGTAACCTATTTACTCCTGACTTAAAGGCCCCCAGGTTGTAGCTATCAGATAACATACTCCGGCTGGGAATTCCACTCCTTATCTGCGATTTTACCTTAAGGTAAATTATCTACTAATACGTAAATGCTTTCCTTCCAGGTCCACCCTCAATTGCTTCAAGAAGAACTGATAAACTTCGCCAAGACTGAGGACATCATAGTCATGGGCTCCAGTCCTCTCGGTTCCCTGGTCATGCGGTACGGTACGCACATTCCGGGCCTCAAGGTGTATGACCCTGTGCTGGCGAAGATAGCTAAGAAGAATAAGAAAACTGCTGCCCAAGTCCTTCTGCGGTGGCTGGTAAGTCACAATGAAACTTTATTTATTATTTACCAGCTTCTTCCAGCGGATTCACCCGAGTGAAAAGTGGTTTCTTAGCCCAAGGGAACATTATACCGGGATGAAAGGTATAGCCTATGTGCTATTCTAAACTATAATCTATCTCTGTGCCAAATATTATCCAGATCCGGTCAGCCTTTCTGCCGTGATTGTTCCGTCCAAACTTTCGCATTTATAATAAACTAGCGACCCACCCCGGCTTCGCACGTGACAAATTATTGACAAAATCCTTCCTCATTTCTCACTCTTTGTATTGGTGAAAACCGCATGAAAATCCCTTCAGTAGTTTTTGAGTTTATCACGTGCAGACGCGGCGAGGGACTTTATTTTTTATTATGTAGTGATAGTAATTGTAAGACTTAATTTTTGTCACATGTATCATTACAGGAGTAATGCGCTTATCCTAACATACGAGTATAATAATTAAGTTACTTCACATCCATAACTAATATAGACTTCCTCATTGGGCTCGTGGTCGCAAGTGCTTCTGCTGAGCACGAGGTCCTGGGTTTGATTCCCGGATCAGACAGTGTTAATGGGTTTTTCCATCTGAAGTTTCTCAGTAGCAGCCCGGAGTCTGGCTTTGTGGCCAGTTAATAGCAATATGCTCGCCTCCTATTACATGGAGCTTAACCATAACTGGTGAAGTGTGGGTGTACTACAGGTGCACCTCTGCCTTACATTTTGGGGAATACAGGCGTGATGTTATAAATTATTAAAAAAATGTATTTTTAACAGGTCGACAGAAACGTGGTGCCACTACCCAAAACGCTGAACCTGCAGAGGCTCAAGGAAAATTTCAACATATTCGACTTCAAGCTAAAAAAATCGCACATCGATAAGATCAGTGCATTACATTTAACATATCCAAACCATCGTATCAATCTGCCTTCGTTCTGGCAGACACACCCTCACTATCCATTTGAGAAGATCGAGGAGCCTATCGCTGATCAGTTCAGAGCTATTTATGGTAAACAGGCCTCTGCGGCTGAGACACAGGCCAACGCCGCGTCCGGGACACAAGCCCTCTTGGAGTCTGGGACACAGACAGCTGCGACTGAGACACAGGCCTCTTCTTCTCCTGGGACAGAAGCCGCTTCTGCATCTAGGACAGAAGCTTCCTCAGCAGCTGGGTCAGAGGCCGCTTCTGGCCTACAGGCCGCTTCTGGGCCACAGGCCGCTTCTGCATCTGGACCACAGGCTGCTTCTGCATCTGGGAAAGAGGCCTCTCCTGCGACTAAAACACAGACCTCTGGGACACAGGCCTCTTCTGCAGCTGAGGCACAGACCTCTGTTGCTGCTGTTACAGAGGCCTCTTCTGCTACTGGGGCACGAGCCTCTTCTGTAGCTGGGACACAGGCCTCTTCTGCTTCTGATACAGAGACTCCATCTGCGTCTGGGTTAAAGGCCTCCTCTGAGTAAGAGGACCTGTGCCAGAAGACACCGCGCGGGGCCGCTGTAGTTTGGTGGATGACATGTCTTCGAATTTTTGGTTCAGGGACTTGAGCATGCATGAATTGTATGTAATTTTATTTTTTTGTGTATTTTGCTTTATTTTTTATTTAATGTCACACTTGAATTTTATATAGTATTGTAAGGGGGTAAAGTGTGAGGAGATAAACTAAACGCGTAATATGAACAATAACAAAGGTTTATTTAATAATTAGCAGATTCTAAATAACAATAAAGAGGCTAGGCGGAGTCCCTAAAAGCGACGCATGTTATAAGTCGCCTGTGCGGTTTCGCTAACGAAGTCAACACAGTCAAACAAATAACATACGCTGCTTAGCCAGTATCCGATATGATGCGGGGGCGGGGAGGTGACCGACCTAAGTCGATGCTGAGTAGTGCCTCCGAACCGTACCGAACGCTGACTGCCAGAACAGGCCGGCGCTCGGGCTTTTAAAGGCGGTTGTGGCCACGGCGGGGACGCGTTGCGCGGGGCGGAGGTGATGACTCGGTGGCGTGGCCGAACGGCGCGGTACCAGTGTTGTCGCGTCGATGTTTTCGTCGCGTTACAGTCTCCCCCTCTGGTCCCGAAGACGTCCCGGCGAGGAGACCAGTTTCTGCTTCCGGAACTGCTTTCGTGGTCTGCCGCGTCTGCGCAAGGGTCTCTCAGGATTAGGTGGTTGGAGGGCTGAGATATTCAACTGGGTGCTCGTCAATACCCTCCCCCTGCACCAAAACAGCTCCTGTAGCATAATCACTGGCATCCGTTTTTATTGTATACGGCTTGTTAATATGGAGTCGTAGGACCAAACAGCGCTTCACTTTTTGGTGATAGTGTCACCTCAGCGTTGTTGATGCTCGATTGTGCATCCCGGAACAGAGACCCGACAAATCTTGGTGAGTACCCAGTTAGTGCTGGTTCCTTTCTCGAGGGTGACTGTGGAGGAGTGACAAAGTCGATCAAGGGCGGTGGCCCATATGAATCCTCCATTTCACATTCTTCCGGTAGGTTTAAAGGTGGGGACGGAGTCATGAGCATTGGGCTCACAAATGGTTCCAGAGACGTCATTTTGGCGAGTCTTTCGATCACCGTCTCGGTTTTCGCAGGCTCCGTTTGCACCGTGGACACAGGTGCTCCATCTTCTTCCTCAGGAAACAAGTCATACTTCCGGCCGGGTTCATCCAAGAAGTGGAACAGCAACTGCGGCACGTTAAGTACAATGTTGGCATCTTGGAGGAAGTCAACTCCTAAGAGGGTCCGGTTATCGTGCGATTCTGGCAACACGATGAAATTTGTGGGGATCGTCCGACCACAAAGCAACACAGGCACCGAGGCAGCCTGGATTTGCTGTCTTCGTCGCAAGCCATCCGCTAGGGTGATTGTAGCCTTCTCCGGATGGAACTTGATGCCCTTTTGCTGCAAAACTCTGTACAGCGAAGTCGATGCAACACTTAACTTCGCTCCTGTGTCAATATGAGCTTGACCTTTGACACCGCTGATTGTGATCTTCAGTGTTGGTCTAGATCTTGCTCCTGATGCAACTGTGGGACTTAGGGCATAAAATCCCACTCCAACTGCTCCAACTTTGGGTTTTGTGCATTTCGGACATTTACTCCTTACTACGCCGGGTTCGCCACAGCCATAGCAAGTGATCTTATTGTTCGGCACAGATCTGGTGTTAGGCCTGGAAGGTTCGTCTGTCGCATTCGGCTCACGTTTGACGGCTTTCTTCCGGCAGTCCTTCTCACTGTGGCCAAATGCGCGGCAATATGTGCACCTTTGTTTTTTCCGCATTGGAGTGGTGTTATTCATGCTTGCCGATCGTTCACTAACAACCTCCTCAAGCTGCCGTGCCTTTACCAGGAAATCGTCAAAGGTTTCGACGGAGTCCCTTGGTATTCTATCTCGTACGTTGATATGCAGGGAAGTATACAGTAGATCCAAGCTTTGAGAATCTAACAGTGCCGGTTCAGGTAACTCAGCCATTAATGCTCGCTTCTACGCGACGAACAGTTCTGTTCCTGACGGAGTCTTCTGCTTGTCCATGACTATGTCATCGTATACCCTGTAGGCTGGCCTCTTTGGCGCAAATGTGGATCTCAACAATGCCGTAGCCTCATGCCAAGTGGTTACAGTGCCCTTGACTCCAAGCCACCAGATCGATGCGTCCCCAACCAACAGCAGTGTAAGACCTTCAATGGCATTCTCGTCTGTAATCGACTCAATCTTCTTGAAGGTACATACCGTCGACAGGAATGCCTCGACTACTGCTATGTCACGAGAACCATCGTAACGGGCAGTACAAGTAGCAAAACTACCTGTTTTCCTAGCTACGGAACTATCCCTATTAGCCAGGACGCCTAACAGATCACGGAACTGATCATCAGTAAAGCTGACGTTTGCCATGTTTTGTTTGTTTCTTCGGCTACGTCTAGGTAAAATATGATAAAACTCAATTTTGGTTATG
Source organism: Orthosia gracilis (assembly GCA_947562075.1). Taxonomy (NCBI): domain Eukaryota; kingdom Metazoa; phylum Arthropoda; class Insecta; order Lepidoptera; family Noctuidae; genus Orthosia; species Orthosia gracilis. The sequence continues at coordinate 15,107,077 of OX387276.1, forward strand.
AACTATTGATAACAAAGCAATGAATGTCCTAGCTCCTAAACTATAACTACAACCTAACTTCTGGACTATGATAAAAACTAACTAGCTACCTACAATAAACATCTAACTCCTGGACTATTAAAAAGAATTAACAAACTAGCCTAGCTCTCTGACTATTAACAAAAAATAAATTCTAAAAAAAATAAAAATATCTCCTGGACTACAACAAATATTCCTTAACTAACCTAACCAATATCTGAGCTAGTATTGATCGAAGAAACGGAATAGTGAATAAAAATTAAAATAACCGAGGGTAGAGGAAAAAAAAACTTTTACGTAAAAACAATGGAAGTAAACAAAACTAATTAATAACTAATGTGGGAACTGCCCGCGGTGGGACGCCAACTGTAAGGGGGTAAAGTGTGAGGAGATAAACTAAACGCGTAATATGAACAATAACAAAGGTTTATTTAATAATTAGCAGATTCTAAATAACAATAAAGAGGCTAGGCGGAGTCCCTAAAAGCGACGCATGTTATAAGTCGCCTGTGCGGTTTCGCTAACGAAGTCAACACAGTCAAACAAATAACATACGCTGCTTAGCCAGTATCCGATATGATGCGGGGGCGGGGAGGTGACCGACCTAAGTCGATGCTGAGTAGTGCCTCCGAACCGTACCGAACGCTGACTGCCAGAACAGGCCGGCGCTCGGGCTTTTAAAGGCGGTTGTGGCCACGGCGGGGACGCGTTGCGCGGGGCGGAGGTGATGACTCGGTGGCGTGGCCGAACGGCGCGGTACCAATGTTGTCGCGTCGATGTTTTCGTCGCGTTACAGTATTTAATAAATTTTGTTTTACAAATTTTATTTTATGAAAGTAGTTTTATTTAATATTTCATAGTCGTAATCTGAGTATAATAGGGTTGCCTGTTCTTTGTCGAGCGTTTCATTGAATCTTTATCTTTTGAGAGTATTGTTGCTCATCTTTCTCTTATTCATGGTTTCATAAAAGATGCAGGTAATGTGAATCATCTTACAACAAACAGCATCAATTTTAAATTGTCAAGTTGCGAAATCATTGTAATTATTCTCTTTTAAAATGTTCTGTGTTTTAGAAAACACACATTAAAATTATATTATATGTGTTACTGCATTCATTGAAGCCACATAAATAAGGACCGTAGTAGGCTTAAAAGTTTCAGCAGCGGTTGAGTTGTTATAGTTGTCTAGTCAATCGTTTGTGTATAATTATTTGCTGTAGGATTACATGTATGATTCACTTCCTTATGTCGATGTGGGGTCGGTAGACTAAGCTGTTTCAATACTACCAAAGTACTTACAAATAAGCTTCTAAATGTCGAAATCTATATTTATACTTGATGAATGTTGCTTAAGCCTCCTTTATAATAGGTATACGTTGATTTAACACATAATAACCATGTTTTTTTTGCCAGGCTTTCAGTTTATCAGCCAAAAACGTTAGATTTAATCGCACATTATATATTGATTACCAAAAAAATGTTTTAAGGCGCTATATCTACTTAAGTTTTCTGCACTGGTTCATTAGTTACATTATATTTCTTACATTCTACTTCCAAAAATAAAACCCAATAAATACGTCGTAAAAAAGCAATTTATTCTTCCTTATCCTAAAAAATCAAGGCTGAACATTGGCATTTGAAATAACAACAGACTTTCGGTCGCCTATTCGTATTCATATCACAATAATACAACAAAAACAATACAATTTATATCCTTAATCTTTTCGTTTATTTTTATAACTAAGTATGCAGATTCTAGGACAGTAAAATCTATTATTCTTGTATTACAGTGCCTTTTTATATTTCAAGTCTGTAATCTTAGTCTGCCCGTTGATTTCCTTGTTTTCAATTCGATTCGACGTCTGCTTCTTACTGAAACGTTACAGGGAACAGTTTGTTTAAAGTTGAAATAATGTATGTTGCGCTTTTGCTAGTAATTTTATTTGTTCAAGTTGCTGTGAATGTAGTGAACTGGGAGGAACAACGCAGAAGATTCGTTTTTGACTACAGACTATATGAATTTATAGTTATTAGCTCAATGGTCTCTTAGATTCAAACTAAGAATTTATCAGTTTCGGTCATTATAAAATAATATAAAAATGTAGGTTGAATTTTTGTAGAGGGACCAAAAAATCTTTTTTTTTTCCTAGCAAACGAAATTGTCATCACATCATCAGCGATAAAAGTAATCGCCATAATGTCTATGTATTGAATTTTATTCGATGATAGTTATTTTCAAAATGAACTTCAAACTCTGGAAGTAAATCAATTCCTCCATCATCAGTCTTTTGTACCACTAAAATCTAGTCCCCTAAAACAAATCGTCCCAAATTCCTCTCGCTCCCATACCTCCCGCATCTTGCACTACGTATACTAGATCTTCCCGCCACAATCAATTGGTATTAGGATTTAACTCGAGTGTACTCACACTGGGTTTAGAACGAGATTGGCCAAGTTGCTCAGAGGTGATTCCAAGAACAGCCGTAGCAGGACGGCTAGTAGTGCCGAAGATGTGAGTATTCCTATACCGTTTAGTATCTGAAATTCAATTAAGAAGTTTGTATGATCAAGCTGTTGTGTGTTGGGTGGGCTGTTTGTTTATAGTGTGGAGTAAAGCTTGGGTAAGTTCTTGTGAGGGTGAAAGTGCTTTTTCATCATAAGTAGCAATTTTATAGGCACAAAAAAGAAAAAAGGAAAACAGATCGCTTTTAGCGAAAAGGCCGCCCATTGTGTCAACCAGTGAAATGTTTACTTCTTCTATACTTTCTGTAACTTTTATGGTGTACATAATAAAGAGTATTCTATTCTATTCTCTATTCTATAAATTGTAATAAATTTGTTATAGACCGTTATGACAGATGTCTCATCTCTTGACTCGTTTTTGGTATTCAAAATGTTTTTATTGTTTGTTTTTCTGTTCGTCTGCTACTGCATACAGACCTTCAATACTCTTTAGGCCAGTTTCTGAGTAGAGCATTTGGGGTTAAGAACTTGTTAAACCTAACATTAACGTCAAAGTTTGACGTGTTTCAGGATAAACTAGTATTTGACAAATACTCAACATCAAGGTCTTGATTCAGAAATTGGGGGTAAGACTAAAGGATTATTTAATGCGTCTTACAAAGGAAACTAACAGAGAACTGAAACACTGATTGGCATTTTCGTTCATCTGGACCTTTGTCCATAAAGACCTGCCATGTTCAATATCGCCGTAAAGCCATATTTGGTAAACCCACTAAACACTACATTTCTAATATCAAATTCAATGAAGGTTGACCAAACAACATTTATAATACGTCTTACCAGTAACCTAACCAGAAAATGAAATGGCAAAAGTAACCAACATTCTTACAAATAACTTTACGAAAGTGGATTTCCTAGTGCTAACGCATCATAGATACGGTAGAGAAGGTCGACTCCATTCAACGAGCGGAGACGCACACACATAGACACGTTACACATTTTCACATTTCATCACCGGCATTTGTTTAAGATCGCCTAACGTACGCGTCTATATGTGCGTGGGTCTATTTTCAGTCGTTGAATAGAACCGACCTTCTGTAAAATACTTTGGTACGAGAACAAAGCAATCATAAGTACGTACCAGGTTAAAGATGTCATAATGCATTGGATTCTTTTGCGAGAATAGGAACCGTTCTATAATTAGAGAGTGCGTTATGTAGACTCCGTATGCTAGCCGGCTCATGATCGTAAAGCCAGGCCAGGACATAAAGTTTCTTACGATTTCTGGAACAAAACAAATTTATTTACACAAAATTTTGTTTTGACTGAAATAAATACGCTTGGTTTGAATGTTGTATGCTTTAATTGCTATTGAAGATTGTAAAAAATATGTATATTCAACATGACGGAGAATTTAAACCCGAATAATCTTGGTTGCCTGTTTTAAAAAGCAGTTACAAGATCATCTCAAATTCTCTTGACAAAAAATTCTCATAAATTTATATTCTTTTTACTTTAAAAACCGTTAATCTCCCTGTGAGGTCAATTAATGAATTGAGGTCACAGGGAGATTAATGATCTGTATCTTAACCAGAATATTCAAACAATTGAAACTCGGTAATTCCTTTGTTGTAGTTTTCGCGTGACGCCATTTTTATGATTCGTCTATAGGTCCGTTTTTTACTGTCAATGTTTTTACTGTTTGTTGTAATCTGAAATATTGTTTAAAAGGGACTAGTGGAAGATAAGGTTTGAACAGACAAAGGTATTGTCATTGTAAATCGCGATGAAAAATTATTGTATTTGATAAGCCTTAAATTACAATGATTAATGCGCGTTTATAGAAAGTAACTACTATACTTGAAGGTAACGTGTAACTAATAACGAAATAAAAATAAAAAAATAGAGTGAAACAGAAAAAAAACAATAATCTCAGAGAATGTGTATTTTTGTGTAATTGTTATAGAGCTTTAAATTGCTTTTAAAAATCAGTAACTATAAAAGAAGGTTTGTCTAACCCAATGAAGAAAATAAGATATAGAAACAGTTCATAAAAGAGAAATACAACACAAATATTTTCAAAAGTACATTTCATCACACAGAAGTAGATTTTGATGAAACAGTCATATCTTGGAGCTGAGATGAAAATATAATAGCAGTATTTTGACGGGGGAGAAATAAGAGTCCTTCCAGGAAATTAGAAAAAAAAACCTATATTCAACATGTTCCAAGCATGAGGTTAAAGGGATCGAAATGTCACTGAAACGCAGCGGGCTCTGTATCGTATGAAAACGTATTACCCTCGAACACAAGGCAATGCTTGTGCAGGCCCTAATTTTTTTTAGCATCGATTATGGTGACGTATGCTACTATGACCTGAATGCGGATCTTCTCAGCAAACTTGACCGTCTTCTAAATTACTGCATTCGATTTGTTTTCAATTTGCGTAAATAAGATCATGTCTCTGCGCATCGATCGCTTCTAAAGTGGTTGCCAGTACTAACTTTTCAAAATTGAAAATATAAACCAAAAAACCAGCTTGCTAGCAAGATGATTTTATTTGGTTTGTAAAAAGAGGCCTTTAACAAGTTAGCAGATGTTCGATTTTAACATTATGACATGGAATACACAAAACAAATGGAAAATCTACTTACGAACATCCCCGTACTCAGTAATGCCAATACAAGCACAGGTCGCTATAGCGCAGATGTTTCTGTTGAGGGCAGCATACACGGCTGCGTTCCAGGCGTTGTATTCCCCAAGGCACCACGCTGGGGCCGCCGATAATACTTTGAGTCCTAGCATGAAAGCTGCTGCGAGGCCTAGGTAGGAGCACTCCTGGAATGTGAAGAAATTATGGATAAGTAATTAATTATGTTATGTTATACTAGCTGTTCCCGTGGACCTCCCCACAGGACCCGTTTTCGGGATGAAAAAATAGCCTATGTCACTAAAGAATAATGTAGCTTTCTATTGATGAAAGAATTATTTAAATCGGTCCAGTAGTTTCTGAGGAAACAAATATTTCCTGTTTATAATATTAGTATTAGTATAGATAACGTAAGTTGAAAAGTCGGAATGAAGCGCCCTAGAAGAACATACACGGATCTTATTTGTAATGTTCTTCAGAAAGGCCAGGTGGCCAGTACTCATGATTGGCGTGCGTGTATGACTCTATATCATCATCAGCCTTTTAAATGTTATCACCGACTTCAATTTCGGAAGTCGGTGTTTCTGTTTTTGTTTCTTCGTTTTTGACACCGACTTCCGAAATTGAAGTTATTTTTTACTTTGTATTGGTTTTGTTTGGATGTCGGTTGTAATTTTTGTAATCATGTTTTTTATTTTTCACTTTTTAGTTGTGGTACATAATGGAACAGTTCTATAGGCTAGGCACCAACGCGTATAGTGCCCACAGTAAAGCTAGAATAGATTAACCCAATAACATGAAACTTAAACAAAACCGGTGTAATGAGAGTATACCAAGGTGAACTGTTCACACCTGCGTACCCCGTTAAAGCGTACCGCGAAATGGTGTAAACAATAAACAGACATGCGATTGGATCCATCGCGAGTGATTTTCCGTCATTTATTGAAGAGTTCTGATGTATTTCTCCGAAGTTCTTCATCAGATGTTGATGAAAATTAAATGGGACCACATTACATGCAGCCAGCTTTCAAATAAAAAAAAAATCATCAAAATCGGTTCATCCAATTAAAAGTTCTGAGGTAACAAACATAAAAAAAAATACAGTCGAATTGATAACCTCCTTCGTTTTGCGAAGTCGGTTAATAATAGGGGTTAAAGTATGAAATTGCCGTTTTATTGTAATAGGCTCTTCGAATTGACATAGAACCTTCATTGTTTGAGATTTTTGAGTGAAACTTATTTCACATGGTACATATGAAAGCATGAAGTTCTTCTTTTAAAAAATGTGCAACATTCGATTATCGACTTTCAGTCGTTTTTTTTATTCAGCTTAGACAAGAAAGATGATTCTTGGAATTTTCGAATGATTTTTGAATACGAGTGCCGACGCGGAACTAAATCGGCAGAAACAGCTCGCAATGTCAATGTTGCGTTTGGAGAGGGGACTGCTAATGAACGCACCGTGCGATTTTGGTTTAAACGCTTTCGTGATGGAAATTTTGATTTGAAGAACGAACCACGTGGAAGACCGCCCACACAGGTGAATAACAATGAATTGAAAGAGATGGTGGAAGCCAGGAATTAGCGGCATGGTTTAACTTTACCTGACCATCAATATTGACTCACTTGCGTCAAATCAGTAAAATAAAAATATATGAAAAATGGGTGCCTCATGATTTGACTGATCAGCAGAAAGAAACGCGTGTGGAAACTTGTGTTGCCTTGTTGAATCGATACAGAAATGAAGGAACATTGGATCGAATTGTGACATGTGATGAAAAGTGTATTCTTTACGATAACCATAAGCGAAAAAATGCAATGGCTGACCCCAGGTCAAACGCCGCAACAGTGTCCTAAAGCAAAGCTTACCATTAAAAAGATATATATATGGTAACTGTTTGTGGCCTCATTCACTATAGCTTTCTCCGATCTGGTCAAGCAATAACGGCAGATGTCTACTGTGCCGAACTCCGAACAATGATAGCAAAACTAGCTGTGAAACAGCTCCGACAAATTATATTCTAGTAAACAGATACGTTACACACTCACAAAACTATAGAAAAAGTGTTCCGCACAGCAGCGGCAGCACAAATACACACTTTTCATTCATCTGACATTTCACTACAAGTCGAAAGGGATGGCTTGATAAAACCAACAAGAAAAAAAGAGACGGCTAGTGTATGTCACTTGTGTGTGAATGTAAACAAACATTATTCTGACCATAAATGTTTTTTTTCTTTTTCTAACCTCCAAATATCTGAATATTAGGAAAAAAATAATTAGTAAAATGAGGTGTACTGCGTACTTACATATGGTATGAGATCCCTTCAGTTTTATTTACTTTGGTACCTATCATAATTGGTACACTTACTAAATACACACGATGACATTTTTTTAATTTTGTTTTTGTTTCAACAAAGGGTATCGCTCTTCGCCATGCGTGACACAGACTAAAGACTTTACGTCCCAATTGCGACGTATTCGAGTCTTCACAATGCGCGCGCTCATAACTTATCTGTTTATTAGAATATCATTGGCCCCGACTCATGAATCGATCTTCACCATCATTACTCCATGATAACGCGAGACCTCATACAGCACGAGAAACCGTTTTAACTCTACAGGAACTGCAATTAGAAACCATTCGTCACCCTCCGTATTCGCTAGACCTTGCTCCAACGGACTACCATTTTTTTTCGTGATTTTGACAATTTTCTACTTGATAAAAAGTTTTCTTCTCAGGAGGCAGTACAAAATGCTTTCACACAGTTTGTCGAATCTAGATCACCAGAATTCTATCGCAAAGGCATAAATGACCTTCCTATTAGATGGCAGCAATGTTTAGATAATAATGGTAATTATTTTGATTAAATAAATATGTAAGATTAAAAAAAAACTAATTTCAATTTTTCAGTACAAATCGGCAATTTCATACTTTAACCCCTAATACTAAAAAGTGCAAAATAACTTTCGTTTCGGTAGCTGCTGTCTTCGGTACTTCTTTTTTATCGATTTTCGACACCGACTTCCGAAACGTTATTACGTGCAAAATAACGAACGAACGCAGTTATTTAGAGAGGCCTTTGAATAGAAAGGTTCTCTTTAGTTTCTTAGAATTCTTCATTTGCAATCTACATTTCGAAACCCCAGTTCCAAAGTGTAACAATTCAGAAAATGTTCGTATGAGATAATTACACAATTATACTTTCACTAGTGTATTTTTTAAATTAAATTGTAATAGTATTGTTAAAGGTCTTATGATACTAGGAAGTTGAAAACAATCTTGTAGTTTCATAAAGAAGTCTTTTTTTTTCGTTTAAAAGCACTAGATATATCATTAAAGCCTGCCTCATTGGAGCTAAGTCCGCTCTCGTTTCACCGGTCAGGCAAAGTATTATTAGTTTTCCAAGGCATTTATTGGTAGCCTGGGGTCTGGACTTCTGCCCGGTTGATGGCAATAGGCTTGTCTCCTAATATATGAGACTTAAAATAACTGGCGTAAGTCTGGGTGTACTATATAGCTGTATCTCTGCCTAACTTTGCGGCATATAGGCGTGATCTTATATTATCATATTTTGGTCATTGCAATAGCAAAACTTCTCACAATTTACTCCTACCATACCATTCCTCCATTACCTTAGAAATAACTCCTCTATACTTGGTAGGACTGTATACCGTGATGATATATCCCATAGCCATTCCAAGGAAGTAGGAACCAGCTCTATGGTGACTCCGGATGTAGGTATCTTTGAAGACTTCGTTGTCTCGGATGTGGATGAGTTTCCTGTAAATTATTTTTTATGTTTGAGTTAACGTAGACTTATTGTATACGGAAAAAGAGGCATTAGATGACCTTCAGTGACATGGCTACAAAAAATAAAAATGCAATTGTAGCGAGCAACACAACAAAAGAGACAAACCGCCACCGTACGATGTGGCGCAGAAGTACTAGGGGGATAATAGTCAGGAGAAAGACGAAGAGACTTAGAGATATTCCAGCTTGATGTTGAAAATACAGATATAAGAAAGATAATGATCTTAATGCTGGCATTTGGCATATACCCACAAAAAAAAACACAAAATTTAAGATAATAATAAATCTTAACTTAGACTTGACAAGGCAACTGTCATGCCATCATAAAATTTTAAATTAATCAGGAAACATGCTTTACATGAATACCTCAAGTCACAGGAAAACATCTTCAATTTTACGAACGGGAAATTTATTAGCAAACACTTTAATTCGTTGGTAATACACCGTCTTATGAATTCACACGAAACACACATGAGATACGTAATCCAAGAAATTCTTTCATAAAAGCTTTCAATTAAAACCTCGATCAATAGTAGTTTCTGAAATTGTTGCATAATAAGGGGTATTAAAACATGAGTGTGTAAAAACTAAGCTTTAGTCGCCGGTTTTTAAAATATCACACGAATGTTTTAATACCTATATATATTCAATTCAATTCAATTCTTTATTGAATATCACATGTGTATAACAAAGATCTTATAACAGTAGTATTATAGTTCACATGGACCCTGTCGGGCACAGCAATTTATATAGTAATAAATACCTAGCTTATTATAAATTAATTAATATACCTAGCTGAAAAATTACAATGCAAGCTTTAAATATAATTGAATGATGCTACAGAATGGCAATTATAGAACAAATGAATTTTAATTAAAGCTTAGATAAAAGTGAAATAAAAAAAATAAAAAAAAATGGTAAGTCAATAAATAACCTAGATAAAAATGGCAATGTCAACAAAATAAAATTACACAGCAATTTAGAATATTATCTAATAAATACATAGCATAAAGTTCAGGTAATATAATTTTGAATAATTTTACTTAAGTTTTAACTGTAATTATAATTATGATGCCATAGAATAAATTGTAAAATAAAACAGAATAGATGTCAAGGTTTAGATACAAGTCAATAAAATAAAATGGTGAAACGTCAATCAAAATAAAAAATCGAAATAAATGGTAATTTCACAAAAAAAGAACAAAATACAATATGTCAAAACAGAGTTAAATAATTAGCATGTCAAATCAAAATGTGAACGTCTCTGATAGTCATGTACGAAAGTCATCATTAAAAAATTCGTTCAATGTATAATAGCATCTATCAACCAACCAATTTTTGAGGCGTTTAATTAATATTTTGTCGTTTTTCTCAATTTTGATGTCGTTCGGTATTTTATTATATATTTTTAAAGACATTATATTAGGACCCGTGCTATGTAATTTCAACTTTGATGATGGTACTACGAGTGTGTTTTCATATCGTGAACGCGGTGAACCTATATATATGCCGTTTATAACCTATATATGTACCTATATATATGCCGTTTCATACACTACTTCATCGACATTCATACATTGGGATTGAACCTACTAAATAAAAGAAAAAGTCAAAATAGTAAGAAAATTTAGTACAGCAAAACGTATGAATGGCGCCAAAACCCAGCACATCACCGGTCACCGTATAAACCACGCATGTGCTAAAGCGGGCGTTGCCACAGACAAGTAAAAATTAGAATCAAAACTTTTTATAATAAGTACTATAAAAAAACATTTCTCTCCCGCAGTTGGGTAAAAATGGCGCGACAAAAAGTGTTATAATAGATTCTATTTTTAAATTTCGGTATTGTGTTTATAAAGTATGTCAATATAAACTCGTTTTGAAGTTTATTTCAAATATTACGATATGAGAGTAGATAAATATAACTTCGAGTTCCCATTATATCAAAACTTGACGCAAACACTTCAATCAACTGAAATTGGATTTTTATAAGCTCCAACGTTACGGGGTCGTTAACAACTTTACCATACATTTAATTGACATCACGAAGTGATTTGTTGCAAATTTGAAAACAATTGGAATGGCATATTTGCCTTTTTACCCGACTGCCGAAAGAGTTTAATGTATTTTTCAGTCTATGTATGTATGTATGTTTGTTTGTTCAAGAGGCCAAATGCGCTGGCCGATTTTGATGATTCCTACGTCAATCGATTCGTTTAAACCTTGCGAGTGTCACTGGCTACATGAAAATTGGAAAATAGAAAAATGACGGATTTTGGGCGCTATATTGTGGTGGTAAATTTTTTTTCTTCCAAACCCGTCGTGTGGGGTATAAAAATAAAGGATTTTAAGAAATTATTTCAAAGACATAGAACACTTATATGTATGTTTAAATGTACCTAATTCGAAAAAATATATGTTAACTAAAAATTTATACATAAAAAAAAATAATTCAAAAAATCTAAAGCCCGACTGCTTAAGAAGCAAACTAAAAAGATGTAAACAAGGAGAAAATCATGCTGTGCAATCGGAGGATACATCTGGTTTTGTTCAGCCAGCTCGCGAATATGCATCCTCCGCCCGTACTGCATGATTTTGATCTTGTTTCCGTCTTTTTAGTTCGCTTCTTATGCAGTCGGGTTTTTAGATTTTGTGAATTAACTTTTTTTAACCTTTTGTTTAGTAACCATTATTGTAAAATTCATCATTGCATGAATGGTTTGCACCTTCTGCTTAACTTAAATGTCATTAATTATGATATATATCCCATCGTCGTCGCCAAATAATTACATATGCTATGAATTCATTAAATTATTATTGCCACTAAAATGGATCAGACCAAAAATAAACTTACTCAACATCGTAGACCAGGATTCCATTCAATCTTCTGGTGTAAGTAGTGATACCAGTTATGAGAACCGAAAATATTACGGCAAGAGTGGTGACGATCTTGCCAATGCGTTTGTTCCATTGCCAGAGGCAGAATAGAGCGGTCCCCATGACTGCTAAGTGGTAGTCTACCGGGACGTACCAGGATACTAGCTGACACTGGAATTACGAAGCTTTGATTAATCCAGTAAGGGAATAGTCCAAAAAGGTTTTAAGTGATGTTGCTGTTGATAAAGTTAGCAAAGAAAACATTAAATTCAAAATCAAATCAAATTTATTGCAAATTTATTGCATCCATAGTGTACATACAGGTGGTAAATATAAGTTACAGTTATGGACCCTGTCGGGCACAGCAACATTCTATGATTTAGTGTTTGATTAGATTTATTTTTTGATTAGAGTAGTCTTAGAAAAAGTAGGTTAATCCGAATCTGTACTTAATACTATAAATGGGAAGGAATTCAGTCTGTCTGTTTACGTTTTCATGCCTACTACTGAACCAATTCTGATGAGTTTTGTTTTTAAAGTAGAATTACCTTAGAGAAGGAACTGGGTTTTTATTTCAGGAGTACGTTTGCTTGGTATTATTGGTTTGATACCAAAAACCAAACATAATATTTTTGGTTTATTAGACAGATTGACTGAATATTTTTGCAAAAACTAATAACCAAAGACTATCTTTGCCCGATAAAGATGTCAATTTCAAATAAGACTTAAACAAAGCAAACATAGTAAAAGCTACTTACATAATTATCACTATCCACGTAATTCCCCAACATCAGTAGACTGAGCAGCCAAGTCTTGGAGCAAGCCTTCTGTTCTCTTTTGATGAGCCGGTTCCAAAGTGGACCATCTCCAACATACTCTGATACTGATATCGTATAGAATATTAGGACGGCGAAGGAGCTTGTTAATCTGGAAATAAAGTTTTATATTTAAAACACGAAAGACTACATACAGCAGGAAGACCCAGGAAAAGATGGAGAGACATCATCACCCAAGAAGGCGGGCCTGTATGGATGAGGAAGGCAAGGGACTGGAATGGAATGGGGGGATTTAGGATAGGCCTATTCCGCTGAAGCGACTGCTGCGAAAGGGTTAGACAGTAGTGAAATGATACCTAATTCAAAATGTAGTAAGAGCAATAAATATATTCAGATAAGTTTTCATTTTATATTTTGTAAGCTGAAGATAAAAAAAATGTTTTGTTATAATAACAATAGGTGTTAGAATATCAACTCATTGAAATGCGTTAACGATGTCTAAATAAACATGGGTTCTACAATATAGTAAATATGACATAGTTAAAAAATATTAGTTACAAATGTCACCCATAAAATTAATGTTTTGTCTATCATAGAAAATCTGATGGATTATCAGATACGGACTTCAATTTCATAGACAAACTTGCTTGTCTATGCCTCAGCCTATATAAAACAACATGTACTTAAATTTATGCAGTTAAGCTAAAATTAATTCACGTTTTGTCAACTTGCAAGTCTAATTAAGATTTTTTTCAAAAACATCCGTAAAGAACTAAATACTTAATATTTACCTCACATAACGTTGTAGCAAAATAATGACAGGATTCCTCTTCTTCTCCATGAGACCTTTCATGAGTAGTAGTCCTGATGTGACAAAGAAGTTCTCCAACCCCAGATCTACATGCTGGGGTATACCTAGTGTGTAGCTTTTTGGGCTTATTATTATCTGAAACAGTAGAAATACTTGTTTGATGATTTATTTTTTTGTTTGTTGTTGTTTCTTTGAATTTAGTTGTTCCATGCGGCTCTAGTCGAACTGATATTTTATCAGCGACATCTCAGTTCTCAGGTCATAAAACCCTTCAGGATTATCCTTCCGATACTTAAAATGTTGTTGTGCCCAACAGGGTCCATAATTGTTTCTGTTGTGTTGTATTCACCACTAAAATCATGCAAGCATTTCCAGGAAACAATGTTGTAAAAAAGTCAAAAAGCAAAGAAGATAAATTATGCACAAAAAAAATATTTTTTCAAAAAGTCTTTTTTCGTATTCTTCTCAGCCAACCCTTTCATTTGATACCCATATCATGACAATGCACAAAAAATAACTAGACCGCCATCGCCATGTTGGGCCGTCCACCATATTGGATTTAGCAAGACGTCACAGCTTGACCAACCATGCATTTTCATCCAAACTTAACGTGTATGCAAAATGTCGTGTGCCATTGTAAATTCGGACTTATAAACATTCGGCCAAACGATAATTATATTAAATATTTTTTATGCCTTAAAAATATTCGTCTAAAGAAGATTACGCCAATTGTGTTATGCCATATAAATTTCGGATCATCAAAATTCTACCAGATAGAGGGAACCCCTCTGATTCAATGTCACCTAGTCGAGAGCCTAAAGTGAAACCACACAAAAACACGTGTTTCCTGGACAGTTAGATTATCAAAGAAAACTTTATCAAATCAATAAAATATAATAAACATAAGGCGTGAAAAGTGTTAGATACACTTTTGACGCCTTATGTTTGTTGTGCGGCAAAGAAAATAAGTTTGCAATATTTTTGGTAATTTAACTGACGGATCAATAATAATGGTTCAGAAAACTATCTTATTACAAGTGGAAACTTACTTGATCATAATCATGTCCATTGCTAATGGAACCAGCGAAAGTGAACACAAAAACATGTACGCAAGTAGCAGAGCTCAGGGCGAAAGCCTTAGTGAAACTTAGGACCGGGATCTCATCGTCTGTGATCTTGACGAAGGACGACCAGTTTCTCTTGAGACTGAAGGAGTATGCTATTCTTCGGACTGGAAGAGAAATATGAGGTTATAATAACAGTAGGCTTGTAATTCCCATCCCAAAATAGACACAATTCACCTGCTATATAAATATGTAGTGACCATATCCAGTGACCATTTTGCCAGCTATCATATTATCATTTTAATATAATAAATGTAAAAATCTGAATTTTGGATGTTTCTTTGTCACTCACGCCGAAATGGCTAAACGCATTTGGGTGACACTAAGCACACGTGAAGGCCATGAACAGGATACTTTATATCCCTGGTAATTAGTGCTCTTCGGATAAATTTCGTCATTCAAATTAATATGAATAAAATTCTCGTGTCACAATGTTAGTTACCGTACTCCTCCGAAACGACTTTACTGATTTTTACCAAATTTTATATGCATATTCAGTAGGTCTGAGAATCGGCTACTATCTATTTTTCATACCCCTAGGGTAGGGTAGGGTAGGTAGGATAGGGTAGGTTGTTGTGCTTCTCATCCCTAGGTGTAAGGCATTATTTATATTGTGATTTTTTCCTGTGATAAACAGAAATTCTGTACCTTATCTGTGATCTGCAGCACCTTTTGCATATTTTACTGTGATTAACAGCGTTTATGTTTTTGAAATTTTGTATACTTAGCACTTTTTGTCTTTTGACCTCACTAAATAAATAAAGTTGCCTTTTAAGTATTTAAACAAAGTGGGATTCCCACCCACTGTATACAAGATGAAGTATGCAAGAAGAACCATGGTATGAAGAATGAAAGTACGAGAAGCATGAAAGAGGAATGGAATGAAAGAATTTGCACAGATTAGGCGCTAACGTTGTTAGAGGGATTAGTATTTAAAAAAAAAAAAAAAAAAAAAAAAAAAAAAAAAGGATAGGGTAGGTAGGGTAGGGTAGGTTAGGTTGGGTAGGTAGGGTTGGGTTGGTAGGGAAGGGTACGTAGGGTAGGGTAGGGTAGGTAGAGTAGGGTAGGTAAGGTAGGGTAGGTAGGGCTAGGTAGGGTAGGGTAGGTAGGGTAGGGTAGGTAGGGTAGGGTAGGTAGGGTAGGGTAGGTAGGGTAGGGTAGGTAGGGTAGGGTAGGTAGGGTAGGGTAGGTAGGGTAGGGTAGGTAGGGTAGGGTAGGTAGGGTAGGGTAGGTAGGGTACGGTAGGTAGGGTAGGGTAGGTAGGGTAGGGTAGGTAGGGTAGGGTAGGTAGGGTAGGGTAGGTAGGGTAGGGTAGGTAGGGTAGGGTAGGTAGGGTAGGGTAGGTAGGGTAGGGTAGGGTAGGTAGGGTAGGGTAGGTAGAGTAGGGTAGGTAGGGTAGGGTAGGTAGGGTAGGGTAGGGTAGGTAGGGTAGGGTAGGTAGGGTAGGGTAGGTAGGGTAGGGTAGGTAGGGTAGGGTAGGTAGGGTAGGGTAGGTAGGGTAGGGTAGGTAGGGTAGGGTAGGTAGGGTAGGGTAGGTAGGGTAGGGTAGGTAGGGTAGGGTAGGTAGGGTAGGGTAGGTAGGGTAGGGTAGGTAGGGTAGGGTAGGTAGTGTAGGTAGGTAAGTAGCCAATTGAAGGGAGCGAAGCCCCGGGGATCAGCTAGTAATAATATAGTTTCTAAAGAATACTTACGCCTCGAATCAGTGCTGTCATATTCTAGATAAATTGTTGATGATATAGCTGCTACAACTAATCCTACCATTATGGTTCTGTAAAGAATGATATAAGCAAACTTAATAGGTGAATTGTCCTAGGTTAAGTAGGTAAATTAATCTTTCTGATTTCCAACTCAATTTAAATTGCGTCTAGGCGATATCACGCACGTATTTGCTAAGAAAATTTTAAGTGCGAATCGGCCGAATTGCTTCTCATCGCGTCCATGTTAATCTACTTGCAATTTCTTAGTAAAATATGTTTATCGGTGTGATATACATCGCGTTTCATTGAGCCATCAGGACGGACACTTAGAATGACTCAGAAGATGTAAATTACACAGCAAATGTAAAAACGCAAACAAATTGTGTTTTGGACAGTATTGACTTACTCGTACAACGTCAGAATTTATTTAACCGACTTCCAAAAAAGACACTACAAGGTGAAAAAAAAATAACTTCAAATTCGGCAGTTCCTGTTTTCGTTTCTTCTTCTGATTCTTCTGAAATTGAAATTATTTTTCAAGTAAACTTCTTTCGATAAAAAAAAAATATTTTGCAAATCCGTTTATATAAGACGAAGTTATGCGCGAACATACATAATATATGTATATATAAACATCCGAATTGCGAACCTCCTCCTTTTTAAAAAGTCATTTAAAAATAGCATAAGTCGAGCGCAACCGATTTAAATAAATAGACAATGGCATTAATGGTGCACTGACGACTTTTAGTTGGAAAGTAGCGGTCAAAGTGAATCGTGGAACAATTCAAGGCAGTTATTATGAAGACCACGGGAAAAACAATTTTAAAGACATATTTTGCCAAACTGACCCTTTATTTAATGCCATTTGTTTTTCCCAAAGTGTCTTCATAAATGTTTGATTTAGATATATTAAGATTCGGGACGAGGAATATATCCTGATGTAAGCTTTAAGTATGAATTTGGATGGTTAAAACAGTGAAGGAATACCAATCAGGGAGAGTTCCAATTTGATACAGCCAAAAAGGAGGTGGCTATTGCCGTGCTAGAAGCGTCGCTATAGCGATTGGAAAAATGACAATCGCTATCAAAATGTCACGGGACCAATCCCTGACATTTTGGAATATCGACCATCGCCATCGCGGACCTCGATGGATATTAATTATCAAGAGCCTCAGAAGAATTATTCAATATCGGTCATACCGAACCGTGTCATAATTTTACTAAAATAAATGAAAATGTTAACTTACATAAACACACAAAACTTAAAACTATACTCGGTCTTCACTCCAGCCTTTTCACAATAATCCACAGTGATATTAGGGTCCACAGCAGTGATTGGATTCACCAAGTATATCGTCTTGAGGATCTTGGAAACTGATCCATGGCTACACACTGCTGGTAGACAGGTCCCCCATGATATTGTATCAGCCTTTCTACCTTCTTTGGATTTAATCTGGGCAAGCAAAAACATTATGGAATTTTGAGTAGGTTCTATCAGATTTTGTTATCAATAGCTTCTGCTTACTAAAAATCGTTTCCAGAATTTGTGTTTTTGATAAAGTCAAGGAAAATAAGATAACATGCATTAAAATAATAAATAAATTTTGTCAGTCTCAGATAATTTTTTGGAACGAAGTTCCTTATCGCGCGTTGTGAAAGGGGGCTAGACGGAAAAAATTCTTACGAAAAGTTGGAACGACACTTTTTGCTATAGTAAGCTATTGTAAGCTGTGCGGCGTGCGCATGTTTCTCTGTCTGTCTCTCTCTCTCTCTCTCTTTTATAGAAGCAAGCCAGATATTTTCATTTCTATTTCGCATTGAACAATGTGGTGTCGCGACGATTATTTTTGTTGAGTGTCTACAGGTTTTTTGTAAATAATAAAAAATAATAATAATAATGAATCCTGACAGTGTTTCTGCACAAGTTCCGGATATTGCTGATGGAGTTAGGTAAGTAGAGAGTATATACATATATATATATATACGTATATGTATATATATACATATATATATATAAACTTCATACCTTTAACTTCACTTATTAAATAAGGAACTTCGTTCCATCCGGGTGTCCCTTGACATATCTCAAGTTTTTTGTTTATCATGCTAGTTTTATTAATCTTCCAATATACAATGATTTATGCTTATGCTATAATAGATCGATTCGGATGTATGATGATAATGTGACTTCACTAGATGTTCAGTTAATGGAACTCTTAACTCCAATTATCCTTTAGTGCTTTATTGTCTCACTACAAGGCAAAGGCCGTCCTCTACCTTTTCCAGTGTCTTGCAACTGTATTCTTATTTACTCTTTCTATTTTATCCTTCTCTCCTTGCTAGAGATGACACCCAACTTCTTTCAATCCCAATTTCTTCTCTATCAAACAATAAATTAAATAAATCTTTATTGCTAGTTACTTAACCTATTATTTACAATATACTATACTTGGTTTTAAATGAGATTATAACCTATTTACACTGTATATATAACTATTTTTTTTCCTCGGCACCTTGTTATTTTCCCTCGTACCGCTTGTCTTTCGTCAAAGGCCTCCTCCAAGACTCTCCACTTGACTCTGTCCCTCACTACCCGTAACCATTCTGGACCTGTCTTCCTCTACTTCTTTTACTTATTCTCGGGTACCATTCTGTAATTATTTTTGTCCACTTTTCTTTCCTTTCTCTCATAGTCATCATATGTCCTTTCCAAAGCCATTTTATTTTTTCCATGCAATATGAACTTTTTAAAATTACGTTTTTCCTCTTATCTTTTTTAACTGCATTCTGTATCTCCTTCTTACGCCCAATACACTTCTCTCTATTCCATTCTGACTAACCTTTGTTTTATTTTGTTGTTGTTATGTTAAAGCCCATGTTTGGCAACCGTATGTTAGGCATGCCAAAATGCAGGTATTAAAGACTTTCCGTTTTTACTCCCCTTTCTATTGGAAATTCGTCACCAGTCGTTTCTAGTCTTATTTGAGCTGTATTTTTACCGTAAATGTTTTTTTAATATATGTATGTACTTTTTATGAATCCCTTGGCACTCTAATGCTTGCCATATGTAGTAATGTTCTAGAGAGTCGTATGTCTCCTTGAAGTCCATGAAACTCAATTAATACATTTTATTATGTTCTTTGTATTTCTCCAATCTTTGTATATCTCCTATGATCGAGAATTTACTTCTGAATTCTACTTACTCTTTCGGTTGCATTTCATCTAGGGTGTTAGTTAGTCTTAATAATATTACTTTGGAAAAGTATATATATATATGACATTAAACTTATCGGCCTGTAGTTGCCAATGTCTCCTTTGTCACCTTTCTTATGTAACAATACTATTTTTGATTTCGTCCAATTTTCGGATATGCTTTCTGTTTCAATGATTTCATGAAATAAATTTGTTAATTTGGGGACAATCATTGGCATTGCAACTTTTAGGACTTTCATTTGTGATTTTTTCGAAAGCTGGAGCTTTTTCGAGCTTCTGTAAATTAATTTCTTTCTATACCTTCATTTCAAATAGGTGGTATGGGCTCAAATAAGCGCGTGTAATTTGCTTCGTAGTAAGGTTAATTTTTGACTTTTGTACAGATCTTTATAGAATTCCGTAGCTATGTTTAATATGTCATTTCTTTTACTAGTACTTTTTTCCAGTTTATCCTTCACATTTAGCTTCCAATTTTTTTTTGAGTCCAGTTCTTTAAACGCTTTCTTTAATTTTCCTGATCTCTTAATATGGTGTTTCAAAGTGGTTGTCATTGATTTTTTTGTCTTTCCTAATTTTTTTGTTCATCTTTTTGCTTATATCTGATATCTGCTTAAGTTTTTCCTTATTTTCCAGCCCTTGTCTAGAAATTCTCTTGTAATGGCAGCACTGTACCTACCTGTCGTTCAATTTTTTGACAGTTAACTTTCAAGATAACCGATCGGTCGAAGTTTTTAACAAGATCTTTATAACTTTTTAATCTTCCTTTCGAAGTTTTTCGGAAGAATTACTCAAACACAAAGAAAATACAAAGTTGCACTGTTGCGCGGTGCGATAGTTATTTCTCATGTCTATTATATATTTATCGAGAGCGTTTTGGCACAGTGGGTGACGTAAACAAAACCGGAACTATCAAACAATAAGATATCATTACTTACACTCAAAAACTGCTCAGTCCGTCCATATACATTAGCTCCACCATATTCTTTCTCTTCTCTATCCGTAAGTTTAACATCAGATAAACAATACTGAGTGGCGATCATGGGTTCGCCGAAATTGGAAGGTGCCTTCAGACATTGGTCGTAGTTACCCAAACTGTATTTGGAACCGTAGAAACTACCGACTGGATGGTGCATTGAGTTCCATACTGAAATTGATAATATTAGGATTAGAAAACATTATTAAATAAGTGAATGTAACGTGTGTCCATTGAAAAGTCACATTGGTACTTGCCCAGGTCGAGGGTTCAAATCCGGGTAAATACCAATGTGACTTTTTCGAGTATCATTCTGAATTTCGACAGTTAATTATTTCGACACGGTCCCAATTTCGAAAAACAATAGTTCGACGGCTCATTGCTTCGATAGAACATATATTCGACTAGCATTAGTCCGACAGATCACCCTTCGACAACACACACCTTCGAAGAACACTACTGCGACAGAACCCTTCTTCGATTTGCACTTGTTCGGCGTATCTCTATTTTGACGGAACATACCTTCGATATTATACTGCTCTGAAATGTGACAATAATAATTGAATTTGTCTATAAGGTTTAGGTACAACATAAAACCATAAATAATAACCAATTCTGTTTTGAATTATAACCAGTAAAAATCATTGAACAGTTTAATCACGTCTTCAGATAATTTAAATGATGACATCATTTATTAATATGTCTTCTTGATTATTTATTATATTAGACATGTGAGTAACGCTCCCTACACTCTTTCCCACGCTTCTGGAGTTCTCCTAGATAACAGGTCAGCGAGGAAGAGCTCCCCAAGCTCTTTCAGTACCTGATGTCCCCTGCTTTCAGAAGTTCGGTTGTAATCCCGTCCTCGCCCGGGGCTTTTCCATGTTTAAGCTGTTTAACAGCCGCCTCGATTTCGTCATGGCTAATCTCAGGCAGGTCTCCTGTGAAATAGCGTGTTAAACTGGCTCTAGAATCATCATTTTCGTGATCAGGTCGAGATGCATGCAATGCGTTCAGTTGGTCGTAGAAGTTTTCAACTGCCGAAATAATCTCCGGCTTCCAAACGACGATATTCCCGTTAGATGTCAACTTCGTCAGGTGGCTCCTCCCATGTGAATGGACAAATACTTTCGAACCCCGCATTTGCTCAATCGCTTTCTCTATGGAGAGTGTTTTGGTATGAGCCAATACACTCTCCATTCTCTTCTCCGTTTATTGAGTGTCGGGTCTCGTGATCGGTAGGTTTTCACGTCGTTCCATCATAAGCTTCAGAGATTCTTACGATAGGTTAGAATTACTGCTACAGGCAGTGCAGTGCATCTTAATAAATCTTACACCTTCCTCGCTGATGATTTTCACCATTTGGTCGAGCGCCTGGTCAACGCAATTTGTGGTTTCTAGGGCAGCGAAACGGTTCTCCAGTCTGACTGGAATGCTTCAGATCCCAACATAGTTTGGTGCATATTTGGATGGAGCCTAGACTTCATCAAAGGAGTTCTCTCAAGCTTGAAATTTATATTTAGGGAGCCTCGAACGCAAAGTCTGTGATTGCTGTCGATATTAAACCTGGTATTAAATCCTTTGGGGCTGTATCTTAAAGAAGGAATTCATCACGAAAAAACCCCTCTCTTTCTATGAAGTTGACAAGTATTTGCACCCTATGATTCCTGCTACCAAACCCGGAGGATCCTACTACCGAATCGCTGCAATTCTGTACTCCCACTTAAGCGTTAAAATCCCTCACGAAAACGCTTTAGTGGGTCTAAGTGGTAATATGCAAGGCCTTGGAAATGTCCTCAAACATTTCCTTCACTTTGTCGTCCTAGATTCAGATTCAGATTCAGATTCTTTATTTGTAAACATAGGTTACAGATACACAGGTGTGTGAGATGTTACAGTTTTGTAAGTTCTCTATGCTTTGCCATTAGGCGTACAAATGTTTTATCATTAATTTCACAATATTATATCAAAATTATGTTAAGAATTAGTGTTGAATAAATCAATATTGTTAATATTTTCATGACAATTAATTAATTTTCAGTGAAAACTGCAATGTCAAAACCAAAATAGTGAAACATCTCAGAAATGACAAAAAATATAAAAATAAAAAAAAGGCTAATGTCAGAATCAAATCAATACAAGAATGTCAAAATAAATCAATACAAGAATGTCAAAATAAATCAATACAAGAATGTCAAAATAAATCAATTAAATATTTTCAGAATGTCCACAAAAAAATCCAAGAAATACAAAAATAAAAATAAATGTCAAAAAAAAAAAAAATTTTTTAGAAAATATTGGATAATGTCAATTAATTAATAAACTAGTACAAAATTATTAAAATATCCAGAATGTCAACAGTAAAAACTTATAGTGTGATGTCAATTAGGTAAATATGCAATAAATTCAGGCATGTCAAAAAAAAAAAAATATAATAAATGATGACCTAATGTTTAATCTGAAGGAGGGATTATAGTACTGTCATCCAAATAGTCCTTTATTGAGTAGTAACATTTATCGATTAAAATTTTCTTAAGTATACTTTTGAATTTGTCCAGATTTAATGACTTTAATGTCTCAGGCAGCTTATTAAATATTTTTGTGGCCATACAAAAAGTACTTTTATTCATTAATGCCAGAACAGAACAGCATGTATTATTTCGAGCTCTAACTTATTTTTGTCGCGTAACTTTCTATAGTAGCTTTTGGGAGCTATTTTGTATTGCAAGATGTGTGTTTTGACAAATACATTCGTTTCATAGATGTACAATGATGGTAGAGTAAGAATGTTTAGGCTTTTAAAGAACGGTTGACAACTGTCCGTGCGATTTAGGCCACACATAGCTCTGATACATTTTTTTTGAGCTCTAAATACAGGTTCTCTATCGACTGAGTTACCCCAATACATTACGCCATACCTAAGTGTTGATGCAACATAACCGTGATATGCCATTAGTACCGATTCCAGGCTGACAGTCTTAGATAGTTTGTAAAGAACATATGCGAATTTACAAATTTTTTTACAGATTTCGTCTGTCTGGGGTCTCCAGGTCAATTTTTTGTCTATTAAGATACCAAAGAATTTGGTGACGGTAGTTGACTCTATTTGAGTCCCTAAATAATTAATGTCAGGTATTTTACTCGGAACTCTCTGGTGAAAATGCATAATTTTAGTCTTTTGTAAATTTATAATAAGATTATTTTTGTCAAACCATGATATAATTGTATTTAATGTCATATTTATTTCATTTTCATAAGTCATAGGATCGTCACATTTAACTACTACTGTGCTGTCGTCAGCAAATAGTACCATAGGATGGTTTATGTGTCCAGGAAGGTCATTAATGTACAGCAAGAAGAGGGGAGATCCCAGGACGCTGCCCTGAGGTACGCCGTATTTTACTGTCATTTAGATCGATATTTCTTCTCGTAACCATCATTAGTACAAATTTGTGTGATTTCTACATATTGTTTTCTATTTACCAAATAGGATTCTAACAGTTTAAGTATATTTCCCCTGATACCGTATTTTTCAAGTTTGCCTAACAAAATTGCGTAATCTACATAATCGAAAGCCTTGGTTAGATCCATATATATGGCACAAACAGGATTTCTCCTGTCCACATTTGATAGAACAGGAAGAAGTAGATCATGAATGGCCATATTAATTGTATTCTGTTTACGAAATCCCTTCTGTTCCTTTTCTTGACTAATATGTTTGACTTCTCAAGGTATCTATATAGGGATTTATAAATAACTTTCTCGAATATTTTTGAGAAGACAGGTATCAAAGCAATAGGTCTGTAATTTGCCATAAATTGTCTATCCTGTTTTTTGTGCAATGGTATAATTAATGAAGTTTTTAGTCCTTCGAGAAAGATTCCATTAGATATACTCATGTTAATGATGTGACAGAGATGTGGAGCTATGTATTGAGCCATTTCTTTTACAACCCTAGTGCTAATTCCGTCATAACCAACACTATTTGTATTTCTAAGTGAGTTAATATGGTAAACTATGTCTTGCGGTATAGTTGGTTCCATATATAAAGAACTAGAGGTGTTTAGGAGTATAGGAATTGGTATTACCTTATTTTTAGGTTCAATAACTTGGTCAACATAAAAATTGTTAAAAGACTCGGCTATTTCTAATGGGTTTGTTATTTGTTTTGTGCCTGTTCGTATTTCTGTTATTGGCTCTTTAGGAAAGACGGTTTTAGAATTGTTAATGACTGTCCATGCTGCTTTCGATTTATTCTGGGAGGTTTTAATATAATAATTATTTTGTGATTTTTGTGTCAAGGATATAATGGTTTTTAATCTAGCAGAGTATGTTTTGAATGTATTTTTATTTTTAGTTGTAGGGTAAGTTCTATATTGCCACAGCATTTGGCGTTTCTTTTTACTACATTTCCTTATTCCGTTAGAGATCCATTTTGCTTTTTTGGTAATCGATATTGTTCTCATTTCATAAGGAAAACAGAGATTGTAAAAAAATCGAAATAGGTCTAGAAAATGGTTGTAGGCCTCGTTAACGTTACTGGTGCTATAAATTTCTGAGAAGGTGAGACATTTTATATTGTTTTTAAATTTTTCTATATTTTCCTGACAATAATTTCGTCTTTTTACTCGCCAGCGCTTTAAAGCACATGTTTTCTTAACTGGACATTTCAAAAGCTGTGCCGTATGATCCGACAAACCAAATTCTATAATCTCTCCTTTACAGCCCCTTACATTATGTGCAATATTGTCTAAACATTTCCCACTGCTTAGCCTAGTGGGTTGAGAAAATTCCAATTTTAAGTTATAGCTTAACAGTGCATATTCAAAATTCAAAGTATTTATATTTCTTTTCAAAATGTTGATATTAAAGTCTCCACATAAAATAACTTTTTTACTAAGTTTTAAACATACCAAAGATAAAATGTTGTTTAAGTTATCGTGAAATTTATCTTAGTTAGATTGGGGCACCCTATATATGCATACAATAATAATGTTGTGTTCAGTCAACTCGAGCGCGCAGCATTCAATTATATTATTTAGAGAATAATTACTTATATTTAGCACTTTATATTTATGGCCAATCCTAATTAAAATGCAGGCACCACCTCTTCTACATCCTCTAGAAAAACTCGTTGCTAGGCTGAAGTTATGTATATTTAGTAGTTCTTCTTGTTCTGGCGTCATAAAATGTTCAGTTATGCACACAGCATCTATCCGGTACTTTCTAGTTCTTCCAAATAAACATTAAGGGTATCACTCTTGTTTAGGAGTCCCGCAATATTTTGATGCAGGATATATATATTATTGTACACGAAAGAATTTTCCTCTAGGTTTGTATTTACACAGTTATAAACCTTTTCTTGTGTATTGTTGCTATGTTGCGGGGGATTCGTATTACAATATAATTTTAGATCAGTCAAAATGTTACTCATAATATTGTCGTAGATGTTCCTCATTCCATATTAATTGATTCTGCCCGTAGTGAAGGAAAACATCTCGTGTGTTAGGTCACGATTGCTGTCGAAGATGTATGCGTACTTATGATTTTGGTTGTCTAGATGAAGCAGGTTGTTAAACATTTCAACTTTGAAGTTGTATATTAGCGATCCTGTTTTATAAGTAGGGTGACATATCACTATATTGGTGTGTGTCACTTTTCGGAGGGTTTCTTTTAACATATTTATTACGTCTATATAATTGTTATCATATGGATTAATATCATCCTCTCCTATAAAAAGTAGGCAGTAGTCATTTAGGGTAAATTCCATTAATTTTTATTCGATACCGCTTATGAGCCGCATTATGTTGCAGTTGGGCATAATGTAATGACAGTAGTGAAAATGATTGGAAAAAACGTCTTGAACTAAAGGCGCTGATCCTTTGATTTTGCTACTGCTCAGGATACATAGTTTATTCTTTTGTGTAGGCTTCGATACTTCATTAGTTGGTGCTGTAAGAGTAGGGATATCTTTCGCATTGTTTGGTGTCTGAGTACGGCTACACGTACTTATGGTTTGTGTCTCTTTATTTAGTTTATTGGTCGCGCACTCAAGTCGACGTGGTTGTTGTTCGTGTTCCTTGCTCATGTTATTTAGTGAACTTATTCGTTGCAAAGTTTTGTTTTTGCGTGTTGGAGTTGCACTTTTCTTATCAGGCGTCGAGCATATTTTTTTTAAAGTATTAACAGTCTTAATCATATTTTGTAAATCAGATTTGAGACGAAAGTTTTCAGTATTTAAATCTTCTATTTCTTTATGTGCGGTTAATAATTGACTCTTAAGTATTTTGTTTTCCTCAGTTAACTCATGAATGTCGTCAATTGTATCATGGAAGCTATCAGGAATACTCATCATTGTTGTGTCCAGTATAGTTTTTTCACTGTTACGAGTATTAGTAATATTTGTATTAAGGTCCTGTTAGAGAGCTTGATCTACATGGTTTACGATAGGTAATGTTATTGCTGCTGGAATCCATCCTTACTTTAATCTGTTGTGGCGCCCTCTGTTATGAAATCGAAGGAATATTTCTTCAAATTGACAGGTAATTTGAAATGTGGTCTGCGTGTTGATTTGTGAGAGAATGTATATTAATTTAGAATACACAAAAAGAGATGAGTCTTTGCTGAGGTTTGAACCTGCGATCATTCGTGTGGTGACGAAGTGACGCCTATTATGCCGCCGGACCAAATAAACATATCTTAAATGGTCGAAATTGAGTATAGCATTGATAAGTCAATATTTGAACGAAACAAAAACGGTTGAAATGACTCATGCGATAAGAATTTTTTCACTGTCAAACACTGGTCACTGTTTTTGTTTTATAACAAAGTTTTTACACTATTATATTCACTGTTTTGTTGTTTATGTATATTGGAAACTGCTTTTACATCGATTAACAACGATTTTTAGTTGTAGTACTGTTGTTATTGTTTTTTTTTTAAGTTTGGTCTTATCTTCACTGTTGGTTTATAATACTCGTAGATAACACTATCACTTATTCATTAGCCACTGTTTTATCGTTCGAGTTATTTTTATTTACTTCTGTACACTAGTAATATTTTAATAATGTTTTTTTTACACAGAGCGTTTTTTCTCGCGTTGAACTAGATGCAGCCTAGTGTCCCGAGTTTATAGACCTATACAACCTTGAGGCTATACCTCTCGGTTAGCTTAATTATGAGGTACGCTACCTTGTTCGAGACACTGGAGACTTCCACAACGTTGCCACCGATGGATTTGTTTAACAGGAACCCGACGCCTAGACAGCTGGGCTCCCTCTAGGAAATGCATGAGGTGGCCTGATTTGAGGGTTAGTGTCCATCCCCTCTCTTCGGACTTTAATCAAACTTAGAATTCGCCACCTTGTACTCTCGAGTTCTTCTTCAAGCTGTATGAGGTGTTCATCAAGCCGTAACGTGCGTCTACTATACGTCGCCGGTTTGGCGGCTATCCGTAACCCGGTGATTCTGTACCGCCGCCGCCGAATGCCCTGCCATCTCAGTGAAGACCGCCATAATCAGGTATAACAGCAGGGCGGCCGGGAACTGGGGACAGTGGTTGATTAAGTCTTGTCATCAATTGGAGGGTTTGCCCATAATCGCCACGCTGGGCATGCGGGTTGGCGATCGCAGAACGCAGCTTTTCGTACTGGTGATGCTGCTGCCCATCACCAATTTGTACCACTTAGCTGCGAAAATTTGTTAAAATAGTTATACCGTCATTTATCGGCTGTCGCCAGAGCCTCGTTTGTTATTCAGCAAAATGCACAGCGAGCAGGTGAGGTTGACTTAGGGCACTAAGATTCGTGAGTGTACCCCTATTAAGGGCACTAAGTTCGTGAGTGTGCCCCTAACATCCCCTATTAAAAATATAATTGATTCATATTAACGTTTTTATTTTGTACTCGAAAACTTTATAGCGAAATTCAATTATTATTGTCACACTTCAGAACAGTAAAATATCGAAGGTATGTTCCGTCAAAATAGAGATCCGCCGAACAAGTGCAAATCGAAGAAGAGTTCTGTCGCAGTAGTGTTCTTCGAAGGTGTGTGTTGTCGAAGTATGATCTGTCGAACTAATGCCAATCGAATATATGTTCTGTCGAAGCAATGAGTAGTCGAACTATTGTTTTTCGAAATTGGGTAAGTTTATTTAGGACATCGCAGGCAACGATGAAGGAAAACATCGTGTGGAAACCTGGACTTATATAGTTAATATAAGTCTGAAATAGCCAAGTCAGAGGCCCAGGTTCCCAGAGGCAGCTCAATTAACCATGACACCAGAGATGGCCACATCTTCACACGAAAAGAAGAAGAATACGAGTAATATGTACATTTTATTTGAGATTTGAGGCTTTCAACAAAGTCTAATTCTATCAAGCGAAAGCAAATGTCGAAATGCTAAAAGTAAACACTATCGAAATTTCACGAGACTTTTTTTTTTATTCATTGGCTCGCGCTTGACCTCTATCTCACCGGATGGTAAGTGTTGATGTGGTCGACGATGTAGCACGCTTACCTAGAAGAAACCTATTCACTCTTGACTAAAAGTCTCCCAGGTTGTAGCTATCAGGAAATACAGACTCTAGCAGGGAATTCCACTCCTTAGCTGTACGCATAATGAAAGTATTCCCAAAACGTTTGGTGCGTATGAGTGGGATGTCCACCATGTACCGATGACGCATCGCCGTACGTCTTGTAGTCCGATGATGGAACGGGCTAGGAGGAATTAGTTCGTGCAATTCCAACGCACACTCCCCGACACACTGGCAACTTGGCGCCGATGTACAAGGCTTTGGAGCCTAGACTCGACCAGTATCTCATTGCCGATGAGCATCTTGGCCCGTTTTTCGATCGACTCTAGTGCATCCAGCTGGTATTTGGCAGATCCGTCCCAGAGATGAGGGCAGAATGCATGACCAAACTTGCGCTTGATACAAGTTGAGCAAAGGTTCTGGCGTGAAGTACCGTCTCACCTTTGCAAGGATCCCCAACTTTTTGGCAGCAAGTTGAGCTTTTGCCTCAATGAATGGACCAAAATTTAGGTCCGTGGTTCCGTTATCGGCACAGTCACACCACGGAAAGAAGGAGCCGGGTAGAATTGGCTCCTTTTAGCGGAAAAAGACAGGCTTGGGTCTTAGCAGCATTGAACCTGACCAGATTGGCATCGCCTCACTCGGAGACTGCCTTCAAGGATCAACCATGGCCTCCCGGACAGGCCGGATCTGAGGCCCAGTAGCGCGCACGTGAGACACTTATCTCTCAACAACAGTGCTGTCGTCTGCATACCCAAAGGTTTTAGCAGATCATTTATTTACAACAAAAACAATGTTGGCGATCGTACCGACCCCTGAGGGATCCCAGCGTTGATATCCAGTTGGTCAGACGAGCGGCCATCAATAACCACTCGTATAGACCGGTCCTTCGAGAAGTCTGCGATCCAATCGCACAGACCACTGGGCAGACCAAATGAAGGCAGCTTACCAATAAGGCTCTCGTGCCAGACCCTGTCAAAATCCTTCGAGATGTCGAGGGAGACGTTAAGCGCTATGGCATACGCTAGAAGATCCCCAGTTAACATATTCTGATGACACATCGATAGCGCTTGGCTTTACCATACATTTTTGACATTTAAAGAATCGCTATCGTGACTATTCGTGACGCTTTCGCTAAAAGAATGTCACTAGCCTAAATTTTGTACAATTTTAAATAGAATGTCTAATACTCACTCCAAACTGCCCAAACCGTGTAATTCTTGACATTGTTCAAAATTATTAGTGTCTTGTCTATACAAGGTTTCTCATTTTCGCTCCATTCTAGATCTTCCAGCCCATCTATGACTATATCTACTTCTGTCTTCCTGCTTTGCGTGTAATCAGCTGCAGCTAAACCTGAATAATTTACATAAGCAGTATTACTTCCTCTTTTCTTCAAATAAACTTAGATTTCTCGACGACTCAGCATGAGCGTAGAGACATCTTTCTCGCGGGCTTGCAGATGGCGTGTAAAATGCACCAATAAATTAAAAAAGGGTGCTAATAAAAAAAATACACAAAATTGAAACCGACTTCCAAATAAAATGTAGCGTACAAAGTGAAAAATAACTTCAATTTCGGATATCGGTGTCAAAAACGAAGAAACAAAACAAGAACACCGACTAACGAAATTGAAGTAATTTTTCACTTCGTAGTGTTTTTATTTTGAAGTCGATTGTCTTTTTTTTTAAATAATATATTTTTCACTTTTTAGTTGTGATACATATCTATAACGCCCACCGTAATGCCAGAATAAATTATCCGAAAAACATGATACTTGAACACAACCGATGAAATTTGAGTGTACATACAGCTCCAGAGAAATCTCACCCCCTAGAAATGTATAAAAAACGACATTGATGGACAGGAGGATATATACTAAGATGATTACGTGCGCCGCGTTCGTGCCATCTGTGTGACATCAGAAAGTGCTAAGATATTCTAACTAGAAATACAAAAACTGACGGCGCTCACGCAAGTGACCGCTAAATAATAAAATATCCATCGCATGGCATCCATATTTATAAACGTCCGAACGTGTTCCACGAACATTATACTTTTTTACAGATTTCTAAATACTCACAACAGAGTTTTAAAATTTAATATAATCGCTAGGCCGAGTAAGAATCGAACCTGGACCCTATAACTCACGTGGCAAGCTGTTTATACCGCTGCCCCAATCTGTTTCTAGAAATAGTAGTGAAATTCATCGATATGTTCATGAATCATCCATCACATCATTCATGTCGGCCGTGTCGTTTATATTATAAAATAGATAATGAAGAAGATTTAGAGTAAGCTTATAATTTTGTTAAGTAAAACATGGAATCCCATCATAGCATAATTACTCGTCTGCTTGTGTTGTTCGAATAACGACTTAATACTTGACTTACAATATAATTACAATAAAATTATATGTAGATTGAGTAACTTTTTAAACGTGAAAATAACGTCCTTTGGGAACAAAATCAAAGTTTAAAGAGTATTGCTAGAGAATTAAATGTCGACATAAGTATAATCTATACTTATAAAATGCTTTGTCCTGAATGACTGACTGACGGATCAACGCAGAGCCTAAACCGCTGATTGTAGAGACCTGAAACTTGGAGGGTGTATTCTTTCTATGACGTAGACATCCGATAAGAAAGGATTTTTGGAAATTCTACCCTTGAAGGGGTAAAAAAGGGGTTGAAAGTTTGTATGAAAAATCTTATTCCTACGGCTATTTTTCTTGAAACTTGGCACTAATAGTTTTCTTAGTAAATGATAAAGGTTTTCATTATTAGTTTTTCGAAACTACCCCCAAAAGACGATTTAGGGGGTGTTGAAGTTTGTATGGAAGAATCTTATTTCTTGGGTTAATAAACTTGAAACTTGGCACAAATACTAAACTTATTAAATAATAAAGGATGGTATAATAAATTTTTCGATATTACCCCCAAAAGACAATTTAAAGGGTATTAAATTTTCTTATTAAGAATATTATTTCTTGTATTAATAAACTCGAAACTTGGCATAAATACCAACTAAGTAAACAATAAAGGTTTTTACGGTTAGTTTTCAAAACTGCCCCCCAAAAGACGATTTATGGGGTATTCAAGTTTTTTGAAGGATCTTATTTCTTGGGTTAATGAACTTGAAACTTGACATAAGTACCAACCTATGTAAACAATAAAGGTTGTAATTATAAGTTTTTCGAATCTTCCAAAGATGATATAGGAGGTGTCAAGGTTTTTTTGATGAATTATATTTCTTAGGTTGATAAACATGAAATTTGACATGACCAACCTGTGTAAACAATAAAGGTTGTCATTATAAGTTTTTCAAAACTAACACCAAGCTAAGAATCTTACTGGATAAGTTTTCGTATTTGTAATAGGTTTCTAGGGAAGCACTATAAGCAGGAATTTTCGGAAATTCAATCTTTAAGGAGGTGAAAAGGGGCAAATTTGTTTGTAAGAAAAATCTAATTCCTTGGGGATAAAGTAAATAATCGAAATTTACATAAAACGTTTTATAAAATGACCCCCAGATAGGAAAAAGTTTTTTTGAGGAATCTTACTGCGGAATCTTACTAAAAGAAACGAAAAATAAAAAAGAGAAGAAAAGTGTGAATAACATATTTGGACTATTCAAAACTCAACCCTCAACGGGGCAAAATATTAAGTTTTTAGGGGAAGATTATACTTTGTGACGGTAACCTAAAATTTATTATTCTTTAAAGTCAAATA
Source organism: Orthosia gracilis (assembly GCA_947562075.1). Lineage (NCBI taxonomy): Eukaryota > Metazoa > Arthropoda > Insecta > Lepidoptera > Noctuidae > Orthosia > Orthosia gracilis. The sequence continues at coordinate 15,139,758 of OX387276.1, forward strand.
ACGAGTCATCCCAAACAAATGAACCCTGTATATCTACGATACCCCATTTTTTATTGATTAATTAATTGCTTATTTTTGTCGCCTTCACTAACTGCACATAATATTATATAAGTAGTAATTTATAGGATAAACGAAATCACGCGAACGAAGTCGCAGGCGAAGTGCTAGTCTAAAATAAAATCAATTTATATTTTATTTTATTTTTTCCATTAGAAATCTAACTTTTAATTTACTTCCTTATAGATAAACACAGTTCGTTTATTAGTGCGACGGTATCAAGAAACTGGTGAAGTGAAGTGTAACAGCCAAGGGCCACGTCCGATTGCTTACACAAATGATATTCTACTGTGATACGTTACGTTACACAATCACAAAACATTCGGAAAAAGTGTACCGCGCAGCCGCGGCAGCACACATACACAATTATCATTCATCTGACATTTCACTGCAAAACGAAATAATGCAAAAGGGATGGCTTGATAAAACCAATAAGAAAAAAGAGACAACTAGTGTTTGTCACTAGCGCGTGAATATAAACTAGATGTAAACAATCTGGCCACCAATCACCGCATGTTAGTATCAAAGACTAACAAATTTAACGAGACAGAAGGTGCAAACCGCGTGGTTTCTATACAAACATAATATAACCATATAAATAGTACTATTTAAAGGTAGGTAGGTGAGAAATAAAACACAAAGTAAAAGGAAAAAACATTTATCTTGTAATAAAAACAATCATACACCTTCGAAAAGATCCAATTTATTTCTTTTCTGTCTCGTAGAGATTTTTTATTTTGGGATTATATTAATGAGCGGAATGGAGGCGAACTGTTGTGTATTTATCTATTATGGTTTTAGTTAAATGTATGCGATAAATAAAAGCCTGTCTGTTGTTTGGAATGTTCATAAAGTGAGTCAAATGTATTGGAATTTAAAAAAGTTTAATCCCTAATTATCACTTAGGTACCGTTATCATTTAAATGAGATTTTATAACTGTTTCAGATTTAAAGCATACTAAAAACAAGTTGTCTGATGCATAGCAGTACATCTCAAATGTCCCTGATTGTTACTAATTTGTGGAACCACAATTTTTGCCAACATGCTGCACAACCCGATATGGTGCTATAAGACATTGCATTTCGCTTACCACTGTCCCAATACATTCACATGCAGCTGGAATCCATAATTATAAACCTGCCAAAATAATTGAATTAACCAAAGCTCATCGTCATGCCAGGATAAAATTTGCAACCATTGCAATATGATAAATGGAATGAGATCAAGATTAGAAGAAGTTATAGAAAATAAAGGTTACCCTCTCCGTTATTAGTATAGGTTTGACCCCACAAGTTACAGATAAGTTTTAAGTTAATTGTTTTTTGTTAACAGTTTTGAAAAATCTCGAGAGAAAAACAACTTACATTAAGTTGTTGTTCTGTTTGTTTCAAACATGAGTAACATGCTGGTTCTCTCGTGAAATCTTCAATTCTAATTTATCAGTTTTTCAATAAATAAATCTTCAAAATCTATATTGGGTTACTATACTATACTTTAATATACGTTATGATTATTAAATACTACTAATAAGTGAATCTTTTTTATTTTGATAGGTCGCCTTATAAGCATTTACCTAATTCCCCTCAAGCCGCAACACCCCTCTATAGCGATACAGTGCTGCCTAAATATGCTGATGTTGGTTAGCGCATGACAATTTTGTATCAACAATAACTTAAACAATTATTGTTAAATGGGTATCTTGCACGCTTAGGTCGTTTGTTCACGAGGCACCGCTTGACACGATTTTTAACACACGAGACACTACATACGGTCTGTCGTCCGTTCGTTTGTTTACTAGACACGATTCTACAACGACACTGCAGTGCACTTGTATTTTTACATAAGCGCGTGAATGACGGACCACGCGTGAGCCGTGCAGTGCGGTGTGTCGTGTCGTCAACAAGCGCATACCGGTTTTGTTCAGCCGCTAAATCGTCACCGCAAAATAAACCGAACCGACATAGCGGCATCCACGACATAGCCGAAAAAACGTATGTAAATCGTGTCGCATTAAGTCCTACTGTCCATAGATGTCGCTTTTTATACATTTCTAGGGGGTGAGATTTCGGCAGCTGTATGCAAAATCGGTACAACTAGTATAGGCTGAGATAACAAATAAAAAAAACAGTGAATTGAGAACCTCCTCCTTTTTGAAGTCTGTTAAAAAGTTAATTTTATGATGCAGTTGTTTGAAATTCGAAGGAAAACGTTGCACTGTATTTTTTTTATTTTACCTGTCCACAAAAAAGACGTGTTTATACCATTCCCCCTCTAAAAAGCTTATTTTATTCACTGAAAACAGTGAATAAAAAGTACTTTTAATCACTGTTTTGGTGTTTGAATTTAGAACACACCAAAACAGAGGGGTGTTGAGTTTTTAGGACATATTTATAATGAATGGGAAGATAATTGCGATGCCTTGGGAATCTTTTGTGATTTGTCCAAGGCATTTGATTGTGTTCTTCATGAAACGCTAATAAGGAAACTCCGCCACTACGGGATCTGGAACAGCGCTATGATTCAGAGCGTTGACGTTAATGGAAAAAGATCGCCCGGATCTATAGTAACAATGGGAGTCCCGCAGGGCTCAATTCTTCCGGATCTGGCGGAGAGCCAGTTTGGCTGCCGCAGGGGGCGCTCTACGGTGGACGCCATCATGCGCGTGCGAGCCCTCACGACAGGGGATGCAGTGGCCCGGGGGGGGGTCGTCTTGGCGGTGTCTCTAGACATCGCCAGTGCCTTCAACACCCTGCCCTGGAGTTGCATCAAGGAAGCACTCCGGTATCACCGGATGCCGCCCTACCTCTGTCGCGTGGTCGAGGCCTATTTGACGGACAGGGCCGTCATCTACCCCGGTCACCAGGGAAGCGAGAGATGTCGTGCGGTGTCCCACAGGGATCGGTCTTGGGGCCGCATCTGTGGGACATCGGGTACGACTGGGTGCTGCGCGCTGACCTCCCTAGAGGCATCAGCGTAGTTTGCTACGCTGACGACACGCTTGTCCTGGCGCAGGGGAGGTCGCACCAGGCGGCGGTGGAATTAGCGACACGCGGGGTTGCGACAGTCGTCGAGAGGATCCGGCAACTGGGACTCGAGGTGGCCTTGCACAAGTCTAAGGCCATATGTTTTCATGGTCCTCGGAACGCGCCACCACCGGGTTCCCAAATAACGGTAGGAGGGGTTCACATCGACGTCGGGTTGACGATGAAATACCTAGGACTCGTCCTCGACAGCCGGTGGAATTTCGTGGAACATTTCCGACGTTTGGCACCTAGACTGGAGCGGGCCGGGGCTGCCCTCAAGCGACTCCTGCCCAATCTAGGGGGTCAGAACGCCTCCTGCCAGAGGCTCTACGCGGGGGTCGTGCGGTCCATGGCCCTTTACGACGCACCAGTGTGGGCGCGTTCCCTGAGGCGGCGACCAGCCCGCTCGTTGAACGCGTCCCAAAGGGTCATGGTCATCCGCCTGGTCCGGTGATACCGCACGGTCTCCGGTGAGGCGGCGAGCCTCCTTGCCGGATTGCCGCCACAGGATCTGGAGGCAAAAGTCCTCGCGCACATCTGGGAGTGGCGCGAGGAGGCGAAACGCCGGGGCATAACGTCGCTGCCACGAGAAATCGCGGCTCGGCGGATAGAGCTCCGGCAGGATCTCATGGCGACATGGAGAGAGCGACTGTCGCAACCCAGTGCTGGGCACGCCACAATTGCGGCGATAAGGCCCCTCTTTGAGGAGTGGCTTTAGAGGCGCCACGGCGTCCTCACCTTCCGCCTGACGCAGGTCCTCACCGGACACGGTTGTTTCGGGAGGTTCCTGTTCAGGATAAGGCGGGAGGAAACGCCCGGGTGTCACCATTGTGTGGATCGCCCGGAGGACACAGTGGATCTTTTATATGCCAATAAAATATGAAATTGTTTAAAAATACAGTGATATCCATAACATAAATACTAGGAACAAACACAAATTTGTAGTACCTACAACAAGGCTCAAGTAAATAGATGGCTCGTTTAGATGTACGTACAAGATCTAAGAATTAATAAATTAAAATCATTTATTAAAAGTAAGTTGTGTTGGGCCAGAAAGCATTTTATACCGTAAAAGATTACGTTGAGGACAAAAGGCTTGGGATTGAGATGCTCTAATTAATTTTTATTTTTACATCCTGAATTTTGTTTTTTTTTTGGTTTTCTTGCAAAGACAAGAATGTTTACTTTTTAAAGTATTATATCATTTTATTTTAATTATTGTGGGTGTGAAGACTATGTGGATCATTCTTTTTGTTTTCTTTTTTTAGTTTTCCTCAGTTAGTTTTTAATCTAGGTCTGGCAGTTTGAGTAATTTATGCTGCCTACCCGAATGTCCTTTCTTTGGTATTGTTTGCCAAATCCTTGAGTTCCTTTGCGGGCGCAGCGGAAAAAGGCAGTAGGTAGGTACTTACGGGTGCGGGATGGAGCTTTGAATAATAATGTCCTTCGATAGTTTTAGCAGTGGAGTTTTCACTATAGTTGAATGCTGGTAAGCCACCCACAGAGTCTGTTTTTCACACACAACACTTACACTTGAGTTTTCTTTGATAGCGGAAGAAAACGGGAGCGCACACGCTTTTCCGGAGTTGCGACTTTTTGACAACTGAAGAGCGTCGTAGGAAGTAGGAAGGGTTGTGCGCGGGAGTTAAGGATTGGTCCTCGTGTATTTGATTGAATGATGTGAAATGAATGTAAGTGTTGCTATTTTAATAATTTGAGTGCGTGAGTAAATATTTATAATATTTAATTTATATTTTTATTATGGCGCAGACACCTTAAATTCTGAGTTGAGCTGCACGGTGCCGTGACAAATGCGTGCACTGACTGGACAGGTCCACTCAATCTGGCTGGTTCTTTCCTCAAAAGACCATTTCAGATATCAATCTACATGGTCTTCACATGATATAACCAAGATTTGCGAAAAATAATGATATAGTATTAATTATAATATTTATTAGTCTATTGTTTTAGAAAATATTTGTTTTTTATTAGTTAGATAGTTTATTAATACTCGTATCCGATTTTAATAATTGTTAAATTTTTTATTTTTTATTTTGTACTCCTACCACTGTTGTGTCCTTTTTAACCCAAAGGTTGACTGGTAGAGAATGCCTTGCTGCATTAAGTCCGCCTATGTATCACCATTGTACATGATGTTTAAATAAATAAATAAATAAAGATTTTGTCTGGACTTTAAAAGAGACTGTGACCTCTGAGTTTGTTTCGGCCTTTCTTCTCAGAGTAGACAGATAGGAAACGCCGACGCCGACGGCCAACGGCGTTATAGATATGTACCACAAGTAAAAAGTGAAAAATAAAATCTTTTTACAAAAAAATATACAACCTACTTCGAAATAAAAAAAATAACCTATTTTAGACTTTGTATTTTTTTTTTAATATAATATTGGGGTTGGTTGGGGAAAAAGTTTCTTCGCCTTTTTTAAGAAAATTCAAAACATTTTTTAATATAGTTTATTTACATTTAACTAAAGTACCTATGTAGGTACCATTTTGTTCGATAACTTTTTGCCATCTTGTAAATAGGGACATGATTCTATTGCTATAGAAATTTTGGGACTTCTGATCAAAATACCGCGACAAGTGGTTTTGGCAGTCCTCTCGTGATGTTAACCTGACACTGCCTAAAGAATTCTGAAGTGACCGAAACAGGTGGAAATCTGAAGGTGCAAGGTCAGGACTATACGGCGGATGCATTAACACCTCCCAGCCAAACTCTCTTAATTTTTGCTGAGTGGCTAAAGATGTGTGAGGTCTAGCGTTATAATGATGAAAAACCACACCCCTTCTGTTGATTAATTCCGGCCGCTTTCTCTCAACTTCTTGCCTTAATCTCATCAGTTGTTCGCTGTAGAGTTTAGAATCGATGGTCCTGCCTGGTGATAACAGCTCATAATGAATAATGCCCTTCCAATCCCACCACACACACAGCATCACCTTGTTGCGAGTAAACCCGAGTTTCGCCATAGTCTGTGAAGCCTGACCGGCCTTTGACCACGACCTTTTTCGCACGTTCTTGTCGTACGTGATCCACTTTTCATCACCAGTTATCAGCTTCTTCAAAAGTGGTTCGGTTTCATTACGTCGTAATAAAGAATCACGAATGAGTACACGGTTCATTAGGTTTCTTTTAGTGAGCTCGTGAAATTCCCAAATATCGAGCTTTTTTGTGTACCCAGTTTTTTTCAAATGCACCAAAACTGTTTTGTGGTCAATTCCCAGTTCTTCAGCTATGTCGTAACTACTGATATGCCGATCTTGCTCCACTTTTTCAAAAATGGCATCCATTTTATCCGTAATAGGGCGACCAGAGCGACGTGCATCTTTGACATCAAAATTTCCGGATTGAAAACGCTTAAACCACATTTGTGCTACTCTCACAGACACTGCACTAGGTCCATAAACATCGCAATTTTTTTCGGGGCTTGCGTTGCATTTTCACCTTTTTTGTAGTAAAATTTTAAAATACATTTTAAAATTTCTTTATTAAATTCACTCATCTTGACAGTACGAAAAACAAATGAAAATCACACATTTTCCTAATTTGAATTTGGAATTATAGCCAAAGAGATATCATTACAAGTTCATACATACTATAATGCGAAAAGACTTTTTCCCCAACCTATATGATCGACATGTAAAAGTGTTTGTACAAACCAACTCACAGAAATAAAATATTTTTTCATAATTTATAGATATATGTTTTTAATTGGACTACTTTTATTATGTTAACATAACTATTAATGTAAACAATATTTTTTTATCCGTACCAATATTATAAATGCAAAAGTAACTCTATATCGTCTGCTTGTTGCGTTTTCAGGCCTATACCGCTGAATCAAATTTGATGATCTTTGTATAGAAATAGATTGGCCCTTCGAGAAGGACATAGTATAGTTGACATCCTGAGAGTACATTCTTATACTATGAATTGTTGTAATTCAAAGTTATAGTTACGTATAATAAAATTCAATCAATTTTAAAGAGCGTTGGGTAGGATTTTTTGCAAATAGTGTAACGTTACGTTTAGCTCAGATGAGCTAAACGTAAGCTACGTTATTAAAATAAAAGATACAAAATAAGAAAAGTTAAAAATAAGAGAAAGGTAAAATAAGGCCGGCTTCATACAACGGGGCTAGCATGACAAGACGAGCCGCCCGCGTCTTCTTCTTCGGCGAAGGGGCAACCGCAGACCAGGGCGGCGTGATACGGTGCGATGGGGCGGCTTGAAGAGCGCTACCGCGAGTTGTGGGCGCTCGTATTCAGCGTGCGCAACCTGCGTATACTGCTGGCGAGCGCGCTGTTGCTGCGGCTCATGCACCACGTCCGGAAGGTATGTAAACGGTTGATGGTCAAGGCAGCTGAATAGGCAGGCACACAAGAGATGTGGAGGCCGGGCTGTGGCTTCAAACGCCGTTAGACGAGTCCTTTAATATGGAGCGTTGACCGATTAGGTTAATAAAGTCAGGAAAGTTTATCACAAATTCCACTCACAGTAAATAATATTTTAATTAAACACAGAAACATTAATGACAAACAGTAGGCAGAAGATACAGTTTAAAGCGTTATCAGTTATTGTAGTACCCTTGGTAAAATTATAGTATTATCCAGTCAACCGACTTTCGTCCTTTTCAGCCCGAATCTGACTCAAAAAACCTGACGCCCGTTTTTTCCTCGTTCTGTCATCTCTTCTAAATTTTAAATTCAAAATATCAATTATATGACCAGAACGAATAAAAACGGTTTACAGAGGGGGCAGTCTACGCTGCCCTTATTATAATGTACAACTAGCTTAAGGAAGGTCTAGTCCATGGTACGTTATGTCTATGGCTTATGAAAAAAAAAAAAAAAAAAAAAAAAAAAAAAAAAAAAAAAAAAAAAAAAAAAAAAAAAAAAAAAGCGCGGGAAATTCATAGCGAAAGGGCGCCTTTTTTTTAAAACAAATTTTTAAATAATTATTTTATTCATTCATAAGTCTATTTGCTTGCTTTTCTCATGTTGGGGAAGAAAGGGAATCCTAAAAAAAGAAAAAAAGAAGATAGTTCGTCTACTGCTCCACCGTTGGTGTCTTCTGAAGATGACGGTGGAGCCTCAAGCTCTTCAGAGGAAGCTGTCCCTGTAGAAAAGGATAAGTATCGGGAATTTAGGGTTCCCGACTACATTAGGTCATATCCTGAAAACGGAGGCAATTTTGAATATGTCGTATTTTTAGAAAGCATTGATTTAGTCCCGATTGGTGATAGAGATATGATGTCTCTTTCAACCAGCATTAAAAAATACAACAAGGGTGTAAAACAATTATTACGGATGAATCGTTACAAAATTGGTGTCATTTTTGAACGTCCTGGTTTGGCCAATGCAGCGCTAATGAATAGAAAATTTCTGGATACTTATAAATTGAAAGCCAGTATTCCTGCAGCCGCTACGGAAAATACAGGTGTTATCATGCATGTTCCCATTGACCTTAGCAATGAACACATCTACAACGCAATAACTAGTACAAAGAATATTATTTCTATTAGAAGATTTATGCGTCGCACTATTTCAGAAGGAGGGGGGGTGTCCTTTCAGCCGACGAAGACGGTGTCCATCACATTCTCGTGTGCAGCGATACCCGATAGTGTAGACCTGAACAGCTGGCGGTTCGAAGTGCGTCCGTACATTCCGCCGGTAAAACAATGCTTGAAGTGTCTAAGGTATGGCCATATAGCTAAATTCTGTAAGAACTCCCAAAGATGTTCCATATGTTCAAAAGACCATAATTATAAAGAATGCCAAATACCATCAACGGAGGCAACATGTTGCCACTGTCAAGGTAAACATGTAGCTATTTCATCACAGTGCCCAGTCAAACAACAAAAAGTGGAAGAAAACAAAAGCAAGATTAATAAAAAATCATATGCAGATTTATTCAATGAAAAGTCATTTCCATCTCTTTCAAAGGCCAGTCCTGCTAAACAATTACAATCATTAGTTGAAACAGAACCAATTTTAAATATTTTAATACAGACAATAGTAACATTAATTTCTCAAAATAAAAATAACGAAAAGAGTATTTGCACTCAAAGCATAAAAGATGTTCTATTATCAAAAATTCAGAATAATATAAGTAAACCTTAATTTTATGGATCAGCTAAATATAGTACAGTGGAATGCTCAGAGCATCAATAGTAACAAACATGCTTTTTCATATTTTTTATATGAGTATAACATACATATAGCTTTATTGTGTGAGACTTGGCTCAAGCCTCACATGAGATTTAGTATTAAAGGATATAATATAGTAAGATTAGACTCAGGTAATACACATAATGGTGTAGCTATTTTAATACATAACAGTTTACAGTTTAGTAAAATAGATACTTTATATGATGATTCCATACAAAATATAGCGATTCGTTTAAAATATGGCAATAGTAAAGAAATTTCATTAGTCAGTTTTTATAGTCCCGGAAACGCTCCATTTACTAAGTATAAATTTGATAACTTAGTTCGCAATATTCCTGGTCCTCTCTTGATTGGTGGAGATTTCAATGCACATCATTCGGCTTGGGGATGTAACAGTGTGAACATTCGCGGCCGAGAGGTGCTTGAAATCATTAATGATTATAATTTGGTTTTATTAAATGATGGAGAAATGACTACTGTAGGCTCTGATAGGTGGCAAAGAAATGCACTTGATTTAACTGTAGTATCAGCTTCAATATCATTATCTTGTAACTGGTCTGTTCATGACGATCCGTTAGGTAGTTACCATTTGCCTGTAATTACAAGGGTACATATAAATAACAATTATAATATCTCACATGATGCAGAAACTTCAAATTTACCAAAACATGTTAATTTTAACTTGGTTGATTGGGTATTATATAGGAAGAGTGTTGATAGTTTGATAGTGGATTTTAAAATTAATCAAGATAACCCACTACAGTCATACAATGACTTGATAAAGTTGTTAAATTTAGCTATTATTAAATCATCACCCTCAAATTTAAGACCTGCTACATCATTTGATACAACATTAGTAAATAATAATCGTAAAAAACGCATCCCATTACCATGGTGGAATTTGAATTGCACTAAAGCAGTAAAAGACTCTAGGAATGCCTATAAAGAATTCAAGTACAATCCCACATTAGAAAAATATATTGAGTTTAAAAAATTACAAGCACTGAAAAAGTTAGTGTTAAAAAGAGAAAGACATTTGAGCTGGATTTCTCTATGTGAGTCATTTAATAGAACTACTCCATTATCAAGAGTTTGGCAAATTTCAAAGAGATTTAATAAAACACATAAACCTCCAAGTAATAATATTTCAGCTTGGGTATTCGATTTTCTTAAAAAATATACTCCAGATACAGTTGAGAGGCCATTTCAATCAATTTCTTATGAAGTAAAAGCTTCAGGACAATATGAGTATCTGCTTAATCCATTTTCTCTTCAGGAATTCAAATCTGCAATATCATCTAGACGTGATTCAGCTTTTGGCCTTGACGGAATACCCTATAAAATGTTGAAAAATGTATCAATTAAGGCACTTTCTGACATACTAAGTGTTTTTAATCTACTTTGGCAGGAAATAATCATCCCTAATGAATGGAAAATAGATTGTCTCATCCCAGTACTTAAACCTAACAAAGAAAGACATAAAGCAGAATCATATAGGCCAGTAGCATTAACTTCATGCATGGGAAAAACCTTTGAACAATTAATTAAACAAAGGTTAGAATTTTATATAGAAAGTAATAGTCTATTACCATCCAATCAATTTGGCTTTCGACGTGGTTACTCCACTCGAGATAGCATTTCTCATTTGCAATTAGATATATACAATTCTAATAAAATGGACAATCATTTTGTTGGTGTCTTCTTTGATATAGTGGGTGCATTCAACAACATCAATCTGCACATTTTGTGTGGTGAACTTCGTGCCCTTGGTATTCCTGAAAAAATTATAATATGGATCTTTAACTTTTTACATGGTAGAGAAGTATATGTCAAAGTAAATAAACGTTTAATAGGGCCACGTTTTTCATACAAAGGGGTATGTCAAGGTGACATCCTCAGTCCATTGATTTACCTTCTTTATTTACATAGACTTAACATTGTTCTTGGTCTTGAAGTGGCAAATTTGCAGTTTGCAGATGATTTGGTAATCTATGCTTCAGGTTCAGATATAAGTTCTGTTGAAAGTACTTTAAACACAGCTTTAACTCGGCTAAAGAACTATTTTCATTATTTAAACTTGGATATCAGTCCAGAAAAATCTAAAGTTATAGTGTTTGGAGAGTCTGAAACAGACTTATGTATTTATTACAATAATAGTGTTCTTCCAATAGTAAATGAAGTAAAGTTTTTGGGTATAATTTTTACAAGCAGCCTCTCATGGTCTAAGTATGTTGACTATCTGTTAGGTAAAGCTAATAAAGCATTTAATTTTATAAAGTCACTGTCATTTGCAGCTGATCCTAAAATTTTACTTATGCTATATAAATCTTTAGTTCGTAGTCATTTTGACTATGGATTTTTATGCTTTGGGTCTGATCAGAGATTGGTTCACAAATTAGAGATCCTTCAAAACCACAATCTTAGATGTGTAACTGGTGCAATGAAAACAACTCCAATTAATTCACTTCAAATTGAGTGTAACACACCTCCTATGAATATAAGATTTCAGTTTTTAAAATCCAAGTACATTCTCAAACTTTTATCTTTCGAAAATCATCCTCTATTAAAGAAAATATTATTTTATCATAGAGTATACAGTCCCTCAAATTCCGTAAATGTCCCCTATATATTTCATGACTTTTCTAATATAATCAGTATTGATGATCAATATCAAATTGAGAAATGTAAAGACAGATGGCCATGCTACTCTGGTAATTATATCAGCAAATTTTGGCCCATGGACATTTATATTAACCGTGACCTACGGAGTAAAGAAGAGGTCTATCAGTTAATTTCAGAGTTCACTGGATACAGGCATATATTTACTGATGGATCCAAAAACAATAGAAATGTTTCGTTAGCTATATATATACCTCATATTACTGTTGGACATGGAGTTCGGTTACCTGGAGCCATGTCTATATTTACAGCAGAATCTCTAGCCATTTTATCAGCTTTGCAGTATATACATGAAAAGAATCTTGGGCACACAGACTGGCTTATAGCGACCGACTGCATGAGTGTTCTCATGGCCTTACACAATCCGAAACTGGACGCCAATACCGGAAATATTTTATATGAGATTCGGGCTTTATACGCTGATCTTTGTTCTAGAGGATTTACGATATGTTTATTATGGACACCCTCCCACATAGGAGTAGCAGGAAACGAAAACGCAGATTATCTTGCAAGAGTTATTGTTGACGTTGACATCCCAGAGACGAGAAATGTTGCCATACCAAGTTCCGACCTGCTTATCAAATTACATGAACAATACACCTTTACTTGGCATGAGAACTGGCAAGAAACACTAAGAACTAAAGGAAAATGGTATGCGAAAATAAATCGAACCATTGGTTCTATGCCTTGGTTCACCAGATCTGTTATTCCTAAAAGCAGAAAATTTTATACAATTTTAAATCGTCTTAGACTTGGACATGGAAGATTCAATGCACATTTAGCCAGAATGAAAATGATAACATCGCCTGTTTGTATCAATTGTGACATAGGAAGTGATCAGACTCTAGATCATATAATTTTTGAATGCCCTGCTTATGACTTACAAAGAATTCATTTAGTTGATAAATTATTGGAAATATATAAAACGTCTGCAAGCATCCCGCGCGACACTCAAGGTTTGCTGGAAAATTACAGTACATACATAGCACTGTATAAATTTATTGACAGCACTGGATGGGCAATTTGACCGTTCGGGGCGACTAGAAGGATATGACTTTACTTCACAACATGATTATGACCAATACACGGATATGACCCTACTTAATACTCGGATATGACAACATAATATATGATTTTAACTATATAATAAATACTGAAGACGTGGCTCTGGCCTAAAATAAATATTAAACAAGGAATAAACTACTGAGGACGAGGCTTTGGCCTTACTTAAAAATCAAGAAAAATAATAACACTGAAGACGAGGCGGTATGGTCCAAGACCTTAGCCTGCCTGAGAAGGGCGAAGGAAAAAAAAAAAAAAAAAAATGTCTATGGCTTAAGAAAATAAAATACAGACAGACGTCAGATCACATGAAAATGTCAGAGACTCAGTATAAAATATTCTTAGATTTTACAAATTAGCGATATAAATAAGTTATGGAATATTGAAACAATCAGAGATAACTAATAATATGCTTTTCAGGTGTTAACAGTAACAAAGGATATATAAAAATGAGACATGAGTCGATAAAATATCAGAAGATATGAAGGTGAGATTGTATAGTATTTATTAAACTGTAAATAGACTAAAGACGTGTGTCTGCACAGCATAACACCACAATAGAAAAACAAAAGAGAAAAACATCTAAGGTGTCCTTGACTACATCAGAAAAAAAAACGCAAATTAAACTTAACTCCTCCTGCACACTTCGACACTTCATAACATCTCACACGAGTCATCATATATTATGTTTTGTAATACTGAGTTTCTGTTGCTGTCTGAATTTTTTGTAAGTTTAGTAAAGTTCAAATCCGAAGTTGGCTAATAGTAGTTACAATAAGTCTTTTAAGTTACTTTAAAAAGCTGTGGATTTTGTGATTAATAAATAAATACATATTTGATAGCCTATTGTAATAACAAATAAAATAGAAATACTTACAGAAAAAACTGGCCAGTACTATCTGAGTGAAAACACATTTCACCTTCATTGTGATAAATTCTCACAGTAAATGTCGTTCCGACCACGGCTTCACTTTAGTACTAAAATATGTGTAACGTATGCGAAGTTATATAAACGGCAGGGACCTTTGAACTGAATATCTAATCTTGTACTTTCTTATCTAATCTTCTACTTCTTTGAAATTTTAATATGCAGCTGGTTCAAGTGTTTTTTAGTTTTTGCTTAATTTATAAGAACAAGATTTTCGATTGATGTCAGAATCAGGAATTATTTAGAAGGTCAAGTATGCATTCTATCACTGATGGTACGTTATCTGATTATTTGCAATATTCATAAACATTTTTATATTTTATTTAAATAAAACCGTGACACATTTGCTTTAATAGCGGGTTTTATTATTGTTCTGTAATCAAAATCTTTTTCGGAAGTGTAAATTTAATTTTGGTAAGGCTTCATCGAAACAAATCTTGGGGAATCCGTTAAAACTAAAACGTTACAATTATTTAGCAAAAGGTTTAGTAATGTTACAATTACTATTTTGTTATGCACAATAACTAATTAGTAACGTTATCTCCACATAAGGTAACGTAAATGATAATTAACCAAGTAAGAAACCGTGTGTGTTCTTATCTTATATATCTAAGCATGCGTTATCTGCTGTGATTGGTTGAATGAATTTTCAACAGCCAATCACAGCAGATAATTCGTGCTTGACAATTTGTCACATTCATTCTGCGACAATTTTGAGTTGGGAAACTGAGGTTAAGCTTCTCACTCATGTTAATTATTTATTAGAAGATAATATTGTTGATTTGCCCAAAATGTGACCGTATAACCCTCAGTTTCCCAGCTCAAAATTATCGCAGAATTAATGTGACAAATTGTCAAGCACGCGTTATCTGCTGTGATTGGCTGTTGAAAATTCATTCAAACAATCACAGCAGGTAATGCGTGCTTGACAATTTGTCACATTAATTCCGCGATAATTTTGAGCTGGGAAACTGAGGGTAAGTATCTTCCCTGGTTATTTTAGTACTCAGGCATTTTTTTTTAGTTATTTGTAGTTTTAGTTATTATTTTAAGTCCCTCTTTTTTACTAGTACCTAAAGTTATAATTGCCTCAGCTAGCTCGATATTATATACTTTTATGGGTCTCTTGTTTTTTAAAGGCCGAAAATATATTTTTTATCAAAGTCAGTTATGTGTTTTTTTGCTCTTGTAATTAATTTTCTTACCACTGCTCTCAAAACGGTGCCGCGTTGAAGGAAAACATCGTTAGGAAACAAGCACTTCCTAGATCCAAAACATCCAACAAACCGCAACTGTGCACCCAATTTGCGAAGATTACACCTACTTTCATCATCATCATTCACCTTCATCTCATTGCAAAGATCTCACACAGAGAGGAGGCTTGCGTCCCAGTAGTAGAAACATTAAAGATTAACATGTCTTGTTAATGGCTGACCGATTTATTTGCAGAGACGTGTCAAACTGGCGGAAAGATTCACGTTTCACATTAAAAATAATAATATTATAACACCAGTTTTGGCCCGCCGTTTTATTAATTTCATCGGCCCATCTCTCTTGGGGCCTACCATGTCTTCTTTTTCCTTTTGGTCCAGACCACATAGTTGTTCTCTTTGTCCACTTTTCATCCTTTGAACGTGCTACGTGGCCTGCCCACTTCCATTTCAATTTTTGTGAGTGTTCTAATGCATCCAATACTCTTGTTCTCTTCCGAATTGTTGTATTTTTGAATTTATTTCTTAATTTAATGTTCAATATACATCTTTCCATGGCGCGTTGACATACTCCAATTTTTTTTCTGATGTTTTTATTAAATATCCATGTTTGACATGCATAGGTAAGACAGGGAAGTATGCAGGAGTCCATTACCTTTTTTTTGAGGTTTAGTGGCAGGCTTGCCTTGAGGATTTCTTTGTGGCTCCAGAACTTGTTCCACGTCATTGCTATGCGTCTATTAATTTCTTCCTCGATTCTTGTATTCTTGAAAGAGGTCTGTTTTCCTAGGTATATGTATTCATTTACGTACTCAACCGTTGTTTCGTTTACTTTTATTGGGATTTTGATGCTATTAGTAACTATTTAATATGTCTTAGACGTATTTAAATTCAGACCAATTTCGGTGCTAGCATGATTGAGTTCGTTTATCATAACTTCTAGGGCTTGCGCTGATTCGGAGAAAATAATCATGTCGTCTGCGAAGCGGAGATTACTTAGATAGTTTCCGTTAATATAGATTCCTTTTTTATTCCAGGTAAGATCTTTCATAATATGTTGTAAGACTGCAATAAAAAGCTGCGGTGACAGCGGGTCTCCTTGTCTTACTCCTCTCTTGATTCTGAATACTGGTCCAGTGCGATCAAGTTTGACTCTGCTCGTACTTTGTTCATAAATGCTTCTTAGAATGTCGATGTAGGTTTGTGGTACTTGTTGGTATTCTAGGGCGCCCCAGATACTATTGTGAGAAATGCAAGGTACAAAGGTTGTCTGAACTCTATGTATTTTTCGACTATTTGATCAAGTGTGTGGATATGGTCGATGGTGCAGAAACCTTTGCGGAAGCCAGCTTGTTCTACGGGTTGGCGTTTTTCTATTTGACTATGTATCCGCTTCTCTATACAAGACGCAAAGAGTTTTTATATTGCAGGCAAGAGGCTGATGGGGCGGTAGTTACCTACGTCTGTTGGATCTCCTTTTTTATACAGCAGAATAATTCTAGACTCTGTTAGTTTTATCGGAACACGACCTTCTTGAAGTATTCTATTGAACAGTTTGGTCAAAGGTGTGGCTAGGCAAAACCTGCCGAGCTTTAGCGCTTCGTTAGGTATACCGTCTGGGCCAGGGCATTTTTCATTTTTTCAATATTTTGAATGATTTCCATTTCAGTGAAATTTTTAATTCTTGGACATGTGTCGATCGTTTCTAAAATGTGGTTAGAGCCTGATACATCTGTTGTTTGTACGTCGCCGGATTCATAAAGTTTACTATAGAATTCCGTTGCGATATTGACTATATCCTTTCTCGTTTGAGCGCCTTTTGTGTTTGTACTTAATTTTGGTATCCAAATTTTTTCCTTATTTATTTGTTTGTATGCCTTCTTAAGACTCCCGCTAGTACTGAGATGATTTTCTACAATCTGCATTTTGTGATTTTTATATTCTTTTTTAAATTTTTTATTTATCGTTTTGTATAGTTGTGATATCTCGTTTTTCTCTTCCCTGCTTAGTGAGATTTTATGCTGGAGTTCCGACCTTTTCTTAATTAAAGCTCTTGTGCCCGCTGTAATGAAGCTTTCTTTTTTAGTTTTAAGTTTTTGAGATTTCGTTTCATTTAGACAGTCGTTTATTGGAAGAGACCGATCATGGATGATATAAGGAACTGCAAGCTTCAATATTGTCGATTATCAATAATAAATGAAAATAATAGACAGAAATAGAAAATGGCTAAAATAGGTACTTGTTTGATTAACGTCGCGCCATCTATCTCATCTTGCCGTTAGATTTCCTTTACACCGAGACGAAACTACACTTACGTGGCGTGGCGTGTCGTGGCGCCTTCCGACGCAGTTGATTGGCTACAAAACTCGTTGCGTTATGAAGTAGACTAGAACAGAGTCGTTTGATTGGTGGATCCCGCGCCACGCCACACCACGACACGTAAGTATGGTTCCGACTAATGTGGCAAAGAGTATGTAACACTACGTTAATGTGGTTCCATAGACATATTAAATAGTATGGACTGGAAATACCTACGAAAAAAAGGTGCCTACCTAAACCTTAAAATGTCACATAAAATGGCTGCCGATGCTATGGTTGTGTGAATCAAGAAACACACACACACTCACAAATCTCAATAATACAATAAGTAAACAACCATTTGACAGCAGGCCTACCACGAACACAAGCACAAAAATCGTCACATAATATGGCGGGTAAGGCACTTACCTACAACTGTCACTACGTCACAACAAAATGTTGCCATTATGAGCAATAACGGTAATATTGTTGTCTCTTTTACCAAATACGATTACTATATTGGAAAGAATGAAACAACACGATGTTCCACATTCTGTATCGTATTTCACTCATATTTGTATAAGCTAATGTATGTATAGAACATCGCGGCGCCTCCATGTTTTTCCTATCTCAATGTGTGGTTCCAACTTAACGCTTCGACAGCTCAAAAATTTTTTTTACTTGTCACACTTCACAATGAAAGTTTACTGAAAAATATGAATATGCCCCACATGATCCCTTGATTCTCATAATTGGAAAGAAAAAATACAGTTTTTGTTTTAAATACTAAAATAAGTACCATTTCATGAAAATCTACTAAATACGGTTTCTCAAAAGACCAGTTATTCATTTTTGTATAAACTTAAGCCGCCATCTTTGTTCCTGTCTTTCTTTTTAGCTTCTGTCATTTCCGTGACTAGTGTGCCTAGTAGGTGAATATTTCATTTTCTTCTAAAATAATAGTGATTTTAAACAAATATCGAGCTTGTGGTCACTTAAACGTTTGTGTTTCAGACATTCAACATGCAGAACGACGCCGGTGAATTCGTTGACTTGTACTGCCCGAGGAAATGGTGAGTTGAGTTTGAGAGGTTATCTTACTTTGTTGACCACATTGCGCTAAAACACGCATTGATAGAACGGCATGCGATTTTGAACAGAATAACCATTATTTACACTTAATGCGCTGTAATAATGATTCAAATGAATGTTTCATATCCTTCTATTTATGTTTATTCTAATATCATGCACCAATACTACAGATTTGAAGCGAAGTTTTGTTGAGTTCAGAGTTTCAAATTGTATTATCCTATTAGGTATATCTCTTTGTGTCCCCAGTTAGTATCCCAGTTTCATAATATCCTGCATATCAATAACGAGAAATTTAAAACAATTATAATTGAAACATAGTTTCCGCTCACATATTTCCAAAAAATAACAATTTGTATGGTTCCGAATTAAGAGTTTAATGTTTGTAATATTCTATAAAAATATAGCTAATACACCTATTATCTTCACACTCAGCAACCATTATCAATTCTCATAAATATCCCTGTACTGTTTCAGCTCGGCCAGCAACCGTCTGATCCACGCTAAGGACCATGCCTCCGTGCAGCTGGTGATCGCTGATGTAGACCCAGCTACTGGCCGTGCCGCTGAGACAGCCAAGATGTACGTGGTGTGTGGTGCCATCAGACGCATGGGAGAGTCCGACGACTGCATCGTCAGGCTTACCAAGAAAGATGGCATTTTGACTAAGTAAGTTATCCTACTAATATTATCATGTGAAAGAAGGATCTGGATGAAATTTTGCACAGAGGTAGATTATAGGACTAGCATATAGGATACTTTTTATCCCATACAATGTTCCTTTGGGTTAGTAAAACACTTTTCATACAGGCGAAGCCGCTGGCAGAAGCTTGTTGTTTAATAAATTGTTTCTCTTTTAAAGGCAAATCACACAACAGTATTTTGAATTAAGAGTGTCAAACTTAGCCTGTAAACCTGACAAACTTTGATATTAAAGTAGGATTTGACACATTCTTAATTTCAAATTTAAGTTCAAAACCCGGTCCATAACTCCTGAACCAGCACAAGACCATAATACATATCACTGACCATCCTATTAATACAAAGCTCTACATTAATGAATATTATTCTAAGGAAGAAAAATTCATTGTTATATTTATATCTCTGGAAGTACAGATCTATACGTTATAATTCTTTCAAAGAAAGCTACACTATTGCTTAGTAGACTTGCTACTTTTTATCTTAGAAAATGTGCACCATTTCTATGCAAAAGACTGCTGGGACCAGCTATGAATATCATACAGAATATAGACATAACATAAAAATAAACCAAGTAAGCAAAACCTCTCCATAAGAAACTAGGAAGCCCAATCGGTGACTCACATTTAAGTAGTCTATCTACATAAAATATATTTGCCTGTATTAATTTTCTAAAGACTACAATGTTTATGAGTGTTATTTCTGCACTATTATTGTAACTTTGTTATAATTTTGTTTTTGCATGCTGTGTCTATCACATCATAATATTGTACACTAAATAGGTTTAACTTACTTGCTACTTGGGTTATAAATTGGAAGTTTGGTTAGGAGTTCTGTTGGGGAATGATTCCTACCATACCAAACATGTATTGGGATACAGGAACCAGGGCAAGAACATTATTACTATTGGCGCTGTTGTAATTATAGTCATTATTGAACATTAACATTTTTCATGTGGCTTCCCTTGGCCATACCCGTTGAAGTGGTGCAAGTTTTCCTCTTCAGGATAAAAAGTAGCCTGTAACACTATACTGTGATAGTTTTCTATCAGTTTGTCCTCTTTATAATACAAGTTAAGATCACACCTGCAATGCGTCTTTTCATCTGCAGTAAATACTTTGAATTTTATGAGTACTAAACAGTTTAAATGTGAATGTTTAGTATCTAAGTTTGCCTTGTTGGTTTTGGGGGCACAAGGGCTACTAAGTATCTGATGTCTCTCTCCCAAAACATTGCATGATCACCTCTATATAATCCATCCATGAATACAGGGGTGATGTATGCACTAAAATAAATTAACCAATCTGCTGAATGAGAATTTTTCAAGTGCCATAAATTTCATAATATTACTCATTACTTTTCCTATGTCAACAATAAAATGATCTTTTACATGATAGTAATGTAACCCTATCTTTGTTTCAGGAACTACTGATGTTATTTAGTCATGTAAGGAGCCTAATTTTAAGAAAAACAATAAAAAAACTATAAAAGTTTGCTTGATTTTTATTTATTAGTGTTTGAAGAGTATTTACTAGAAAAATATCACGACAAGAGAGCTCGTGGGAGCGCTCGCAGTACGATTGGACACAGTTGCCTCTCTCGGGCCACTCACTCTCTGTGTGGCGGCGGCGGCGGCGGCGGCAGCGGCGGCGGCGGCGCGGACAACAGTGCGCTGTCGCTCGTCCGGTTAACATCTGCCAACATTTGAACTCATGAGCATGAACAGTCTATAACATTCCGTCTGCTGAGACACAGGCCTCTTCTCTGTGAGCACGCGGGCCGAGTACGGGTTGGTAACTGTCAACAATTACCTAACTAAATTATGAAGTTTGAAGGGTTTGCAACAGGTGCACCCATAAAGAGATTAAGGCTGTGGGAATCCTCTGGTTGTTAGGCGGACAGGGACTGGTCCATGTGGCGGCATTTGGGGGTGGCCAACGTTCAGAAGTATATGTAGGTATTTCGGTTGAGATGATAATGAAGTCGTAAGATTTGGTGTAATCAAAAAACGTTCACATTCATGTCACTTTGACAGATAACGTAGATAAATGATTCAGGCAGGTACTTACGTACACATTGCGTTCACTGAATCTGTTCGTCCTTTAGTCCCTTTATTTTATATATTGTTTCCATAATCACGTCTTGATTCCCTGAAAAAAAAGTTTTTTGTGTTTAATAATTAGGTAAGTAAGTGACGACAATGACTGACGACTGAAATAATAATAAATACAATCTGGAAGTGGTGGAGAAAATGTTTGTACTTTATAGGCTGACCAAGCTTTTTGCTAGAAAATGTGTCAAACCGCCCCCTGTTTTAAAAATAAAAATATGACTACAAAAGTATTGACCATGTACCATATTGACATGAAAGGGAAGGGATCACTGCTCAACGTACGTGTGTATGATCGGTAAAAACCGTTAAGGTCCTGTCCCCCCGGTCTTGAAGGCGCCGCCGCAGCCGGGCTTGCCCCCCGGCGGCGGGCGGCAGACGGTCCTCTTCTTGCAGCCTTGCACGCCAGCCACGCCCAACAACAGGCACAGCGCCCACCAGCACAGCGACGCTGCCCACTCGTGCCACTCAAAACACACATTACACCTATATATAAACTAGCAATAAAACCAGTCGCAGATCAAGAAAACGCGTGCGTATTTCGTTTCTGTACCGAATCTACACAGATTGCTTACCGAGAGCCACTTCATAACCGGCTTGGTTTCGGTACGGTATCGTATTATTTTGTTTGCGTTTTGCCACGGTTTTTCTCATTGGCTATCGCGACCTGCAGTGTGTGTGTGTTAACGGCGAGCTGGGCGCAGGCGGGCGCGTGCGCGGTACATAGACGCGCTTAAACGCATTGACCGAATCTATTCGGTCAATGCAATTCAATTCAATCTATTCGGCAATTGCACGAAAGGACTCAGTGAGGAAACTCATATTTAATAACATGCACTCGGTTAAAAATCTGTACGGAAACGAAAACACACCGACTCGGTGAGGAAAGAAAGAGCCTTATTTAACTCGATAGCTGAGTTAGCTTATCGTACATACTTGGGTGCAGGCTGCAAATATGTAACAAGTATGTAAACACATCTCAGCTATTCGGATGATAGCTCTGTTGAAATAAGCAAAGAATGCAAAACAACAGTAGCGCCTACTAAATATGAAGAGCAATACGTCAGCACACCGTGTGGCGGCAACTTCCAGCAGGGGCTCTCCCTCTGGGTCAGTTGCTTACTAGCTACGTCATTTTGCCATATACAGGCAAGTGGGACGTTAGGTCTTGTAACCCTCTTTTGGCCCTCTTGGCTTAACGGTAAATACGCTACTGGACTCACCATAGTATAATTCCTTAGGTCGTTTAAAGTCAATTGCAGTTGTATTTCTCCATAACAGATACCAGCACTTAGGATCGGTGTAGTCATCATCATCTACCAGTGCTTGCGCCTGTAGCACGGGTGGGTGGCACGAAGGCTTCTTTCTTACTCTTGCACGCGAGAGCGTCAAAAAAGAAATGGCGTGCAGGGCACCAGCTGCAGCGCCGGCCCTGGGGTACAGCGAGCAATATACAGATCATTATAGCCACTTAGTTAACTTTAAATTCAAGTACGATAGTTGTATAGAAAAATTAGAGAGCATCTGTTTTAATCAACAGCAAAAAATTACAATCGACAGGTACTATGAGCGCCGGCCCTAGCCCTTGATCAGGGTAGTGTGAGATTTTTCTTTTTTTTATATTTTTTTTTTTATTATTAATAAATTCTTTATTTCTCCTCACAACGAAAAGCTTATTCTAGGTTTCACATTTCTTTTTTTTTATCAATGTGTGGAGCTGGTGTCTGAGTTAGGCCTAAAATGCCTGTATTACAAATCACCAGGTCCCCACGGAAGAACAGAAAGTTTTACTAAAAAAAATATGTTAGTACTATCATATTTTTTTTTAGTAAAACTTCCAATCCAATGTTATGGAGATTTACGACTAAAAACTTAAACTAAGTAAAATTTTGGGGGTAGAAGTTAAAAAGAAACTATCAACAAAAATTTAATCAGAGCGCAAGTGTCTGTGTGTATGTGTGTGACTATGAGTGTGTCTAATCTAAGTGTGTACTGTTGAGTGTCAGGTGTCGTGTGCCGATGTGTACGTGAGAGGGTTTTGGTACAAGTTATAAACTTATATCGTTCCAATTTAATAAAATTATGGTACAAATTTTTTAACCAGTCCGAGACCAAAGACTTACATTTGGTTTTTGGTAAGGCTCGATTTAACTTATTGTATAGATTTGAACCCTGGTAGCAGAAAAACCGATGTGCAAATTTAGTTTTGAATGACGATGAAGAACAGACTGTATGTTTGCCACGTTTGTTTCTGATTCTTTCTGGTTCAAAAGTTGTTAGGGCATGCTGTTTTATAACCGTTCTGAGGATAAATAGCTGCCTCACAGTAAGTACCTCCCATTTCGACTAGAGATCAGTAGTTGGGTGATAAAAAGGTAGTAAAAAACTAACCTTTAGGACACTTTGTGCTCTCTCAACTTTTAAGAGATGAGTTTTATATGTGCCACCCCATGTCGTGATACAGTATTCAAGCTGAGACTGATAGAGAGCATAGTAGACGGCTGGCGAAGGCTTTAAATATTACTATAAGTCTACGCACTCTCGCTGATAGGAGATTAATGTGGTCATGAAATTTATTTTTTGTAGATTCAGTGCTTTTAAGGTTGGGACACTGACAAATTGCGTCATTTGCATTTGGGCATGAATGGGAGACAATACTCAAAGAGGGATCCGGTTTGTCATTCGTTTGAATGGCAAACAAGACAAAGGTTGTTTTTTCTACATTTAAAGTAAGTAAATTCTTATTTAACCAACTGATCACAGTATTAATGCCTATCTGAGCTTTGACAAAAACTTCGTGCCTCTGAAAAGTAAAGCCGTATCATCAGCAAAAGCAACAATTTTCGAATCTGAAAACGTTAACTGACATATATCATTTACATAGACTAGGAACAGCGTCGGTCCAAGAATACTGCCCTGTGGAACTCCAAAAGTCACTGGGACCTCTTCACTAGTTATGTTACCGATTTTAACACATTGTGTTCTGTTGGTTAGGTAATCTTTAAAAGTTTTAATTGAAGACCCCGTATACCCAGGCTTTCGAGTTTTGTCTGAATAGGGACAGAGACCGTGTCAAAGGCCTTTGCTAAATCTAAGTATATTCCAATGGTTTTCCTCTTCGAATCTATGTTGTTAACTATATAATTTTTTAGTTCTGACACAGCGTTGGCAGTGGATCTCTTGGCTCTGAAACCAAATTGTGCTTGTGAGAGAAGATTTTTACTTTCCAAGTAGTTAACAAGTCTTTTGTTGATGACGCGCTCTAAAATTTTTGATAGGGTAGGGAGAATTGAAATTGGCCTGTAATTATTGGCACAGTCTCTGTCACCATTTTTATGGATCGGGTGAACCCTTGACTTTTTACAGATCTTCGGCAATATACCTGTATCATGTATTTGTGAGCGACAAATTACAGATGTACATCTGTAATTTGTTGTTTGTACATCTGTAATATTAAGATATTGTTAGAGTATCTATATTAGATTTCAAGATATCACTAGATTTCAATCAAGGCCCACCGAACAATCACTCTTTAACCCTGTTATTAAAGACCTAACCTCATCTTCGTCCGTAGGAAGCATACCAAAAGAATGGCGACACGAGTTAAAGGTGATGGGACCCGTTTGTCGATTATTCTTAATGATTTTTTCCGCTAGCGTTTTACCAACTTTTGCAAAGTATTGATTAACATTGTTTGCTGAATTTTGGGGGTCATTATTGCTAATAAGTACAATCGAGCTGTCTTTGGGTTTAGTTGAGTATGTAAAATCTTTAACTATTTTCCAATTTTTTTTACTATTTTTCCCTGCGTTTTGGAATTGTAGCTTCTCATACTCTCTTTTAAGTTTTTTAATAAAAACGAATAAAAATTTCGGTATCGTTTGTTTGTAGTTTTATGTATCTCATCGTCTGGGTGTTTCTTTACTTTTTTATATAGATTATCGCGGTTTCTAATGCACTTCAGAATGCCTGGTGTTATCCACGGTTTTAGAATGTTTTTCCTGTTTGATATTTTGACTTCTTTACTGTTATTTTTGATAGCACTATATAGGATATTGTGGAAGAAATTAGCAGCCTCATTGGCGTTTTTAATTGTGTATAGTGGACTGAAGTCAACACTTTTAACTTCCGCATTTAGAGAGTTGTGATCTAAGTAATTTATAATTTTGGCAGGTTTTTGTTTAGGGAGACTAGCTATGTACAAAGCAACACTACTATGATCTGTAATTGTCGTTTGGAGTATTAGACAACGAGCCGTTTGTTTAGTCTTTAGAAACGTGTGATCCAAATATGTTTTATTGTGCGTAGGAGAGAGTGTCCCCCAATAATATGACATTTTGCATAAACGAATATTTTAATAGTACCTGATTTAGAGATTGTAAAAAGTTATCGATATTTCTATACCCGGGTGGCCTATAAATGGCCAAGGCTACTGTATCCTTGTTTAGGGTAATAACAAGACAGTTTGCGTCCTCAATTACAGGTTCTTCAACTGAGATAAATAAACCGTTCTTGTAGTACACAACCACACCTTCATTCTGCGTAAGGTTGTTAGTGGTGGCAAAACTGTCATATCCATCCAAGGAGGGTAATAACACAGTTGATGACAACCAGCACTCTGTCAAAACAATACAATCCCAATCCACCGCAGTTCTAGCTAATATCGGTAAAAATCCAAGTAGGTTACATTTAATACTCCGAATATTTTGTTGAAACATTTTAAGACATTTTTTGGAGTTTGGTAACATTTCCGAGCAGTCCTCCGCATCACAGATGACAAAATCAGCAACATTAAAAGAGTCTATTTCACTTTGTAATTGCGTTAACTAGTATGTAATAGTATGTTTTATGCAAAATTATACTATTACATACGAACTCCAATCTTGTTAAGTGGTTGAGAAAAGTATTAGAACTGGTATTAGCGATGACATAATATTTTAGAGATTGTGTGACACTTTGGAGGTGTGGATGTGTGTATATTTTGATAGATTATAATTGTATTTCAGCGCCCTTGGCCGACGATTTCATTTCACGTAAATTCTACTTCGGTCTAGCAGGTCCAATGTGGCAGTCGGATTGCACCAAGGATCATCCCTCAGCCCTTACCTCTTCCTTATGATCGTACATTACGCTCTGACGTCGCACATACAGGAAGAGGCGCCCTGGTGTATGCAGTTTGCCAATTACATTATGCTGGTTGCCGAGAGTGGCCTAGAGGTCCAGAGCAAATTGGAGGTGTGGTGGCACAAGCTGGAGAGTGTTGGCCTGAAATTGAGCAGAACCAAAACGGAATAACTGCTCTGTGCCCATAGCTCTCGCCAAAACGCCCATACCGATCTGCTTCGCCTTTCAGTACCTAGGGTCGCTTGTCCAAAGGGATGGCGAAGAGGACCGAGACATAACTCAGGATGGATAAAATGGCGACAGGTCACTGGAACAACTTGCGACCCACGGATTCTTGCGATCCTCAAGTTAAAGGGCAAAATCGACAAACCCGTTATTAGACCTGTCATACTGTATGGATCAGAATGTTGGGCTGTGTGAAAAAGATGGATGAAAAGAGATTGCATGTAGCAGAGATGAGAATGTTGAGATGATGTGCGGAGTGACGAGAATGGATAAAGTAAGAAATGAGTAGGTATATTAGAGGAAGTTTGGAAGTGCCTCCAGTGACCGAAAAGTTGAAAGGAAACCGTGTTCTGGCATGGTTTAAAAGATCTATGAATATAAATGTGGATGGATGGAGAGAGAGGTGAAGACCGAAGATAAGATGGATGGACTATGTGAGGTGTGATATGAAAGAGATGGGAGTCAGTGACAGCGTGGGGGACAGAAAGGTATGGAAGAAGAAAACGTGGCACCCTTTGCTTCCTATCTTGCGCATAGAACGACCGCTCCCCTCGCTCTACCCCAGGGCCATATATTATGAAATAAAAGTGTCAATAATCGTATCAATAAAATCGATATATTTCGTCGCTGGAATCGCTATAGAGTTATAAAGCAAGATTCCAGAGCCCTCAGACCTTTCTGAGTTCTTTCTTCAAAAATGTGTAGAATTTAGTACCTAGTATAAGTACCTATGTAATTAACATAACTTAAGCATACTTGCTAACTCGGGCCGACAGCCAATTTACTGGTGCCAGTTTAATCCTAAAAATTTTTGGCGTCATCAGAAATGTCTGGGATCTTGGACCTCTAGTTACATCTAGCAAAAAAAAACAATAACCCGTTGGACGGATTATAGCAAGTTTTTGTGTGCAATAAAGAACAAGAATAAGGGATCAATGCTCAACGTACATGTGTACGGGCGGTGCCGTCGAGGTCACGAGGGTCGGCCTCCGCCACAGCCAGGCTTGCCCCCCGGCGGCGGGCGGCAGATGGTCTTCCTCTTGCAGCCGCGCACGCCAGCCACGCTCATCAACAGACACAGCGCCCACCACCACAGCGTGGCCGCCCACTCGTGCCACTGACAACACACACCTTACTGTGGCGACATCTACGTCGCCACATTCGATCTAATGAACTGACGCCACTCAAAACTCCTGCATCGTGCAAGCAGATTTTTCACAAACACATAGGTACAACAACAACAGTCCGGCAACAATCATAAGGCAGTTGTCCGGATCAGACATAACACCCGTCTGGTCGGAGGACACACACTTTATAATGGAGGTCGCGGGACTTTACACCCCGTTCAGCATACATCTATAATAACTATCAAAAACTCTTTAATTATTGTATATAAAAGTAAGTAAAAAATCCGCATAGCCTTTTCCCAACTAAGTTATGGTCGGCTTCCAGTGTAACCGGATGCAGCTGAGTACCAGAGTTTTAAATGGATCGACTGCCTACCTGACCTCCACAACCCTTGCAAGACTCATGACAGTTTTTTCTGGCTTCTGACTAATTGAAGTATTGTCCTGACATTCCGTAACGACTGCCAAGGATTTACAAATGAAGCTGGGACCAACTGCCTACGTGCTTACCAAGGCATGCAAGAGCCTCGGTGTTTAATGAATGGCCACCCACCAACGGACCGATATCGTAAAGTGTTGCTTGACCTTGAAGATCGACCTGTGCGGCTGTTAAGACATAACTCAGCCACGAGTTCCTCAACGCAGAAGTGCAGTAGCGCCTATTAAATGTGAAGAGCAATACTGACCGCGTGACGGTAACTTACTCCAGTCAAGTAACCGTTTTATATTATTAATGACAAAATTGGCGTGGCTGCCTAGTGGTTCCAAAGTACCAGAGTTTTTCATCGACTCGAAAAGAAAAGATCTTTAAGAGAGAGAGAGCGAATTTTGTGAGTTTGTATTTGCGTTTAAACCAATGAACCTATTTAAAAATTGCTTTCGCCATTGTGAGTGTATCCTTCATCACTATAATAGATGCATATGACCAGACCGGGCTGCTATAGTAACAGACAAGACGGGAGCGTGACTCATCATCGTATCAGCTGAAAGACGTCCACTGCAGAACATTGATCTTCTTCAAGCGTCGCCACATCGATAGTAGGTCCCGTGCGTCTTGCATCCACGCACTGTCTTCCGGTACGCGGTCGCCACTCCAGAACTTTTGAGCCCCCACGACTATCCGTTTTGCAAGCAGTGTGCCCTGAGCACTGCCAGTTAAGTTTGGCAATTCTTCGGGTTATGTAGGTAACTTTATTAACGATAGCGTGACTCACCATAATATAATTCGTTAGCTCGTTGAGAGTCAGTTGGAGTCGTTTCCGTCCGCATTAGTTACCAGTATTTGGGCCTGCAGCCCCCAGGACAGCGCGGCGGGCGGCACGTAGGTTTCTTCTTGCACGCGAGAGCACCAACCACCTGCCGACCACACAAGATAATCAGCATATTATAACGTTCCCGATATGTGGTGGCCCAGTGGCTATGATCTCGCCTCTCGTGCTTGAAGTTGTGGTTTTAAAACAGGTAAGGCTTTTCAATTCATATGTACTTTCTAAGCTTATCTTGGACATTGCTGACAACGATGCTGGAAAACATCATGAGAAAACCTGCAGCCGAATTGCGCAAGTCCTCGGCTCAGAGTGTAAACCACACTAAGCCGAAGGATCTTGGGCAAAAATTTATAAAGCCTGGGCTCACCGAACAACAGAGATGAGATCACTTTGAATATACTTGTGCTTCAATAAATATAAAGATGTAAACTCGTTTTTGTGTATAATCCATGGGGTTATTTAGTTATAAATAACTTTCTCCTGCCATAAATCTCAAAAAAAAACAGAAAAACATTCATAACCAGATCAAAACTGAAATTCACATCGTAAAAGTAGCTTTCAACCCGTATAGAAGACTCCCAAATGAAATTACGGTGCATCGTGTATGTTTCCTTACGTTGGAAACCTTAACTACACAAACACTGTGCGTCACGACCAATCTGTGCCTCATGGGGGCTGTTTCTGGCTAGTTATAGTCGCGCGCAGCGGGCACCAGGCAAGGGCTGGCGCACCGAGGCTCCCAGGGCCACCGCCGCGCCGGGGCCCGCTCGCGATCTCACTCCCACCTGTATCAATAGAACGAGAAGCCACCAGATGCCAGCGCGTGAATATTTCATATTTGAGAGGTTTTCGCAGAGCGCTGCGGTCAGCTCACTACATGGTGTTGGTGATGGCACACATAATATTCTATTTCTTTATTTTCACAACTAATTTTGATTGTGTCATGTCCGAAATATTCTTTTGTTCTATTCTGTCAAGTACTAATTTTTTCGTTGACATGTGTTTGCGGCCAGAGAGCTATTCTGTCAGCTGTGGATGAAGACTTTCGGAGAAATTAATCACCCGACGCATTGTGCATAGACGACGCGAAGCTGCAGCCAGACTGTGGTCCACAGAGAAACTTTGCTGTGGTCGACCACGGCTTTGTTCCCACATTCAAGCTGGAAGCTAGCAAGATAGTGTTTCGTGGTTACGGCCGGATCAACGTCGACTCTTTTCATTCGTCAATCGATGATCAGTTTATCGTCAATTGAACATCCTCGATACCCAAATGGATAAAATACGTAATGTCAATCACGTCGATCATTTGCAATCTCTTCTAGTTCCATAAGGTATTGTTAAAGTCACCTTATTATTCAGATACTTATTAATGCCCACACACCCACACCACCACCCACAGTAAAAATATTTGATTTGATTTGATTTCCATGTGCTAGGCACAAACGAGATAGATACAGACAGAATGACCGATCTGTGCCAGTGGCCCGTCTGCACAAAGGCTTCGCTCACTTACGCGCATGTACATGCGAATGTACACTCGTGAAGAATACAGCCATTTGGTTCGTAAAGTATGTTCTGCTCAACCATTAGTGCTTACTTCAGACGGGCCACGCCACGACTCATCGGTCGTACTGTACATTTCAACAGTATACAATAAGTTACCTATAGTTAATTAAGAGACACAGTTAATTTGTATAACTTATACTACTCCAAATAATTGCAAAATACCAAAACTGAATATTGTATAGAAATAAACTTCCGGTCGTGGGCAGTACGACAAACGCACCGCTGCGAATGCGATGTCGCAGCAGTCTCGCACTAAACGTTTAGATTGCAAGAACCCTAAGAGATAAAGAAGGTCCGTGGTCTCCTTTATATCATGAGTTTAAAGTCAATCGATCAGTCGACCTCGTGTTTGTTCAAATCATTAAAGTAAATAATAAGCACACCACCAGTGTTGAGACAACAACTGAAGTTTTGCTGAATACTCTTATACCTGATGACTTACTAGCTAATGACAACGACTACCATCAACAGATGAGAGCGTGGATTAAAGAAGCGTGTAAAACAGCCGGTGATGCGATTTTAACAGTTAACAACCGTTGTATTGCGGAGGGCGTATTTTCTGTTCTTCCTGCGCCGTATATGTCCCTTGGAAAGATCTCGGCGAGCGGTTTATAGGCCATGCCTGTGTCCCGCAGTATCAATGCGTGCCCGTAACTACGGGCACGTCCTCTCTTATGTTTGCCTTCTTGGGCATGTGAAGGTTGGCAGGCGTGTATACTCTGTCTGCCAGAAGTATGGCTGGGATGTGTTCAGTGGAAGCGCCGCGACGCTGTCTCATAGCGCCGCATCTTCAAGGCACCTTAGCGACATGTCCCCACCCAGTGAGACTTATGGCGAACCAATATGGGCGAGGCCTATGTGTTACACTGGTCGTGCGGTAGGTTAACGTTGCGAAGTCTCAGCGCTAACGCTTGCAACTAGTTTCGCGACGTCAACGTCGGGTCTCCGCATCGACGACGCTGCGCAGATGTAGGAGGAACGCCAACGCTCGTAAAACGCCAGTGGGATAGCGGCCTTAGACCCTATACCAAATCGGCCAGAGAGTTTGTATAAATCGGCAAACAATCTCCCTTGCGACTTCCATTTCGACGCCAACGCTATCTAGTTGTCATAGTAAAACTTTAAAAGACACAATATTTTTGTTGACCTAATGAGCAACTATTGATAATTAACACACATGTCGACACTTTGTAAAGGTTTCGTTCTGAAGAGAGCGATGGTTTCGAATGACAGTGAGAGATGTCAACTTGACGTAACACTAAGCACTAGTTTTTGGCGCGAACAAGGAGGGGATCGAGGGACAAGAGATCGAGTAAGAATAAGGCGGGTTGTATTGAGTTGTGAATTCGTGATAAAA
Organism: Orthosia gracilis; assembly: GCA_947562075.1. Classification (NCBI taxonomy): domain Eukaryota; kingdom Metazoa; phylum Arthropoda; class Insecta; order Lepidoptera; family Noctuidae; genus Orthosia; species Orthosia gracilis. The sequence goes on from OX387276.1 coordinate 15,171,768, forward strand.
CGTAAGGAGAAATACAGTGAGAGTTACCGATTGTTCGTGTAGATCAAACTACTTGTTTAGTAGAATGTCGTATGTACGCTATTCTCCAATACGTAAGGTGATTAGTTACATTGTGTTACACACAAGCAAAGAAGCATCTAGCCCGAAAAGAACCCATGCAAATAATGACTTTTCCTGACAATTACATAGTTTACCCAACACACAAATTGACGTCTGGGAGGAACTTTTGGCAATGAGCAAATGCCAAAACGCAAACGCAAACGCGAATGGCAATGAGGTGTGATAATTCCTATCAAAGGCCGACACCTCCCCCAATTCTTTCCATCCGTTCGCGTGCGGCTGGCAAGGACGTGGTTGGAGGTGGATCACTTTGTTGCCTAATTTCTCACAGGGCATGGTAACTTGATTTTCCTTCAAGCTCGTTGCCTCGCCTTTATGTCAGTGTTCTACATCTGACTGCGAATATGTACAATCCACACATTATTTCTTATGGGAGTGTATTCTTTGGCAGAATTAACACAATATTATGTTGAATAATGTACAGGCTGCATCAGGAGTTGATAACTATACGGAGCTTGTGGAAACTAGAACAAATTTCCGTGCGTTCAAGCGTTTTTGTCATACCTATTTTTGGAATCAAATATCAGCTCACAATGTTAGGACCCAATAATATTAATGCTAATTATTATCCGTGGTGCTAGGCAACTGGGCTAATCCCAGTTGTAAACGACCCTTTGTGCCTATTGGTCTTGTTTGTTCTGTCTCCTGCTTGATATGGAGGGAAGTGGAAATTTTTATTTTTTTCCTACTCAGTTATTATTTCCTGATAAATTTCGTTGCGGTATCCAAGACAGATTCATTCTCCGGGACTTCGTCGAGCTTCATTGCTTCGGCGCTTTTCTGGTGGTTGCCACTGTTGATTCTGGCTTACAGAAGTTGCAGTGGTTTGGGAATAGTGCGATGTGATTAGGTGTAAAAAACGGTCAAAGCACACTCAGACGCATCGGTGATCAGCCGTCGTGGAGATAGGGCTCAATATACTATGTACATTTTCAGACTGAAGCGTCGCTTCAGTTCGCATCTGTTTCAGTGTGCTTGTGTGATAAAATAAAAGCCAGACGTCAGTTCAGAAGTATGATATATTTGCAACAACATAACTAAAACAAACACATCAGTTCACAGCAGCGTCGGGGCAGCAGAAGATCTGGACGGCGAGGTAGTGCGTGAGCGAGCGCCAGTAGCCGCGGCAGAGCGAGCAGAGCGAGCCATCGCGCGGCCGCTCGCGGGTTCGCGTGTGAGAGACGGCGCGAGCCGAGCGGTGCGAGTCCTGAGAGTGCGAGCCCTGCGAGTGCTCGTCGTGCTCGAAGCGCGCGAAGCATTTCGCCGAGGGCTCCACGCTGCGTGCTCGCCGTGTCGTCGCCGACATCGCTTGCAACCGTTTCGCTTGCGAGTACAACTGAACGATTAATTATACAGTTGGCGCGTTTTAGCACGACAGTGCGATTTCCTTGTAGGGTCGAAGTACACACAGACAGAGTCGAAGCAAAGTTTCGCGTCAGTCTAAAAATGTACATAGCATATGGACCCTTACCTCCACTATGTATTAAAAAAAACAAGGACTCGCGAATTCGCGCACATTCTACAGAATTTAACCCGTGTCGCTTCGGCTTGATTTCACGTTGCGGAAATGGAGGTCAATTATAATACTCCGTAAATTTTTTGGCTCTGTCTCAATGTACTTTAACCCTCAAGCAATATCTCCTTGTTGTACAGGCATACTAACAACTTCTCATAGGTGAATATTGCAATGTCACGCAAGCTACTTACACACATTTATGCAAGTTACCTACATGTATATTTACGGCTTAATGGTTGAATTTTGATTATGTTTTGGTGCGCTTTCAGTAAGCGGTCTGCAGAGGCAGGCTGTGTGTGTATGTGTCTGTGTCGCACTCACATGCACGGGGTCGTCAAGGTCGAAGCCACACCGCGGGTCGCCGCCGCTCGTGCCGGTGCCCTCGCGACTATCACAATGCATCACACTGTAAAATACACCAAACCATGATGACATTACCTCAACCTCCTCCTAACGGCAAAAATACTCATGTCTATATCTTGCATAGAAGTGTGCAAGTAGCTTGCATTCCATTCACCAATCAGAAGTTATTATAGCACAATGGTATGCAAGGTACTTGCACACTTTTATGCAAGTTACAGGTATGTGTCTGCATGCCATCTGCACACCAGCTGCAATTTTTCTGCATTTCACACAACTACATCGAAATTGCCCACAGACCGCGCAGAACGTTGGCAGTCGGAGTGCTGGTCGCATACCGTTCTAAATCACTTGAGTTTTGAGCGTCGTTGCTCCAGTTATATAAAGTCAACATTTTTGTTGAAAATCGTTACGGGTGTAGAAAGTAGAAACTCTTGCAAGCAGTCTTACCAAGAAACTCGTTTGTAGAAGTCAGATAGACTGTAGCTCCATGTAAAAAGGTGGCAGTAAGCTTCATACCGCTAAACCAGAAGCCGACTCTGCGGAATGGCTAGATGATACATAAACTTACAGTATTATTCCCATGGAGATAAGCAGAAATTGCTGAACACCACTTGTTATATATACCTATAAGATCCGTGAATGTCCTTCTAGGGCCTCCCCTCCTGGCTTTCCCATTCACGTCCGTCTTGATGATTATATAAGAGGTAACCTGTCGGTGGCGATGTTGAGTCCCGGCAGAGCGTCGCAGGGCGCGATGTCGTGCGCGTACGTGGTGGTGGTGCGCAGCGACGACAGCCGCGCGCTCACCCCCATGGGGTGTGGCGCCACCCCGCCCAGCCCGGGGTGGGGCGCCGCCCCGCACGACCCGCACGCGCCGTACGTCGTGCCTCCGCGTATCTGAAAATAATAGAGGCGCTAAACAGACGGGCTGCATTTGAACTGCATGCCTGTTGCAAAATTGGGCGTGCAGGCAACTTATTACAACTGCACGCGGACTGCGCAGTCGGTTAGCAAAAATAACGGCATCCGAATTGCAGACAGTATGCATCCCGCCTGTGCAGTAATGTGCTGCGTATATAATAATAAAATTATATCTGACGAATAGCATCATCGATACATTTTGGACGTCCCACCCATACGCTCAAAGCGTTTTGCTAATACTTTCATTGTGCGCACAGCTAAGGAGTGGATCTCCCTTCCGGAATCTTTGTTTCCTGATAGCTACAACTTTGGGGTCTTTAAGTCAAGAATGAATAGGTTACTTCCAGGCAAGCGTGCTTCACCGTCGACCACATCATCGCTTACGGCGAGATAGTGGTCAAAAACGAGCCTATCGTTAAATAAAAAAAAAACAGATTTTAACTAATTCCTAAATAAATTTCCGGAAACAGAAACAATTAAGAAACAGTCAACGAATAGTCCTCCATACCGAATTTCGGCCAATCCCAATGGAGACAACCAACCAACCGCGACCGCGAAACCACGACACCGCGACCAACCATCGGCGCGGGAGAGATAACATAGTGCACAAGTGTGTGCGGTAACACAGGAGCACTCAGTTCTAACTTCTCATAGTCCGAATCCGAAGGGACGGCAATCAAAAAATACCGGAGATAAATCTGCAGCCTTATTGCGAAATTAAATTAGCAAGGAAAAAGGCAAAGGGTATGAAAAATCGACCAATCACATAGACGGAAATCCACATTGCTTCTTTTATCTCGCATATGATTGGTCGATTTTTCATGCTCTTTGCCCTTAGCCTTGCCGAATTAATTACGCAATAAGGCTGCTGGCGTAGGATCAATGGCTTAGCGGGCTTTCCGAGGATCGTGAGTCCACAACGCCAACTTCCAAACTCCAGGTTGCTACTGATAGATTCCTAATCGAAAAACCTAATATCGCGTTTTCCTCGACCTGGGCATCGAACCCTGGACCTCACGCCAGCAATCACACACAGTCAACTACAACAATAGTGTATATGTCACATAATAATCTGTAGAAAAATCATTTTTGTACATCAAAAAATAAACCCGGAATGCTAATCCCTTGAGTGCTAATTAGCAGACACAATAGAAAAACAAGAATACAGCAACCAAGAAAACCTCGACCTGATACTTGGCTGCGATGCGAATGCGCACCACGTCGTTTGGGGCAGTTCAGATGTCAAAAAACAGGGGAAGATTTGTTGGACTTTGTGGTAAGCTCTTCTTTACCAATCCTTAACGCAGGCAATAAACCTACTTTCAGGACCTCTGCGAGAACTGAAGTAGTGAAGTTATTGACCTGACACTGGCTTCAAACAGGGCCAGCGCTCATATTGAAAATTGGCATGTATCGGACGAAATCTCTCTGTCTGACCATAATTATATATGCTTTAGGTTTAGGACGGCGGAAGAAGCCGAAACTAGACGAAGGAGAAACCCAAGGCATACAAATTGGGACTCGTACAGGAGGGACCTAAAAGTAAATCTAGGGATTAAAGGTAAGCTTAATTCCATACTGGATATAGAATTTGAAGCGGACAGAATCAAGGCGGGCACCATCTGTGCATGGGAAGATGGTGACGATGATGGTGATGATGCATGCCCAGAGAAAAAGGCCTTTTGCAAAAAGATACCAGAACTAGGTAAAATACGTCAGGAAACACGACAGGCCTTTAATGATGCAAAAGCCAAGATGGATTTTTCTGGCTATTATAGGATGCTGACGAGGTATAACACGGCGGTACGCAGAGCCAAAAGAACTAATTGACGGAAGCATTGCACCTCCATTGAAACTCTGCCAAATAGAATGAGGTTGTGCAAAGCAATGTCCATGACTAGGACAAACCCACTATCATCTGTAAATAGAAATAGATGAGAATGGGTATCTCACGGAAACTGGATAGGACACTCTGGGCGTGATGTTTAGGACTCTCTTCCCAGAATGTATACTGCGCGGCAGCGATGAAGAAGAACCAGTCACAAGGGACGAGCTCACAAGGCACACGTCTAAAAATGACGGGCTCACGGCAAAGAAAGTGTTAGATGAAAATAAACTGAAGCTTGCCATAGCGGGCTTCCAGCCTCTCAAATCCCCTGGTCCGGATGGTATCTACCCAAAACTATTGCAAGAAGGGGCATCTCTTTTGTTACCCCATTTGAGTAAGCTCTACAGAGCCTGCATAGTCTTTGGGTACGTAACCAAGGCATGGAGGGAGGTCAAAGTCACCTTTATACCGAATGTGTTTTGTTCCCATACACCCCGTTTGACCTACAATGTTTACTAACAAACCACTGACACTCAATCAGCTGACAGCAGGGGTGATAAACAATTTTTTAAGTTTTGGTCTAAACTATGCTAGTATTATATTATCTGTGCTCTAAACTCATCTGTACTAACTCGGTTAAATCGATGTACAACAAATGCAACATTATATACCTATCGACAATATTTTTTGCTAAGTAGGGGGTGACTCTAATCTATTCGGATATTCGGCCAGGTTACTGAAAAGCAACATGCAGCATGGAGTGGAACGTAACACCCTAATCAATAATAACATTTAATTAAAATGATGCTCAATTACTATCAAAAAACATGCTGTGCAGTCGGAGGATACATCTGGTTTTTGTCAGCCAGCTCGCGAATAAGTATCCCCCGATTGCACAGCATGATTTTCTTCTTGTTTACATCTTTTTAGTTCGCTTTTTAAGCAGTCAGGCAATTTGATTTTTTGAGTTAACTTTTTTTTAGACCGTGTTGTACATACCGTGACGACATTATGCGCGACGTGCAGATCCTGCGGGTGCTCCCCGAGGGGCTCCGTGGCGCACAGCTTGTCGGACACCGACACGGAGCCCGAGGACACGGGGCGGCGGCCTGCGGGCAGCGGGGCGGGCGGCGCGGGGTGCGCGGGCGGCGGGGAACGCGCGCGCGCCGCCAGCACACGGTGGAGCTCATTCAGCTTGTTCATGATGATCTTGTACGTCTTGCACTCGTCTGTCTGCGCAGAAACCCCAGGGTTGATCGGGTTGTTGGGGGTGGTGGAGCTCGAGCTCAACTGGAACGCCGAGAGTGATACAGTTTGCGTCGATCGATCGTGGAAAGCGAGCGGTGCCGGGGCTATGAAAATAGATCATGGAAAGGATATGTGAATTCAACTCATAGGGTGGAGGACGTACCCTTTCTAAATTATTTACGCAATACCGAAAGAATTTAAAGGAAATATACTATTTCATGTTGTTGTTGCCTATGCCGTGCCGAACTCATGCAATCAGGCTGCGAGGCTCGTTACAACGAGCCCGTCACTAGGTGGCCTCCTTAGCCTGCCTGCACCTGTAGTCAAGATGACAATCTACAATCGATAACGCTAGCAGAAAACGAATCAATGTATGGGAATGACACATCTGAACGTTAAGTCACGTGGTCAGACCATACATATAGAAGCCGTTAACAATTGTGGAGAGATTCGATACGAAACGTTTGTAACTTGGCTAGGGAGGCTGGCTTCATGAGCGTGCGTGCGAAAACGTGTACCCCTTCGGACTTAGGAATGTGACAGTTTGCGTCATTGGGCCACATACCTATATTTATAATCTCAACAGTGTTTAACAATGAGGCTTTTTTGAAATGATGAACACTAGTTGTCAGCACTGAGGCGTCAGGTCCAGGCACCTGTCTAATCACCTATGTTATCTGACATTAGATAAATTTACTATATCTTCGCTGTACCTGTATTTTCCAAGAATATTAGTCAAATGAGGGCAAGTATCTCGGAATGAGAGATAGTCAGCTATAAAGTTGTATAAACCTTTATTTTGGCACCCTAAAACTTGTCTCAAAACCTACTTCTCGTAGGGTGTCCGTGACTACAGATATTCCAAGGTCAGATATTCTCCAGCAGTACAAGAGACGGACGCTAGGGACCGACATTTATTAATCTTCTCATCATGGTAGTCAGATAAACAAAAAAAAAATCTTTTTGGTGTGATCCTTCAATTAAAAAAAACCTTCAAGTTTAAAGGTACTCTTGTAAATATTTTCTTCATAGCTCTAAGAAATTATATTTTAATATTTAAGTACCTTGCAAATTATTTAGAATTATATATTTATCAGTAATTTATAAACTTTATACGGCGTGTTTTTAATCGGAACAACAGCTTGACCTCGAATTATACTCTAAATAGTTAAACACTGCGCGCGATCTGCCCTCTATCCCGAAAATGGTTCAAGATAGTAAAAAAAATGTTTGAACAACAGTTGTAGAGAATTTAATTCTTTACAATATTAAGTTAATACAAATAGCATAAAACCCATAGGAAACGAGATATTTGCAATAAATGTGTTAAAATCGATTTTTTGACCTTTGACCTTGGAATATCTCTATTCGCGGACACCCTACGATAAGTAGGTTTTGAGACAAGTTTTGGGTGTCAAAATAAAGGTTTATAGAAGTTTATAACTGACTCTCTTTCCGAGGTGAAACCCTTAATTTTTCTGGACTATGAATGTTGAATAATTTTTTAATAATTAATTAAATAAAGGGGCAAATGGTGAGCTATACCTCAAAAAAATATTTTAATAAGAATTAACAGGCACCCGGTTACCCGATGCTTATCCTTGCTGCGCGCGTCGCGTGTGCTCCGACTGCTGGAGCTCACATCGCTCGTGTCCGTCACGGAGCGGTCCGAGCGCCGGCGAGGCGGGGGCGGGGGCGGTACCGGGCGCTCGACCAGGCGCTCGCACAGCTGCGCCACGCGAGTGATCTGAGCCTGCTGATCGAGCAGTGCTCGCTGGCAGACCGCTCGGAACGCTCGGAGCGAGTCGCTGGAGCCGGCGGCGGGCGTGCGGGGCGCGCGGACGCCGCTGTTATCGCCGCCCACTGAGCGTCTATGGTGAAGAGGAGTTGAAGACGGTGTTAAACGGTGAGTTAAGACGGTGTTTAACGGTGAGACGGTGTTAAGAGATGAGGTGATTTATGTTATTACTGGCTTCTACCCGCGGCTTCATCCGCGAGAATAGTGATTTATCATCCCTAGGGATTATAATTTTAACCGACTTCGCAAAAAGGAAGAGGTTATCAATTCGACTGTATTTTTATTTCATGTTTGTTACCTCAGAACTTTTTATTGGGTGAACCGATTTTTATGATTCTTTTTTTATTTGAAAGGTGGTACTTGTCATGTGGCCCCATTTAATTCATCAAGATCTGATGAAGAACTTCGGAGAAATAAATCAGAACTCCTCGAAAAATGACGGCAAATCACTCGGGATCGATGCAATCGCATGTCTGTTTATTGTTTACACCATTTCATAACATAACACCACACTGGTACACTCTTAAGGGGTACACAGGTGTGAACAGTTTATCCTGGCATACTCCCATTGCACTGGTGTTGTTTAACTTTCATGTCAGTGGCGTAGCATGCCTTGGCGGGGCCCTGTATAAAAATTTGGATGGGGGCCCTTATGAACGGTAAAGATTTCTAACAAAAGAAAAAAAAATTGCATAAAATTAAAAAAAAAAAATTATCCTCGTAATTATCTATCTGTCACTTTTTCCAAAAATTTTACAAACAATTCAAATTAAATATAGACTCTGCTTGCCTTTTTTTCGCCAAACTGATACCTATATTAAATCATTTATAGCTGATGATGACTATAGTTTTTTTAAAGTTTCTGCCTCTATGGACAACAGTGAAAGGTCTGATAGGCGAAAAAAAAATTTGGGAAGTTTTTATTAATTTTTGCTTACGCACGTCGGGGGCCCCCGTGGCCCGGGGGCCCTGTATAATTGATACGGCAGATACGGCGGTAGCTACGCCCCTGTTTCATGTTATTGGGTTAATCTATTCTGGCTTCCCTTTGGGCACTATACGCGTAAGTACCTAGCCTATAGAACTGGTTCATTATGTACCACAACTAAAAAGTGAAAAATAAAAACTTTTTTTACAAACATTACAACCGTCTTCCAAACAAAAGTGAAAAATAACTTCAATTTCAGAAGTCGGTGTCAAAAAACGAAGAAACGAAAACAGGAACACCGACTGCCGATGTCGGTTGTAATTTTTGTAAAAATGATTTTTTTTTCTTGTACGGTGAACGCGTATTAACAAACGATCGGATGGTCATCACCATCATCATCATCATTTTAGCCAAGACGTCGTTTTCTGAACATAGTCCCCTCCCAAGTGTCGCCACATCGACCGATCCACCTATTGGCAGGTCTTCCAACGCTGCTTCTGCCAGTTCACAGGTCGCCCCTCAAAGAACTTCTCGAACCCATCGACCATCCGTTCTGCGAGCCGATGGCCATATTTTAAATAATTAAATCTATGGACCCATTAGCTGTCCGCTGAGGCCTTAGTAGTAACCCGTAGAGTTTTGTCCTTTTGCCATAATGCTCCTAGTAACAAGGTCGATAACCCTACGAACCTATGCGGCCGATGCTTCCGTCTTGCATAGCTGGTGTCTGACAGGCCGGAATCGTGCGAGTAGCGCTTGCAGTGCGGAGGCGCGCCGTCATCGCTGGAGTCGCTGGGTGCGGTGAGGGGGGTCGGCAGCGAGGGGGTGGGCACCTGGGGCGCGGACGCCACGCTCAGGCTGGCCGGCTTGCGGTCCACGCCGCCCGCGTCCACCACCAACTTGTCACCGCTGGGAGAAGCGTCACAGAAAGTTAATTCTTGGCCGAGCTCGGTTCGCTTCTTGAAAGTTTGCAGCTCTGGAGCCGTACTTGGAAGCATTAAAGTATCATCATTCTAAAGTGATTGATTTGATTGCGACTGCATTGGGATAGTGCTATCAGTCTGGTATAGCTCCGTCTCTCTCTCGCACTGCACTCATGACATCATCAAACGTCGTAACATATATGGAAACTGACGAATCAAGTTCAACTAGTTAGAAGTAAAACTCATACTTAAAAGCAGCACACCACTGCGCATACCATGTGTATCAGAACGTCTGGTTACGATCGGAACGAACCACTTACGTGACGAACTGTAACAACTCTGTAACTAAGTAATGGAGGTCCGATAGACAGTCGCTCCATGTTAAGTACGTCAGCCTTATTGGGAAATGAATTCGGCAAAGCAAAGGGCAAAGAGTACGAACAGTTAACCAATCACATACAGGCAGAAATCGACATCGCGATTTTCATAACGCATGTAATTGGTTGATTTTTCAAACTCTTTGCCTTGCCGAATTTATTACACAATAAGGCTGCTGGTATCTTCATCCGTTTGACTAGAAACAGACTAAGATGAAGATGATGAGTATATGAGGGTGTACGTCACTCACCATCGTACCACATGTTGGTCGTTGCGCGGCCGCACGGCGCCGCGTATGAACTTATCCAGGTCGATGATGTCGGGCGTCGCACCGCCGGCGCCGGACCACGAGCCGGACGACGAGCAGGCCGACATGCTCGCTACTACTACCTGTAACACGAACCCATTACGTCCGTTCTGCAGGTTCCAGGTTTATGCAAACTGGCTGGTAAGCCTGTCGCTGTCCCATTGTGGGTTCTGCGGGCAAAGCTTCTTTTTGTACAAACTTGAGCACTCGTCACCAATTTATTTCGTTTCGATTTTAGGGTTGTTCCCATAGTAGAAGTTGTCTATAATCATAATGTGCCTTCGCTCCCTAAAAGATTCAATGAACAAAAAGTCACTCTGTCCGTTCTTGTCAGTCGACAACGTGTTATACGCTGTCGACTGACAAGAAAAATCACACAACAGCAAGAGCGGGCGAAGCGAGCTCGAAAATATTTTACACCCTCTCGGATACGATAGATTTTAATGTTCCAGAACATAATCTGCCTGTGCGCAAAGTTAATTCAGCCGTTAAGACATGAAGAGTTAACAAAAAACTGACAGACATAATAACTTTCGCATTTATAATATCCATCATCCGCAACCCGACTTCGCCCACTGCTGAGCATAGGCCTCTATTCTTTTGACAATCCCCCCGTTAATAATATTAGTATGTATTATCTACTGAACGTTTTTGTTTGATTTGAAAAGCCTGAATGATCAAGAGCTAATCCTTGCACCACCTTTTAGGTGCCCCTGATCTCCTGGATCTGATAGAAGAGCCTGTCCCGTATGGAAGGAACGTGTCTTACGGTCGGCACTAACTTACGTTCGTCACTGGGTGCGCGCTGGCGGTGGGGGCGCACGCTGGAAGTGCGCGGGCAGACAGGGGGCGAAGCCCGGGCGCGCGCGGACTCCCTCGGACTGCATCAACACTGCATGTCCTTCCACTCACTGACAACTCACTCTGTGACACCTGTAACTCTGACAGATTCGACGCCTTTCCATGTTCGAAAAAAGAAGACGAAAAGAGGTTGTTCTTTGTAGAATGTTAGAAGTTAAGATTTTTTTTATATTGTAAGCTATAATACAGTTCTGACACGGTGGGTCCCAGAGTCTAACAAATGCAGACTTGCTGTCGCATGTCAGGTAGAGCCCTACACGGGCACTTGTTCAGATAGACTATGATGGCATGGTGATAGCGGACACTCCTTGACATCCTATGATTTTGGCATATTGCTTTCTTTCTTTTTTTTATACGTTTATTGTGGGTGAGTTTATAAACAAATAAACTCGCAAACAGCCAGACACAGAAGTAAAATTCTGTAGGATAAACAAATATTTCTTCTGTGCGAGAATCGAATCGGCGACACGTAGCGCAGCAGTACCACTACGCCAACCGTTCTTGTGCAGCGTGATCCCGTCTCTTCTATTTTTCCTATAATAACAATAGCAGCCTGTTACTGCCCCACTGCATGGCAGAGGCGTCTTGTCTTACATGTTACGAGCTTTAAAAAGAAGTTGGTGATATTCGAATTATACTAACTACAATTCCAAGATTTCTCATGAATACCATTATCAGTGTCTTCCTTAACCGAAGTCATGTTAGTATGTTATCCCATCAAAAACATAAATGTGAAAAAGGGAGCCAAGTTCAATACTAAGAATATGCGCGGTTGTTGACTACGCCGACAAAAGAATTGAGGTCTAAATGGGTGCCAAGTTATTCAAGTTAAGGATCTTGAGCTACAATTTATCCTAAGTTATATGCTGTAAATAATTCGACTTTTCCAATTTAAAGCCTGCAATACATGTTGGCCGAGCGTTGTCGAGTGAAGGCCAATACGAACATGTAGACGGTGGTATATTTGCCTTGTCTTGCTCTTGCTCGGTGTCACTTGCCAAGTCGGTTGAGTATAGACAAGCGCCAACGTGTATAGACCTCATTTGACGTAGCTTTTAACAACTTGCAGTCAAAGACCTTATACGTATTTCTTACTACTAGACTGTGTACTAAAAATTTTTGTTTAGCTAAAATGAAATCTATCATCATCCACCTAGGTTAGCTATTTCCTTATAAACGGTAGCTAATCAAAAGCGGTCCTGGCGAGAGGGTTTCCACTGGTAGTGTGTCCTTGTCTGACTTCTTGCCAGCTCAACTAATCATTGGCTTTGGTAGAAATAGTAGAAAATTTTAAATTTTCTTTTTTATGTTATACCAACACAAACGATTCATAGACTTTGAAACGTATTTAAATATTTATACAGTTCCTATCATTAATCAATGGATGGTATTTAAAAGTACTTCAATTTATTCCCATTTCATTTACCTAATTTTGCCTGTGTTCCACCAAATATACTGAATGTGCACCAAAATATGTTCATTAAAATATGTCATAACGAGCATCTATTTAACAACTGTTGCAAATTTGTAAAAATAGTAATACACCTAATTTTAAAAACAAGCATTTATTTTTTTAGTTTTACTTCAGATAATGCACTGCAAAATGTATAGTACTTTGGCATCATAGTCGACGGAGCCCCGCTGCGCGGGGCTCCTATTTCCGTCCGCAGGGTCTAAAGTAACCTAACACGAACGAGATGACGGGAACCTAACCTGTCCGTGTCGGGGTGCCCTAAGCTCCCGAGCAGGAATATTTGGTGCACGATCAGTATTTTTCGGGGAAGAATAAAATAGTTATTGTTATAATAGAATATTTGCAGCGCACTACAATAAAAAAGTGTTATATCTTGGTGTTAATTTGGAATTTGTTTGATGTAACATATTTTGTTGGCCGAGTAGTTTAATTATAGTAAAACAATTAAACGGGTTTAAGATCAATATTTTAGAAATGCATACATAGATGTACCTTTAGATTTTTGGTGAACACAAAAATATTATCCTTAATCAATTCGTTGTTTTTAAAAAATGATTCATTATTACTTAGAAAGAGTAGTACTTTTAAATATTTGGGCCTGGTAATACTAAATGTAAGATGGTGGTTTGCGGAGTTTTTGGCGGGCTTTGTTCGAGTGAAATTCAGTGGCTGTTAATATTATTTGCAAATTGATTGCTAGAGGAATAAAATTGGTGCAGTTTTGTTTCTGAGTCTACGCAACTGGACAATATATGAAATCGTGGAATCATTGAGATCCTTTGAGGTATATTTAACTGCCGGTATTTCAAAGCATCGTCTGAAGACTGCAGGATCATCTCACGCCTCTTCTTCATGAGCTTGAGAGTAGGATCAGAGAGGTTTTTATTCCTATCTATATGATGGGTCTTGAAGAACGAGCCTTGAGGAGACTTGGGATTTGAGGATTATCGAGTCCTCCCCCTCTCTTCGAACTTCAGATAACCCTATAATACTCATCGTAAACTGCTCAATTCCTCTTCGAGTTCGGTCATCTTTTCGTCGGACCGGAGTGTGCGCGTGTTGTACGTTGTCAGGTCCAGTCGTCGGTATTTTTTGGGGTAGCCGGATCTCGTCCGGGATCCTTGTCACCCCTTGCCATACCGTATCCTGGACCGCTACCGTAGTCGAAGGTAGGCTGGCTGCCGGGAACTATGTTTAATTTGTGCTATTCATGGAGAGTGCTTTGCAGGCGAGTTGGCGATCGCAGTATGGTTGTTACAAATGCACAGAGAACGCTGCTGCCCATTCTCTGGTTTGTCCCCTGGTCGCCTCTTATGACACCCACGGGAAAACATGGGATGATGAAATTATTTATGCCCGACACCATACGGTAAGTGGTGTAGATTCCAAAAAATATACATACTATTTTTGTTTAATTTACAATATTTTAGGTAGGTAGCGTATTTAGGTAGCATAAATATATCGGGATACTTACACTATCGTTTTTACAATCAATTGGTCCCGTGTTCTGTTTGGTCATGGTCACCTCATTAGAAAGAGACACACTAACAACGGGAGCCCTCTCGCGCGGACCGGTTTTAGCGCCATAGTGCACAGTCTAGTAGTAAGAAGTATAAGGTCTTTGCTTGCAGTCGATTGCGATCACTTGCCTCACTTCGGGGCGGTTTTTCTGCACAAATCAAAGGCGCTCTTGCGCGCTCGGCCAAGTGTTCATGTTTGCCCGCGAGCTATTATGCGGTTAACGTTGTCACACGGGTCATTGTTTCCAACGAACTTCAGCCACACTTTTGGCCGATTCAGGAGCTGATCTCCTGTCAATGAGAGGATCGCAATAATATAACTATGTCAATCAGAGTAACAGTATGTCAATCAGTTAGTGAATAATCATTAAGAAAATCGTCAATCGTGTTTTCATAATCAAAAGTTCTTTAGGCGCCATTTTAAATTTTAATGTAGTCATAATTTTTATAATATTAGGTACTCTATTATATATGAGTGGGACAAAACCAAAAAAAGTTTTACAATTTACAAACTGTAGAAATTTCATACAAACTTTCATTCCCCTTTTTACCCCCTTACGGGTGGCATTTCCAAAAGTCAATAAATTATTTTTTTCAATCAAGAGCGTCAATGTAAAATTTCACGTGTCCAATTTACAAACTGTACCAATTTCATACAAACTTTCAACCTTTTCCCCTTTAGTGGTGGAATTGTCAAAAATACTTTCTTAGTGCGCACTTACGTGACTTGAGGAACCCCCCTGCCAAATTTCATCTTTATAAATCAAGCGGTTTTCGATATTTCGTGATGAGTGACCTTTCGCTTTTATATATATAGATAACTTTATATGAGACGCACACTAATACTTCACCATTGCGACAACGAACTATTAAACTATTTTCGTATCGGAGTTAAAAGTGACCATGAATATTCTCATCTGTCGTCCGGGGTAGTCCCCGTCTTCGTTATTAGTTAAAAGGGCTTAAAAGATCAGGGTTGCAAAAAAAAAACTTTGTCATAGAGTTTGTTGTTCCAAAACTTGATAATTAATTCAAATCTCAAGTCAAATATAGGCATAATATAATAAAATAACATACCTTCACGCCAGCATCCTGCAGGGGGTGAATAAAACCAAGAGCTATCGGCAAGTTAATTTATTTATTACAATACAATTAGAGTACATTACATATTAATTTAATTATTCAATTAATTCCAGCGAGCGCCTTGCACTGCCCAACGAACAAACACGAGCTTATTTACAAACATATTTACATTACATAACATTACTCCTGTACTCCCCGAAGGGTCAGGCAGAGCTGTACATCATGTGATAGGGGACGAGCCTATTGCCATCAACCAACCGGCCACAAGAAGTCGGGCTGTTACTGACTAATGCCAGATTGAAAAACCCAATGACACTACCCGACCCGGACATTGAACCCAGGACATCGTGCTCAATAGTCGCGCTTGTGTCCACTAGACCAACGAAGCAGTCGCCAAACATATTTTATAAATATTATAATTTACATAAATACATACAGTACGCAGCCTTTAAAGTCACTGATAGGCAACAAAAAAATTAAAGTCGTTAACACCTCTCTACCAATGTATTCCAATTTTTCAAAACGATACCATTTAAATGTAAAGGCAGTGTCGCTAACACGATCAAAACAAACGTATCGCAGTAAGGGGCGTCCTTGACCCTTTCACTTGGTATTCAGTAATGAGTTAATATCTCATAAACACGTCGATTGATTTGCATGATTTAAACAGATAAATTGGTTCTACGCCTATACCTTTCATTTGAGACTAAAATTATCAAAACATCTCAATAAACAAAAAATCACGTTTTCAAGTAACGTAAGGTACAAGTCGGATCAATGACTTTAATGTTTTTGTTATCTGGCGGAGACCTTAGTATTGTACATCGAGCTTTATAAAGAGCCGTATGAGTGACAAAGACGAACTGTTTCTAAAACTCTATGTGACATTTATTAACAATCAGACTGTATAAAAACATAAACTCTCACTCGAGCAGAAACAACAATTTTATAAGTCGATTCAAACTTAATGGCGTCCTGTGAATTTTGCTTTTACTGCGCTTTATAACATGAACTTGCTTTTGCACAGCGACTATTCCCGTATTCCAAGTCGTCATTACGTTTGAATCTACCTGTAAAACACAACGTTTGACATTGACAGCGCCTTTATGTCTTAGCAATAAGGGATAATTTAGCATTACAGTGCCGGTTGACTGTACTACATTATATATATACAGATTAAAAGTCTTTTTTAGTATTTAGTTTGTTCTTAATACTCAAAACACAATGAGACAGAGTCGAATATACAATGTACACAGCAAATTGACCGCTATCTCCACTTCATAAAGCACACATTTCTATCCAGAACCCAGAAGAAAAATCGACGTTCGAATACGCCCATATTTTTATTATCATAGATAAGTGTGCTTTACGCGGTGGAGATAAGGGTCAATATGCTATGCACATTTCAGCGTCATCTTTCGACTCTTGTCTCAATGTACTTTAACCCTAAAACTCATATTATACTACATCTGTGTATTGAAAATCTAAGTGCATAGATAATATTTGATGTCACATGTCTTCGATGTTTTAGTTCTGGGACATGCCGGTTTCCTCACGATGTTTTCCTTCACCGTTTTGAGAGCAGTGGTGATAGACCTTATACATTATATATTACAATATTTTATACAATATAATGTATAATATATTGATTCACCAATCAATATTAAATGATGTAAATAAAAAAGTAGAGTTGCATACTTACACAAAGTAAGGCTGAAAATACATATGTCTGTAACGTAACTTGCATAAGAGTGTGCAAGTAGCTTGCATGTCATGGTGTCATAATAACTTCTGTTTGGTGAATGTCACAGTGGCAAGCAAGCTATATGCACACCTTTGTGCAAGTAAGAAGTTGTGAATGTATAGTCTGTCCTAAGGTGGCTGTCTGGTTCGAAATCACATACAGTACAACTATTTTCTTAATGCCCCTCGGCAATCATCGCATGTCCGAATATAAACGAATGCTAATTTCCACGTCCATCAATCATTATATTTATCGTGTATAATAATTTTAATTCAGGACTTTATTGTTTGTTTTTATTTCAGTGTGATCTATAAAGAGCTGTAAAACTATTTTGCTTTAGCAGCTTTCCTCCCATTTTAAAAATAAAATACATTAAGTTAAAAGAGTATTAATAACTCTATATACTTCCAAGTTGAATGAGAGCGTCCAGTCTGCACCAAGTGCAAAGGGCAACTGACAAAAATCCAACGACAGACGAAACACAAAGTTTGCCGAGGGACATTAAGAAAATAGTTGTACTGTAAGTTGGAGTCATTACCACTGAGCCAACACGGCTCAACTAAATAAATTCATTAATAAAGCATTATCAAAGGTGGACGTCAGTCAATGTTAATTAAAAGAGTATTTGATAAGTCTTTATGACTGCATTCAAGTTTCACTAAACGACTCTGATGTTAATTAAAAATAAAGAACTTTGGTTCTGTTTAAATAAAGTCGAAAATACAAAAAAGACAATTATTTTTTATATCGTTTTGATCGATGAGTTTGAAGTTTATTATTTACAAGTTAGTTTTAAACCATTAAACGCTATCGTACACATTTGTGACTTGGCAACGGAAAAAACTAAAAACAAAGTACTGACAACTATACCAAACAAAAAACTTTTTAGTACTTTGTGAAAGTACTAAATAGACGTGGTAACTCTAATTTCAAAAAATGTTTCTGAATACCAAAATGTAAAATGTGTACAAAATAATAATAAACGGCCAAACACACAGCAACTCTGTTGTGTAGCCCCGTGGCATGTCTAATTTAAAGTCCATAACATACTTGCCAATAGGACAAAAAGACATATTTGAATTCAGAATTCGAGATTATTATCACATTTTTGGAACAAAAAACTATTTCATAGATCACAAAGTTCAAATTCCTTTGTAACTCATACTTTTTAGGACCTTTTTATACAAATGGTCAGTTAAAAATTAAATTGAAGTACACACAGCTAAAGTCGAAACTTGATTTGAGTCGAATAATGAATTCAAGTATCGGTTTCAGTGTTAGACAAGTTGAGATATCACAAATGTGGACGCAGACGCAGCTCAATTCGCAAAGTGTACAAAACGAAGCAGCAAGCATTTGTTTATTCTACAGTACTGTTATGTCGTCCTATGACCCATACAATCATAT
Organism: Orthosia gracilis; assembly: GCA_947562075.1. NCBI lineage: Eukaryota > Metazoa > Arthropoda > Insecta > Lepidoptera > Noctuidae > Orthosia > Orthosia gracilis. The sequence goes on from OX387276.1 coordinate 15,190,187, forward strand.
TTAAATAGATACATACAGAAAGCGAATGCAACCAGCTAAACCAGCAGCCTTGAGGAGTAATTAATTCGGCAAGTGAAACATGGACCAATCACATTCAAGATGAAAGACGCGATGTGGATTTCCGTCTATGTGATCGGTTGATTGATCACACACTTTGCCCTTTGCCTTGCCGAATTCATAACGCAATAAGGCTGCAGGTTATGTAGCATGTCTGCATCATCATCAACCAGCCTTCAGCCGACTATGTTGGGCTCAGCTTCCAGTGTAACCAGCAGCAGGAGCAGCTGACTACTAGTATGTTACACGGAGCGACTGTCTACCTGACCTCCACAACCCAGTAACTGGGTAACACAATCGGTAACACTCATTCTCGCTCGATGTGTGAAGTTGTGAACCCTTCTGTACCTATTTAAATAGTGTAATTCATACACCGAAATCTGATTTTATACAAGTGATTTATTCGAATCTTGTACAATATTACAGTTCATGTTTGTTTGAGATACGTAGTAACATGTACGAATATGTACTTAAACTTCATCAAAATAAGGTTTATATTCGCATGTAACATTTAGCATGTTGTGTTATAGGAATGATAGCACGACACACACAGTAAACACTTGTGTATATGAGACAGTTCGTGTGTTCCTCAGTGCGGCGCGCTGTGACTAGATGCGACGCGACGTGACGTGACGTGATGTGACGTGACGCACGTGACGTCAGTGCGGGGGCGGCGCGGCCGGCGCCGCGGCATTTCGTCACTGAGCGTTGGCGAGTTCATCCATGCGACATCTACAATTACAAAATCACAAATGTATTCAAACTCAAATCATACATTTTTATAAAATTAAATTTATTTTAATTAAGCCATATACACGCACTTTTGAATTGTCAAGCAGTTGTCGTTCGTTGACTTGTGTGTGCCCTGGCAGTTGAGTGTCATGCTCTCTAAAAAGTCTATGATGGAGGCACATGTGTTGGGTCATTAGGTACTCTTCATGATGGTTGGGCTGACTGGTGCCAATCCATCCGTCATGTTCGTGAACGGGCGCCATCAGTTGGAATTGGACCCTCAGTTTCAGTTCAGCCAAAAGCAGAGAATTCTACTCATTAGCTGTACGCTACAAGTAAGTAGAATTCGCTGCACTAGCGTCAAACTTTTTGATAAACCTAATCATTCAAAGATGTTTGTAAATAACATAATTGAAATAAATGCTCTGTCTGTACGGTTACCTGACGGCCATCTCGGCGACCTCGAGGCTGGGGTAGTCCAGTTCCTTCACCAGGCACAGCACCGCCGATAGCAGGTTGGAGTTCTGTAACATTACGAGATTATATTACGTCCGTACACGCTAGCCGGATTGCGACAGAATAAGTAAACAGGCTTGAAGTATATGTGGGCAAACATTGTCATTGCAGCCGAATTCAACGTAAGTTCAGTAGAGTTACAACGTACCCTCGCGACGGGTCTCCTGGTGAAGCCCCGGTGCTCGGCCATGACGGCGGAGGGGTAGTCCCTGTCCCGCTCGCACGCGCGCTCCGGCGCCGCGCGCGCACTCGCTCGCTCGTCCCACGCCTCGCCGCTGCCGCGCTGCGACATGTGGCCGTACGACTCTGACCTGTAAAGACGTACATTTAGATGTCAAATTCAAAAGTCATTTATTCAAATAAGGCAGAGAGCCACTATTCTTGGAACGTCAAAGCTCTACACCAAAACGCCAACCCGTCATCACCGATACGGGACATACGGGACGCCTGACCAATTATTTTATTTATTTTTTATTACACACATAAGTTAAAACATTGAAACAATTTGCACAGTGGGATATGATAAACTTTTGTACATAATTCAAGTGACAATGGGCCTCAAACTAGGCACAGCCTGTATCTTGGAGCCCAAATTATGTACCAGAAGAACTTGGATAAGAAAACCGGTCTCTGGATTCCTTCCTTGATCTAGCTAAGACATTTGACACGGATTCTATGGTTCTTAACAAACTAGAGGCCACAGTAATTAGGTGAATACCGTTGAAACTTTTTGCTGACTATTTAGACGATTGGAATCAATGTCTTAGTAGAATAGACAATGTTACGAGCGATGAGCAAAACATTGGTTATGGTGTTCCTCAGGGAGGCATTTTGGGCCCAACCCTATTCCTGATTAACGCGTCGACATGTACTCAGTTTTTTTAAACGAAAATAACTAGTTTTCTTTTATATAAATTAACATAACTACCTATATATACATTTAATTAAAATAAACTACGAACGCGCATAAAAAGGGCAAGGATCATTAGGTGACAAAAAATTCGTACACATCGCTGTCAACCTGAAAAGTGCCCAGAACGCTGGCAGCATTGCCACGTTGGATGGCATCGCTCTCTGGTCAAGTGAAGGGTCTACTAACCGGTTTTATACATCTCGAAATGTAATTATTAATAAATAAATGTACTCATTGTTAATAAGTCTTTTACATTTTTAGGATATAATATTTAATTGAAAATTATTATAAAATGTACACACTTTATAAATGAGCGATAATATTATGTTAACGATACTATTAAACCAATTTTAACTCAGGTCTATGTGAATGGTGTAATTACCTGTCGGATCGCTCGAAGTACTGCTCCTGGTAGGGCGGCGAAGCAACACCGCTGGCCGGCGGGTAGCGGCACTCGCCGTTGGACGAGTATGAGTATTCCTGCAACATACATACACCACGTGATACTCGAGTGAATACAGTGTCAACACCATCATGATTCCGCTGTGAAAAAGAGGCAGTGTTCTTCATCCTGTATAGCTCACTCTCTCTAATAGTGTCACGTCAGAATAAGGGATCAGAATAGCTAGAGATTACCTAAACGTGGGCAAAGGAAGTAACATAGTGGACGATACTCCTCTGCAATCACGGCACTGTGCAAAAGCAAAACGATACCGATTTTTGCGCAACAATTGCTCTTCAAACAAAAGTTTCAGAATTTTTGGCGGTATTTTTAGAAAAAAGACAAAAAAGGACAAACTGCGTAGAACCTATCATACCTACACTGTAGGTAATAGAGATAGAGTAGGGTAGAAAAATGATAATTCTATTTAGTCCGACAGTGAGGTTATCTAAAAATATTAAGATAAGATAAGATACATTTATTAGGACACCTTTCTTTAGATGCATTAAGCACAACAACAAAATAAAATGAAAAAAATATAGCACAGGAACACAAGAACATACAAATATTTAGTGCATTCAATAAGCCTTGGACCACACACTAAGATACCCTGTCTCGTGGGATCTAGGTTTTTCGTCGTTAATGAGACATTATTTTAAGAGCACTTGGAGGTAGATAGCAAATATCTGGTTACAAGACTAAACAATAATTAAACTTAACTTACTTAACTAATGGTAACATACAAAATTATAATAGGTTTTTGTTAAAAGGTTTGTAAAGAGTGTAGGTATGTAAGTATGTGTCTTTGTATATGTAGTGTGTGTCTAGTGTAGTGTATATGTATGTCTCAGAGGGATTTGATACGCCTAGTTGAGTCATTACGATGAATTTATTGTAAGGGAATCAGGAGAGGTTCAGTCTGCGCATAGTCTTGAGCTGATAGCCTTTTGATTAATTTTTCTTTACAAGTATGCTTTTAGCATCCTACTATGTTCTAAATCTTGTTAATGTTATGATAAATTAATGTACCCGTGTATCCAGGTGATCTATTAGCGAATTTAGTACAAGTAGTGGGAGTTTTCCAAGTTATCTGTCTACATGACCTGGTAGATTTGTTTTGGGTAATGAAAGCTTGTCGGTGAAAGCATAGTAAGACAGACACAATAAAAAGTTGTTTTACCCTAAGAACTTTACATTCTTGATACAGACTGTCAGTTGGATACCGATAGGGCCTTCCATAAGCAACCTTTAAGATGCTTCTTTGAGCTCGTTCCAGTTTGATCAAGTGACTCTTCGCTGCTGCACCCCACGCCGATACACAATAGTTTAGGATGGATTGGCACAGAGCAAAGTAACAGCATCTATTTGTTTAACCCAAGATAATTGGTTGTCGATCAAGACGCCAAGGTACTTGATATGGTCAACTTGTTCGATCTCGACACATTGACAAGAGTCAGTGCCAAGGTGTTTGCAGGAATGGAGTTTGATTCGGAGTGGACTTTCGGGCTCAACACGCTTAGATACTTAAAATTCCATGTATTTTGTCTTACTGGCATTTATAGTAAGAAGGTTTTGCTGCAGGCATTTCATCACTATAGCTAATCCTCTCTGAGTAGCATCAACGACCCCCTCCACTACTATGGAATACAATAGCCGTGTCATCCGCAAAAGTTAGGAAACTTGCATTTTCTATTTGAAGACTGCAGAGATCATTGATATAGGCTAAGAATAGAATTGGCCCGAGAACACTACCCTGAGGGACGCCAAAATAGATATCAGAATAGTCGCTTATTGCTTCATCTTTAGCTTTTATTCTCTGCTGTCGGTTTGATAGGTAGGAGTGAAACCAGTTCTGTGCTAGACCCCGTATTCCCATTAACGACAGCTTCTGTAAGAATATCGGCTGAGAAACTGTGTCGAATGCATTAGCCATATCTATGAACACACCAACGCATTTATGAACAGAATCTACCCTTTCAGTGACATCGTCAACAAGTGTTACTGCATCCTCTGTAGACATTTTTTGACGAATGCCATATAATCGACGACAACCATTATCGGATAGCAGTTTCTCTTTTGTTAGATATTTTTGTAACTGGTTATTTAACCCGTATTTATTGCTTTATCAAATAAATAAAAATTTACAAAGATAAAGTGCATCAAAGTTCAGCAGCCTTATTGCGTAATGAATTCGGAAAGAGCAAAGGGCAAAGAGTATGCCTTTGCACTTTCCGAATTCATTACGCAATAAGGCTGCAGGAGTGACTAAATTTCTTGGACTAAACATACAAAACACTTTAAAATGGAATTCACATATTGACAAAGTATGCAGTAAACTAAAGCAACATTCCTATGCTTTGCACATGTTAAGTAAAACGGCCATAAGAGCTATATATAATTTACAGATGATAGACAGCTGCAAACCGTTTTTAAAAAATAGTAAAATATTAACTATGCCGTCGTTGTACGTCTATGAAACGTGTATGTTCGTCAAAAATAATTCACATAAATTTGCTCGAGTCACTAGTCAGCGCCGTTGTGATCGGTTACAAACAGTCGGATCTAGTACTGCGCTATACGGAAATAGTAAATTTGTAATGGCTCCAAGGGTCTATAATAAATTACCAAAATGTATAAGGGATGAAGATAATATCCGCAAATTCAAAAGTAAATTGTATTTATTTCTAATAGATAAGACATATTACTCTATCGAAGAATTTTTAAATGATAAAATATGACATTCCTAGCTATTTAATATAATTTACCATTGACATGCATGTAAAAATAAATTATAATTGTTTAATTAATAATTGGTACTTTTAATTGACATTATTTACAATATGACGTTACTAGTTCCTAAATAAATTATAATTGATTAATTATTTATATTTAATACCTACATTTAATAGACATTATCTACTTGAACTTGACTTTGTATTGTAAAGATTCAGATTTATTATTTAAAAACCTAATATATTTGTACACCAATTTCATTGGTAGGACATAGAGCTCGACTGAAATGTAAACATAAGACCTTTATTGTAATACCTATGTTCACGAATAAAGATTGATTGATTGATTGATTGAGTGTGTGCAGTGGAGGCTTGTGACGTCACTTTGTCAGTATAAAGTGTACTAACACCTTGACGTCACAGGATATTCCATCGTCGTAATTTTTTGTTTACGTGACAAAAGAAAATAGGCGTCCAATATTTTCAGTTAATCTGACGGACTAAATAGATATTTTTTTCATGTATACTAAATAGATTTATTTGTGGCACAACGCGTTTGACCGCGCGACGATTGCTGATTGCTGCTGCTCACGTAATAAGCCTGCGGGACTGACAACTGATACTGAGAAATTCTAGTTGGAAAAAATCAATAACACTTTGACTGACCCGGGATTCGAACCCAGGAATTCATGCTCAGCAGTAGCTATTGCGACCTGTTATTATTTAGAAATAGAATTACATGCATACAGTTAAGTTTGTAATGAGGTAATGTGAGTTTACGTGACAACGTTGCAGTTGCCAACGATAAGCACAAAAATAGTGTCATGGTATAATTGTATAGTTTTGTAGAATTAAATGGGGCAGTCTACATGTGAAAATTTAGCTGGAGTGAGCTTGAAGATTTATCATTACACCTGATGCTTGAAGCTCACTTTACCTAAGTAATCATAATTAAATGTATCGAGGGGGACTGGCAAGCATATCCAGGGCGAAAAGTTGATGGCTGAGTAGGTACAGCTTGCTGAGAGAATATCGAGAATATATCTGAAAATGTCTTAAAAACCCCTTTTGGTCAGGGGTTCACTTTCAAATTGCCAAAAAGGACTCTTAACGTACAGGGCCGTTCATTTTCATTTGATAAGGTGCGGTTTGAATTAAAATGCCATAAATATGCAAATCTGACACAAAAATGTGGGGTGTCCTTGTACCAGACATTGAAAACTTCGATTTTATGAATCGTCAATATTTCAGATATATTTTCGGTGTTATCTCCAGCCGCTGCTGCCGCGCCGTCATCCTGAAATGCGAGGCCGTGGCTTCTCAACGTGAAGAAATTCTCGGAACGATGAGGTTCCTCCGTGAAGCCTTCGAAGCCCCCAAAAAGCTTCTGTGCTTTTGGGCGGCGATAGGCTGGCTGTGTTAGTCAGAACCCCACGCACGACGGACCAAATGGGAGTCTAGGTGCGGAAAAAGGAGTCCCTCTTCTATTCTATTCTAAAGGAGTCCCACTATTTAGCTATCTGTCATGGACCAAGTGATTATTCAGGACACTATGTATAATGCCTGGCCATTATGAATCTAGTCAAGTGACATCGGGCAATGTAATGAATACTGATTTAAACTGCTGTATTTATCATATTGTCTGGTCATTATGAATATAGCTACGTAACGGTCAAAGAATTAGTAGAAGAGCGAGTGATGTGAGTTCGGTTAATTTTGACCCTGTAAGCAGAAAATGAAGCGCCGCAGCGGGGCTCCTTCGACTTTGTTGCTTAAATAGTAATCGTATTTATTTATCTATACAATATTATAAAGAGGAAAGATTTTTTTGTTAGTACCGAATAGGCTCCGAAACTACTAGGCCGATTTAAAAAGATCTTTCACCTATGGAAAGCTACATTATTCACCAGCAACATTATAGATGTTATAAATGTGAATGTAATATTATAAATGTGAATGTAAGTTTGTTTGTTACGCTTTCACGCAAAAACTACTGAACCGATCATCATGAAAGTTTGTACATATATTCTTGGAGGTATTAGAAGTAACATAGGATAGCTTTTATTTAAAAAAATAAAAGAAATTAATGGCTTCACTGGGAGCGAAGCCGCGGGTAAAAGCTATAAATTATATAAAAAAAACATCCTTATGAAAATTGCAATAATGTAACCCAAAATTTTAAAGCAGCAAAATTTTGCCTATGAAATTCATTATTTGGCGTGCGCTGAGAAAACGATTGATGATACATAAAAAATATGTACTACATGATTGAAGTACTCATTATTACCTACAAAAAAGTCTAGAAAAGAATATATCTCACTATTATAGTTAAGTCACAATAGCAACTTTTATGTTCTAAAATTTAATTAGATCGCCCGTAGAAACAAAAGTTGATTACATTCGTATTGTAGTATTAATTCTTCAAATAAATAGTTTAACAAATAATTCGGTAGGCTAGGATAGGGTAGATAGGTAGAGTAGGTTAGAGTAGATAGGTGGTAGGTAGGTAGATAGCCAGTTGACGGGACCGAAGCCGCGGGGGTCAGCTAGTTCTATATTAAAACCAATAATAACATTAAAATAACACATCTTACCTGGCGCAATAAGTGATGGGCATAATTCACAAAGCACGGTCAATTAATTATTTCAATAGTTTTTATCATATAGCCTACTCATATAGGGCATTTTTCAAATTGCCTGGGCATTATGAATAATGCCGTATTAAGCACTTGGTCTATAACATATCTACCGGTGATCTCTCAGCAAGCTGTAGAACGTGAGTGAGTGGTGAATGTGTAGTAAATGTGGAGTGGATGGTGTGAGTGTAATGGTACCTTGACGCTGTGCGTGGAGAGCGAGTGGCGCAGCGAGCCGGCGTCAGGAGATCGTGCCTGCAACACACACACACACGACCACACTACACTTGCTTGTTTGACAGGCGTAACGTTTCCCACGCTAGGAATTTCTCGTGTATCTTGAGTGCGTTCACGAAACATTAAAACTCACATACACAAACATCCAAACCCGGAACAACTATGTAGGCCTATAACTGCGGAACAGGGTGTCCTTCTATGTCCAAAGTCCCGCAACGACCATTGAAAAGAAAGTTTCTTCCGACCTGGGAGTTGCATCTGGTGGACAACTGGCTGACGGCGGTTGTTCAAATCGCGACGAAAACTCTGCTTACGCGATGCAGGATTTTAAGTGACGTCAGATCATTAGTTTGTATGTGGCGGCATAGATGTCGCTATGGGCTATATAAATATTTGCTCCGAGCGGGAGTCGAACCCACGACACGCAGCGCAGTAGCTCAGCCACTGCGCCAACCGTGCTGTTAAACTGTTTACCACACAACCTCAAGGTTCTTTCATGAAGATGCATTTAAAATGTTGATGACAATGCATGAAGGTAAGTTGACATCAAACAGTGATCTTGTTAAACTCTGACACTACATGCTGTTGCAGAAGCCTAGGAATGTCATGATCAGTCAGAAAAAACAAATTGTTTAGCAAATATCTGGCAACGAACATTTTCAGAATAGAATCAAAACTGTCATTGTAACACAGCTTTACTAAGTACAGTACAACTATTCTTTAATGTCCCTTGGCAAACTACGTATTTCGTCAATCGTCGGATTTCTATCAGTAGCCATATGCACTTGGTGCAGACCGGACGCTATCAATCAAATTGGAAGTATATAGACTTGTTAACATAATAAACACTTTTAACATAATGTTATTTATTTAAAAAATGGAAAGAAAGCTGCTATTTTTACAGCTCTATATATTTCAAATTCAAATTCAAATTCAAAATATTTTATTGTGGGCATATGTTAGTAATTACAGGTCTTAAGAATAAAACAAAACAAAAGGACATCAAAACAAAACAACAATAAAGTACTTAGTTCTGAATTCAAATTATTATACACGATAAATCTTATAACTGATGGACATAGTAATTAATATTCGTTTGTATTCGGCAATGCGATGATTGCCGAGGGATATTAAGAAAATAGTTGTATTGTATATCACTACAAAACAATACATTTGAATGACTGTACAGTTTTTGGTTGGATTACGTAAACGCGATTGAATATAAGTTATAACAACTCGCACTAGGGCCTACTATGTCTGATCGTGATTGAGTAGGTAACGTACATATGTCATGGTATACTCACATCGTAGTGCGACCTGGTCATGTTGGTCATGGCGGGATGTTCGTACCGCTCGTCATTGTCGGGGGGGGAGGCAGCACCCGTGCGCCGGGGGGGGGAGGCGGGGCACTGCAATATACAGCTTTATTTACTACGCACCAAGGTACATATTTCATTGAGAGAGTTTGAATGGGCGACTTGGGGTACTGCGGGGGATAACACTTTGTTTTTTTTTTTTATTAATTCTAGGCTCGCATTTGACCACTATCTCATCTGATGGTACCTAAGCGATGATGTGTTCGACGGTGGAGCACGCTTGCTTAGAAGTAACCTATTCACTCACTTAAAGACCCCTAGATTGTAGCTATCGGGAAGCACAGACTCCGGCAGGGAATTCCACTCCTTAGCTGTACGCATAATAAAAGTATTTTCAAAACGTTTAGTGCGTATGGGTGGGAGGTCCACCATGTACAGATGGCGCATCGCCGTACGTCTGGTAGTCCGATGATGAAACGGGCTGGGCGGAATTAGATCATGCAATTCCATCGCACACTACCTCAAATGTAACCGATAAAAAACCGACAAGCTGGCAACTCGGCGACAATGTCCAAGGCTCTGGAGCTTTGACTTAACCAGTGCCTCATCGCCGTTGGCCCGCTTTCTTTCGACTCTAGTTCACCAAGCTGGTATTTGGCAGATCCGTCTCAGAGATGAGAACAATACTCCATGCATGATCGAACTTGCGCTTGATACAAGCTGAGCAGCTGTTCTGGCGTGAATTATCTTCTCACCTTTGCAAGGATCCCCAGTGTTTTGGCAGCCAGCTGAGCCGTTGCCTCAATGTATAGGCCATAATTGAGAGTCGAGGTCAACGTAACGTCAAAAAGCTCAAGATGGTCAGTTATAGGCACGGTCACATCTCAGAAAGTTGGAGCCGGGTGAAATTGGCTCTTTTTAGCGAAAAAAAGGCACGCCTGGGTTTTAGCAGCATTGAACCTGACCAGATTGGCATCGATGCAAGGACAGGTTCAAGCGCTCCACCATGGCCTCCCGGAGAGACTGGATCTAAGGCCCGGTAGCACAAGCGTTGGACAAGTATCTCTCAGCAAAAGTGCTGTCGTCAGCATACCCAAAGGTGCGGTTTTAGAAGATCGTTAATGTGCAGCAAGAATAAACTTGCTCTGATTTCCGACCCCTGAGAGACCCCGGCATTAATATCCAATTGGTCCGACGTGCAGCCATCGATAAACACTCGAATGGACCGATCTCTCAGGAAATCTGCATTCCAATCACACAGACCACCGGGAAAACCGAATGAAGAAAGCTTACCAATAAGGGTTTCGTGGCAGACCCTATCAATAGCCTTCGAGATGTCGAGAAAGACGGCAAGCGCTTCCCCGTGCCTCGCAATGGCCTCACTCCAGATGTGAATGACATACGCTAGAAGATCCCCAGTAGACCGATTTCGGGGGAAGCCATATTGGCGGTCACTAAGGATATCGTTTGCTTGGTATGCCAGGAGCTTAATATTGAGTACACGTTCCATACCCTTACAGAATATTGAGGACACTACTGTTAAGTTGAGAAGATAACATATAATTAATATATGATTATTGTAATTTCAATCTTATATTTTATTGTTTATTTTATTTACATTTAACTCTTATAAATTTATTTTTACTCAATTAGTTTTTGTTAGTAATTTATTGTATTTAATTTTAATTTAATTCTATGACAATGTTATTTTATCTGTATATGGGTTATGCTTGCCTGAAATAAATAAAATTATATTATATATTATATATATTATAATCACGTAAAAAAGTATGTGTTCGATCGACAGTGAAACAGTGCGAAAAAATTAAATAGCGTGAGAATTTGTATAAGTGAAATAAAGTTTATGTTGCAAATAATTTATCTCTAATCCCCCATTTATAACAGGATGATACATGGTCAAAAGTGGTAAATCAATATTATGAGTTCCGGGTCTATGAACTAGCTAAATGATGATGTGTGCAAATGAGACATTAGTGCGACAATATGACAAGATTACATTCTAACCTGTGTGACAGTCGTATCAGCCGGCGCCTCTCCACCCGCCTCCGAGCTGTCGCTGCCCTACGTTAGTTATATGTTCGTTAGTATGACACAAACAGACAGACAAACACGACGCATTCTTATTTACCAGAATAAAAGAGCATTATTTGTCAAGATAGTGCGATACGACTTAGAAGCTTTGCCCAGCATTGGGGCCAACGACGGTCAAAGGAAAATAGAAGAAAAGATTTTTTTAAGATATGAAAATAGCTTACCTATGAAGATATATTGTATTCTGGTAATTAAAAACATTTGGTGCAGACATAATTATATAGTTAAGACAATATCAAGCGAACGCACAATGTGTATGCACCCCTATGTTAATACAATCAAACAATATGATATTAATGCCCGGTTTCACTAACACGATGAAATGTTTAATAGCCGATTTCTGAATTGAGAATTTCAAGTAACTTGTTTTTCAGGCTAACATAGAGATCGACACATACTAGAATTTCTTAATTCAGAAAAAGGGGTTAAATATTTCAGCACTATTGGATTTTAGTGTTTACTAGTATTTGTAAACAAGGGCATAAGAGCACATTTAATTAAATAAATATTTTATATAGCTATTGTAGGTATTTGGCAAAAATCATGTTATTAACTGGTTGATATAAAACATATAAATCGCTGTTTTATAAAAATAATATGATGAATCGAACACAAAAAAATAATGAAGTCATGCAAAACAATTTCGTAAAAGCGAATTTTTTAGCATATCATATTAATAAAACAATTAATGTACTCTTGTACTATTTTTAGGTATACACGGCCGGGAGTCTCGAGTAGTACTGTACCTCACACTCTGTTATTATAATGTGACTTGGTCTCCGAATGTATCTCGTGTCGTATCTCGTACCTCGTGCCGCGGCGGGTGTCTGGAGTAGAACTGTTCCTAATACTGTTATAATACAATGTAACTCGTGTCACCGAATGTATCACGTATCAGTGTCTCGTACCTCGTGCCGCGGCGGGTGTCTCGAGTAGTACTCAACCTAATACTATTATAATATAATGTAAATCGTGTCACCGAATGTATCATGTATTTGTATCTCGTACCTCGTGCCGGGGTGGGTGCCTCGTGTAGTACTGCTCGGGCTCGCGCTCGGGACTCGACTCGCACGACCGCTGCCGCCTGTACTGGCCGTAGCTTTCTTGCTGAAAATACGAATAAACTTATTGATATTTTGCTTAAGAAACGATAACAATAGCAAGTTCTTAATCTTTTTAAAAATTGCATTGTCACGGGAAACACACGTGTGTGTGTGCAAAATTTCAGTTTCAGTTCAACCGAACATCAGGAAGTGGATCAAATTTAATTTGCAAGCTTTGATTACAGACACCGGCAATCGGGACAGGTCTAATTAAATAAAAGCTTGTAAAAAAATCATCATCATCATTATTTCAGCCGAAAGACATCCACAGCTGGACATTGTCTCAATCTTCTCCCCAATTTATTTTATTTCTTTCACAGTCCACCTTATGAGACCTTATTTTCTAATATTTTCTTTGCGGCAGCGGAGCTATCTTATGAACAGATGACTCCGAAACAGTAATTGGTTAGTTGTTACCACTAATCTGTGATGAGTGTATTCGGAGTCCAATTAGTATTTGTCACATTTAACCGACTTCCCAAAAAGGAGGAGGTTCTAAGTTCGACATTATGTATGTCTTTTTTTATATACATGTTCACCGATATCTCCGTCAATAATTGTGGACCGCTTTTGAAAATTCTTTTTTTGTTTGAAAGAATGTGTTCCGAAATTGGTCCCATTTAAATATGTTGAAGATCTGATAAATAATTTCGAAAAGACAAATAAAATAACTACTAAGTGAAAAATAACTTTATTTTTGAAGTCGGTGTCCATAACGCAATAAATTGGTATCTATGAAAGACACCGACATCCAAGTCGGTAGTATTTTTTTGTACAAAGTTTTTTTATTAAATATAACGCCACGATTTATTATTACGGGCTATCAGAGGAGGTACTGTCCAGTCTAAGTTACTTCCTTTGCTCAAGTTTAGGTAAATATACTGTGCCTATTCCGATACCTTTTAATAACATAATATTTTAATATTTCACCTGTTGTGGATAGCCTTCATCGTCGGAGTCGGGTATGTGTAGGCCGCGACGCATCGCCTCCTGCACCTGAACACACAAACATACATTATTATAATAGCTTCTTATACGGTATTGTGCGTATTTTTTTTATTAATTTGAAGACAAGAAGGTCTGTGTCGTTGGTGTAGTGTTCGCAAGCGCTACTGCTGAGCTTGAGGTCCTGGGTAAGATGCCCGGGTTGGACAAAGTGGTATTGGTTGGATTGTCTATCCGGAATAGGGATGTTCCCTGGATAGAATAATGAATATTCTATTTAGTCCGTCAGTGAGATTATCAAATATTTTTTTGCTTTACCAAATCAATAAAAATTAACAAAGTTAAAGCGCAGCAAAGCTCAGGAGTGGGGGCTTGGACTAATGCAGCAAGTGTACTAGCGGCGTGACGTCACACGATATTTCATCGCATTATATCGTCGTCACTTTATTTTTACGTGCCATAAGAATAAATACGTGTCCAACATTATTATTAATCTACCTGACGGAAAGAAAACAACATTTCAATAAACTACTCTATTGCTCAGTGGCAGCCCGGAGTCTGGATTTGTGCACTGTTGATGGCAATAGGCTCGCTCCCCCTATTACATAGGGCTCATAACATAACTGCCGAAATGTGGGCACTTTTGCCGAACCCTTCAGGGAATAAAAGTATGATGTTATATTACAAGAAGGTCGTAAGAAGACTGCTTCACGGCTGAACACTCAAAACGGTTTGGGCAGAGATTTATCATCAGATGCGGCTTTTAGCCAAGAACTTAAGGTCAACGTGTTTTTGGACAAGACTAGTAAGTCATACAGGCTGTTCCTAGCTTGGTAGGTTTGCGGGAAAGGGTCAGGTCGATTATTATGACTGTTTTAACAGTATTCATTCTGATATCGACTCAATATACACAGTCATAAAGTAGATAGTTGTTTTTCACCTCGTCGGGCTGTACGGGCACGTTGTCCAACTTTTCTAGATTGGGCAGGTTCCTTAGTACCGTCATCCTATATCTGAAAACATACGAGAAGTTCAATCTTGTTACTTTTTTTTCCTAGTCGTCTTTGAGAAATCAAAAAGGTCTCAATAAGACGGCTTTCTGATATAATGCAGAAAGAAATCTACAAGGCATCTTTCCGATGATTTTGCCCTCTTCCCTTTTTATTATACACTAAACAATACGGCAAACTTTTATAATCTATTGTAAAACACCCAGTTCGTGCCAAAATGATTTTTCTACACGTCAGCTTAAGATTGCACAACTCTTTTATGTAAATAAAGAGCAACGTGGGCCCCAAAATACTGTCCTGTGGTACTCCAAACTGTACTTATTAAAAACAACTTAGGCAATCGTTGACTCTGGCACACTGTGCCAGGGCAACAAGTAGTCCGCAATCAATGTTAAAGGGATGCCTCTAATGCTAATATTTTCGATCTTTTTATGTAGTATGGGGAGAGATACCGTCTAAAACGCTTTAGGGAAGTCTTGTGACTTAGAGAAATCATTATTACTGCGGGTGCGTGGTACAGGGGTTCTCGTCGAGCCATAGACTGGTGAGGTCGGGCAGGTGGCGCAGGTGGCGGATCTCGTTGAGGTCGTTGATCTCGTTCTTGCGCACGTACAGCTCGCGGAGTCGCCGGCAGCCGGCGAAGTCGCCCAGGGTGCGGATCTTGTTTATACTGAAAATATTTATACAGAAATTATTAGTCTTTTCCTTCTTACCAATTGATTTTATTTCTACTTACTAAATACACTTACTGTTGATAAAACATAAAATTATTGATTTAGTATCAATCATTTTATGTTTTATCAACTTTATGTGAGTAGATTCAAGTGATTTCAGAATATCTAGTGCGTCAGAAAAATATTTCAAGTTTATAGAAAATTTGTATATAGATATATTCGCAAGCTTGTAATGTTCCCACAACTGGGACCCAGGTTTTCTCTCTGTGTTAGGTTAAGAGATGTCCATGTCCCCACCAGACGGACACGGCGCATGCCTTTGTCGCATGTCTTTGACATATCTCTCCAATGAAGAGGACTCTTAGCTGCTTAGCATTATTGAATCAGAAATCAGGAGGACCAAGGTAAAACATATAACTAGCACAAAGACAAATGTCAGTGAACGGAGTACATTACTTGGTATACAAAGAAGGGCCAGAAGTCCTGGGTATCTATCGGAAGGATCATTTTCTTTTTGATGTGCTGGTCACAATGGTTTGGTTATTATTTGTGACTGTAGAAGTCAAAGGGTTCTACGACCCATAACGAGTCAGCTGTGCGCAGTCCAGAATATTCATATTAATTTGCCAACCTGTTGTAACATAATAACTCTTCATTCACTTCAGTTGCCGGACAAGCGTGTAACAGGATCTTAGTCCTTTTCTAACAGAACGCATATTTCGCGGCGCAAGGCCGCAACGCATCGCAGTGGAACCAAATAAACACAGAAATCCTGCAAAGCAAAACTCATTCAACCTAAAACGAACCCTAATTAATTACAAAACAATAGAATAGAAATTCATAAATGTTTACTGAGCCTTATTTACTATCCAAGACAAAATAAACTCTAACAAAAAATGATAAATTAGAAAATTCGTCAGTATTCAAATTTTGAAAGTGCAACGGTCCTGCGTTCGTGATTGGTTAACGTCCCGGCGCTCGCGCGTGATTGGGCAACGTTCGCCGCGCCACGCTCTGATTGGCCGCGTCCTTGCCTTGCGCAAAATGGCGGAAACCTGCTTGTTTCGGCTTCTGGTTAGCGTTGGATATTGTTCATTGTGCATTGTCTTAAACAATGGGTTGATAAGGTGACAGTTTATCACTAGTACATGGAACGCATTTCGCTTATCGCCGCCAGTAAGAAGTGTATACAGCTTCAATCGTTGTTAACTTGGCGTGCAGTCCCAAGCGTTTGCACTTATAGCATCACCGAGACACATATCGTGTTTTAGAATAAAATCGGAATAATATAGCGTCCGTAGTATATATTCGCCTTTATTGCCCATGTTGCACCCACTCCTATCAAGGTCGGAGATTCAGTTGTGGACGATTATGTCTACCTGGGGAAACGGTCCAGTTAAAGTCCAACTTTGAGAAAGAGGTCAACCGTCGAATTCGACTCGGCTGGGTAGCGTTCGGATATATGTCCAGCAGTGGAAGTCTCTCGGTTGAAATGATGATAATGATGAATAGAGAGTCTTCCTGTCACTCATACATACTCCCCCGATGGGCAAAAGGCGTGTATGTCTGACACTCATGCCTATTACTTATGTGACAGTCTAATTCTTTTTTTGACTTGTAATTAATTCCTATTCCAACCTACTGACGCACGACGTCACCACAATACAGATAGATATAGAAGTTCCATTCCATACAACAAGAGGAAAATAACGCACACATGCGTCGTACGTGTGCGATCTCAAACAAATGTCGGTCGTAAGTGCCCTTTGCACTCGCTGTACGTGAAGCGTGTCTTTGTGTACGTGCATTTTCGCCATCGATAATATTCAGCCTCTAAACACCGCATAGTAGTCGTTTAACTGTTAACACATCATTGTCAGCCTTTTAATGTGCCCACTGCTGGGACAGGCCTCCCCTCTGTTAGAGGGACAAGGCGCATGTCACATGTCTTCGAATTTTTGGTTTCAGGACATGCCAGTTTCCTCACAATGTTTTCTAATTCCAACTTACTTTAGACAAAGACGCAACTAAATTTAACTGCGCAGTGATTCTAGTTTAGTCGTTTGCTCCAGGGAATAAAAGCCCGCATCAAAGTCTCAATTTTGCAAGCCTGTAGGATCCCGCGTTTGCAGGATTGGATTCCCTAGTCCCGTCAGTCATTCATGAACAAAATGCAGAACCTCTTTTCTACATACCAGGGGGGTGACCATAAGCTCTTAGAGTTGGGCAACATAAGATTATTTTGATATCGCGTAAGTGGCAGATGTATACAAGTCATATAAATCTGTCCCTTACACACACTCAAAATAACCTTACTCTAAGAGCTTATTGTCACCCCCCTGTTCGTTTATTGTATAGAATCAACCTTCTGTCCCTACCTACTCTGTGACGACACGGCCCCCGCGCAGACATGCGTAAAGTCACGACATGCGTGCACGCACCGCAAGCAGCGTCTGATGCTACCGCGAATTGCTGCTGGTATGTATGTAGTAGGATCACAGTGATATCTGCGAGAGAAACTGTCACGTCCCACATAACTGTGTGGTATTCATTGTGATGTGATGCTGAAGATAGTTTCTTCTGTTATTTGCTTCAGGTTTTTGATCAGGATACAGGCTCTGAAAAATTAATATTTCTCCCCCTGCCCAGGTTATGCCAGTTTATTTGGCATCGGTGCAGCGTTCTTATCTTCTTCTACCATACATTTCTATTCGCCAGCATCACAGTTACTAACCGGTTAAATGCCGTAATTACCGAAAGAATTAAAAAGCTATTGGGTCTCACGTAGATACACGTTTTGGGCAGTCATGGAGTTACTCCATCCATTGTTTCTTGGACTGGGATGAGGGAAAGAGGAAGACCGGTGCGTAGGTTGGAGGATGATTTGAGATCAACAGAAGAAGCGACGTGGAGGAGGAAAACACGATCGAGTACTGTGGAAGGGTCTGAGGGAGACCAAAACAATCA
Organism: Orthosia gracilis; assembly: GCA_947562075.1. Classification (NCBI taxonomy): domain Eukaryota; kingdom Metazoa; phylum Arthropoda; class Insecta; order Lepidoptera; family Noctuidae; genus Orthosia; species Orthosia gracilis. The sequence goes on from OX387276.1 coordinate 15,208,579, forward strand.
TCGCTTACCCATTAGGTGAGATAGTGGTCACACGCGAGCCTATAAATAATAATTATAAAAAAAAAAAAACGATATCTGATACGTACAAAAAATGTATGTATAAGTAGGTAAATGTTTGTTTTTGAATTCGAATTGTATTTATTTGCCTACTTTATATTAATACTCAAAGCTTCATCCGCGACATGTTTCTAAAATAAACCCTTAACTAACATCTAAGGGCGTGAAATACACAGAAAACAATAAACAAAGCTTCCCAAACGAGCAGTAAAAGTGACAGCAAATATTTCAGCTGCCAGGAGGCGAGGTAGCAGAAAATATCGACCATTACGACAGTATTGGAAAACGAACAGACGGATCCAGGCCCGGACTTGAGCACACGGGCAAATCGGTCTATTTACTTTGGCCGTTTAACCGTCGACTTAATTTTTACCCGACTACGGCGAAACCAAAAGGAGGGTTATGATTTTACCGGTTTGTATGTATGAATGTTCGTCTGTTCCCTCAAAACTTCAAAACTACTTATTATGATAAGTAGTTTTGAAGTTTTGACGGAACAGATTATAGAGAGATTACATTTAAATAAGGTATCACTCGAACAGATTATAGAGAGATTACATTTAAATAAGGTATCACTCGAAGCGTTTTGTTGCTATTTTAAAACATAGAGATTAATAATAATATTTAATATTATTTAATATTTAAGATACGATATTTCTGTATGTGGTTTAAGTAGAGGCACTGCATTTCCATCGCAGTTCCATCCAATAGCCAGACCCGGTGGGATACCTGGCCCTACTCTCCACTCTGACTTCATTATACTTCAGGTCCTAGTTAGAGCCTGGACGGGTCACGACCTCGACTGCTCCAGGGAGCGACGGAAGGAAGCTATTAAAAGGCGTTATCCGGAGAATTAAACGATAAGTAGTTCATTGACTAACCCGCACTGCGCCCACGTGGAACACGGCCCACTCCCTCTCACAAAGATGAGGCCTTAGACCCCAGCAGTGGGAACACTACAGACAACCTTTTTCTTTAACACAAAATGATGAAAGATGTAGTAGAAACTAAAAGCCTCATACCTGTCAAGCACGGTGGCGAGGTGTGACCACACCTTCCCACGCTATTTTCTTCGAATATCAACAACAAGAGCGATCCATTAGAAATGTGACCCGACGTGCAAACTAATTTGCTAAGTAAACAATAATGCTATAATACTCGGCTAATACTTTTGCTACAATGCATAGTAAGGCGCAGAAGTTCCACTCCTTGGTGAGAGCAAAAATCGTTTCTACCCGTTACGAACTCTACTTTTTCCTGATGGTTCTCTGGTGAGTAGGCGCCCTTCCTTTTGTGCCAGGCTTGGTGAGCCCCCCGAGCAGGTCTTATACTCGCATAATCACAATGTCATCCAAACTAATATTATAAATACGAAAGTAATTCGGTCCGTGCCTCGGAAAGCCCATTAAGTCCATGGTCCTGGCTTAATGGGCTTAAGATCTTTGTCAGTCGTCAAAGTCATCATATTACCAAGATACTGTGGAGGTCAGAAAGTCAGTCGGTCCATGTTAAATACTTTGCTATTAGCTGCATTTGCTTAGAGTGGAAGCCAACAAAGCTGGCAGATTGGTTTGTAACTACTGTCATTGATTTGTATTGTGGCAAGTCGCATTGAGGGGTTATGACTCTTCTGCCGGGTGGGCTCGTCTGGACTCCAGCCAGACAGTAGCGATATTATCCTATTACACGTCACTGTCTGAGACTTAAGCGTAATTGCTTCAAGAAATAATCTGTCTACAATCGCATTGTCGTGTTTTGTTGCGGACAAAGTGTTGAGGATTTATTCGGAGTAGGATTAGGCAGGTAGTGTCCTTCCGAAGCCAATTGACCGGTCGAGGGCAAAATTTGTTCAAGATTGGTAATTTTTAGAGTTCCGTAACCGAAGGGTCCAAACGGAGCCTTATTGCTGTCACTCACGTCTGTTACACAGGTACAGCTAGGTTGGAGCTAGTCTTTCAATTTAAAAGCCATACAAATTGCCATACAGTCATTTTTTTTTGGGCCATACAGCCAAAGATTTCACTGTAATCAAGATGACATTAGTACGACACCATTACTTCCAGTGATTAGGTATCTGTTACAAACATACACGGAAAGAAATGTTACCTCTTTAGAATATTAGTAGCTTCTGCGCGCGGCATGAATAGTGTTTTATTATACCGAGGGAACATTATACCTGAATAAATAGTAGCCTATTTCAGACTATAATTAAAAAAAGTTTAGAGCTCGTTGAGTAGATAAAAACTGCATATTTTATTCAAAAAAAATCACAAAAAGATACTACCGACTTCCAAATAATAACACTATAAAGTGAAAAATAGCTTTCTTTTTGGAACTCGGCGTCTTGGTAGGTAATTTTTTTTATCGTAATAGACACCGACTTCCAAAAAGAAAGTTATTTTCACTTAATAGTGTTTTTATTTGGAACTCGGTAGTATTTTTTTACTAACAAATATAACAAATTTTCACTTTTTAGTGTCCTAATAGGCAAGTTCTTTATTAAGGTACCTATAATACCAAAATAGATTACCCGAATACCATGAAACTTAAAGATAACCGATAAAATGGGACTGTAACAAGGCTAACTGTACACATCTGCGTACCCCTTTAGAGCGTACTGGTGTGATTTTATGTTATGAAATGGTATAAACAATAAACAGACATGCGATTGCAACAATCCCGAGAGATCTGCCGTCGTTTATTGAAGAGATCTGTTATATATCTCTGAAGTTCGTCATCAGATCTTCACCAAATTAAAATGGGACCATTTTGGAATACACTTAATCAAACAAAAAAAAACTTCTAAATCGGTCCACAATTGACGGAGAAATAGGTGAACATACACAAAAAAAAAGAAACATCAAGTCGAACAGAACCTCCTCCTTATGGTAAGTCGGTTAAAAAAAATTGGAAAACAAAGGAATTCGGAACCACCAAAGACAGCTTTTTTATAAAATTTAATTCCGAAGATTTTTAACTTCCTATTATAACTAAGTCTGAAATAAATTATTATTATGATTATAATGTTATTTTTTATTATTTCGTATATTTTTTTTACTAACAAATACCAATATTTTGATAAATTTGAAGATTTTCTTTGAGATTCCCCCATTTTTCCTATTACTACCAACTTGATTTTGCGGTTCGGTACGGAACCTTAAATGTGCGAAGTCCGACACGCACTTGGCCGGTTTTTTTTATTTTGTTTTTGATGTTATTTCTGGCGATGGCGTCTGGCCGGCGCAACGGAGTATGACCCCTGTCACTCGCCCGTTGCCTCTCTTATCGTACTGAGCGCAGCATTAGCAGTTCGTCCAATTTCGGCGCTCGCTAGAAACCTTCGGCTTCAGGAACTTTTGTCCGAATTGGTCGAAGCCGAAGCAGAAGGTTCGAGCGGACACTTCAGGCAGGTCACCAAAGTCCTGCAGCCTAATTGCATACGTGAAATCGGTACAGAACACGTATAGGTAAGGGTCACGACACCTTTAAAATAACGACTTTCGAATTGCGAAATACATTCGAGGGGATAGGTCATGGAAAGGATATATGTAAATTCAACACATAGAGTGGAGGACCTACCCTTTCTAAATTATTTACGCAATACCGAAAACATATAAAGGAAATATATCATACTCTTTCATGGAGTTGTTCCCTTGGCCCTGCCGAACTCTGTCATGCAATAAGGCTGCTAGTCAGCCACACACAAAAACGCTGTACACGCGATAAACACGGTATTATCAACACTTGACTAATGGGTATCATAACCATAACCTTTGACGAAGTTTGTAATACTTTCACCAGTTATTTGAAGTTCCAAATAATAGGAGGCGAGCCTATTGCCAATTGCCATCAACTGGTCTCCAGTCTAGACTTGACAGGCACCGAGAAGTTACATGGAAAACCAACCAAGTTAGCAATCTTTCTTGGGAATACTAGACCACCAATGCTGGGATTGGGACATGTAATGGCCTGTGATGGCCAGGAAGTGGGCTCTAGTCTCCGGAAGATGTTACATAAATATATGTCTTCGATTGTTTCGTAAAGAGGAGATTTTTAAAGGCTCTATCTGACATGCCGGTTTGATCAAGATTCAGATATTTTCCGTCATACAAATTTGAGAAAAGAATGGTACGGCTTTATCCTTGTTTGCTCGACTTTTTGGGAGCACTACCGAGCCCAGATCCTGTTCTGACAATTACCAACACAACAAAAAAAGTAATCTTTCATACATGCGACCATTGATTATTATTTAAAAAGATTTGATGAATGAAATAGCATGTTTTCTCATAGCGTGCGTATTGAAGAGTTTGTACAAGGATCACACAAAGCGTCACTCCGGCAGCTGACGAACAAACTGATTGAAGACTTGACGCTAACTACCAACAGTCACGCAGTTTACTTTCACGACAGCTTTTATTAACTCGTGGCTAAGTCGTAATAGCCACACAGGTCGATCTTTAAAGTTAAGCAACATTTGCCGAGGTCTGCCCGTGGATGGGTTCATCTATTATCGAGACTCCTCCGTGCCTCGGAAAGCATGTTAAGCCGTTGGTTCCAGCTGTGATTAATAAATCTTTGGCAGTCTTTACGGTAGTCACTGTTTGGGGTCAGTATATTATATGAGATAGAAATTACTGATGGCCTGAAAGAAGATTTGACTAGTTAGGGAGCGCATCAAATTATAAATTATTGGGATAAGATCAGGAGGATGATTGACAGCTTTTTTTTTTAAATCGATACATATAGAATATTTCAGTCTATAGACGCATGCGGATGGTATATAAGTTCCGGCACCTGCATTGAAAAGGGATGGAGGATCCTCCGACCAGACGGGTGTTGGCTAGTGGACAACTGTTACTGTCCGATGATTGTTAACGGACTGTTGTACATGTGCACATCGCCGGAGAAATTCCATAGCGCGACCTAAGATTTCTGTGACGACAAGTATTTTTTCTAATTTATAAGTAGCAGTATAGATGGCGCTACTAGTCTACTAGCGTTCCAGTTCTCATCCAAATCAATTGATTCGTTTTATAAGATTCAAACATAGTGTTTATACATCAATTGTGTTCAAGCTCACGTAATGAATCGGTTGTGTCGAATCAATCGCCTCGCATCTGTTCCCCATACGTCGGTGCGTCACTGATTGGACACGACTCGCGAGTGTGAGTGGTGGAACTCATGGAGATACTTGATACAATGTTTAAGATAGGTATCTAATTTTTGAACTTCTCTCTTTTGCACTCTCTGCCAAACTTGGATCAGGAGAGAGTTTAGATCACACGAAAAATTATCTAATCTAACCAGGACCATATTATTTAAACTCCATTTGAAATAACATTAGACATGTTTCCAAATCTTATTACAGTCTGTTCAACCGATTTTGAGTTCTATCCCGTAAACATAAGGATGACATAAAAAGCATAAACTGTTATCAAAACCAACTGTTTACTACGGCTACCATTTGTCGTATCTCCAACGCAATAGAAGTCAAAATCGGATGAACGGGCTGTAAAATGGGCTAAATTAAACTTCTAATGTTATCGCAAATGGATACTCCAGGTAATGGAGTGGAGCTATTTGTACTCGTGACTAAGAATTAACAGCAGCATGGGTTGATCTTTAAGGTTAACCCTTGCCGAAGTTGGTCCGTGGATGGGTGACCATTCATTATATATAATATGTTAGGCTCGAAGACCGAAAACGCTCATTGAGCGATAAAAATAGACTTCTTTCAAACTGCCAGAACGCTTTCTGAGCCCTAATTGATGCGACCACAACGCGAATTTGCGACGGACTTGCATATTTTTCGTCTTAGGTGTTATTTTCACGGTTTTCGGGGTCGGTTATAACGAATATGGTGTCCAAATCAAAATCCAAGATGGCGCCGACGAAATTTTTCTAACTTTACGTCATGGGTGACATTTTAATGGTTTTAGGGGTCCCAATGAGCGTTTTCGGTCTTCATATACATACCGAGACTCTTACGTGCCTCAGAAAGCACGATAAGCCGTTGGACCCGGCTGTCATTTGCAGATCTATAGCAATCGTTACGGTAGTCAGAAAACAGAAATTCTGCGGCCAGTCTTGCCAAGGGGTATCGTGTTACTCAGTTACTGGGTTGCGGATGTCAGATAAGCAGCCGGTTCATGTAAATTAATGGTATACAGCTGCATCCGAATAGACTGGAAGTAGACACTAACAATAATTGGGAACTGGCTAGGCGAGTTTAGAAACAGATCGAACTTTAATAAAATATTAGTTATTATTTTGAATTTTTGATTCAGTTCAGCCTGTCTATAATCTAACTAAATTAACTTTATCAATAGGACGACCTCGTGGGAGTCATTTTTCAAACTGTACAAATACAATAGAAACGTATCGATGGCTGAACCAATGAATAGTTAATGTTCTGACGACGTTTTAGCGTTTTCTTTAAATTAATGATACCTAGAGTTGAAGGACGACACGTGTCTGAAACTGGCACGAATAAACTGTCGGGTCACTTTGACGCAAGGCCTTACAGCTGATTTTCACCACAAACAGTTTATTTTTGTTATTGATAGACTCGCGTTATTGAACAGATATAGGTACGGATCGATCTGCAAGGTCAAGTTTTTCAAAAATCAGGTAAAGCCAACGATAAATCCAACGCTAGGTGTCCAGAATCATTTACAGAATCCTTGGTACTCCTTGCCGCGTCGGTGTCGGAGACATCCTGTATAAACTGAATGTTTCAACATTTACAGTGATAGAGAGCTGTACTATCGCTCGTAGGGTTCCTGTGGAAAAAGATACCAGTACATGTCAAAACGTACCTGAGTGCTAGCACTTCCACGTTGGGCATCCTCCTCAGCAGACTGACGTCTCCGAGCTCGGCACCCCTGCAACAAACAAATGGCATGCGTTACTTATAGGTAGATCCCGTGCTCTTTAGATAGATGGTTCGTGGCTAAATAATAACACATTGAAGAGCCGCACTCTTCAAAGCTTCCGTAAATGGGTGACCATTGTAACGTACTGAGATTCCTCCGCGCCTCTTGGTCCCAGCTGTCATTTGAAGATCTTTGACAGTCGTTACGGGTAGTCAGAAGCCTGAGATCTGGCACCAGTCCGGCTATGGGGTATCATGTTTCCCAGGTGCTGGGTTGTGGAAGTTAGATAGGCAACCGCTTCATGTTGAACACTGGTAGTGAGCTGAATCCGATTAGACTGGAAGCCGACCCCAATATAGCAGCTTGATGGAGTATAGATTCTGATTTATCGACAAACGTAGGGTTGTAGGACGCCCTCAAGTTTCTTATTATTATTAGTTAAGACGGAGCGACAATCTTTGAAGAGTGTCTGGATGAGAGTAGCTGAGTATCGTGCGATTCGAGAGGCCTGTGTTCAGCAATGCTATAGGCTGATGATGATGTGAAAGTATATTATTGATTAGAAAACACTGTTTGTTTCATCAGCTGATGAGTTGTTTTTAACCACGAGGCACGGATAAGGTGTTTGTTTGTGAATATGCCCAATTATCTCGAAAAGGGTTGACCGATTTAGTTACGGTTTTCGATAGGGGGTATGTGATTCATCAGTGATGGTCCATAGATAGGTGTTATGGTGTTAACTCGCCAGGGGGCGCTATAACAACCATATTTAGCTCGTTATAATAAATTTTTGTTTAGCGGCTTTTTCTCAGAACGGTTTTCTTGAGAAATGCTAGAGATTTATCATAAGTTTATGTGAGGCACTGAATTCAATACACCTCGGAGCATTGAAAGCCGAAATATGTAAATCTTAGTAAATGAATTCTTTTCAAATATTAATCCTTCAGAATTCATAGCGCAGGTATTTTAATTACTGTATGCTGTGGACTGAAAGTACGCTTAACATAATCCCAGTCAAAATTAAAGCTGAAGTAACGAAGGCGGTGAGGGCCGCGGACTTTAACTTGATGTCGTGGTTTTCATATTTCGGCAGTTGACCTACATTTTGAGACCTAAGCCAATAAAATAGTTTGAAAAATATAATAAAGTTATTTTAACTTTTTAAGCTGGCTTTTGAAGCTCGCGAAGCAATTTTTGCATAAGAATAGTAGGTAAGTACTAGATACAATAATAATTATTGGTTAAAAAAACTAGTTACAATACAATAATTTATTTTAGCAAAAAAATTAAGAAATACATAGTTTCATGTTACATTACTATAATATTATGGCATATTTCTGCTCAATCTTGTGAATATTGGCCCCGATGCTAGGAAAATCCTGTGTTATAAGGGCCAACCATTCGTCCGTTATGGTTATTTTAATAACTTTGCAAGCTTTAGCTTCTTGAAAAGAAAAATAAGTTTACGAATTCGAGTGGATACTGTTTGTATGTGTGTTTTCCAGGATAGGCAGGAATCTAGTTGAACACCGAGATATCGGACAACTGGTGCTCTAGTTACAGCATGTGCAGTGGGAGAAAAGGTTGGAGCATTTGTGAGCCTTGATATGTAATGAACCATCTTGAGGTAAGGCAGAACATCTTAGGCCAAAAGTGATGAAGTTAGTTTTTGCAATGTTTAATGTGAGACTGTTTTGTTCTAGCCATAACATCACTTCGGCGAGTCCCTTTTCGGCATTATCTTTAGCTGAGGTCCAATCATGGCCATGGGATAGAACTGCCGTGTCATCCGCGTACGCTATTATTTTTGTGAAGTGGAGGGATAGCTGACAGAGTTCATTAACGTAGATTTGGAAAAGTAGAGGACTGAGCAAACTTCCTTGTGGGACTGCGACAACTACAGGATTTGCTTCGCTAACATACTCTCCTATCCAAGCGAGCAGCATCCTATCAGTAAGAAATTTTTTAAATAGGGTGTGAGCGATGCCACGGACGCCGATGGTTTCTAGTTTAGAGAGAAGTAGAAGAATAGACACAGTATCGAACGCCTTCGATAGGTCTAGGAAAGATACCTAGACACTTGAACTTACGGTAGATTTTGTCAACTAAAAAATCGAGTAGTCCTGTCACCGCGTCCACTGCGGATAATCCGCGTCTAAAACCGAACTGGTTTTGGGAGATAATTTTGTGTTTCTTTAAGAAATTATTAAGGCGTTTATACGTTATTCTCTCCAGAACTTTGGAGATTGCTGGAAGGACTGAAATTGGGCGACAGTTCGTGACCCTGTTTTTATCACCCGACTCGTATATTGGATGTACGATAGCTTTTTTTAGAGCACTGGGGAATATACCAGTAGATATCGCCAGTATAATAGGGATTTTAAATGAAAATTATTTTTTTGACCGTCAGGTAGATTAATGATAGGTAAATATTGGACACGTATTTTCTTTTCACGTAAACATAAAGTGACGACGATATAATGCTTTAAAATATCGTGTGACGTCACGCCGTTAGTACATTTTATACTGCCTTAGTGACGTCACAAGCCCCCACTCCTGAAGTTTGACGAGCTTCATTTTTGTCAATTTTTATTGATTTGGTAAAGAAAAAATACGTTTCTAATATTATTTGATAATCTCACTTACGGACTAAATAGAATTATTATTTATCTACTCAGGAAACGTCCCTATTAAAGCATTACGCCTGCGCCCATGGCTAGTCTCAGTTGCAGAAGGCCTGGCATGGACCGTCGTGGCGACGAAATCGGTCAGTTACACTATTCTATTAATAATCAGCCACAAATCCAAAACTCCGGGCTGCAATAGAAAAATTTTATACTCAAAATCTTTTCTCTACCCGAAAATTGCTCTTATGACCACTAGACCAAAGAGGTCCCACTGCAGGACTCGTGCCTCTTCTCATACAGAAAAGGCACGAGCATTAATCACCACGCTTGCTCAAGGTGGCAATTATACATTCGCAAAAAAATACACCGTTGCCTTAGTTTTTGCAAGCCAAGGAAACAGATCAAACTCATTTGTAATTCCGTCTCCGTGTTTAAGTTATGTGCTATTACATATTGCTACGGAAGTACTTACGAGACAACACACAACTTGCAGACAAAGCAAGGTCGCGACTCGATCGTATTTCTACAGCTATTATATATTATGGAAGGTAGGATACTATCAATATATTTGACATTCACCGCGCATGCGTAGTAGCGGCGATTTAGTGACATGTGATCGCGCATGTTTATAAGGTTGTTCCTTTTCAAGAAGACAGGTATTAGTATTATTTTCGGTTTCTTGTTTGGTCAGTGTTCAAACGTTCATTAAGTATTAATTTGTGTCCGTGTTTCGGAGACATTAAACTGTATTCAATTTGAAAAGACCAATCGCCTCGAGATTCTTCATCAGAAGATCAATGCGATTGGTCTGTTCAGATTCAGGAGCCTGCACTTACGAAGCAAGAGTTTTAACTACATTATTTGATTCTGATAAATGATCATTTTGGCCGTTCAAGTGTGTAAGATCTTGATGATCTAACACGCGCGATACGGATTAAAGTATGATAGAACTGACCCTACTTGTGCTCTTTGTGAACGATAGATTAATTTACTGAGTTTTATTAGGTGTCTTCGTGGTGCAAACGCTCCGGGTGGTAGATAACTACTATCACAACAAATACAGAAGCTCCAACTCCAATGCAAACATTTACAGAGAAACTGTGCACACGCGAAGATGATTGTGACTGTATGTGCAAGTATGTATCACACGAGCCTCATGGTAGCTGGAGAAACCATGGAGACCTGTTAGATAGGAGCCTAGGAATCCTTCAGGAGGATTCATGCAGTCTACAAGAGAAGACACAAAAGCAGGCATCATGCTGAAAGTTCATCTTTTGTCGTTGTTTCTTCTCTTCATACCTGTGTCACGGGGTCCCAGCGCTAAGAAAGAAAATTTGGTTCAAATAAATAGCGGATTTGTTATCGAATTGTATGTAAATTAACCTTCTCTTGAATTGATCATAAAAATGGTATGTTTTTGTTTAATCAACTCTCCCAGGCACAACATTATGGAATATTGGGCTCTTAATTCACATTTCAAAGATTATTTGACTGGATCATTTAAAATTTATTCCAATAGATGGCGCGGTTATAAATTTCTGAAGCATGCCACTCGATTTTTTATTAAATTTGTATTGTAACCCATTTTGGTACTACAAAACTTGAAAAAAACGTGCTAAAAATACTATAAAACAAATCATCACTGTATTTAAAGAAAAAAAAGTCACAAACTGAGTGAACCCTTTTACTTTCAAGTCGCTACTAACATCATGGAACGGAACGGAACGCGATCGATGTACGCTTGTTACGTCGGCATAGTTTCTTTGTATGGAATGAGGCACCTATGTGTTTGCTAGTATTATATTATCTGTGCCTGTGTGATAGTATTTTCAATGCCGCTGATTGCGCAGGCCTCATACACAGAGAGAAGGATCTCTCACAGAAAGAAGGCCTGTCTCTTAAAGCAATATACAAACACAAATACGTTTATTGGTTAAGCAATATGAACATTGTAGGCTGATTATGTCTCTCACGCCTAGGAAAGGCCCCCATAATTTTTTTTTTTTAAAAGATATGTGTACTTTTTGGTGTACAATAAGAAAGTATATTCTATTCTATTCCAGTTCCTTGCTAGCTATTAAAACGTGCTTATCCTTATGCAATCCCGCATGCGCGTACGTGTGAGGGTGAGTGCACTGTCTTGACATTACTGCTACTTATAGCGAGATAACGTGACGTGCCATTGCGACACAGATACCACGCTTTAATTATCATTTTGATACAGACCGCCACTCATGTTGCGCATGCACTAGCCAATCCGCCTGTCTCCGTATTTGTCCATAAACAGGATTACTATAAATTCTTAGTGTTCTAGGCAGGACGTGATAGTGTGACTCATTTGCAACAATTATGCACCCAAGGAACCCTAAGTGGAGATAGATCTAAGTGAAAAGTTTTTAAATTTACCCAGAACTTTTCATGTAGTAGCATTTAACTTAAATTGGTAATTTAACGGTCTTCATTGCTCTTTCAAATGATAGCTAAAGCTTTAACAAAGCAATCGACGTTAGTTCTAAGACATGAAAGTGGTCAAGTGGTCTAGAGGTGGTTGTCGTGGTCTAGCAATAAATTTTATTTTGTGCCGTTTGCTGGTTACAAATATAAATGGTATTCCCTGGCTCCTGAGCTAGTTATAACCCGTATTAAAGGAGCCATTGCATTCAAGTAATTAGGACTTGTCATTATTGACAGGACCCTTATCTCAACTCGCTTCATTTTCTACTTTACATGGTCGGTATTCATCATTATTGTAGTCAGAAGCGCGCGTGGAACACTGGGCGCCGTCGACTCGAGCCTGGTCCTTATCGGACAGCCATTATTCGCCATTCGCAAGCCCGTGCTTACGGTGGCCGGGAATCGCATTGCGTTTCCCGACGCCCAGGGCGTCTCCTGCGGTGGCTAGGGGCGTGAGGGTGTCTCCGTTGCGTCTCCCTCACGCGTTCCGCCTCCTCCTTCGCGAGCATTACTGTTTTGCAGAAGAAGGAGACAGCTTCCCATGCTCTCTCGCCCCGTACCATGGACTTAACCAGGGCCGGCCGCGAGAGGTCTTCACCGCCGATCGCCTCCACGAGGACACGGCGGTGCTCCGCCCAAGCGGGACAGATCTTCACCGTATGCTCCGCCGGGCGATCTACACAATGGTGACACTCGAGCGTTTCCTGCCGCCTTATCCTGAACAGGAATCTCCCGAAAGATCCGTGTCCGGAGAGGACCTGTGTCAGGCGGAAGGCGAGGACACCGTGGCGCCTCTGAAGCCACTCCTCAAAGAGGGGCCTTATCGCCGCAATTGTGGCGTGCCCAGCGCCGGTTTACGACATTCGCTCTCTCCATATCGCCATGACATCCTGCCGGAGCTCTATCATCATATCATTCAGTTGCTGGAGCTAGGGCCGCGGTAACTCTTTTTCAAATTTATCCGCGACCCATTTAGTTAGCATGCGCAAAACCTTTTTGTATGGAGAAGAATGCGAGAAAGATACAGTATGCGGAATGAAAGTACGAGAGGCATAAAAGAAGGAATTAGTATGTCTGAGTTTGAATAAAACAGGCGCCAATCAATGTGGCGGGGATTAGTGTTATAAAAAAAAAATAGAAAAGATGCCTTTTTTTTACCTAAAATAACCAACCTAGAAACCATTGTTACTATCTAGGTACTTAGGTCTACCAGAAAATAACATTAAACTAGTGTCATTAGGCGTATCCAATGTACCTAACATATTTACATGTCTTGAATTTTTAGGTTGTAGGACATCGAATGAATTTGAATAATTAGAAAGAATTTGAAGTTAAGTATTTGTCAAACTCTACCTAGAATGCTTTGAAACTTTGTTATTCAAGAAGGTGTCAACACTTTTAAACTCCAAATTCTCAATTCAGAAACCGTGCCAGTCTTTGACATTTGTGCGAATGCGTTGGTAGAACACGTGCAATAACCAATCATTCTTATTCTAAGGCTAGATGACTCATTCATTGCGATCCACTTGTGACCTTCACTCATTCAATCGTGGCGGCCCGTATTTTAAAATTGTAGAGTTCATTTACTTCGTTTACGTCAGACTAACACGATTAAAAACCTTATATCTAACGTTAAGGTGCTTTAGTATCTGGAGATACTGTACCATTTAGATTTGAGTCAGCGAATGCGTCTACCAACCCGCACAGGGCCCGTATGGTGGATTATTGTCCACTCCCTCTCCATGAGAGAAGATCTGTGTCCCAGCAGTGAGAGCATTCAAAGGCTGATTAAGATTATGAACGAATGCGTATACGAGTAAACTGTACAAGCATTTTAGGAAAGGTAATTCTTAAAATATCGCTTGTTGCAGGATTAACTCATACTTCTTCTGTTTATTATTATTATTCGTTCATCCGTTCCGTCGTCTTCAATTCAAATGCACTAGTAAACAATTAATGGTGGATTCCTCTACAAATGGCGAGCGCATCAACATCAAGACTATCAATGCACACAAATCGTTCTCTCTACAAACGACGCCGGCACAGACACAAAGACCGACCACCGCATAGATCACCGCTAACCATCACAAAGCGTTCACTTTCGCTCGCCGCTGACCCCGCGCGGCCGTGCTTCCGACGCTCAACTGTACATTGACCCATCTGTACCATCGGAGATGGCCACACGCAGTTCAACGACAATCGTAAACAAAGAAAATATGGATGGACTGTGTGTGTGAGACATATCTTTGTCTAGAAAGGGGGAAAGAGACCTCGAATAAGGCCTTAGGAAATATTATTGATATTGTAATCATTCAAGATTAAGAGATGTCAGCAAAACTGACGGGGTCCGCTAGGACCAATGCCTGTCTGAGTCGCGGATAAATTTGAAAGAGATTTACCGCGGCCCTGGCTCAAGCAACTGAAGGAACACGGGTGGGTTTTAGTCAGTAAAAGTCTAACACGCCCTCCCGCTTAACCCTGAGCGGGAGAAGTCATTGGATGATTTCCCAGCTAAAAAAAAGGGTTGTCACGGGAGGGGACGCCCTAGAAGGACATACACGGATCTTATTGGTGATGTTGTTCAGAAAACCAGGTGCGCAGAACTCATAACCGGCGTGCGTGTATGACTAGATGTATGAACGTGAGTAAAGCAGAAGGAGTAGGTATATACAGATCGTAGCAGGTGGCGTAGTTCTACAAAACCCCATTGGAAAAAAGCGTGAGTTATTGTATAAGTAAATTCCCACAAAATTACTAAACCAACCGAAGCTTCGAACAAAGCTTCCATTACTCATACTTAGGGTAGTCACAATTCCCGTCAGCCCTAATAACAGCTTGTCCAAACTAATCCAAAGAGAACTTCAATTTCCGCCATCAAACTATAAAACAGCTACAAATCTACAAGCCCATACATTTCCGTAACACTCGGTAACAGTACAGTCAACAGCACAACATACTAACAATGTGACTATTACAACGTCTTTATTTTATAGCCATAAATTCGGCTATCATTGGTCAAATATTACTTCTGCGTGTGATTGAGTGTACAAATCTAAATGACTATCAAGTTCATTCGCCTTTCATGTTGAATCGTGACATCGCGACAACCCTAGATGCAAGTGCATTGTAATTTCGACATTATTTCTTTCGCGTTTAAGTTAAGAATTCGATGTACAAGATGGTTACAGTCTATTTTGAAGTCTATCAGAATATAAATAAGGTAAAAAATCGAACGAAAGAAAAAGTAAAGCGCTTTTACAAAACCGACGCCTAGTTAGGGTGCCGTGATATTGCCGTATTAAACTACGCAAAGCGTGTACGCTATTATATTTGAGTTTGAATAGGACTAAAGAATTAGAATACACTATTGTACCGTATTTTTTTTAATCTGAAGACACCTGTTTTACCTAAACTTTGACAGTCTTTGACATTGATTGTCGATTCGTGTACCGAGCTACTATTAAGTTTGAAACCACCCTGTATGAAAATTTACCTTTAGATCGCATCTTTATCGATGTTTGTCAAACAGCAAGTAATGACGTCACATACTGCTATCAGATCAATAAGGATTTGGTTCCTGATTGGAAGATGTCCAAAACTGTCCGTTTCCATGACTTGGTTTTAGTTCACCTACTTTCATTAGACGGTCATTGCCCCAATTACTGAAAAAATAAGTTCTCTGTTTACTTGTATCTCGAATAGTCTTCAAAAGTCTTGCTATTGGCCATTTCAAAATTAAGAATAACTCATACCAAGATAAAGCAGTCAGCAAGCAAATAGTAATAGTAGCCCAGTGGTAACGGTCCTGGCTTGCGAGTTGAAGGTCGTGAGTTCAAACTTCGATCTCGGGATGTTCAGATTCGTCAGGCATGCACTTTACTCAATATTTTATATCATCACCACTGCTCTCAAAACGGTGAACGAGTTCATGTCATAGTGAGGTGTCCAGCAAGTCCTAGAACCTGCGTGATGGATTACGACCCGCACGCTCTCACAGATAGGAGGCCTGAGTCCCAGCAGTGGGAAAATTATTAGGTGATCAAGCTATGGTAACAGCGAGGCTGATAAAATCAAATAGTCATTTTAAAAATAAACTTTAGAGGTACTTTTGAATTATCAAACAAAAACAAAAAAATAGTTTTATTATCTTAGTGATATCATCCACACCCAGTATAGCGAACTTCCAAAGATGGCGGACCAATTATTTATAATGTACCCCCGTGATATGAAAGGGTTTTTTGAGAGTTATACAAACAACTAAAATATTGAAGAAAAGCTTGTTTTTTTAAACATAAAATTATTAAGTTCCTCCTCAAAAGATTTTAATTGCATGCGTGTATTTCAAATTCATGACACGCATAATGAACACTAACTAAACATTATGAGGCATATCATGCCTTCAGTGAGCACTACCGTCAGACCGTCAAGCAAGCGATTACCGATTACCTATCGGATTTAGTTCCGGAGTCGTCGCGGTCGCACGGTGGTTGTGCAACAGTTGCTGAACGTTGTGTAAGGCATTGGCGATGGTTGCCCTGAAAGAATTGTTATTGAAGATGATACATCTACCTACAGTTATTCTTTTCTGGATAATTTCGTTGCGAGATCCAAGACAGATAAATTTATTCGCCGGGACTTCATCGAGCTTCATTGCTTCGACGCTTTTCTGGTGGTCGCCACTGTTGATTCAGAATACAGAAGTTGCAGTGGTTTGGGAATAGTGCGGTGGGACTGTCCCAAAAAAAAACCACAGACATCGCAGATGCGTTGCCATCAAATTGTTTGTCGTGATGACATGGTGATTGTTAGTCGTGGTGGCTAGACCTCGCCTCTCGTGTTTGAGGTCGTGATTTCAAATCCGGGAAAGTATCAAAGTCTTTTTTAACCGGCTTCCCAAAAAGGAGGAGATTCTATGTTCTACATTTAAAAAAAATGTATTTTCACCGATATCTCAGTCAAATGTGAACCGATTTTGAAAATTATTTTTTTGTTTAATAGTATATGTTGCGAAATTGGTTCCATTTTAATTTGGTGATGATTTGATGTAGAACTTCGAAGATATACAACAGACTTCAATAAATTCAATAAATAACGGCAAATCTCTTGGGATTACTGCAATCGCATGTCTGTTTATTGTTTATACCATTTCATAACATAACATCACGCCAGTGCGCTCTTTAGGGGTACGCAGATCTCTCATTTCACCGGTTCTGTTCGTGTTTCATGATAGTCTGGTAATCTATTCTGGCGTTATAGGTATCTTACTAAACAACTTGCCTATTAAGCAGATACAACTAAAAAGTGAAAAATATTTTTTTTACAAAAAAATACTACCGAAATCGAAATAAAAAAAAAAACTACAAAGTGAAAAATAACTTTATTTTTGGAAGTCGGTGTGCGTAAAGCAATAAATTGGTACCTAAGAAAGACACCGACTTCCAAAAATAAAGTTATTTTTCACTTTGTAGTTTTTTATTTGGAAGTCGGTAGCATTTTTTTGTAAAAAAAAATATCATCTCATATGAACTTTCTAAGTTTATCTTGGACATCACTTCATCACTTACAGTAAGTAACCTTATAGTAAGTATAAGTTTGAGCTCCATTGGAAACAAATATAGAAATAAATCACAGACATAAAGATGAAATTTCGTGTGCCTGTACAAGATATTACATATTCTAGGCGCTTCCCTTAAACTCCTTAGCAACAGAATTCCATATTAATATCATAAATCGATCGGGCGTGTAATAGGGACGCGACAAGTACACTGTGTTAGTGAAGGTAATATTACGATCGATAGTCCTAGGGTGCGCTCGAACCCCGAGCTGTTGCCGACATCGTTTGTGTGACCATTGTACTGTCGAGGGCTACTATATTATATGCCTACTGCTGAAATACGTGCGAAATTGTCATTTTGAAATTACTGTTATCTCGTTTACTCATCGTATATCTTTTTTATTTCATTACATTTTGTAATATATCTTAAGAAAAACAAAAAAATAATCTTTAAATATAAAAAAATAGTGGCTCACCAGTATCGGGACGTATTCCGCATTGGGCACCTGAGGTATTCCACATACGGTACCTATCGATATTTTACGCAGGTGTCGTTAAAGCGGGTGCCCAATGTGGAATATGTCAGTATCGGGCACAGGGTCCTAGCTACTAGCGGTCAGGGCTCCGGAGAGAGGAACCTGTGACCATGCGGATAATAGTCCAATAGGGGAAGTTATATATCGACTTGAAAGAAGTGGGCAGCCGTTTCAACGAGTAGTGTGATTCTTTTGTTAGAGGAAGGTTCTCTCTGGTACTTATGGATACCGGTTATCCATGACCATTATCATTTCAGCCGTAACACGTCCACTGCTGGACACAGGCCTCCCCAATCGACCGGTCCAATACGTCCCGCAATCTTCACCAGGTCATCGGTCCACCTGGTGGGGGAGGCCTTCCAACGCAATGTCTTCCGGTTCGCGGCCGTCACTCCAGAACCTTTCTGCCCCCATCGACCATCCGTTCTGCGAGCAATGTGCCCTGCCCCCTGCCACTTAAGTTTGGCAATGGGCGCACGGTTGGCGCAGTGGTTGAGCGATTGACTGCTGCGCTGCGTGTCGCGGGTTCGATGCCCGCACGGAACAAATATTTGTATGACCTACAGGTAGTTGTTCCGGCTCTGGGTGTTGTGTATGTGAGTTTATATGTTTGTAAACGCACCCACGATACAGGAAGAAATTCCTAGTGCGGGCCAAAGTTTTATAAAAAAATAAAAAATAAAAAATAAGTTCTACTAATGAGGAGATCAGCTATAGCAGCGCGGTCTCAGGATTATCCTAGACTGGTGTAAAGAAGAAGACCAAGCCGTACTGACGACAAAATGGGGTAAGAGCTGGAGGATGATGAGTATCACACAGGTGAGTGACAGACACAACACACAATGAAGCCAACTTTTTCTACACCTCGATGTTATTAGCAGCAGACTGTAACGTAACTAGCAATTAGAAATATGTAAAGCCGGCGTATCAATAACTAATGTACGAACGTAAATCAAACGCTGTCTGTAGTACAGTTGACCGGCGCGTCTGTGTCACCTCGCCACAGCGAGGAGTTAGAGAATGGAGCGATAACTTGCTGACGTCGGGATCGCTGGTATCGCTTATTGAGATTTATTTATTTCTGGATCTAGTGGTTCCAATTCCAAAACAATGGCTGCCGATGTGGGCTACAAGGCTGCTAGGCTGACGTGGGATTGCGCGGATCATATTTGTAGGATGATGACAGATGGGCCAGAGTCGTTACGCAGTGAGGGCCAGAGGACGAGCGTCATCCCAGAAGAAGAAGAACTAGGAAACTCTGGCAAGACGATTTTGAGGCGTTTTCGACGGATCGGTTGGAGAGAAATTTCCAATGAATTGTCAAGAAACCTAGAAATAGTTTGGCGAACCTGGATGCCACGCTCAATAGTTGCGCTTGTGACCATGATTAGATCAATGAAGCTTTTTCGCAATTAAAAAAATATCGATTACCACGTCACCTATATATACCCTACTAACTGAAACAAGAGTATTATTCTTCTCATGAGTTCCTTCACAAATAGCTACCACCTTGTTCTCTGTGCATCATCATCCTTCCACGTCCTCCCTCCTCCGTGTCTCGTACGCCACCTCATTAGCGTGGCTCGCGTGCCGCACGCACGCAATATATCTATTATTTATTACCTAATGGCTAACAGACATATACTCGTACCTAGCCAGCAGACCTGCCCACTGTCAGGCGAAGCGCGTTAGGTAGTGCTGAAATGCGGAGGTTTCTGAATGACTAGCTCATTAATTTTTTTTTTTTTTTTTTTTCTTATAGTTAGGCCCATATCTCACCATTCTCACCTGATGGTAAGCGATGATGTGGTTGAAGGTGAAGCACGGTTCATCATCATCACTTCAGCCGAAAGATGTCCACTGCTGGACACAGTTCTCCCCCAAGCGTCGCCACACTGATCGGTCCTGTGCGTCTCGCATCCACCGGACTCCCGCAGCCTTATCCAGGTCATCGGTCCACCACACGGGGTAGGCCTTCCTTGCATTTTCCGGTTCTTGGAAGCACGCTTGCCTAGAAGTAATCTATTCACTCTTGCCTAAAAGGCCCCTAGGTTATAGCTATCGGGGAAGTACGCCTACAACAAGTGCGGGGCCAAAAAATAATATTCTAGAGATTATTATTCAACCATATTAAAATAATACTTAAGTTTGCATTTATTTCTATTGCCTATCTAAATCATAAAGATAATTGATAGTGTTTCCATACAACTAAACATTAGAGCCTATGATAAACAAACACACATGCAAATAGCGTGCAACACGCATACACGGGCGATTATACTGACACCACCGTGCACCGTGTCGAATGCACAGACAGCACCGTGTCGAAAGCACGGACACACGGACCGTGCACGCAGGTTCGTGCGTACACCCCGTGCGGAATTAGATAGCTTGTTTTATGAATATTGAAACACAATTTAAAATTACGGTCTAAGCTGGTAAGTAATACTTGAACTGCGAAAATCATCTTTAATGCTAATAACTTAAGGTGTAGGCAAAATGAAATTGTCACAAAGCTTATTTATACAGGGTCTAACTGAAACGTGCGATCATATTTTATAGACTGTTCCTGCTCATGTAAATGAACAACTTTGTCCAAGGGCGTCATAGACAATTCCCAAAAAAAGTCGCCAGCTGATCAAAATTTGTATCGGAGATACTCATTTTTTTGTGAATTGACTATAAATCGTTTGATTAAGAAAGTTGTTCATATACATGGACAGAAGCAGTCCCTAAAATCTGATCGCACGTTTTCGTTACAGCCTGTAGTCACACATTGAGCAAGCTTCTTGGATTCCTTGAATGCGGAAGTTCTAGCATATTTGCACAAAGTTATTATTTGTAAAGGCTTCTCATACTGCCAGTTATCACAACCACCTGCACCTGCCACGACTTAAACGAAGCCAACGACAGAGCTATCCACGTAGCTATTTTCTAATCATCATCATTTCAGCCGAAAGCCGTCCACTGCTGGACATAGTCCTCTTCCAAGTGTCGCCACCTCAACCGGTCTCATGCGTCTCGCACCCAGCGGACTGCCAGAGCCTACCAGGTCAAAGATACATATTCTAGAACTTCTTGTATTATTTTTATTTATAGAACTTTTTACCGACTTTCGCATTTGCCATAGAAACGCTAAAAAGATATATATTTTTAATTATCACCTTGACCAGCCCTGGACATCAACTGCCCGTAATTAATATGTAAGCGCCACAGAACAACAATTAACGGATAACACGTTCACTCTGCCACAGAGTAGCAACATCCGCAGTATATCCACTGACTAGAGTTTCCAACCGTACTCTAATATAAAAAAAGTATCCCTCATGCAAATTAAGATCAGCTGATGACAACTACGTATGGCAAATAATTTTAATATAAATGGTACTTGGGCAGCAGCAGTTTCCGTAATATCCTATAGATATTGTACTCTATTATGCTCAGGCGTACTTTCAAAAGCAATAGACTACGCTGTTACATACAACGAAAAATGATTATGTTGCGTAAAATGTTCATTTTTACAAATGACAAGAAAATGTACTTCTTTTTACAAGCTTTATATTGTCTTGCCTTCCATATGTGTGTCCGGCAACCTAGTAATTGATTTTTCAAGCACTTCCTGGCATTTGATAAGCTGCAACTTGGCCTACTTATGTAACTCTAGAAACACTTAAAAAATATGGTACTATGGTCTCATGATGGAGCCGGAAGGTGGCCATAACAATCCTCGCCCAGACAAGATAGCACCATCGTGTTTGGGCTATCCAATCGACATTATATTTCGAACATTTTAGTCCATCAAAAGTTTCATTTTAAAGATATTTTACTTATAATTATGTATACACCTGCACTCTTCATTTACCCTCCCATAAATCAGATATACAAAAAAATTGGCAACCCTAGTGACCAGTGAGTGACCCGTCACCGTTGACCCGCTAAACTTGGCACGCCGCCCGGCCCTGCCCGACCCACTTCTTGCTGACTAACAACTAAAGTTGCGCTATTTCTTACTAATTCATGGAAATCTGTGTATTTTGCGGTTTTCATATTTTTATTCTGTTACAAAACAAGTGTATCTTTATTTTGAAGACTTGTTCAATTCGTAAAGTAAATGTGTCAGGAATGAAATCATAGTTTATATTATTATTATTACTTGCACTATTTCTTACTAATTCATGGAAATCTGTATATTTTGCGGTTTTCATATTTTTATTCTGTTACAAAACAAGTGTATCTTTATTTTGAAGACTTATTCAATTCGTAAAGTAAATGTGTGAGGAATGAAATGATAAAGTTTATATTATTTTGAATCACTATGTTTCTTTACGGAGGTGTGTCGTCACGTGGGTGGGTTTTAGTGTCTCTAAATGTGGACGTCTTATAAACGAAAAGATTCGGTATCTAAAGATTCATAACGTGTTTGAATCAACATTTATATTCTAACCCTTATATTCAAAGTCATTTCCTCGACTTCACCTCGAATCATCAAATTGACAAGGTGAATGTAAGTAACAAGCTATAAATGACAAATTGATTGAAGGACCAGCGAGTCGAGATTGAATCGAGAAAAGCAAATGACTTAAAAATATACGAAGACGAAGTTGTAATCTACAATATAGCCCTTGCCAAACTTCTGGGCCGCCCTGAAGTTGGTTTACCGGATCCGCGAGGCACGAAACGGTGCTGTTTTTATATGAATGTTAGAACTGCGCAGCCATTGTAGCCAACTTCAATGCGGCCAAGATGTTTGGCGGGAACTATATCCGGAATTTAATATGACATATCGAACTTTAGAAACAGATTGTCACACACATCTGAAAGACAGAAAACATGGCTTACAAAGCCGAACTATTTCTCAAACTCGACGAGCTAAGTATAATTAATTGTAATGCTTGAGCAGGTTGAGATACGCTAAGTGCGGTGACTTCATTTAAACTTAAAACATTTATTTCAATGAAACCGGGCACTTTTGAATCGTCAAGGAGGAGTCATCAGACACAATTTCACAAAGTCAAACCCGTTAACAAAATGACCACATTTCAGTACTGACGAATCTGTTGCCCTAAAGAAAGTGGTAGAGAATGCCTGAGGATGAAGTTTAAATAAATAAATAAAGTCACGACCGAAACAAAAATGTCAAAGTAAGCAGCCATCGAAGCTTCTGATCGACTTGATTACCGATGGTTATAGCATCGACCATAATCAAAGATAATAATAATCATCTCGCACGAACGACCACAAATTCGCACCTAGCCGTTAAGCAATAGAGTTACAAACTTAAATCGATTTCTAAAGTTATCTTCAGGTATTTTAAGGTCTTGGTTGGCAATCAAACAAGCGAACCATCTGTAAGTGGTCCCGGTATCTCACTGTGATAACTCCCTCCGCTTCACCGTGGTAAGGAAAGCGCCTTCGAGTGTGAGCCCGCATCACGGTTTTCTTTTCCATCGAACCCTTCAATTTCATCCAATCGGAAGTTTTTTTAACACTATCATCAGACGGTGGACTCGCCATGATGCTTTAATTATGCTTTTTGTTTCAATGCCACTTTTAAAATAAATTAAATGTATAATGGTTGGTATAATAACCTTAATGATCCATAACGAAACATCGATAGTAGGTAATTTTTCAGCACAACTGTACTTTGACAATAGGATGTTCTGCTAATAAGACGTTTTGCTAATAGGTCATTTTGAGAAAAGGGATTTTGCTAATAGGTCGTTTTGCAAATATGACGTTTTGATGCGGAGTTGTCACCGTTACTTATACTACAACACAATGGGACCGCACCCTAAGCTGATAAATATGTCTTAGGTGTACTGAATTTCGTACGCTGTGGCAAGAGACTCGTATTAGGCACTTTGACTGGGACTAGCTAGTGTCGTATAAAGAGGTTGTTTACGAGGTGTATAAAGTAGTCGTATAAGGCGTTGTTGAATCGTGTTGAGTCATCCCTGTGTCGTAGTGCGCCACTGGCTTATAATGTCATGAGCGGTTGGGCTGAGGAGCTTCGCAACACTGAAAATATTATGCCGATGTAAATTATTCGTATATTGCTCTTCGGAATAGAGAAGTAGTATCACCATATATATTTCTGCCGCAAAGGGTAAATGTGCCGGTGTCGTTTCAGGCATATGAGACTTCTCAGCTTTGTCTCTATGAAGTCAACATATCTGTGGTACCTCTGGTATTGGATGGAGTACCAGCTGAAACAAACAGCGGGTCCCACTGGAGGAGAGTGGCTCGTGACAGACATCAATGGAAAGACCTCGAGGAATCCTTTGCCAAAAGTCACACTGAATAGAGGGACGTACTGTAACATATACAAAATAAAACAAACAATTCAGAATGAAGGGCATTTGATTATATACCTCTTGTATTGCAGATGTCCAGTGGCTGTGGTCACAACTTACCACCAGGTGGGTCGGTGTGTTTGCTGTTCAATAAGTTAAATAAATAAAAACCGGTCAAGTGCGTATCGGGCCACGCGCAGTAATAGGGTTCTGTAGTTGCATAATAATGCGGACTAAGAAGAGGGAGTGTTGTTGTTACATGAACATTAAAACGGTATGAGCGGCTCACTATATCCAAAAACGGGCCCACATAATAGGACAATGATAACTGAAGGAGTTATAAAATCCAACTTCACAAATGAAGTTAGAAAAATATTATCTATTTGAGTATCACCGCGGGTAGAGGCAAGCGTTTGTAATTAAGATTTATAACCAGTGCCACTTAAAAATTTGAATACTGCAGGCTGCAGTATTACCGTTACGGAGATAGTCTTTGCTGAAATCTTCAAATATTTACAAAACGAAAACAAATTCTTTATTATGAGTATTTTCAAACAACCTACTCAACTACCAAAAGGTAAATACAAATTATTCGATGATAGGAACAAAGATACAACGTGAATAAGATGCAATAAATATAATCTGTATGAAGGACTTCAATTGCGAAATGAGCCGATACAACCGCGGGTTAGAGCCACGATGCCGAAGAATCAGCCGTCCACGTAATCCTGGAATGCGAGGCCGTGGCATCTCAATGCCAAGAAATCTTCGGAACAGTGAAACTCCCAGGAAGCTTCGGACGGAGCTAGGCTGGCTATATTAGCCAGTGCCCCCACGCACAACGTACAGAATGAGAGTCTAAGTGCGGAAACGGGAGTCACTACTAATAATTGATACCCACATCACGGGGGTGCATACAAAATAATTGGTCCGCCATTCTTGAGAGTCCGCCATATTGGTTTTAGAATGTCGCCACTTAGCTAACCATGCATTGTCATCCAAACCAAACATGCAGGCAATACAATTCAACTCAATCAGTAAAAAACTGTTTTAAAATTCAGTTGCAAGATACAAACCAACAAGATAAGTTAAATATAAGCGTATAAAATTATAAAAAAAACTATGTCAGTATGAGTAATACCACGTTAGGTCACGTCCTTGACCGCTAGCACTCAGTATAGTAATCCAACAAAATACTTGCACCAAATTGGCCCTGTTCTCGGTAGCTGTTGGTCATATTATATTGCATTAGTAATACGCTCGCGTGCCCGTGTGGGTGGGTGGGTAGCAAGTAGCAACCCTCAATGCACGAACAAACAAACTGTATTGATTAATATCGCAATATTTACATATTTCCATAATTTACGTTGGTTTAAGATTAGCTTCTGCCGGCAGCTTCGGTAGGCAAATCGGAAATTATCCTTTATCTCTATTATCTGTCCTAATGCAGGACATGGTCAAGCCTCATTCATACAGTCTAGCCGTTTAAACGTAAAACGGTCAAAAACAGACAGATATAATTACTTTCGCATTTATGGATCTCCTATTCCTGTGTTTTTCAAGTTCCTACACACATTACGCATTCCCAAAACGGGCAGGACCGCAGGTCTCTGCATACGACACCCCACATGCCACCAATTTTGTATCTTTCGCAATGAAGGCGAGCCTGTTGCCATTAATCGGATAACAATCTAGATTCCTATAATTTTCGTGATGGACAAAACCAAAAACTGTCCAACCGAGGGATCGAAGGTCCCTATGTTTAGTAGCCCTGCAGCCTAATTGCGTAAGTGAGTTCGGCAGGGCAAAGGGAGCAACTCCTTAAAAGAGTATGACACATTTCCTTTAAATGTTTTCGGTATTGCGTTAATAATTTAGGTTATTTTAATTCTTCCCACTACCCATCCCCATTTTGATAGTATTTCGCAATACGAAAGTCGTTATTTTAGATGTGCCATCACCATCCACTTACACAAATAGACTGCTGGTTTACTTACGACATTAATCTATACCAATATTATAAAGAGGAAATATTTTTTTGTTTGTTTGTACCGAATAGGCTCCGAAACTACTAAACCGATTTAAAAAATTCTTTCACCAATAGAAAGCTGCATTATTCCTGAGTGACATAGAAAATTTTTTAATCCCGAAATCGGGTCCTGTGGGGTGGCCCACGGGAGCGAAGCCGCGGTGAACAGCTAGTCCAACTATAAAATAACAAATATAAATTGAAAAGCATTTACCAGCTTGTCTAGTGAACATGCGATCGAACAATATACATTACATTTTCACAAAGCTATGCACCCCCGGAAATGCTGAATGCAATAAATCCATTTTATTTACGGGAACAATAACGATGCTTTTAAAAATAA
This sequence comes from Orthosia gracilis, assembly GCA_947562075.1. Taxonomy (NCBI): domain Eukaryota; kingdom Metazoa; phylum Arthropoda; class Insecta; order Lepidoptera; family Noctuidae; genus Orthosia; species Orthosia gracilis. The sequence goes on from OX387276.1 coordinate 15,235,347, forward strand.
TATTTACAATGAAAAAAGCCAATAACATTTAGACACGAGAGATAGTAACAATAAGACCATACGTAAACCTAACATTACGCCTGTATCCCGAAGGGTAAGGCAGAGATGCACCTGACCCACACCTCGCTGGTTATGTTATGTTCCATGACATATCGGGGTGCCTATTGCCATCAAACACGCACAAATCTAGACTATGGGCTTCTAATAAAAACATCCAGATGGATAATTCTAATTACAAAATAATAAGTCTATGTACCAGGGTATCATGAATCAAAGGAACATACACGTCACACTTTATCTTATAAAATCGCTCACACATCTTACTATGTTAGCCCAGTACTTCTTAAAATCAGTATCGATTCTCTCGAACCTTGCATCTGTACTCCATACGTACTTGTGACCCTGAATATTATGATGTCTATGTTTTCGTGTCTGCTTCACTCTCATGATAAGGACATGTGTGTGAAAGAGATAGAGGACTTTGCAGTCGAGATGCGGTGGAGTAATGAGCCGTGGAGGTGTCTGATACAAAGTCTAGTAAAGAAGTACGACTCGTAAGATATTAGATGCCAAGGAAAAGGGAGTCTTCTATTCTATTCTAAAGCGAAGAATATGTGCGGCCTTTTGATGAAAAGAGGTTCCTGCTATCTATATAGACATCTGCAATACCAGAATCCGTTTCCTACCCGTAGATAGGACTTAAGACCTTCTTCACAAGTTTGATTTTGTCACACCTACAGTTCAGAATACGGAATCGCTGAAAATCGTGCCCGTGAAAGACTGTCGAAGCTCAAGTTTCGGCTGTCATAAACCATAGTCAGAATAGTCACTGTCCGTCAGTTGGTATGAGTAGACGATGACGCTGGCATGGTTTTTACGAGAAGTGTTGTCATTACGTCTCAGAAGCGGCCACAGGATACCTTCGGAATCTGTGTTTCCTGATAGCTACAACCTGGGTTGTAAAAAATCTTTAAGTCAAGAGTGAATAGTTTGTTTGAACGCAAGCGTGCTTCACCGTCGACCACATCATCGCTTACCATCGGGAGAAATAGTGGTCAAGCGCGAGCCTATCAAAATAGAAAATCAGGTTTACGACTCACGGTACTATGGTCATAGTCATACGCTTGGTTGAAGTTGAACTAATGCACTCCCCTGTACAGTGATTCCTGTGACTATACTGTGTGCATTTGACATTGACATCGAAGGGCGACCGTAGGATGTATCTAATACATTTGAAGAGACAATCAGACAATACTCGAAGCGGAACCGAGCGCGACCTTTGATATAAATGTCGTATAGAACACATTAGATATTGTAAATCACGATATACAGCAGTCAGTACACTCAGTACTAGACATTCTCGTGGCTAAAGAATAAAAGCCACTCGGGTCGATCTTCAAGGTTAAGCGACGCTTGCCGAGGTCAGTCCGTGGATGGGTGACCATTCATTGCAGACCGAGACTCCTTCGTGACTCAGAAGCACGTTAATTAAGCCATTGGTGCTGGCTGTAATTTGTACGAATTTGATACGGATAGTGAGAACCCTGAAATCTGACACCAGTTTTGCCAAGGGTCCGGGTTTTACTCAGTAACTGGGTTATGGAGATCAGATAGCTAGTCGCTCCAAGTAACATTCTGGTATTTAGTTGTATCTGGTGGGCCTGGACGCCGACCTAAACAGGAGGGACTAAACAGGGGAGCAGAGGAGCATCTAGCCTGTTTAAATGATTATGACAAAGATTTGGTATACCAAGAAGAAAACCGAGCACCATACCAATTTATGCCGCCAAGCATCGATGGTTTGAAGGCCCCGTATAATCATCATCATCATCATTTCAGCCAAAAGTCGTCCACTGCTGGACATAGGCCAAGCGTCGCCATACTGATCGGTACCATCCCGCATCCACCGGACTCCCGCAGCCTTGACTAGGTCGTCGCTCCACCTAGTAGCTTTCCAAAGCAACTGACCACCACAACACAGTAACTGAATAACACGTTATCCAATTTCGTGTGTACTTGAAGATTCTACACTCCTACATCCAACTTACAAATGCTTGTATTCTCCCTTAAATATTAAATGTAGACCGTCATTTCTTTCCATAATAAAAGCTGTAATAAAAAGTGATGGTTCCTGTTCCCTCCTCTGTTAAATACGTAAACGTTTCTTATCGTAAAGTTCATCGCACGAAGGGAATGCTCAAAATTATTCCTAGTATAAAAAAAGAGGTTTAGTCGTAGATCTGGCGATAATTTTCATTGACTTAATAGGCAGGTAGTACAGCACTGATATATAGGTACATTTTTCTGTCACCAAGCAATGTTAATGTGTTCTAATATGAAGAGTAAAGGCATATTTCAATCCATGATAAAAACGTGGTATGGGTTGCTATTATAAGTATGCTGGGGGTTTTTAGCAAGCATAATCAGGGCGAAAAGTTGATAACTGAGTAGATGCAGCTTGCTGAGAGAGCACCGAGAATATACTTATCTGAAAAGTTTCAGATACGAGCCCTTTGGCCAGAGGTTCACTTTCAGATTTCCAAAAAAGACAACGAACAGGACTGTTTGTTACATGGAGGGCAACCCAAATACTACGTAACATTACTTCTTGGTTTTTTAGAGTTTCGAGCTCTTGAATACCCGTAACGACTAAGAACAGCTACATGAACCATTTCAGCTATGTCTCTGAGATGGTAAAGCATCTGCAATACCTCTGGTATATCAAAGGTAGAGCCTGTGCAGGAAGAAAACTGTCATAAGATTTGGGGGCGCAGCTGTGTTTAATTACCTTGTTTGTTACGTTGACAACACTGTTACGTCATTATAGTGCGACTGTACCATCATGATATTTTAGAACTATGTTAGAAATATTATTATAATGTTTTCAGTGTGTTTTTTATAATATTATTATAGTGTTTTATAAAAATCATAATGTGAGTTCAATTTTACTCCACGACGGAACTCTTTCCGCACAGACTCGTAACTGCTCACCGCGCGCGCACTGCGTGATCGCATCAGGAATGAGGATAACCACAGGGAGACCGATGTAGCCGATATAGCCCGAAGGTAAGAAGGCAAAGCACATTGCTCGCTGAACGGATGCTCGAAAGGGCCAAAAAGTTCTAGAATGGCGACCGCAAACCGGAAGACGTTGCTTTGGAAGGACTCACACTAGGTAGACCGATGACTTGGTCAAGGTTGCAGGAATCCGCCAAATACTTGACACACGGGACCGGTCGATACGGCGGGCGACACTTGGGGGAGAGCTATGTTCAGCAGTGTACGTCTTTCGGCTGAAATGATGATGAACTACTACTGAAAAGCTGTAAGAAATCACCTTAAATGGGCAGCACTTGGGTATTACTCACAGGAAACCGTGGGCTTGCCACATTGCAATAAAGACCATAATCGCGCTACCAATGACTCAATACTTATTGTTTACTTGTACGTGCGCAAACACACTTTATTTCAACTGAGATAAGGGACAATATAGCCCGGCATAATAAGTCGATAGTATTATTTGCAATACGCAAAATGTTGATTAGCCGAAGGCGTACATAACAGTTATGTTTATCTGAGTACATAAGGCGCGGTCACTTTGTTTTGTACACAATGATGTTTGTGAGTAAAGTTTTACTAAAGACTGTCTTCCTTGGACTGTTGCAAGTCAACATCATCAACATCTTTCTGCCCTGGTCCTAAGTTACTTGTGGTCAGCGCAACACGTTTTCCTCTTCCATACCGTCGTGTCCACCGTCACGCTGTCACTGAATCCCTTTTCCTTGCAAATGCAATTTTATTCTGGTTCCTAAATCTTCAATCAGGAATTTCTCTGCACCTCGGAGTCTAGATTTGTACCAGGGTGGTAGGAAGAACCAGAACCGGGACGCATGGCAGATAGAAATGTAGGCCTATACTACAGATAATATAATCAAAAGCATCACAGATGCCTCGTCCCATACAAACGAACCGCGCTGACGTATAACTAGAGTTGTTCTACGGACTAAACCGATTATTTTATTAGAAGTACAACGAACGCGGTCGGTTCTCTCCCAAGAGATAGATGGTGTTACTTGCAAAAAAAAATTACTCGGTTCGTGAATATTTATTTCTTTAAATACCTACAGTTACGATTTGTTTTATAGTATTTTTTTGGCCATTTTTACAGCTTCGTTGTACCAAAATGTGTTACAATACAAATTCAAAAAATTCAAGTGGCATGCCTCAGGAATTTAAAACCGCGCCATCTATTGGAATCAATTTTTAATGATCCTTTCATATAATCTTTGAACTATAAATTAAGAGCCCAATATTCCATAATGTTGTGTTTAGGAGAGTTGATTAAACAAGAACATACAATTTTTATGATTAATTCTCGTAAATGTTAATTTTACAATAACAAATCGATGCATATCGCGCTACCTAGTGATATTTATTTGAACCATTTTTTTTTGTTAGCGCTGGAGCCCCGTGCCTATACATACCCAGAGGAGATGATTCCAGGCTATGATGATGAAAATATGCTCATTACATGGGACTTCTTCATAACTGGTGAAATGTGGGTGAAGTATTCACCTGTGCTCTTTCTGGGCATACAGGCGTGGTGTGACTTCTGGAGTGTCCATCCAAAATGATAGTCATACGTAGGTATACACGTCGATTAAACTTAAAGATGACTGAGCAGTTCGCTTTACACTGTGCTATACCTCCCTTCCACCCCCACTGTGACTAACCCCGTGTGCCGAGCCGCCATTATGTTTGATACTACCTTTACTATTGGACCCAATAAGTGGATGACGCGCCATAGTGTCGAAAATATGAAGTCTTTGTAATTGGCAATAGATCACGAACTGCCATGTCCGCATAGATAAGTTACATAGGTAACTGATAGACGCGGGTCCGTCTGATAAGATAAACAACGCTTTCACTAGACAAATATCACGCTTGTATGCCACCACAAAGCCCGGCAGGTAGACCCCTCGACCGAAACAATGAACAAGTAAAATTTAAAAACCCTCGACACATTTTTATTCCATGCTACAAAATGTATCTAGTTGTAGACACGCTTCGATCGTCAATCTATTGAACAAGTAATTATGATGACATTATATCTTGCGAAAACACCCTGATAAAAACAGTGAAACCCCCATAACTTATGAGCGGCTGAACCGATTTTCATCAAACATAGCTAAGAACACTTTCGATAAAGTCATCTTTCAAACAAAAAGAAAACGAAATCAAAATCGGTTCAGCCGTTTAGGAACTATGATGCCACAGACAGATACACAAATACATACGTGAAACTTATAACACCCCTCTTTTTCTGTCGGGGGTTAAAAAGCCATCGTGTCTCGCGTGAATCCAAATTTTAGGCACTCAAGGGCTTAAAGGCTTCCGCAGACAGACGTGACTCTTCAAAATAATGATAAGACATGTTATATTCATTTTAAAAAAATGTTGGCTTTAGAACAATTCCGCCTTGCCCATTTCATTATCGGACTATTAGACTTACGGCGATACATGGTGGACACTCCACCCATTTGCACTAAACGTTTTGGTAATACTTTCATAGTGCGTACAGCTTTGAATAGAATAGAATAGAATACTCTTTATTATGTACACCATAAAAGTTACAGAAAGTATAGAAGAAGTAAACATTACACTGGATGACACAATGGGCGGCCTTATCGCTAAAAGCGATCTTTTCAAGACAACCTTTGGATGGATTTAAAAAATGAAAGGAAAAACAGTACTGTAAGTAGTCTTTGGTGTACTATTTATAAATAAATTAATACATATATATATTATTTAGACAAATATATACAGTAATAAGTATGGAACAAAAACATAGAAATCGAGAAAAACAACTATTAAAGAGAGAGGTAGTGATTCTTTACCATAGTTTTAAAAATGGGCAGAGAATGAGCACGCCTTATTGACACGGGCAAAGCATTCCACAACCGCACCGCTTAAAAGATTTGTCATAAAAGCTGGTGGAATGCATCGGCATCTCTAGTCTCTAGCTTTGACGTGTAATACCCTGTCGAAGTCTGTTTCCTGATAGGTGGGTTACTTCTAGGCAAGCGTGCTTCACCGTCAACTACATCGTCGGTTACCATCAGGTGAGATAGAGACCAAACGCGAGCCTGTCGTAAATTAATAAGAATATAGATATGTAAAACAAAGAAAAAATTTATTTGTTAAATATCTTCATTATCATATATATACTTTATTTTGACTGCTGACAATTATCTCAAATATGGTGAATCAGGATGCCTGTGACGTCATCGTCACAACATGCTGGGCTGGCGCGTCGGCAAGGGCGCTGCGCGATGTGTAGCTCCTTATACGGCTAGCTGTGGGTGGCGAGAGTCGAGAGCCGACCTCGGAGAGAACTGGGCTTTGTTACCCAACTTAGCAGCTATAATATTATATGTAGTCAGCCACTGGTAAAAAATAGTCAAATTAATCACACTAATCATACCATTACACTAATCACACTATATATAATCACTCTTTATTTATTTATTTATTCAAGGATCACCAACGAGTGTTACAAAACCATAAATCTTACACAAAATACAAAAATTGGTACACATCAACATTATCCTGTAATGCACACTCAATTATAGGCTTAATATTATAAAGGCGAAAGTTTGTGAGTGTGCGTGTGTTTGTATGTTTGTTACTTCTTCACGCTCAGACGGCTGGACGGATCTGGATGAAATTTGGCACAGAGATAGATTATAGTAAGGTATGATTTTTATCCCGGGAAAATGTTCTCTCGGAGAATTTTCGACATTCAAGCGGGCGAAGCCGTTGGCAGATGCTAGTATATTATAAAGGCGAAAGTTTGTGAGAGTGCGTGTGTTTGTATCTTTGTTACTTCTTCACGCTCAAACGGCTGATCATGGCACAGATATAGATTTTAGTCAGAAATAACATAAATAGGATACTTTTTAACCCGGGAATATGTTCCCTCGGCATAATTTTTGTCTTTTTTAACCGGGAATATGTTCCCTCGGCATAATTTTTGTCTTTTTAACCGGGAATATGTTCCCTCGGCATAATTTTTGTCCTTTTTAACCGGGAATATGTTTCCTCGGCTAATTTTTGTCTTTTTAACCGGGAATATGCTCCCTCAGCATAATTTTTGTCTTTTTTAACCGGGAATACGTTCCCTCGGGATAATTTTTGTCTTTTTAACCGGGAATATGCTCCCTCGGCATACTTTTTGTCTTTTTTAACCAGGAGTATGTTCCCTAGGCATAATTTTTGTCTTTTTTAACCGGGAATATGTTCCCTCGGCATAATTTTTGTCTTTTTTAACCAGGAATATGTTCCGTCGGGATAAATTTAGTCTTTTTTAACCGGGAATATGTTCCCTCGGCGTAATTTTAGTCTTTTTAACCGGGAATATGTTCCCTCGGCATAATTTTTGTCTTTTTTTAACCGGGAATTTGTTCCCTCGGCATAATTTTTGTCTTTTTTAACCGTGAATATGTTCCCTCGGGATAATTTTTGACTTTTTAACCCGGGAATATGTTCCCTCGGGATAAATTTTGACTTTCACGCGGGCGAAGCCGCTGGCAGAAGGTAGTAATTATTATAAAGGCGAATGTTTATGAGTGTGTGGTTGTTACTTCTTCACGCTCAAACGGCTGGACGGGTCAATTGTCACATATATGCTGTGAGTAGTCGCGTATCGAATGTGATTCGACATACCTCTTGATAAATGACATGTTGTCGCAGCCGTGCGTGCTACCGCTGTCTCGTACAATATGTAAGGACATCAGTATTTTACGAGCCGGACTCTTTAAACTACATCTGGGAATAGGTTTTTATATTATGTGATTGTTCGATATCCGAAGACGTACGAAAGTTTTCGACGTCGGATAACGAACTTCGGAACGCAAATGGAACTGGGCAGGACAGCTGGCAGGGCGATAGGTGGAGTGTGGCCGACTATCTTCCAAGGACTGGAAGAAGAAGTATTGGTCATCCAGCGGCGAGATGGGCAGATGACATTGTTGCCAATGCAGCTAGATCCTGGTTGGCAATCTGTCTCTCTTTCTCCGCTTCTTCTAACCGAGTCGACGACGGGGCGTTGAGTTCCACGCGCGCCTCAAAGAGATGTCAGCAAAACTGACGGGGTCCGTTAGGGCCGATGCCTGTCTGGGTCGCGGATAAATTTGAAAGTGAGTTACCCGCGGTCATGGCACAAGCAAATGAAGGAAAACGTGTGGGTTTTAGTCAGTAAAAATCTCCTGCTTCACCCAGAGAAGTCATTTGAAGGCAGATCCTGGATGAGGCTGGCACAGAAACGGGGGGATTGACACAAGAACAGAGAGGCCTGTGCTCAGCCGTGACTGAAGTCGGGTGCGGATGACAATGATGATTGATCGCTCCTAGTGAGAAACTCATAACTTACTAATATAATAACAGCAACATAGGTCGATCTTCACGACTAAGCAACACTTGCCAAGGTCGGTGTGTGGATGGGTGACCATTCACTATCTGAGCCTGCTCCGTGCTTCGGACAGCACCTTAAGCCGTTGGTCCCGGCTGTCTTGGCAAGGGGTATCTAGTTACTGTGCTGTGGAGTGGAGATAGGCAGCCGCTCCATGTTAAAAGCTGTTATACGGCTACATCTGGTGAGACAGGAAGCCGACCGTAACATATTGGCATAATGTGTTTGTACTATAATCAATATGAACGGGGCAGGACTGTCACTAACATCGAAGAATAGGATTTTGTATAATGTGATTGCTCGCTCCTTCATCCTTGTAACATGTTGGTATTCAGTTAGACGGGTAGCGGAACACCTTCGATCACTAATTGATCGAAGCGGAACACATATTTTCCAAATTATCATTATAGACTAAATGTTGACCGCGACTTCGCCCGTGTTAATCAATCACGCCTCAATGACTGGTTTAATCGTATCGCACACTGCCAGACTATGGCCAGCCTGATACTAATCTTAGACTTTTTATCTCAGTAGTACGTGCCAATGGGATAATTTTTGACTTTGACGCAGGTGAAGTCGCTGGTAAAAACTGTATTTTGGTAATTTGTGCCTAGTAGTAAGTAGTCTGTCTGTTTATGTGCCACAATACTGCTTTAAAAGATGAGTAAACATGTAACATGGCATGAGATGTGCTGACGTGCATCGACTATTTTTTACTTTCTAATAACAATCCGTTTGAGTAAAAGCATGTTGCTGTTATGTTCACAAACCTGTTCTGTGATGTTTTATGTTATTTGAGTGCCGAACAAGCGGCCCAACTAATGGTGTTTTCTGATAGCTTTGGTTATCCATCTTCAAACATATTCTTCCGTCAGAATTTCGGTCACGGTGTTCAATCTAAACGACATACAGAAGTTAATTATAGTGAACAATAGTGTGTGCACCAACAGGTGCACTCTGTTCCTTTACTTTCATAGTCCTATTGGAAGGCGATCCGAGAAACATCAGGCCCAGGATCGACGGCTTCACGTGCTTTTCAAGACACGGAATTATCACGCCACTCACTTCCAAACTGCCGCAGACTAATTGCGTAAGTGACCAATCACGTGCGATTGTGGATTTCCGTCTATGAGATTAGTCGAATGATGGGGTCAAAACCCTTTGCATACGCAATTAGGCTGCTAAAGTTTGGAAGTTAGTGGCGTGCCAAACTCGTGTCTTGAGAAGCACGTGAAGCCGTTGATCTTGGGCCTGCTCTTTCCACAGTCATGTCGGACTCCCTTCCCATCGGCCTATGAGAGTAAAGGAACAGAGTGCACCTATTTGTGAACACACAACAATAATCTACTGTGTGCTTACCATAGATATAATAAACAAGGAGATATGCCCGGTAGACGAAAATATATCGGAAACCTGTGTCTCCAGTTTGCCCCTACCACACGGCAACTACTACACATGCAGTTCAGTAAAGGCAATAGATACGCAGTCGCGCACACACCCGCATTTCTAAAATCAGAACGTACTACACAATAAATTATAAACCTTATCCCTTCAAGCACAGCGTGTATATACCAATCACCGTACAAATTACGCACACAAAAACATCGGTCGCTATCGTTGTGCTATGCAAAAGCAATTTATTTTACATACACGCTAGTGATTGACTAAATCGGAAACTTATCGATTCACCCATTTATTATTGTACAATTTTTTTTGTTTACTTGAAAATAAATAAAAAAACGGTTTGTCCAGAAAATGTTATAGTTAAAACAAATATGCAGCTAAAAATATAAATTATTAAGTAAATCAAAAAATTCAAACAATCAAAAATCCGGTTACTTTGGTTTAGGCTTTCATAGCGTAATGTTTAATTTATTTTTAATGTAGCAAATTTTAATTGTTTTGTGCTGCTATTATTGTTATTATGTTATGAGTCTGTTTTACTTGAAATAAATAAATTGAATTGAATTGAAACAGGAGATATTGTTGAACCCTGCTAGTGCTATGGTGTTTAATCACTGACCCGTAAAGTGGAGGTATTTGTGCAGCACTTGACACTTTGATATTATTGGGGTTGCATTTTTTGTCAAAAAGTTGGTTACGCATTTCTCTACTACACTGTAAAATAATCAAAATAAGTAATACACATTATTTCCCATCGATTTTCCAACCGGTTGAAAACGGTTGACAAATTGAAAATAAAATATAATAACAATATTTCATTCGTCATCGACATTGTTATCGATAGCCTACGTTAGTGGATCTGCACAAGCACATCACTAACTCGTCGCAAGGAGCAGCGGCCGTACTACGCGATGCATCCGCTCAATGATGTATCGTTTTGTGATTTTTACATTGCTTGTCCAGTCACTTAGCGACAAACTTAGGTAATGGTTAGGAAGCAATGTATTTAATGCAAAAATAGTACAGTCGCTGTGATATTTCAATACAAAAATAACATAGTAGAAGCAAGAAATATTTTACGATTTGTTGTTTTTCATGATTTTAAAGACAAATATAGTGAAATACTTGTACTCACTTACAGTAAGTGATTCTATGATTTACAAAGTTTTGGTTTAGGCTTCGCTTTTTACAAGAAACCACTGAACAACACGGCATTCTTGTAATTTTTCACGATGACGGTCGAAAGCGCACTGTTTAGCGGAGACCGGCCATTTGCCTGTGACATGCTCAGTCAGCCCACGTCGCGCGGACACCGACACGCCCCCTTGCCACTTCTCCTGTATTTTATATTTCTATGGTGCTTACTATTCTGCGTTTAGATTGACCACCGTGACCGAAATTCTGACGGGGGGATATGATTGAAGATGACCAAAGGTATCAGTAAACATCATGCCAAAAACTTTTTTGCAGGACGTGGGAAACAAACCAAGGACTCAACACCCGGCAGTCGTGCTTTTGACGAAAACGTCTCATGTGCCTTTTTGGAAATTTCGGAATCATCATTTTGGGAACGAAGGATAACATCAACAGTGACACGCTTCAAAACGACACAAAACAACGCTGCTGACTATTTCAAAAGGTGAAAAATATTCCGTAGTGGAATAACTGACTCATATTACGAAATAATCCTATACGCAAAGATAAAATATCGTTATAAAGTGCATTGACGCACCTCAAGGTTGTTTGGTCTACATTCAACAAGTCAACGACAGATAACGACTTACAAGAGCTGTATGTTCCATTATCGGACTACAAGAAGTACGGCGATGCGCCATCGGTACATAGTGGACATCCATACGCACTAAACGTTTCGGGAATACATTCATTGTGCGAACAGCTTAGGATTGGAATTCTCTGCCGGAGTCTGTTTCCTGATAACTACAACAGCTCTTTAAGTCAAGAGTGAAAGGGTTACTTCTAGGCACACCATCGCTTACCATCAGTGTCAATCATCTATCTCACATAGATGATTGACTGCGACCCTATCAATGATAAATACGTATTATTTAACCATCGGGAATTCTAATATATGGTACAATAACCTATATAATATCCAACTGTTTAAGTCCTTACAAATAAATAACGCATTATAAGGGAGCTCTGAGTTCCTTTCTATATGCAAATTGAGCACATATTCTTACTCAAATAGTGTTATTTCTACGCAAATACCGTTTAAGGTTTAATTAACATCTAAGTTTCTTGAGAGATTCAGAAACAGTTGTATTTGGTTGTATTCTATAGGTAGAATCGAACCTAATGGCGGCGTGGAACACTCCTTGTCACGTCGCTGTGCGGTAAAAATGTCATGTCATGAGACAGGTAAGCAGCGGTGACGGATGGGGTAATGCGCAGCAAAAAGCGTGCTTCTCAGACATCAATAACTTAAAATCGACCTATGCTAAGAAGTGGATTACATCATGTGGAAGAAAACTCGATAACGAAGAGTAGGCAGAACAGATTAACTTAAACAGTTCAAATGTGTACCTATATTTGTGCTACTCTGTAATTCCTTTTAAGGGCTTATCAATTCATTTCAACTAGAATATCGTCCCAAAGGCGACGTCAAGTTAGCGTCAGAAAAGAAAGTTTAACTATACCTAATGTTTTTTAAATAGATTTTAAATTTTGCCCATCCTTAGTTATTGTGGTCACAATAACAAGTACTTATCGACGAGTCACAAGAGTGGTCATGACACTTTACAGAAAGTGTTAAGTGTCGACTGTCCACGTCAGTGTCATGATTGTCGACGTGAGTGTCTTCTTTTCAACCCCTAACAAAACAGAGAAGTGTTAAAGTGTATACTCCCTGTTTTTGTAACTCACTTGTTATGTTATAAGTTCAGCAGCGATTTGTCTACATATTCCGATGTTGTTCACTCTGTGGAGACAACTGATCCAATTAGAGAATTTGATTCATACGCGTGACTCAGGCGTCGCCGCGCCGGATTCCTAGCGTGCCTTACCGCTGTACATCATGCCATTGTACTCCTTGTCACCTACAGTTACAGTCGGTTATCGCATGCACAGCTGACGTCAGAAAACTTTTAGTTTTAACGATATAATTTGTTGTATTATTTTAATGTTAATTCGTTAGAAAGGAGTTTCAGTGAAATTCATGATACATAATTGATGTTCTCTAATAACTTTTACTTGTCTTGTATTTTTTAAGGTTTCAAAATCTTTTTAAACATAGGCGCAACAATTAGCGACGAGAAATAGCTGCCCACGTCATTCTGGAAGCAAGATCAAGGCTTCTCAAATCTCAACAAAGGCTGTGAAGAAGCCCCTAGGAGGAAGCTTCTGTGCTTCTGTGCGGAGCTAGGCTGGCTATGTTAGCCAAGACCCCCACGCAGTAACCGAATGGGAGACCAAGTGCAGATACTGGTGTCTATATACGTACTTGCTTTGTATATATATATACGTAGGTATGTCACATCAAGGGTGGCCGATAGATGCAAACCATCGGGAAGCCAAGATGTATTCCCTTAGGTAAGACATCGTGTGTTGACAGGTCGGTGGTCGACGGTGAAGCACGCTTGCTACAACTCCTAGAAGTAACCTATTCACTCTTTACTTAAAGACCCCTAAGTTCTAAGCACCACGAAACATAGAGCGGCAGGGAATTCCACTCCACAGCCGTTGACTGCTGGACATAGGCCTCCCCGTCACACATTCTCCTATGCTTATCATATCCAGGCGACTAGGTGCACGGTCCACCTAGCGCGAGGCCTTCAAATGCTGGTAAGGTACGGTAGTATGTCGTAATCTGTGAAAGTAAATCCGAGAGTAATCTTATTCTGAGATAGCATACCGGTACCCATGATAGTATTATGTACAGTCGGCTTATGTAACTGTGACGGTGACTTTGAGAGACTTAATGAGGACTGCTAATTTATTTAATGAGTTAGTGGTAGAATAATGTGTGTTATAGGCATATTATATAGCTGTGCAAACTTACAAACAAGCATAAAATGTACTTGAGATTCACACAGACAAGGGAAGCATGACAAAATCAGTGTCGGTAGAACAAGATTGTAGTTAAACTCTAACACACTAATTGCGTAAACGTTTTGCCAGCTTGCACACACGCGCTCCTCTTCATTTTGACAACTCAACAATGTAAAACACGCAATGAATACTTTCATTACGTGTTTTAGCCTATAACTTTTCAGCCGTTCAGAACACTGGTGCAAGATTGAAGTAACTTAGAAGTACCCAGCTCACCTTGTACCCCAAATGACATAAAACACTATTGCTATGCGTTGCATAAAATGATAATAGAACAACTCAATTTATGCAACACAGAACACTGCATGCATAGTATCATAGCCACAGGCCGGTGATGACTGTTATACACACGTGGGTACAAGATACGCTACAGATAATGTAAAGCGATTTCTTGGCGAACGGCGAACCAGCTACCGGCCCAATAAAATTGATGGTCAGTGGTCAGCGCTGCGTACAGTTGCGTGAAGTTGGCCACAGTGGTTGCACAGTAGTATATCAATTAATTTAAAAATCAAGGATACACATTCGCGAACTGGCAGGCCCCCTGATCCTCCGACTGCACAGCATGATTTATTATTGTTTACAGTTTTTAGTTCGCTTGTTGAGCAGTCGGGTTTTTGATTTTTAAATCAACTTTTTTTTTACAACTTTTTAGATAGGTATCATTTCTTTATTCGAAATTCTTTTAAACATAAAAGTGTTACATATTTTTGTAATCAGGACGGTGACCATAAGCTCTTAGAGTAAGGTTATTTTGAGTGTGTGTAAGTGACAGATGTATATGACTTATATACATCTGTCACTTACGCGATCTCAAAATAACCTTACTCTAAGAGCTGATGGTCACCCTTCCAACTCTTAAAACTCTTCATTTTGATACCCCATTCGATGGGTTTAGAAGGAAATAAAATTAGGACTCGCACAATATGGCGCCCAAAGACCGCCATGTTTGTTTTTTTTTTTTTAAATTCACCTATCCAAGAACACTTGGGCTGTCAAGAAGTATCTAACGATGTCAATTAAATAAATCCGTCTAGCGGTATGATAGATATGAGGTAATAAAGAATATTACATACATACAAACAAACATACAACATACGCGCCAAAAACATAACCCTTTCCTTGCAATCGGATAAAAAAAAAACAGCAGCGCGGCGTGCCTTGCGCATCGGAACCGGGGACGCCTATGTTCAGGCCGGCCAATAAGATTGGCATTACTGTACCTGCCTTAACAGAAACGAAGCAGAAATGTCTCGTGCTAGTAGTTTTTATAATTAGGTATCATTATTGGCGCACGCTTGATTGACACAGAAAAAATCACAGGTTTTAGCTGTCTGCCAAGTCATTTCCCAACTTGCCTGCGGGGCTTCCAGTCTAACCGGATTCAGCTGGATATAAGAATGTTACATGGAACTGCCTCTCTGACCTCCACAACCCAGTAACTGGCTAACACGGTATTCTTTGGCAAGACTGGTGTCAGATTTGCTGCCTTCTGACTACCTGTACCTAACAACTGTCAAAGATCATTAAATGGCAGCCGGGAGCAATGACGAGACACGGATGAATTTCGGTGTTTAAAGATGGTCACCCAACCATGGATAGACCTCGGCAAGCGTTGCTTAACCTCGAAGATCGATCCGTGCGGCTTTTAAACCTTCTCCTAAGTAAACAATAGTGCCGAAAATACGGCCTACCTCTCGGCTTATCTCTTTTTTTACCGCCCGCGTGGTATTAGTACTTCTCCCAATCCTTACATAGTACAAAACAAAGTCGCTTCCCGCTGTCCGCCTGTCCCTATGCATGCTTAGATCTTTAAAACTACGCAACGGATTTTGATACGGTTTTTTTAATAGATAGGGTGATTCAAGAAGAAGGTTTACATGTATAATACACACGGGCGAAGCCGCTGGCAGAAGCTAGTATCTTTATAAATTACCTATAGCCTATGTATTAATCTGATGTATAAGCTATATTTCGGTAAAGTTTCATCAAAATCCGTTTAGTAGTTTTTGCGTGAAAGAGTAACAAACATCTATCCATCCATCCTCGCCAAGTTTATAATAATTATGTAAGTAAGATTGGGTCGTGTGGTATCCTAATAAACGTCACAACACTAATTGGTTACGTCTACGCAGTATTAAGTTGTCATACACAGCGGTGACTGGACGTTCCCATTCAGTGCTGTGTGCTTACTGATAATCTGGTTATAAACCCAAACCCCTAACTAGTGTAACTAGTGAACACCACAGATCGCGCGGTGAAGCACGCTTGCCTAGAAGTAACCTATTCATTCTTTACTCTGCCAGTCGTGCACTGTTTTGTCAAAAGATGCAATCAGCTCCACATTGCATTGTGACACATTGTATTGTGCTCTTAGGCACACTATTGCGCACGCTGACGCAACAGACGGCACACTTGTTCAAGGACGTACTCTTTCGGTAGGTAAAGTTATGGACTCAACTATGAAATATGAACGCCGAATATTCTCTCAGTATTATTTCTAATGAGTTCTTATGTAATTGGTTGGTAAACAGTTTGACGGGTAACTTGATCTTAGTGTGAGGATGTGGCCACCTGAGTGCGAGTTTTTACTCACGCTCATTCGCGTAAACGTAAACGTCAATTTGTATTGAAACTGGATAAGCGCCGTCTGAGGACGGTAAGGAGAAACCTCTTTTTTGTATACATTTTGACATAAGAGATCGTTTACGTTATTACGAGTGAGTACGTTAAAAAACTCGGAATAAGCACACTGGTAAAGCTGCCTCTGAGAACCCCACAGGCCTCTGACTTAGCTATTTCAGACTTACATTAACTATATAAGTCCAGGTTTCCTAACAATGTTTGCCTTCACCGTTACCTGTGATGTCCAAGATAAACTTAGAAAGAACATATGAATTTGAAAAAGTTACATTAGTACTTGTTCGGTATTGAACACACGACCTCAAGTACGAGAGCTCCTGTGTAGAGCAATTTCAGATTTAGATTTGTTAGAATCGGCGTCATCGCCGCGTCACATCTTTTCTTGCACTGTCGCGTCGCTTCTGTCTAGGGGAACCTTTATGAGCTGCCACCGGCACTAAAATTTCTTCCAATCGGAACATGACAGAAAAAGGTAACGCAGGTGAAACGACTTCCCCGGTTGATTTGATTGAGATTTGATGGATCCTTCGAACTCAGAGATTTTTGGATGAATAATCAAGCTTGAAGAAGCGGGGCATCCGCAAGCGTGTCACGCCGTATTTATCAATACGCCACATGTTTCACTATAGTTTCGAAAGAAATGTCGTAGCAGTCGAGGATTCGACACCCCTTCGGCTCAACCAGCTACATTTGAATATTTTCACCACTTAACAAATAAAATGTTGGTCGTCCTGTAGTGATTTGGGCATGAAACATTACTGCTATCACGGTTAAAACCAACCTGGTTAACGGTGGCACAGGAGTGTGGGGATTGGTACGAGAAAAGATAGGCCTATGCCCAGCAGTGGGCGAAGCCAGGCTGCGGATGATGGATGACAAACAAAAAAACGGTAAGTACTGTGAAGGCCGTTATATTGAAATACCACCCACATACCTAAGCGGGAACTAAGCCATTATGTTTATGCACACATACACTAAAATTTACCTTAACTTTTCTTCTACCTACGAATCCCACGATGTAAGAACCACAGAATGACATTGTTACGAAAAAATATAAATAGTGCAAAAAACCAGTATGCCCATTTGTGTTCAACCATGGTTCAACCAGTTGGTCTACTGTCTAGCCATGTTTAGAACGTATAGCATGTTGTGTACGTGTGGTAGTATTCCCACTTAGTATGCATCATCATGGTCATCGTATATTCTAATTATATGTATAGTCACTGCGATTGATAACTTGATAGCGACAGCGTGAGGTACAGTTCGATCCAAACTGAATGGTGGCTCGGAATATGACGCTAATCGCCACGCAGTAACAAATATATTTAACAGCAGAGCGACCTTCCTGATGAGCCGACGCGATTCGATATATATCAAACCGATAAGCGATTTTACTAAGCAAAATCATCTTCCACATGGACGCACTGCGATGCAATTCGAGCAATCCGCACTTGAAATTTTCTTAGAAAACACGTGCGCGATATCGCCTATCAACGCAATTTACATTGCTTCGTGCCATCTGGAAGATCCCTAAGGCTCACTTGCGTGAAAATTTAACTCAGTTAGTTGCTACCTTGAGGTAAAACAACCAACTCTGAGTTAAGTTTTTCGTGCAAGTGGGCCTTACAGTGTCAATTAACGCTAGTATTGTAATTGTAGTCTGCATTTTTTTCCATCGCTATATATACAGATGCGTTAGTTCACATGTGACTAAGTACATATTGACTAGTGAGTGCACAAAAGAACTCAGGTAGTATTGTATTCTTTCGCACGTATGTTTTGCGATGCGACGGAAACGGCCCACAACTTGTGCTATGATATTTGAACTGTTTTATAGACACGTTGAATCAATCAATCGTTTCAATGGTTCAATTAAAATTGGGTATGGTTATAACGGTGAAGGAAAACATCGTAAGGAAACCAGCATATCCTAGAACTATAAATTCGAAGACATGTGATAATGTGACATCCACCAACCCGCAATGCGCCCGCATGGTTATTAGGCTTGTGGGCACGCCCATCTAGCCCACAACGGTGGATCCGCGCTTGCCTATGAGCCATTCATAACACGATGTCGTGTTGGCCCAGTGGGTAAGACCTCGCCTCTCTCACTTGAGGTCGGGGGTGCGAATCCGGGCAAGTAACAATATGACTTTTTCAATTCATCTCAAACATCGCTGACAAGGTTCAGGGAAAACATCGAGACGAAATCTGATCTTATAATTAGGTAGTTCTTTATAAGTTTGTGGTCAATTAATGTAATTGCTGCAAGGCATTCCAGTGCTAGGATAAACGATTAAATAAATAAACAAAGTGCCTATTTAGGGAGAGGCCTGATTATTATTAAATAATACAGGGTAAATGCATTGTATTCATTATATTTTTGTCAGAGAAGACCTAGTCAATTACAGAAATAACTTGTTTATCCTTATTGTTTACTCTCAGATTAGATTTTAGGGTCCAATATACCCGAAGGGTCCAAAAGGTATTACTGTAACTCACGTGTCCGTCACACGGGTTTTACGGCCAAACAGTTGGGTCTACAGTCTTCAAACTTTCACAGTACAAGCATGTTGTAGACCCAAAGCCAAGCAAATTGTCAAAAAGTATTTTTTTAAATGTTTTTAAGGGGGCTCTCATACAGATAAAGAGAAGTTTGGAATTTTTAATAGACCTACCCCATCGAGTGGGTATCGTTGCGAAGAGCTCGTTGAGTAGATAAATTCTGTATTTTTAGTTATAAAAAATAATGGAAAAAAAGGAGTGAGTACCCACCAAATTAAGCAATTTTTACAAAATTATGTGCAGAGGTTTTTATAACTTTCCATTGACCTATGAACTTGAGATTTGGTGATAATGTTTATTATTACGTATATTTTTCTAACACATACCATTGTATCGATAAATCAGATTTTTCAAGAAATTATCTCATTTCTCCTATTACAACCAACTTAAATGTGCGGTTTAGTATGGAACTCTAAATGTGCGAAGTCCGAAACGCACTTGGCCGGTTTTCATGAATTGTAGGTACTATTTAATATTATAGTTGAGCGCCAAGATATTCTACTATTCAGGCAGAGGCTAACCACAGAGTCGTAAGATAATCCTCCTTGCATATCATTGCACAGGAAGTGACACATTACATGACAGTTATGAACTGTATGTGTGTGTATGTGTCATTATTTAATAGCAGTGTATCATTTGAAATGATCACTTATTTTTTTGTTATCCACCCAGGTGATCACCATCAGCACGTAGAAGACGCCCTGTGACCTCTTAACAGACCACCCCCCTCTGTGCAATGCCTGTCAGGGCACATCCCTGGGGAGGCTGAAAAAGCGCCTCCCCTGAGCCTCGCTGAACCTGTGTGTTTGCTGTGTGGGTCCTAGGAAAACTCTGGCTTTAATGTGGCAGACCCAGGCGAAGATAGCGGGATTGATTGACAGGATCTGTCCACAATTACAAAACCCAGGGGAATGCAAAGAAGGAGGGCCACTGAGACTTTATCCAATTACTTTCCAGAGATAACCTCCTACAAACTGTTACACTGAGAAAATCGATCGAGATGGGACAT
Source organism: Orthosia gracilis (assembly GCA_947562075.1). Classification (NCBI taxonomy): domain Eukaryota; kingdom Metazoa; phylum Arthropoda; class Insecta; order Lepidoptera; family Noctuidae; genus Orthosia; species Orthosia gracilis. The sequence goes on from OX387276.1 coordinate 15,255,506, forward strand.
CACTGTGTTGCCCGCCAAATGGGACAGCACTAACTTTTCTCTCGACTTTTGACAGTTGCTTCGCGCGCGAGTCGTTTTGTATTTAAGTTGTGAATGTCTTAAAACTTGATTAAACTGTGAATAAAGTCAATTCGTTTTAATAAATTTCAGAAGTGGCATTCATTTCATGCTTACATAGTGGAGTACGCTCGTAAAAAGTTATAAAAACTGATTTTGTACATAGAACAAGTGCCGATTGAAAGTGACAATTTGCTTCCAATAATAACTTAACAAATGGATGTGTGATAAGTGTAAATAGCTCAAATATATACTATTATTACCATTTCTAGTTTAGGATTTACGTGTTTCATAAGTTTGAAAACATTACTTTGTGGGAAACACGTCCCGACATGTTGACACAGGAATCATCGACGCCACACCGTTCCTCGTTGGTGCTTGCCAGTTGGTAAGCTGTATCCTGTATCCTGAATCTCATGTCTATATTATAGTGGTTACATTGGCCTTATTGTGTTTTGTTAGTGGAACATTTGAAATTAAGTTCAAAGGAGTTACTTACATAAATGTCAATTGATGAGTGAACATAGACTGATATTTTATTGTGAACTATTTTATAATCTGGTTGAGTGCTAATTTAGATAGACTTTAACCTTACATTTTACTGTGCATGGTACCAATTACCAAGAACAACAAATATTTTGACATAAACTTTTATAATAATTGTCAGGATTTACAACTTAATTCTATTTTTAATTTTCAATTTGGACTCATCTCACTGAAACATTTGATTGTATTTTATTGAACTGTGAATTGTTGTACCTTGTGTATATTTTGTTACTTTAATTCCATTTTGTGTGTTTAATATGGGTCGACATAAGTATAAGAGACGCTCTAGGAGTAGCTCAAGTTCTTCCTCCTCTGATAGTGACAAGAAGAAAATTAGAAAAGATTTAAAACATAAGAAGAGGCGAATAGAAGCTCTTGAGGGCTTGATCAGGGAGCTGCGGAAGTCAAAGAATTATGGTAGATCTCAATCTCCATCAGCCCGATCGCCGAGCTCAGTCGTTGAAGTGGTATCAAAGGAAGCTTCAAGTAATAATGTTACTGTGCAGCCTATAGTTCGCTATGTTGGTCGTAGTGATTTTATATCAGAGTTCAACCCACAAACTACATCAGTACCAGTAGAACATTGGATACGTAATTTAGAAAGTACGGCAAAAATGCATGGATGGGATGAACGGACATTAATTTGTAACTGTACTTCTAAGCTGGCTGGATATGCAAAGGGGTGGTATGAACAACAAGCATCCTACGAAATAAGCTGGAGTGAGTGGAAGGATAAGTTGATAAAGGCATTTCCATTCACTAAAAATAAATTGTCTCAAATTAGAGACCTTGTGAATCGAGTCAGACTCCCAAGTGAAGACCCAATATCATTTTATTATAGTAAGTTAGGGTTAGGAATGTCATGCCAGCTAAGCGACGACGTTATCACCGAAGCTGTAATTGGTACACTGGGTGACAAACTAATGGAAGTTGGTGCAAAGTCTGCTGGATGTCATGACACAAATTCGCTACTGCGTTATTTGGCTAGCATTAATACTTCAAATAATGAAGAACTAGAAAAATCAGGATCAACACAAAAAAAAGGAAGGACACAGCCAGAATTTGAAATGCTATTCTTGTGGGAAACAAGGCCACAAGGCAAATAGATGCCGCATAAATAAAGAAAATAGAAAAATAAACAAAAATAAGGAATTAAAGAAATGCTCTTTTTGTGATCGTTCTGGCCACATAGAATCAGAGTGTTATAGGAAAAAGAACTCAAATAAGCATTGTTCTTTTTGTAAAATGAATGGACATACTCTAGAAGAATGTAGAAAGCAATCTAAGACTGGATCACAAAACAGGGTAGTCCGAAAAGTTCAAACTGTTGGTTGTGATTCTTCAGACAGGAAATACTTTAAAGATGTACTGGTTAACGGGACTAATGCAAAAGCATATTTAGATTTTGGAAGCTTGTGTAACACTATGAGACAGAGCTTCTGTAAGAGACTTAATCTGCAAATGACACCTAATGACACAATTGTTATTAAAGGTTATGGAGATGCAATGATCACACCAATGGGGTCAGTATTAGCATCCCTCATTATTGATGGTGTAGAAAAACAAAACCAATTTTATGTTGTACCTGATCATGTTCAAGAAGTTGACGTGCTCATTGGACAGACATTCACAGAATCGCCGGACTTGGTTATTATTAAAACTCCAACTGAATTAAATATTTATGAAAATGAGATAGCGTTTCAGGTGACCGAATTATGCGAGTCGCTTAAAAAGGTTTGCTTGTATCCAGAAACCGGTGTTCAACTTACTCCTGGAATAAATAAAGTTCTAGTACGACTAGATCCTGTTGTTACTGGTACATTGAATATAAAACACAATGAACAGAGAAAACCATTGAATGAGATTGATGTGTTGAGTGACAATGTATCTGCAACTGATGGTCATTTAGTAATTAAAGTAATTAACAAGACAAGCACATTTATAGCATTACAGGAAAAAGAATGCATTGCAAGAGCTGAAGTGACTGAACGAAATCTGGAAGTAATTGACGAACTCAAGATTGGAAAACAATTGACTGAAAAGGAAAGGGCTAGTCTAACCGACTTATTGAACAGATATAACCACTGTTTCTCTGGAAACGGAATGGAATTGGGAAACTGCAGTGTGGAAATGAGTATCAAATTAACGGAAGAAAAAATAATAAATTACAAACCCTACAGGATGTCATTTCATGAGAGGGATATTGTCAGAGATATTATAGGAGAACTTTTAAGTGCCAGAATCATTGAAATCTCCAAATCTCCTTATGCTAGTCCAGTCATACTAGTAAAAAAAAAGGGATGGTGGTCACCGTTTATGCGTTGACTACAGAGCACTTAATAAAATCACCGAGAAGGAACGGTATCCTTTGCCAGTCATACAGGATTTGCTGGACAGACTTGTGGATCAGTCTGTATTCTGCTGTTTAGATTTGGCGAATGGGTATCACCAGATTAGAATTGCGGAAAAGTCTAGACCACTGACAGGATTTGTTACGACTGATGGGCACTATCAGTATAGAATGATGAGTTTTGGCCTATGTAACGCTCCAGCAGTATTTCAGAGGGCAATGAATGAAATACTAGAGCCAGTCATTCATTCTTGTGCAGAAGTATACATTGACGATGTTATAGTTTGGGGTAAGGATAATGAAGAATGTTTGACTAATTTGGAGAAGGTGCTTGAGTTGATCGAACAGTCAGGTGTAAAATTGAAAAAGAATAAATGTACCTTTCTTACTGAGTGTGTGGAGTATTTAGGGCATGAAATATCAAGCGGTGAGATTCGACCATCATCTCACAAAATAACTGCTGTGACCAACTTCAAGACTCCTACCAATATTCACGAGTTGCGTCAGTTTCTTGGTCTTGCGAGTTATTTTCGCAAGTTCATCCAAGGATTCGCAACCATTGCACGACCACTTACGATGCTCACCAAGAAGACTGCTGACTGGCATTGGGGGACAGATCAGGAACATGCTGCACAAAAGTTAAAGGATATACTTACCTCAGACCCAGTTCTCGCCATTTATCACCCTGGAAGAGAAACCCAAGTTCACACAGATGCATCAAAAGTGGGCCTTGGTGCTATATTGCTTCAACGTCAATCTAAAGGAGAAATGAAGGTTGTGGCATATGCAAGCAGGCAGACCACAGCTACTGAAGAAAAATATCACAGCTTCGAGCTAGAAGCTTTGGCTGTTGTGTTTGCTATTCAACGGTATAGAGTATATCTTTCAGGCATTAAGTTTCGTATTGTAACGGACTGTTCTGCTTTACGCCAGGCTTGGCTGAAAAGAGATATATCTCCGCGCATTGCTCGCTGGTGGCTCGACCTACAGGAGTACGACTTCGAAGTCGATCATAGACCGGGTTGTACTATGGCGCACGTAGACGCCCTTAGCCGTAATCCTCTTTTAGTACAACACATAGAAGAGAAGGATTTGATAGATGCGCTGCAAGAAGGAGATGAAGAAATTCAAAAATTAATTTTAAACTTGAAACTAGAACAAGATGCTAATAAGAAGAAGAAAAATGGACTGGCTAAGGATTATAAGATTGTGAATGGGAAATTGTGTCGATTAGTGAACAGTGATTATAAGCCAGTGTTACCCAGAGGCGCGAGGTTTCATATTCTAAAAATATATCATGATGAACATGGACATCTAGGTTCAGAAAAATGCTTGGAAGCTATTCAAGCAAAGTATTGGTTCCCTAAGATGAGAAAATGTGTTGACAAATATGTGGCTAGTTGCATTGGGTGCCAGTTCACAAAGAAACCGACAGGGAAGCAAACGGGATTACTACATCCAATTCCAAGAGTAGCAGTTCCATTCCACACCCTACATGTGGATCACTTGGGTCCATTCTGCAAGAGCAATGGTAAATCTTATGTCTTCGCAATTATAGATGGTTTCACCAAATTTGTGTGGCTGGAAGCAGTGGCTAGTGCTAATGCCAAGGGAGCGGTAGCGACATTAAATAAATTTAGTAGCGTTTTTGGTTACCCTGTGAGAATAATAAGTGATAGGGGAACCGCATTTACATGCCGAGAATTTGAGGACTATTGCAACAATAAGGGTATAAAGCACATACTGAATGCTGTGGCCTCACCAAAAGCAAACGGCCAAGTTGAAAGGCTAAACCGCACTATCTTAAATTCGCTTACTGCACATATGGGTGAGGAGCAGAAAGGTTGGGATGCATACTTGTCCAAAGTTCAGCTAGGAATTAACTCAACGGTTAGTCAAGGGACGGATAAATCTCCTCTGGAGTTACTCTGCTCTTTGAGACCCCGATTAGCAAAGGATATAGTAGGGGGAGTCCTAGTGGACAATGTAGATGCACTTCGAAAAGAAGCTGCTCAAGTAATAGACAAGAAAGCTCATAAAATGAAGACTCGATATGATCGCACCCGACGTCTGGGAGCGCCTGTTAGAGTTGGCCAGTTAGTAATGGTAGAGCGAAAAAACTTGCGTCCTGGTCTTTCAAGTGGGAAGTTAGTTCCCAAGTATGCGGGACCCTACAAAGTAACCGCTATTTTACCCAACGATCGCTATGAAGTGACCTCAGTGGTAAAGGGGAAGCGGGTTTATAAAAATATTATTGCCCGAGACAAAATTAAAATATGGCGCTCTAGATCCGAAAGCTCCTCATCAGCTGAGGAATAGAAGTTTGATGTTATTTCTTATGTATTACATTGAAAAAAAAAAAAAAAAAAAAAAATTAACACTTGCCTACGGGGCCTACATAGTGGTTATTCAGCGCTTGCTTACGGAGCCTATTAAACACTTGCCTTCGGGGCCTACACAGTGGTTATTCAGCGCTTGCTTACGGAGCCTCTTAAACACTTGCCTTCGGGGCCTACATAGTGGTTATTCAGCGCTTGCTTACGGAGCCTATTAAACACTTGCTTTCGGGGCCTACACAGTGGTTATTCAGCGCTTGCTTACGGAGCCTATTAAACACTTGCCTTCGGGGCCTACACAGTGGTTATTCAGCGCTTGCTTACGGAGCCTATTAAACACTTACCTTCGGGGTCTACATAGTGGTTATTCAGCGCTTGCTTAGGAGCCTATTAAACAATTGCCTCTGGGGCCTGTATAGTGTGTGACAGCGCTCGATTATAGTCTTATAACACTTGCCTTCGGGGCCTTCATAGTGTTTGTTAAGTGTCTGCTTTCAGTCTCTTAGCACTTAAACCCTTATCCACACTTGCCTACGGGGCCTACACAGTGTGTACCCATTTCCAAGTGGTATCTAATTACCAGTGTTGACGGCACTTGCCTACGGGGCCTACGCAGTGTCTCGTGTAGTACCTGCTTTCGGAGCCTTGTACTACTATTTTCTCCTCAATACTCACACTTGCTTCCGGAGCCTTAATGTGTGATAATATCTCCAACCGATGAGGGTGTGTGGCGATTTCAAGAACACCAGCGTACGGGCCTGAATGCAGGAGGTCTTCCACATCGTGTCGTTCATTATCTCCTTCGGGGGGCCGAAGGATTTCAGGAAGGCCGAACTGTTACACTGAGAAAATCGATCGAGATGGGACATCACTGTGTTGCCCGCCAAATGGGACAGCACTAACTTTTCTCTCGACTTTTGACAGTTGCTTCGCGCGCGAGTCGTTTTGTATTTAAGTTGTGAATGTCTTAAAACTTGATTAAACTGTGAATAAAGTCAATTCGTTTTAATAAAACAAACAAATTTACCTCTTGATAATATCAGCTTGGACATATAATCGTGTGTCTTTTCTTGAGATGATCACTTTGTTATCTGCATGATAGCTGTGATTCTGAGTGCACAGATAAGCACATAGTGCCTGTCTGTTGTGACAAGGGATTTGTATTCATTCGGTTTTTATTATCTTATCAAAAAAATTGTATTACTAGCAAGTGAAGGGGCTTGTCTGAGGAAATACTAACCACTATATAACTTTTATGAAAGCAGTGATGACCCAGTGGAATCAGCCGCGACTTACTAGTTGTTGGTCGCTGGTTCGAACCCAAGGAGGCTCTTTACGTTGAATAAATCATTTTCATCACCACTGCTCTCAAAACGGTGAAGGAAAACATCGTGAGAAAACATGTATGGCACAAACAGGCATGTCTAAGAACCAATAATTTGAAAACATGTGACATCTAAGCCGCATCGGGCCCGCATGGTGGATTACGGCCCATTCCCTCTCACAGAGAGGAGGCCTATGTCCCAGCAGTGGAAACATTAATAGGCTGCAGATGATGTAAGAATCAGTAAGACAATAAAAAAAACTTTAAATTATTGTCAAAATAATTGACAATAAAGCCCATCTGATGGTAGGCACCTACAACACAAGAAGTATCTCAGTTGCTTTACTCAGTTCATCATCCTCCTGCACGGGACAGCATGCTTTATTCTTCCACACATCTCTATTCACCATAGATAATGATCAATAGTGAATATTTCTGCAGTATGGGCTCATTGCATGTCATGTTTATTGATAAGGCTGGTAGTCACCACATACCGGAGGCATTCTCTAGACAAGGACTCATGCTTGTTATTTTAAATAGGTAGATCTCTGTTGAACATAGTTTATCTGTAGTCTAGTTAAGTAAAATGGATTTAGTAGTTAAGTCTTTGGAGAGTTCAAAATCACAAGAAAGTAAATTAAACCTAATTATGTGCATCTGAAACTGAGAATAGAAGAAAATTATAATATTTAATTCAAATAAGAATCTTCTAAGATAATAAATGTGGAAATACCCAAATATGAACTTTCTCATATATTTTAGTTCCTTTTTACCAGAACTTTTTAAGTTAATTATTATCCTATCTAGGCAATGTTTAGCAGTAAATATATTGCAGCCACCTAGCTAGGTCTGGGCCAGTATAAGAATTGATAAGATAACACTTGCTAGAACTTAATAGTGTTACTAATAACTGAATCAAACTGATACACTATCATTTGATCATTAGATCCCTACAAAGTTGATGATTATGGCAATTTCCTAAACCTAATTTAAGTAGGTTTTTGCAGGGCAAGTCATCATGTAAATTTTGAGGTCATAAATAAAATTCAAGTACATAGGTAAACTTTTTCTTGAACATTATGTTAAACTACAAAATGAGTAAGTAACACTGCTGTATCTCATAGTAAACATAATGAATAGTTTTCTCACAGTTAATTCTCATAAACTGGTTCATTAACTTTTGTAATTAAAATGATTAATAGAACATAATCTCATGCTCTATGGACAAGTTACATTCATAAAAGTGAAAGACTAAGGCAATAAATGTTCAGCCAGCTATAATGAAATTATGATAGAACCTGAGACCATGAACTGTAGCACATTAACGCAAACAAATACGTTAACGTTCCGCCTCCGTGCACTGCACTGCCTGCGATTTCACATTACGACAAACCGCGGCGAACGGACGCCGAGACTAGGCCGTTGAAAGATTTCAATTTTCGAACGTTCTTTGTCCGCGGCCAGTATGATTACGAGCCCTGACTCATGTACTCACCAGCAGTTCAGCTTCTTTATCGCGCTTAGGTCCGATTGTTTGGATCGTGCGATCACCATTTCTTCAGTGAGACGAGCCATTGTTAATCACTGCACTGACACTGGTGTTTGTATACAAAACTCGTAGAAAAACTAACACTGAGACTTGTTATTACGGCGGGGTTTGCGCGGAGTTCATTGCGGCGGAACACGCGACGGCAACACGCCCCGAGCGCGTCCAAATAACTGAAAACAATGCGAGTGAGTACTGCGACTAGCGAGCGATCTCGCACGGTGTTTCCGTTCACTTGACGTTAGCGGTCGAGATAATCGTTGTGTACGTTTCCACTAGTCCACGATGAAGCAGCTGTGTGCAGCTAAACAAACAGCTGATTACCCTTACGAAGTGGAATTAGAATCTAATAAGAATCTGTTTCACTTTTTGCAGTTAGTACAAATTATAACGAACCATGGAGTTTTATTGGACTTCTGACAATACAATTAAATTATAAATTTTTAAATGATTCAATACAGTTGTAAATAAAGTAAAATTCTAATAACTTGTAAAGAAATTTTAAATAATTGTAGCCGAAGAAAATTCGTGAAATTGAAATTGGATTGGAAAATTCTTATTTTGACAATTTCATATTGACAGTGACTGATCAAACAATGGAAACAAAACGTCCCTTTTTAAGTTTTCTTAAAATATTGCTAGATGTGAAAACAAAAAAATGCATTGAGTACTATAAAAGCTGCCTAGCAATGACATATCTTTATCATGATAACAAACCACTTCAAGACAATGAGTATAAACCTGTTAAAATTAAATTCTGCACTTGGTTAAGTGAATGTAATTTTTATAATATAAAAGAATTTATGGCTATGAAAGACTCAATAGGTCTTTCAGAGGGTTTAAATGTTCATTTAGTTTTCTGTTCAATTAGTTTCTTGTTTGATTATTGAATTGAATTTATATGAATTATGTTAATTATTAATTTTGATCTATTTTTTATTGTTTGTAACTAGTTTGTGTGTTACCCAAAAATTGCATGCTATGTCATAATGTATGTTTGTAGTTTTTCCACTATATTTGGAATTTTATATCTCGTTTTATGCAATTAAGTGATTTGTATTTGAATTTGCCAAAAACCGGTTTATGCACTATAACGGAGGCCTTAGAAGATCGATTCTGCTCTTTCGGCAATCCTTGGTCTTCAATCGTTTTTGGTACAAAGATCACTTATCATCATCATCATCAGCCTTTTTACGTTCCTACTGCTGGGACACAGGCCTCGTCTCTGTGAGTCTGTGAGAGAGGGAATAGGCCATAATCCACCACGCGGGCCCAGTGCGGGTTGGTCACTTATATAAAAGACTAAACTTGGCGCATTCGCGCATTGAGGTAAGAAAACTTAGGTTTCTAAGTCAATGCATTCGCGTGACTCTTTAGTTGTTCTCTTACACTTTTGTTTGTAGTTTTTTTTTTCTTTTCCTTCTTTGACAACTGAGACGATGCCGACTATTCTGCCAGTGTCTTGTTTGTAGTTAGCAACACTGAACCGTAATGTCGTTTTGACAGTGACGTTTCAACGTCAATCCAACCGAGCCTGCGGGCTGGTGAAGTTGTGATTTTTATTTTTCCTAATAATTGGTCAAGAAACAGATACAAATATGGATTCTAACGATATATTAGACGACAAGGATAGTGGGCCGGAGGTCCAGATCAACTTCCCGAGCTCCGTGATGACCCGAATTGAAGAAATGATGGGAGGAACAGAGCAATTTGATAGTGCAGAAGTGAGTTGGACTTTTCCCTATTTTGGTTCTATTTCTTGTTTGTTTACTGTTTTTGTTTAAATCTAAATTTAATTTCGTACTATGAGTCATAAAGGCAACCGATATTGAGTCAATGACAACCGTTTTAAGGGATAAGTTTCAGATAATGTTTTTCTTGTCTCCTTTTTGATTTTTCGCTACGAATTCTTAATTTTAATGTTACGAATTTATGTTTTACAGTTTGATGCGGTCGCGTACATCAATCGCGTGTTCCCTACGGAGCAGTCCCTATCAGGAGTGGAGAGCGCGGCGGCTCGCTGCGAGTTCCACCTCGCCGGGGTGGAGCACGACATTCGGCGGCTCGTGAGGGCGCAGGCTGAGCAGAGAGACGCGGGACAGAAGGCGCTGGTAGACGCTCAGCGGTGCATCGGGGAACTGGCACTACAGGTACAGTAGTGAAGACAATTTGGGGTGCAGTTAAGTTTTGAATATAAAGGGTGTTTCAGAATCGTTTTTCATTTTTGATCTTGACCAGACAGATGATCAGAACACTAAATTGAGGGTGGACTATTCTGAGAATGGGAGGCGAGTATTTGCTGAAATACCTCCCGAAACACAAAAAGATGACAAAATCTGATTATGGCTGAATAACCGATGGCAGACATGAAAAGTGTGAAAAAAAAATGATCTTAATAAAAACACTAGAATTATTTCAAACTTCAGGGCGACCAAGAAGTTTTTTATTATTTTATTATAATTTTTTATTTTTTTAATAATATTAATTTATTTAAAGAAACTTAGACATAAATTACAAAGTATTTTAACAGGCTAATTTAGTTTGAGATTAAGTGGTGTAGTCATCTGTAGCCGAGCTAGGCAGAACCTGTATTTCGACCATCAGTGCCATATTTAATTGGTATCATGTACATAATCTATTTAACTAAATACTGTATACTTTATTTAGGTATTAAGAAATAAAAAAAGTATATAAAAATGAGGAAAATTTGTGTAGTTTTTGCATGCAAGTCCTCTTATTTCTGTAAGATGGGAATGTACATGACTGATGTGAAAGAGGGTGTATGTGGTGTTGTCTAGCGTTCTGCTGTAGATTAATGGACCAGTGGAGTAGGCAAAGCGTTGACTAAATTTAGTTTGGTGAGAACTTGACTAAAATCTTCAATCACACCCAAAAAAGTATATATGGTAATCCAAATAGCCAGATTTAACACCTGCTGATGTTGTCCCACAACTTTTTTTTTGTTTTTTTTTTAGACCTTGCTCCACACTAGGAATTTCTTCCTGTATCATGGGTGCGTTTACAAACATTTAAACTCACATACACAAGACACCTAGATCCGGAACAACTATCTGTAGGCTATACAAATATTTGTTCCGTGCGGGAATCGAACCCGTGACACGCAGAACTGCAGTCGATCGCTCAACCACTACGCCAACCGTGTCGTCAATTGCACCCAACCTGAATGTTTTTAAGCAACCAACTATCACAGACTAGAATAAATAATGGAAATTTTAGTTCCTGGGTAACAAAATTGAAAATCTGCTCTTTATTACGAGTATAACAGTAAATAAACCGAGTTTGAACTAATTCTAATGGCTTTTTTAAGTATAAAAATCAAAATACATTCTGAGACAACCCTTATAATGTAGAAAATGATATCAATACTCAATAAGTGTCTTATTCTATTCCACTATGAGAACTTAGCTGTATGATTACAGTGATGTAATCATCTTGGACCCTGCAGGGCAGATAAATTTGTTTGATAGTAAATAAAATTAATAAAATAAAATTGTTTATTGTGTCTCAAATGGTTACATATACAAATGTAAATGAGACAGTCACAGTAAGTAATTATTAATACTTGTTTTGGGGTTGACTCGCTCCCTCCCATAATAGACAGTTGACAAAATTGATACTTAAATTAAGAAATGCATTTTTAAGAACACAGAAAAACAATGACTTGAAAGTAAATTATCAGCTCTGAGTAGTGTGTGATTGTGAGAATGCGTATGTGTCTATAGTAGTGTGTGCGTGTGGGTTGATGTGAGTGTGTTTGTGTGAGCGTATGTGTGATATTGTTTATTTGTGTGTGTGTTTACGTTTTTACTTACAAGGTATAAAACCATGATAAAGAAGAGAAGTATTCATGTAAGTCTGGCTAGAATAAGCTCTGTTTCTTCATATGTTATAGTTTTTAACCACTCAGTTATAATTTTTTTTGCATAGATGCGAGACCTCGTGATGGAACTTTAGTTTTGCGTTAATTTTATTGTATATGAAGGCTGATTGACATACATACTGACGCAATAATAAATAAGATAATCTTCTTCTGTAAGTGTTGATTGGATCAAATTTTGTCCAACCAGAATATGGCCGCCTTGACAGTTCTATCATTGACCTCGATTAAAAAATAACATACATACATTAAAGTGGTAGGTAGTTGTTAACTGGGTGATTTCTTATGGACAATTCAAAACTTCAGGCAGCTTCTAAGAAAATGCTATACCATTAAATTGTTCTTGGTACTTGGTACTAGCTGTATAATTGGAGACTATAGAGATATTCTATCTACCCAGGCCCAGGACCCTAAGCTTAGATGTCACACAGAATAGGAGAGGGACTCTATTCCCACACTTAGACTCCCGTTTCGTCCTTTCTGCATAGGGATTCCGGCTAAAATAGCCCGACTAGCTCCGTCCAAAAGCACAGAAGCTTCCTGGGGGCTTCAAAGCTTCGCTTCGCTTCGCTTCTCTGTTCCGAGATTTTCTTCACGTTGGGAAGCCACAACCGCGCAGTCCGGTATGACCTGGGCGGTTGATTCGTCGGCGTTAAAGCAGCCTCTGCAAAATGGGCTGTCTGTGGCGTCTACATTAAAAAGATATTTGTTAAGAGGAGTGTTGCCCGTAATTGTCCCTATGATTATTCTAAAGTTATTTCGGTAGTTTACATTCAGTAAGGCCGTTTTTTACTACCTACAATCTGTTATCATTACTGTCTACAGATTGTTATTATGCAGTTCGGTTGATCTTTGGCGGATCCACGCACGAATTAATTGTTTTAATTCTCACTCGTTAACCTTTCTTTTCAGGTAGCAGACATAAACAAGAAAGCGGAACGCAGCGAGAGCATGGTGCGTGAGATAACGTCGGAGATCAAACAGTTGGATTGTGCCAAGTCCAACCTCACCGCGGCCATCACGGCTCTGAACCACCTGCATATGCTGGTGGGAGGCGTGGACACCCTCAGGAACATGACGCAGAGCAGGCAGTACAAGGAGATTGTGCTGCCCATGCAGGCTATCATGGAGGTAAGCCTATAGTTCCAATGTCTTTAAATCTTTAAGGCTCTAAATATTAAACATCGCACGGGTCAATCTTACGTAAAGCAATGCTTGCCGAGGTCAGTCCGTGGATGGGTGACCATCTTTACCTATCAAGATTACACTGTGCCTAAAAAACCACATTAAACTGTTGGTCCTGCCTGTCATTTGTAGATCTTTGAATCTTTGAATAAAAAAAAAAAAAAAAATATAAATTGTTCATAAGTTTGGAGGCTTTGATGCCACAAACAGACACACATCAAATTTATAACACCCCTTTTTTGCGTCAATGGTGCGTCAAAATATTTCTCAAAAAATTTTGTGCCATTTTGATGCCATTTTTCACAAATAGTATATTATGCATTTAGTGAATAAAGGACGGATTTAAATCGAGGGCCATAGAATCTTGAGCGACGCGAGTGATTCATGGCCCTCGATATAAATCCGTTTTATCAAGAGTTGCATACTATACTTTATTCTATGACTACGAGAAAAAGAAAGATTTACAACTATTTAGATATTTTTTTTTTTAGAGTTAGTTACATATAAGTGTTATATATTTTTGTAATCACCTTTTAAAACCCTTTATTTTATTACAAAATGTGAATCCCAGACCCCTGAGTTTCAGGGGCCAGTGACCACCTCCGTTACGTTACATAAATATTATTAATTAAACACCAATGAAATTAATATAAGATTTACAATCCAAATAAGTAATCACTAAATATGCTAGACTAAATTCAAAATTATTATTAAAATCAAAAATATAAAAAAAAAACAAAATTAAAATCATTGAAGGAGTTTGTATTCAAGTATTCTTTACACAAGGAGTTGGTATCGAATATTTTTTGCGCAAGGAGGCTATATAGCATTGAGATGGGGGTCGAATATATTGGTGTGTTCTAAATTCAAACACCAAAACAGTGATTAAAAGTGCTTTTTATTCACTGTTTTCAGTGAATAAAATAACCTTTTTAGAGGGGGAATGGTATAAATTTGTTTGTTTTTTTACCCTTTATTGTTTTGAACTTTTTAAAGCAAGACCTGTTCATCGCCACTTATTGATCTAACCAATAAGTTTGGTTGCAGGTACTACAACACTTTGAGTGCTACAAGGAGATCAGAGAATTATCCACACTTCGAGACCAGGTGACGTCTATCAGACAACAGCTAGCCACGCAGATACTCGCGGACTTCAAAGAGGCTTTCACTGGTGAGGCTTCCATTTTCTAGATTACTGCTGAGCAGGGACCGAAAACCTTTATAAATTACGGTACAGGTATCGAGGAATTTTGGTTACCTCTACGATTAAGGTAACCGCTATCTGGGTAACCCAAGAAGAAGAAACATGTTACCTTTATTTAAGTTAACGTTTTAATACCGGATTGATTAGAAAGAAACAGAATATCGCAATGCCGACAATTTGTTGGCATTAGAAAATACGGTAATGTATTTTCTAATGCCAACAAGCTGTGAAAGGTCGGCGTTCGCCGGCGCGCGTGGGTTGTCTCGACTCTTTGACACACACACAGGCGATGCGCGCCCTTTGACAGTTTGACTAATACCGACGGATGGCACGTCTAAGATATAGATAATTTTATTTCGGTAACCGGTATTAATAAAGATTGTATTTAATATTTAAAAATTAAGGTAACCTTTTAAAATACCTGTAACTAACCGAAAAATACCGGTATTGGTCGTACCGGTTTCGGTCCCTGCTGCTGAGTAGAAGGTTCTGGATTCGAATCCCGGCAGCCTTTTTGCCTAATGAATTCGGAAAGAGCAAAGGGCAAAGAGTATGAAAAATCGACCAATCACTTGCGAGATAAAAGACGCGATGTGGCTTTCCGTCTATGTGATTGGTCGATTTTTCATACTCTTTGCCCTTTGCTCTTTCCGAATTCATTATGCAATAACGCTGCAGGTCAGGCAAATTGCATTATTTTTAAGTTTAGTATTTCTCAGTAGTAACCCGTAGTCTGGATTTGAAGCATCTACTCGTATCAACAGTAATCACCCATATTTCAATGGTACCAATAAAGCGGTACAATACCAAACAACAAACAGCCTTATCTCCATGCAAACAGAGTGTATAATACAGTACAGCTGGCAGCAAGGGCGTGGTATCCCATCGGTCTTTGTCGCAAGCTTGTGGCGTGATAAACATCTTAAGGATCTTATGTGACAGTATTGCGCAAGCAATAATAAACATTTTCTTTTTTATTATTGATAGGCTTGCGCTTGACCACTATCTCACCAGATAGTAAGCGATGATGCGGTCTACGGTGTAACACGCTTAGAAAAAACCTATTCACTCTTTACTTAAAACCCCGAGGTTGTAGCTATCAGGAAACACAGACTCCGGCAGGGCATCCCACTCCTTAGCTGTGTGCATAATGAAAGTATTTCCAAAACGTTTAGTGCGTATGGGTGGGATGTTGACCATGTTTTAAGCCAAGAGTGAATAAGTGTGACCACATCATCGCTTATCATCTGGTGAAATAGTGGTCCAGCGCGAGCTTATTCTAAATAAAACAAAATTAAAAAAAAAAAAACTTGGCTCGCATCCATCAGGGAGAAGGAGGCGGGCGCGCGCTACGAGAACTCAGACGCGAAGATTCCGAAAAAAGAATGACAAACAAATATGCTTTCTCCTCAATGGAGTGGGCTAGCGAACCGTCGGGTTTCAGCATGGTGGTAGAGAGGGATGGCAGAAGTTCGATTCAACCGATTTAGCCAGGGACCAAACGCTTTACTACCTATCTGCTGGGTAGGAAGCAAGTTTGATTCCTTTTCGGCTAATGTCGTCGAACCAGGGCTGCCAATTCCTGCAAGAATGTGTTGCGAAGGTCTCCTTCGCAACACATTCTTGCAGGAATTGGCAGCCCTGTTGTAGGCTTTCTTCCTCTGACCAACGTCAATCGCCTTGGGCGTTCGAACGTCGAGCCAGGCATGGTACGCCTCATGTTTGCGCGCATCGGCGCGATTACACTCACACATCATCACTCAAACACTCGAACATGCTGTAATTTGCCATAAAAAATGAACCTATGTGTCCTATAAATAGAGTGTACATTACAGCTGGCAGCAAGAGCGGTGTTTCCCACCGGACGCTGTCTGAAGCTTGCGGCGTGGTGGACATTCTGGAGCCGAAGGTCAAGGCTGAGCTGTTGAAGTGGTTTATCAACATGCAATTGCAGGTGAGCTCATGTGAACACTAATCCACTAAAAGAAATTTACGACACGATATCTTGCGAACCATTGGGCGTTCATTCACAAAATTCCAACTGTCCAGTTCTCAATTGGCTTAGTTCGCAATTGGTCCAATTCGCTATTGGTCCAGTCGCAACAAGTCCAATTCACAATTGTTCGAGTTCGCAATTTGAGGGTGAGATTCTGCTAGAAGCAAAATGCATATAATTTATGATCAACACTTTTATTAAAAAAAAAAACACTAATTTTTATAAACAATTTGGGCTGATAATTCATTATATTGCTATTAATTTATAAAAAAAAATAAAAAACACGGGTTGCACTCCGGGAGTGCCGGCAGAAGTGAAAACTTGATTATTAACGTTGTGCATTTTTGATTTATTTGAATAGTTAGGGAATAATTTTGAACAAATTGCTTTTAATATCAATATAAAAGTACAATCATTTATGTGGTAGAATACAATATTTATTTATTGCGCTATCGTACACAAACGTAAAAATAAAACAAAACACTACTCTCCAACCGTCTTACGGTTTTTCGATCAGCACACGTGACCTGACGCGAGTTTCACAGTTTTTACCCATCCAACAAAAATGCTCAACGCCGCTAAAGAAGTTTTCACTTAGTTCAAGAGTGAATAGGTTACTTCTAGGCAAGCGTGCTTCACCGTCGACCACGTCATCGCTTACCATCAGGTGAGATAGTGGTCAAGCGCGAGCCTATAATAAAAAAAAAAACATAAAATGTAGTAACGTAGGTGTCATAAGTATTTTTATAAAATGGAATCAACATAATTATGGGTACCTAGATGCGGTTCTAAAGCACAGTAATCTCTTTATATGAAAGAGGTTTAAGAGAATTAAAATATCTTAAAAGAATATAGATACCTAATTAACGATTGTTATTTGAATTGGTCAATTTGTGAATTGGACATAATGTGCCCAAAAGCTTGCGAAAGAAACTGCGATCCAAAATTTTAAAATGCTCTCAAGTCTTAAACGGCTGAACCCAGAACCTGATTTTCATAAAACATTGTTAAAAACACTCGATAAAGTCACCTTTCAAACAAAACAAACTTAATGAAATCGGTTCATTCTGAAGCTATGATAGCAGATACACACATAGACAGGCAGACAATAGATACACGCTTCAAACTTACCGCTCTTTTTTCGCCGGGATAAAACTAAATTAAAATACTTGTTATATGTGATTTGGGGCAGATTTACATATCCGGCCCGTATATTAGAATATTTGGCAGCCTAATATCCGATAGAGAATTGCTGCTTTCTGATTTTGTGTTGAGATCGGAGCGTTCTGTTTTGTAGCGCATCATGGTGTTCCGTATTCGTATGTATTTATTCACCACCGTACTTCTCTGGCCAGGAGTACCAGCACCTGTTCTCGTCGGAGCAGGAGTCTGCGTGGATCTCCCACGTGGAGCGCCGCTACGCGTGGCTCAAGAGGCACCTCCTCACGTTCGAGGAGTCCACCGCCACGCTGTTCCCTCCGCCCTGGCGGCTCAGTGAGAGAGTCACGCAGCAGTTCTGTAAGGTAAGCCCTCCAGCTCACTGCTGGACAGTTCTCTCAAGAGACGGCTCTGGGAAGTTCGTTTATGCATGGAGAACTGCTCTCATTTCTGGGACGGGTCTACCAAATACCAGCTGATAAAGTATAAAAGATAAGTGAAAACAAAGAGTATTTTGTTATTAAAAATGAGATTTTTCCTTAAGTTAGTCATATGACATCACTTTCTAGAATTTGTTCCTTATTAGTGTCGCTACCGGATGTTGTAATATTACAGCATGTGTTTTTCTTCACAATATCAATGGGTTCGATTCCTGCTAGGAATATTCATCATATCAGCCAAAAGACATCCACTGCTGGACATAGGCCTCCCCCAAGCGTCGCCACATTGACCGGTCCCGTGCGACTCGCATCCAGCGGATCCCTGCAACCTTCACCAGGTCATCGCTCCACCTGGTGCGGGAGGCCATCCAACACAACTTCTTCCGGTTCGCGGTCGTCACTCCAGAACCTTTCGGCCCCATCGACCATCCGTTCTGCGAGCAATGTCCTCTGCCCACTGCCACATAAGTTTGGCAATTCTTCGGGCTATGTTGGTAACCTTGGTTCTTTTGCGAATATCTACATTTCTGATTCGATCACACAGGGAAACTCCGAGCATGGCCCTCTCCATTGACCTTTGGGTGACTGTAAGCTTTCTGATGAGGCCCATTGTAAGCGACTACGTCTCAGAGCCATATGTCATAACTGGCAACACACACTGACTTTCGTCTTGAGACACTGTAGTACAGTCCAACGTATGGACGAGAAGATACCGCGCAACTTCCCGAACGTTGCCCAGCCGAGTCAGATTCGACGACGGTTGACCTCTTTCTCGAAGTTGGCCGTACCATAGATAATATAATACTAGCATACAGATGCCTCATCTTATACTAAGAAACCGTGCCGACGTAGCTAGCGTTTTTCGTCTGATTAAACTGATTATTTTTGATATCGATCACGTTCGGTTCCGTTACACGGCCATAGATAGATGATGGTGTTAGCAGCGACTTGCAAGTAAATAGGTTTACGACGGGTACTCGGTTCGTGAATAATTTTTTCTTTAAATACAGTGACGATTTGTGTTATAGTATTTTTTTGCACGTTTTTACAGTTCCATTGCACCAAAATGTGTTACAATACAAATTTAAGCAATCGAGTGGAATGCCTCAGAAATTTAAAACCGCGCCATCTATTGGTATCAATTTAATAAAATCCGTTCAAATTATGTTTGAAATGTGAATTAAGAACCTAATATTCCATAATTTTGTGCTTAGGACAGTTGATTAAAAATTGTATGTTCAATTCCAGAAAATGTTAATTTTATACACAATTCAATAACAAATCGGTGCATATCGCGCCAACTAGTGAGATTTATTTGAACCAAATTTTCTTTCTTATCGCTGGCACCCCGTGGCCCTACCTAACTGGATTGTTTGTCCAAGTTAGACATAGTCGTCTACAACTTCGAGTCTTCGTCCTTGATAGGAGTGGGTTTCACATGGGCATTCCACATCATCTTGGTTTTGTCCATGTTCATCCTCTTTTGGAAGCTCTACTGAGGTCATCATCAAGCATTGTACTGAGGTCCTCCATGGTCTCAGCCATGACCACTATATCGTCGGCAAAACGAAGGTGAGTGATATATCCGCCATTGAAATTGATGTCTAGCCCTCTCCAGTCCAGAACATTGTAGACATCCTCCAGTGCAGCGGAGAACAATTTCGGAGATATGACGTCTCCCTGTCTCACACCTCGCTGCAGAAGGATAGATTCCGAGGTCTGATCTTGAAGTCGAACTGACATAGTGGCGTTTTTGTACAAACACTCAACATTTCAGTATACCCGTAGTCAATTTGGCACCGTTGGAGAGAGTGCAGTACAGCCCAAGTCTCGATCGAATCGAAGGCTTTCTCGTAGACCACACTCGTAATTTTGGATTTGTCCATCCACGCTCACTTGAGAAACTGAACGTGTATATGGAGCAGCTGATATATTATTTGTTACAGTCATACCATGAAATTGTCACCAGATAACGCGCACGGAGCTCAGTCAGCTGATGGAGTCGCGTCGCGTGGAGGTGGACGTGAAGCTGCTGCTGTACGCCATACAGAAGACCTACAATTTTGAGCTGCTGCTGCACAAGAGATTCACAGGTAAGACATGACATGACATTGTAACTGATAACTTGCAAAATTTGATTACAGACACCGGCAGGGTTATTATTTATCTTTTGCTAGAGCAAAACGATAGCGATTTTTGCGCAATAATTGTTCTTCCATAAAGAAGTTTTAAAGTTGTTGGCGGTTTTTTTAATATAAGTGCTTTTGACAAACAGCGAGCGATTAGCAAACGATTGTGTAGGACCTATAATACTTACACTGCAGGTAATGCCGACTTGTATGACATAAAGCGTTTGATCGCTATTGTTTTGCTTTTGCAAAAGCGTAATAAGCCTGCGGGACAGGTGAAAATAAAAAAATAAAAAGCCAGTACAGTTTAGTTTTCGCTGCAACTGCAAAGTTTTCATGATGTTTTCCTACTTTTACTTAAAATTGTTAATTTATTGCAATACCTACATTATTAAATATAAATAAGCACTTTTACGCCTGAAGCACAGGTTCTACCTAGTTCAGGCAAATTATACATCAGCACTTTTTAGAACATAAGCAAATTATTGTAAATTTTGTACTTTAAGAAATAAATAAACGATTTTATTATTATTATTTATTATTATTAATAGTAACTATTAGTGATAAGACGGCCAAACTGCTTTCTACTTTGGTCGGATACTGGGTATTCGGCAAGCTTTGAGGCCGTGTTGCCGAATATCCAGTTACCGGATATTTGCCTCATATCAGCGCTATGTTTTGCCGAGTTTGATTTGAATTAAGGAGTTTGGACAGATCCGCGATTGCATATTAGGGTGTCATAGAACACGTGACACTAATTGGAACTGTTTCAAAGACCAATGCCATTAAAAAGAAAACTATATTACTAATTCATTAATTCCTTTTTTTCACAGAATAACGTTATAAGTAATAATATGTTGTTTTGTGCAAAGAAGCGAATGATGTTTCAATAACCTGTAAATGTTTAAATAGAAATAACTTACAATTGGCAACAAGGATTTAAATATACTTGTAGCATACTTTTTGAAATCGTGTTAATTTGTGTACAGGTACAGATTTGGGTGCGGAACCGGCAGAAGTAAGCGTGGAGAAGCCAGTATTCGACAGTGGTGACAGTAAAGATGTAAGTTTGCTTCTCTATTCATTAATGTACACGATATCCTAATTTATTTTGGCTTATGGACTATTTTTTTTCATTAATATGAAAAAAAATATAGTCCATAAGCCAAAAAAAAGCAAAGCCAAAGCAAAGCTCGTCGGTCGAGCACTATATCCAGTCCAAAGTAATATGTTCGCTTCAATGATGACCGACAGTGCCTAAGTCCGCCCAATAGGCTATGTCTCATTTAGTCATCTAGTTTATACTCCCGTCTTATAGGTTTAGTGTATAAATGACATTCAGCCATTTTTTTGTTTTAATATCTCCATAATCGGCACAAAATTCTCTATAGATCTCTTTAAAATGTATTTTTACTACCCAAATTCAATTCAATAATAACAACAACAATGTACCTATTCAAAATTGCACAATTATAAACATTTTTCGACACCAGAAACTCTCGCATAATATGATTCATAGTTGATAAACAACATCGCTATTTATTATTTCGCGGTTTTTGTCTATAAACAAAAATATAATTGAGTCATATAGTGACACTCTAGCTTTAGGACGGCAGTAAAGGACATCCAGTTAAACAGCTTACCTTATCCCCGCAGGCCACATCGTCAGAACTGAACATGGAAGTGTCAGGGCCCACTGGGTCCGCGTGGATCGGCCTCATCGGGGCCTGCTTCGAGCCATACCTGTCGCTGTACGTCAGCTCGCTGGACGCCAACCTGGCCGAGCTCATGGAGCGGTTCGTTCAGGTCAGTCGTCATCAACATTTCAGTCGAAAGACGTCCACTACTGGGCATAACTTGAAGCGGCGCCACTTTGACTGGTCCCTTGCGTCACGCATCCAGCGGACTCCCGCCACCTTAGCCAGGTCATCGGGCCACCTAGTGGGAGTGGGCGATTTCAAACTTATAAACTATAAGTCTAGGTTTTCTCGCGACGTTTTCCTTCAGCGTGAAAAAAATGGATGAAAAGAGATTGCTTGTAGCAGAGATGAGAATGTTGAGATGGATGTGCGGCGTGACGAGATTGGATAAGGTGAGAAATTAGTATATCAGAGGAAATTTGAAAGTGGCGCCGGTGACAGAAAAGTTGAAAGGAAACCGTTTGTTCTGGTATGATCATTGATGAGGGATGAAACGCATGTTACTAAAAGAGTTATAATTATAAATGTGGATGGATAGAGAGGGAGGGGAAGACCAAAGAATAGATGGATGGACTGTGTGAGGTGGGATATGAAAGAAAAGGCAGTCAGTGATAGCGTGACGGGGGACAGGACGGTATAGATGAAGAAAACGTCTTGTGCCGACCTCAAGTAACATGGTATAAGAGCAGGAAGATGATGTTTTCCTTCAGCGTTGTCAGCGAAGTCCATGATAAACTTAGAAAGTACACAAAGCAAATCAGATAGGTTTTCAGGGCACACCAACATAGATGATTCGTGTGCGTAAAATCAACGGGTATACTTCGCCTATTTATTAGTGTTTGCTTCACAATATTTATGAAGCATAAATTTAACGATGTAACTAACTGGTCCCGTGGCATGAGTGTATAAGCAATCTGGTAAATCAAACAAAGGTCTTAGGATCGCAATTCGAGGCGAGTTCGAAATTCGTTCGGAGAGAGGATTGCTATCTCGATTTGCACATACACGCACACGCGCACGTGTGTGCGAGAGCGGATAGATAGCTACCTAATCATCCAGCTTGTGGACGGGCAGGAGGAGACTTTTGGCTGCCAATATCAAGAGTTACCGCCTGGCTCGGGGCCCTTAATTACTCCTTGAGGTCCGTGTTGACAGTTTGCTCGAAACTGTGCTTCTTGGACTCTGGAGGACTGGAATAAAGTATTGTTTTCTGATGAAGCTAGAATCTCTTTGCGTGGCGTGTCGACGCCGGCGAGTGCTGCGAAGACCACGGGAACGCTATGCGGTTATGGTGTTTCGAAGAAATCACTCCTTATGGCGGAGGCTCCGTTATCTTTCGGGCAGCAATTAATTCGACAGAGCGTACGGAGTTCGTTTTCATAGAAAATGGGACATTAAATACACACCAGTACATAATGGAAGTTCTAATTCCATATGCACAACCCGCATTGACTGCACTTGGGGAAGATTCCATTTTTTGGACGACAATGCTCGCCCGCACCGTACTGGCGACGTGGAAGCGTACATGTAAGAAGATGGGATCCGTCGTTTAGATTGGCCAGCTCGAAGTCCTGACCTCAATCCAATTGAGCATGTCTGGGATGTTCTATAGAGACGGGTAAGATCAGTGCAACCTGCTCCACAAAACATCAGGGAGCTTAAAAGAGTCATTGCTGAAGAGTGGGAACGTATTCCTCAAAACGTTATTAAAAACATCGTGGCAAGCATGCCCAAAAGGATTCAAACTGTGATTTTGGAAAGAGGAGGTCACACTCGTTAGGTTTTTGCATTTGCAACTTTATTTAATTAAAAAAATCTTCTTGTCTTTATTGCCGACCACTTCTTATTTTTTGGCCGTGTACATCGGTTTTAAAGAATTAATCGAAAAAATTGCCAAAATTCACTTCACGCGTATTAATTTACACGATAATAAGTATACCGACTACGTCAAACAAATAAATTTCATTTAATATCTTAATTAACTCAAATCGACCTTTGAATGTGAATTTACTTAGGTGCCTGTTTTTTTTTGCAAGAGAGTGTACTTCATAGTTTGGTCGGATACTGGACATTCGGCAAGCCCCGAGGCCGGAGGCCGGATATTCGCCTTTCTGTAGCATATTAAATTGAGACGAGTTTGATTTGAGTAAAAGGGATTGCAAAGATTCCGGAGACTTATGATGTTATCGCGTGTGAGTAGCTAGCGTCATTTGTTTACGTATTGAGTTAGATTATTTTTTCTTGTTGCGCGTGGTTTCTTGTTTCGTTGCTAAAAAAATGTATTATAGTGATTGGTATATTTTATCTTGTGTTATTGTATTTTTTTTTTCATATTTTGTGTCCGGCCAGATAGTTGGTTACTATCCGATATCTGGCCGGATAGTAAAAAATTGGGAATAGTTACCGACTATCCGTTTCATCTGTACTTCTAAGCTCTTAACCATCATGGAAACGGTGTAGAGCGATTTTCTTAATTGGTTTTTAGTTATTTTAATTACCATTGATGTGTCTTTTAACATCTTAACGACCAGTATTCTATGTACATTTTCCCAGGACGCCAAGAGCTCGTCGATGTCCGGGGGTGGGGGCGGGGGTGCGGGCGCCGGGGGCGCTGGGGGCGCGGTGATCGCGTCGTGCGCCGACCTGTTCCTGTTCTACAAGAAGTGCCTCGTGCAGTGCGCGCGCCTCACCACCGGCGAGCCCATGCTGGGTGAGTCACACTGTGTGTAGCAACATCATCATTTCAGTCTGCTGACGTCCACTGCTGGACACAGGCCTCCCTCAAGCGTCGCCACATTGACCGCTCCCGTGTGTATCGCTTCCAGCGGATTCTCCCAACCTTAAGTACACTCTTTTGCAAAAAAAGAATGGGCTCCTAAGGAAATTCACATTCTATAGTGGATTTTGTTAATTAAATGAAATTTGATTGTTTGACGTAGTCTGTATACTTATAATCGTGTAAATTAATACGCGTGAAGTGAATTCTGGCAATTTTTTTTTTCGATTATTTCTTTAAAACCGATGTAAGCGGCCAAAACAAAGAAAGTGGTCGGCAATAAAGACAAGAAGATTTTTTTAATTAAATAAAGTTACAAATGCAAAAACCTAATAACGAGTGTGATCTCCTCTTGCCAAAATCACAGCTCGAATCCTTTTGGGCATGCTGTCCACGATGTTTTTAATAACGTATTGAGGAATACGTTCCCACTCTTCTGCAATGACTCGTTAGCTTCCTGATGTTTTGTAGAGCAGGTTGCACTGATCTTACCCGTCTCTTTAAAACATCCCAGACATGCTCAATTGGATTGAGGTCTGGACATCGAGCTGGCCAATTAATCGACGGATCCCAACTTCTTGCATGTACGCTTCCACTTCGCCAGAACGGTGAGGGCGAGCATTGTCGTCCATAAAAATGGAATCTTCCCCAAGTGCAGTCAATGCGGGCTGTGCATATGGAATTAGGACTTCCATTATGGACCGGTGTGCATTTAATGTTCTATTTTCTATAAAAACTAACTCCGCACGCTCTGTCGAATTAACAGCTGCCCAAAAAATAACGGAGCCTCTGCCATAAGGGGTGATTTCTTCGAAACACACATCATCATAGCGTTCCCGTGGTCTTTGCAGCACTCGCCGGCGACGGTCCTCTCCACAGAAAGAGATTCTAGCTTCATCAGAAAACAATACTTTATACCAGTCCTCCAGAGACCATGAAGCACAGTTTCGAGCAAACTGTAGTCAAGCAACATGGTGCTCACGGACTATTTTAGGGCCCCGAGCTGGGCGATAACTCTTCATATTGGCAGCCAAAAGCCTCTTCCTGACCGTCCACAAGCTAACTTCTAATCCTCTTACTTCTTCAAGGCTCTTCTTCAGGTCCACACTAGACGTATTACGATTCCCCAACGCCTGTCTCATCATAAAGAGGTCTTGGTTTTGTGCATCGTTTTCTTCCCGAACCGGGTATTCTTTTGACCGAACCGGTCTCTTGATACCGTTGCCAAGGCCTCTGGACAGTTGAACGACTCACATTTAGCCGCTGAGACACGTAAGTTTGCGAACAGCCTTCTTCAAGTAGGGCTATAATTTTACCGGCCCTTATCGCTTTATCACTCATATCAAAAAGTGGTATTTAATGTAAAAAGAACGATTAAATTGTTTAATTCGCAGAAAATATCCAAAAAGTTTGAAAATTTTAATATCAGTAAAAAAAATCGTTTCAGCAATTCGCGCCATTAGTAAAGCAATTTTACAATAATCCACAATAAATCAATATTTTTCTTTTGTTAATTTCAAAATTTAAATTTGGAACGTAAAGAATCATGCCAGGATGCTTCAAATAACTAATACCAATACATCATCAAATTAATGATAGCAGCAGACGCGCGTGAGCTATTCTAATTGCAAAATAAAATGAAAGAGCGTGTATCGCGCTGGATTTTTTTTTGAAAGTTTTATTATAATGACCATCTAAATTCCTTTCGCTCGTAACTGGATGTATCCAATATTTACGTTTTCGTGGGAAATTTTTAGTTTCTTTTTTAACAAAAGTACAAAGGCCACCGTAAGAAGTGTTGACTTGTTTGATGCCATCGTAATACTGTCGGCAAATGTCCTATTAAAACGCGCTGTACGTTTGTGTTTGCAGCTAAAGAGACGCGCTGTGACAGCGCGCCTGTATCGATGTAACTGCGGACTAGTAGCGCGTCGGCAGTTCGCGAAAAAGTCGTCGTCTGCATACTACAATTTTATGAACGTGCGAATAGGTAAATCGGTTGCGTCAAACATCGCGTTTGTACCGCGTTCTAGTTGCGTAAGAGCTCTTAGACATAACTTTTAACCAAAATTGTCAATTCTATGTCAACCGGAAGTACCCTATAGGTTTTGGGCCGAAAACCTATATGGTAGTTCCAGTTGACAGCACAAATAAAGGAAAAATTCAAAAAAATAAAAACGTTGAAAATTAAAGAGTCTACCCATACATACATAGTTGACGCCACCCTGGGTAAGGAACTTCGTGCGCGAGTCCGTACCGTTTGTTTGAAGCTTACAGTCATAACATAATATGTACAATGTATTGGTGCCGCGCGCCGCTCATAACAATCGTGTGCGGTTGGCACGTGCCACGAATTACGCGAGCTCCATACAACAACATAAATACACATGCATATTAAGTGGTATGGCGAACCTTTGTTACTGAACCTTCTGTCAATTCCAGAGCCTGATTAAGTTATTTGCAATACCCTAATAGAAAACATTACGCAAAGCTGATCCAGCAGATAACGTCACGTGAATAAAGGGTAAACATTGGGAATATTTAGAGTTTTTACACATGCTCGACCGCGTTGGCGTAAACGTCAATTTGTATTGACGTAATCCAGTTTGGATTAGCGCCGTCTGGTGACAGTTAATTAAACCTCTTTTTTGTATTCAAACTGACATAAGAGAAATGTTTACGTAAACGCGATTATGTTAAAAAATTGTACTACGGCCTCAGAACAAGTTTGAAAAAATGCGGCGTTTTTTTTACTTCAACTTGCTTACATGTTAAACAAGCCACGATCCACGCGAGGCACAATTTTATTTAAATTGTTTCGGGCGCGGTACTATTGTTTCTTTTTTACTTTCTTTTTTTACGGCTTTCAACTGTTTAAAAATTTAAAAAAAAACATTTTTGAAAATATCTTTTATATTAAAAATTAAAATGTCTCGAGAAACAAACATATTGTGTGCAAAATTTCATGTTTCAAATCCCCACTTCCCAGTGTTAGATTAACTAACACTGGGAAGTGGGGATTTGAAACATTTGATTATGTACACCGGGACACGTGAAACTAATAAAAGCTTTTAATAAACAATGTCCTCTACATCTCTCCTCAGAGCTGGCCGGCGTGTTCCAAAAGTACCTGCGGGAGTACGCCAGCGCCGTTCTGCAGGGCAGCCTGCCCCGGGGTGGCGCCGCGTCAGGTTTGCCGCTAGGAGTGCCCAGCATTGTGACTAATCTGCACACGCTGCTCCGGGACGAGAACAGCGACAGCCGCTACACCAGGTGAGCGCGCATCTACTGAGCCCCGGAGAGGCGATGGCACGGTCATCTCGTGCTGCCGTGCACAGCGACAGCCGCTACACCAGGTGAGCGCGCACCTACTGAGCCCAGGTGAGCGCGCACCTACTGAGCCCAGGAGAGGCGGCGGCACGGTCATCTCGTGCTGCCGTGCACAGCGACAGCCGCTACACCAGGTGAGCGCGAACCTACTGAGCCCAGGAGAGGCGGCGGCACGGTCATCTTGTGCTGCCGTGCACAGCGACAGCCGCTACACCAGGTGAGCGCGCACCTACTGAGCCCCGGAGAGGCGATGGCACGGTCATCTCGGGCTGCCGTGCACAGCGACAGCCGCTACACCAGGTGAGCGCGCACCTACTGAGCCCAGGAGAGGCTGTGGCACGGTCATCTCGTGCTGCCGTGCACAGCGACAGCCGCTACACCAGGTGAGCGCGCACCTACTGAGCCCAGGAGAGGCGGTGGCACGGTCATCTCGTGCTGCCGTGCACAGCGACAGCCGCTACACCAGGTGAGCGCGCACCTACCGAGGCGGTGGCACGGTCATCTCGCGCTGACGTGAATTTCTCAGTAGCAGCCCGGAGTCTGGACTTGTGCGCGGCTGATGGCAATAGGCTCGTCTTCTATTATATGGGACTTAATAACTGGTGAAATGTGGGTGTGCTATGGGTGCAGCTCTACCCAACCCTTCGTGGAACACAGTCGTGATGTTATGTGATGGTGCAAGTGGCCCTCAACGACATCAGCCTACACGAATACGTGTATGCGCCTTGTGACTATAACATTAAAATTACAAAATTTTAAGCAAAAACTTCTTCACAAATAAAGTCAATTGTTACGAGAAATCGAATCGGTATCGCATTAGGACATCACGAATTCGGTATGTAAAATAAAAATTATCCCATGCCGATTCCAAAATCATTTCGAGATTTTACCTTTGTAAGCCTTATTTTTCTATTTATATATGATCGCATTTATATTCACAAAAGTACTTAAAATCACTTGACTTTTACTTTACCTCTAAATGAAGTCATAAAATATCTATAATGAAATTATAGATGTTTTAGGCCCACTTGAACGAAAACACCCAACCCAGAGCTAGTCGCCAAAATGAGGTTAAATTGACAGTACCTCATACAATATTGTCAATTTAACCTCGCGCTAGCAACCAGCTCCGAGTTAAGTCTTTCGTGCAAGTGGGCCGTGGATTTGTACTTGTCAAGCGCCAATGTCAATGTCATGTCCTATGCCAAACTAGTGGCTTAGAATAACTAAATCTATAAATTAAAAAAAAAACCTTAAATGGTAGTTTATGCAACAGTCATATAATAGGGGTTATTAAAACACGAGTGTAGGTTTTCAGTCGAGGCTAAGCCGAGTGTGATAATAGCAACACACAAGTGTTTTAATACCTAATTATATGCCGTTGCATACACTATTTTATCTTCACTCAGACAGTTGAAATAAAACAAAAGTGGAAATGGTAAAAATATGTAGTATGACGAATAAAAAAGATTGTTATATAGCATTAATTTGTTAGAGAAAAAGTGTTTTATAAGATTCTATTTTAAATTTCGATATTGTGTTTATGAGTATGTAAATATAAACTCGTATTGAAGTTTATAATTCGAATATTACGGTATGAGAGTAGATAAAACACTTTAAATACCAAATTGACAAGTAATCGAGTTGTCAAAAGGGAAATAAATGGTTGGAAAAGGTATAAATATCTAGGTTAGGTTAGGTTAAAACGGGCTGGTTTCCGCAACTCCTCGACCAAGCGCGTAGTTTGCGTATAAATATCTAATTTAATATTAGCTGACTACAAACTACATACAATCTGCCAACCTAACTATAGTGGTCTCGGCTTTCTTTCTTACTGAATTCAACTGAGTACCAGTAGAGAGATACCCCTTGGCAAGATTGGAGTTGAAATAAAGACATAAAACATATTTTTTAAAAACAATCTTTCTTCGTATTCATCTTAGCAAACCCTTTAATTTGATACCCATATCATGGCAGTGCACAAAAAATAACTAAACCGCCATCTTGGGCCGTCCACCATATTGAATTTAGAATGATGTCACTTAGCTAACCGTGCATTGTCATCCAAACTAAACGTGTATGCAAAATTTCATCTTAATCGGTTGAGGATAACTGCTTTAAAATTCAGTTGCAAGTTTTGACCCGAACTCACTTACATACATTGCAAATTAAATAAAATGTTGTAAAAAATAGTATTAATTACTTTTATACCATTCCCCCTCTAAAAAGCTTATTTTATTCACTGAAAACAGTGAATAAAAAGCACTTTTAATCACTGTTTTGGTGTTTGAATTTAGAACACACCAATATATATTTGACCTCCATCTCAACCTACTTGCGCATAAAATACTCGATACAAACTTCTTGTGCAAACAAAGAATATTCGAATTTCAAACTCCTTCGTCGATTTAATTTTGAGTTTGTTTATATTTAGGATTTTGATAATGATTTTGTTTTGGTCTAGGATGTTTAGTGAATACTTATTTGCATTGTAATTCTAATATTAATTGCATTGGTGTTTAATTAATTATAATTATGTAACTTAACGGAGATGGTCACTTGCCCCTGAAACACAGGTGCTGTTTAGGTAACTCAAACTCAAAGGCTCAGCTTCAATTTACAAAAAATGTGAAGCCTCCTCCTCATTTTCTCATTTTCTGTAAATTTTGAAGGTAATAAACCATTTATTTACTTATGATTATTCCTTGTGCTTTTGGCTTAAATCTTCTTTTTCTCGAAGTCATGGTATAAAATATAGTATGCAACTCTTGAATAAAACGGATTTATATCGAGGGCCATGAATCACTCGCGTCGTTGAGGATTCTAACACTTGAATCACTCACTATGCTCTTGATTCAATCATCATGAATCACTCCCTGCGGTCGTGATTCAGTTGTTAGAATCCTTCACTTGTTCGTGATTCATCTATGGCCCTCGCTTTAAAACCGTCCTTTATTCACTAGTTGCATAATATACTATACTATGTCAGTTTTTAGTGAAGTTGTTCGTCCATAGAAGTGTAAGCTCCTTACTTCATAATCATTCTGAGACTAAGCATTTTGTTTACATCTCGCAGGTACACAAAGCAAGAGCTTTCGAAGATCACCAGCGTCATTACGACGGCGGAATATTGTCTGGAGACCACCATACACCTCGAACAGAAGCTCAAAGAGAAGGTTTGTTATCAAGTAGAACCATAATTTTTCTTATCAACCGACTTCAAAAAAAAGTGGTTATCAATTCGATACCTACGTATGTATGTAACATTGTTGGAATTACACAATATTCAGTTTACTCTATTTGGACTTCTAAATATGTATGCCAAATTTCATAAGTTTATGTATGTTTGTCCACGAATTTCTCCGAAACTAGAAATAGGATCGTGATCTTTCTTTTTTTATTTGAATAAGCATCTCCCAACTTGGGAATAGTGAATAGTGCAATAGGGAATAGTTAGGGAATTAGGGAATAGTGCAAGTTTATCAAAATCGGTTCTACAGTTTTTAAAATATGGATTTTTTTAGTTTGCCATTAAGGAGTTCGGTTATACCGAACGCATCACGAATGTGTTAATTGAGT
The DNA here is from genome assembly GCA_947562075.1 of Orthosia gracilis. Taxonomy (NCBI): domain Eukaryota; kingdom Metazoa; phylum Arthropoda; class Insecta; order Lepidoptera; family Noctuidae; genus Orthosia; species Orthosia gracilis. Next base: position 15,287,060 of record OX387276.1, read on the forward strand.
TATTATATTTAGTCGAACTTATAGGTACTATAGAACATGCTCACTTTTTATAAAAACTAAAATAAGAAAAATAAAACACTTCGGCTTCTGAAACAAAAGTTATGTTTGCACTTTTTAGTGTTTTGCTTTAGAATCCGGTTTATATTTTTGTGAAGACGTGTAATTTTTTCATTTTCTATGGTATCCATAATAACTTGCGCAAAAAACACTTTTTCATATTTCCAATGTCTCCATTCCAGGTGTCCTCCGGCCTAGCAGACAAGATCGACATGACTCCAGAACAGGACCTGTTCCACAAGATCATCAGCAACTGCATCCAACTCCTCGTCCAGGACCTGGAGCTGGCGTGCGAGCCAGCCCTGCAGGCCATGACCAAGATATCCTGGCTACACTTCGACAACGTAGGAGACCAGAGTTCCTACGTCACTCAAATCATCATGCACTTGAAGAATACCGTCCCTAACTTAAGAGACAATCTATCTTCTTCAAGAAAATATTTCACGCAATTCTGTATACGTTTCGCGAATTCTTTTATCCCGAAGTTTATTCAGAACATTTATAAGTGTAAGCCTATTTCGACGGTGGGTTCTGAACAGCTGTTGTTGGACACTCATATGTTGAAAACCGCTTTGTTGGAACTACCCTCGATAGGGTCGGAAGTGAAGAGACCAGCCCCTGCGACCTATACTAAAGTCGTGATCAAATTGATGACTAAAGCTGAAATGATTCTCAAACTAGTAATGGCCCCTCTAGATGGAAACTTAGAAGGATTCGTCGGTCAGTTCGTGCAGTTACTACCGGAATGTACGGTGGCGGAGTTTCATAAGGTCTTGGATATGAAAGGTGCCAAGTTGTCGAAAGCACAACAGTTGTCTCTCGATGCGTTGTTTAGGGAGACTTGTAAAAATGTTCATAGTGAAGCTGGAAAGTGATTGTATGAGAAGAAAATTAGGTACTTAATGTGTCTCTGACGTAGGTTGGGATCTAAACAGAAAAGTTGGACTTTATGTTCGTTGAAATAATTGGTTGGAAGTTAAAATTGTAATAAAAAATAAGTCTAATATGATTCTAGTTAGTAAAATTGTTAGTATAATTTATTCTTTATCTGTTAAATGAAGGAAATCAGTGAAAATAATAATGAATTAAGGTTTTTATAAATGAAATTAGAAAAGAGGGCTTTCCTAAGTGTTAATTTATGTATTGATGAACGTATACCAAACTTAAGCCCATTGCACGAAAAGTATACTCAAAGTTAGTTTCTACCACGAGGTTAAATTGACAGTTGGTTAAACAATATTGCCAATTTAACTTCATGTTAGCAACTAACTCAGAATTTTTTTTTTGTGCAAGTTTGCCCTAGCACTTAAAAACTGTACCCACATCAGTAATTTTGTGGTAAATTAGACAGGGAGGTTCATACAGGTAGATCCAAACTTAATGGCGGCTCGTAACACTCCGCGATTCACTGCGCAGTAGCAATTTGATGTGACAGCGGCTGAGGGGTGGGGCGCTGCGCTTCACAGCCGCCATTAAGATTGAATCGATCTGTACCTGTCTAAATAAAAACTATCATAGGCGACTAACAGAAATGACAAAATCGGATTATCTACTTTATAACTATTTACTTAGTTTAAATATACCTTTGTTACAGAACGCGGTCGTAAATATGTCACACCGAGTTTTAGAAACATTTCGTGTGTGTCACTCCTATCTGTGTGACTGTCTCTTTCTAAAGCCCGATGTGTCATATTAACGCTCGGGTATAGGCAGATTCAAACATAATAGCGGCTCGGAACACGAGGCAAATCGCTGCGGCAGTAGCGAATTCATGTGACAGCAGAAGTGAGAGGTACTGCGCAGTGAAAAGCGAATTTCACAGACGCCTTTAAGTTTGAATAGACCTGAGGCTCTATACAAGTGACATTCTTTCAACGAAAGCGTCGCGATAGCGGTTGGTAAAATGTCAGAAATGTATACAGTATAACTTGTCTCGTCACGCAATTGGTAGCACTGTTACTATTAATATTAGTAGTTCCAATATTGAAACTAGGGCGACAAACAGACGAGCTGCACTTTGCTGTCGACAGAAGCTGTGGTGCCAACAAGTTATACTGAGCGGTCTGTGAATGTAGATAATGTCAAGTGCTATCGAAATGTCACGTTATCGTCAATCCCTTACATTCATTTTGGCATTTCGATCGACGCCATCGCTGATATAATGACACTTTGCATAGAGCCTCTAGAGCCTTACTATAACTTGTCAAAATTATCATGGATCCAAGGTGTGAGACAGACGGCGCCATACAGCCTGTAACGGAAACGTGTCATCATATTTTGAAAACTGCTTCTGCCCTTCATTAAATGAACAACTTTCTCTAAGAAACTCATAGCCAATTCTTAAAAAAAAAAATTGTTTCACCCATACAAATTTTGGTCTCGTGACGACAACTCTGTATGGACAATTCATGTTTTTTTTTGGACTTGCCTATGATTATGGAGAAAGTTGTGCATTATACCAGGTTAATTTTCATTGACCAGCCAATTATTTCCAGGAATAGGGTAGTTAACAAAAAGTATCTATTTAGTCCGTCACTTAGATAACCTAAGAATATTGGACACGTATTTTTTCACTTGTCACGTAGACGAAAAGTAACGAAGAAACAGTGCGTTGAAATATCGTGTGACATCACGGTGTTCTACACTTATGACGTCACAACAAAACACTCCGGAACTTTAATGCGCTTTATCTTTGTCAATTTTTACTTATTTGATAAAGCAAAAAATACGTGTCCAATATTATTTGATAATCTACAGAACACCTGTTTTTTTAATTCTTTGATTGATACCTAGTTAACTTACTAACCTGGAAAATATTTGGCTGGTCATTCAAAATTAACATGGTAATTATATGGGCAGAATCTGTTTTTTAAAATATTATTAAAACTTTTCCGTTATACCCTGTACAGGACGGATAACATTATCTCTTTTTTCACAAAGGAATCATGATGGCGCCCACTTTATAGTACGGATTCCGTGTGATGTTTTATTATTGGACCAGTATTGTGTGAATGTGCTGTTTTTGTATTTATTGTAAGTTACGTGATTGTGTCGACATTCCATAGATTTGTATTGTTTATAATGTGCAATAACGATATGAAATTACTAATAAAACACATTTTTATTAACTGCACTTGATGTTTTTTTTTACCTGGAGTCGTACCTGGAACGTACAGTAGTCACAGCGGATCTTTGTGTCTCTAAAGTTGGCTCTGCGAACCATTGCGCAAGAAACAGTTTGTCATCGAGTATACTGCATACAGTAAGGGAAACAGGGCGTACTTGCTATGTAGCTACTTACACTACCCAGTAGGTACAGTAGGTACCCATTGATTTACTAAACAGGATGACAAAGGCTTGAGGTTGAGGATTATGACTGGGAATCTCACGGGACTTATAACCGGAAAAGTACTGTATAATGGGCCGTGCCCACTCAGATCACAGTGAAAGGGAACCAGTCTATAAGACATCAAAGTCAATCACAGGAGGACAGTCTCTGCCATTGTTGATAATAAAGTACTGCAACATAGTGCTGCCAACTTAGCGCTTTCAGAGCCATATCTAACGCTTTTTTTGTTCAATAGCGCGTTTTAGCGCCTAGCGCTAAATCTAGCTTTTTTTGAAATCATAATTATAGTATGCCATATACAATTTATTCTGTGATGTGCGTAACACGGAACAAATCACAATTTTTTTTTTAACTAGGTAATTCTCTTTAAAAATTAAGTGTCTTAAGGCAGAACCACATTTGCGTGTCGTGGCGTGGCGTGGCGCGGTATCCACTAATCAAACTATTCTATTTCAGAGCAGAGAAAAATAACAAAAAACCCAACTGCTTAAAAAGCGAACTAAAGAGACGTAAACAAGAAGAAAATCATGCTGTGCAGTCGGAGGATACATCTGGTTTTGGTCAGGCAGCTCTCGAATAGTATCTATCCTCCGACTGCACAGCATGATTTTCTTTTTGTTTACCTACGTGTTTTTAGTTCGCTTTTTAAGCAGTCGGGTTTTTTGTTATTTTTTGACAGTACCCATTTAGCGCTTTTGAAATAACTGAAAGCGCGTCTTTGTTTAGACGAGTTGGCAGCACTGAACATAGGGCTAAAGAAACCCAGTACTTACCTAATCAATAAGATTGAACTTAACATGAAATCAGCCTATTTCCCAAAGGGATAAGCAGAAACCGCAGGATGCCATGCCACGGTCACCTTCAACAACACATATTTTGTTGGAGGTCCTGAATAAATAAATAAACAACGATCCATATTTACGGTTGTGATGACAATTCGTCCTTCCGTATTATTATATTACTATTTGAATTCGTCACACTAGCTATAGTGGAGGGTCGTCGTCGTTTTTACAGTCGACGAAACGAGACTGGTTTACTGTCTGAGATAAACTAGTTCATAAAACAGTTTTATTTTCGACCAGTTTACATCATTGACTGAACAGCAGCGTTTAATCCGCAGTTTAGTGAACAATCGGATTAGGTTGTTTAGTTAAAAACTTGTTTACTAGTCGATTAGTACTTTATACACTCATAAACAAGTCACTATTTACAATCAGTTATTTTTGTTTATAAGTACAAATAAAGCCTGTCTGACAATGACTGTATATGCAAATCTTTGGCGAATTAATAGCCTCTAGCAGTTATTAAGTACTTTGTTTTATACTTATTTTAAGCTAAGCATAACACTTTCAGCGAATGTATGAACGTAAAAAGTAGGTAATGAGAAAGTTTATTATTTCGCCTTGACCGACACGTAATGCATACTTTCAATCAGGACTAAAAAATAACGTAGATAAACAATATAAAAAAATAATTAAGTAACCAAATCAAGATTTGTAACTATTCATTTGACAGCATTCACATAGTGAGTCGGATCGGCAGTCTTCCCAATCATCACTATCTCCGTTCCGTCGTGCGTCGACTACACGAAATCAATTCGATGCTTAAAATCTTGTTCATGAGTAAACTATACTTCACATAAGATAGCTTGATCTCTATGACAGCTGTCAGTATCAATACAATAACAATAGCGCTTGACGGGCTAACGATAACATAGCAGTAAAGCATACGTCAGTTTGACATATGTCGCAGAGATCAAGCTATCTTATATGAAGTATAGTTTATCCGTGAAATGAAAACCAGTCAACCAGTTGACGAAAAGTAAACAGTCTAATAAAACGTTCGTTCATTCAACGCCCACCATTACTAGCTATGTCGTCTCGTCCCTATTCATAATAGGTCACGTCACGTCACTTTATAAATGTAGTCAGTTTCCCAATTTGTCTCAAGCCGTATTTCGTCTCTTTTCCAACTCGTCCGACGCTTTGTTCAATGTACTGTAAGGTACAAAGCTACGTTTACTTACTTATATTTATATTATTTTTTAAATGAATTGACGGGATCGGTCAATATCAATCGGCGACGCCTGGGGGAGGTCTATGTCCATCAGTGGACGTCTTTCGTGAAATGATGATGATGATGACAATCTTTTCTTTTTCGATACATATCTATCGTACTGTGTAATAAAACTATTTCCTACTTACCTAATTTTAAGGCCAGAATATTAAGGTCTAAGCAAATTGTATACAATAGTTAGATAGACAAATTGTAATTAAAACGTTAAGCAAAAACGAATAACTAGCAACAAGAATACTAATTTCCGCAAAACCTGATTGTCAAACCCCAAACGAAATAAAACCGAAATAAAATCGTAAACAGTTTCCTATCCTGATAAGGCTGAATAGCATGTTTACGATCGCCTTTCCTGTTTTAAAAAGTTAAAACTGTAAACAAACATGGTTGAAGCGAAACGTCAAAATCAGTTGGTCGCGGAAAGCGGCGCGATGCGGTGTCGTGTAATTTAATAAACAAACGAATAATGGTGCATTTCCCAGTGCGTAAGTGCTACCAAGCGGCCAAGTTGGCGTTGTTAATTGTTCTGGTGGTGTCTATCTTGGGTTTATTTGAGCAGTGGCGAGGCGGGAAGAGGAATGCGAAAGCTGCATACTCAGACCCTCTAGAGGCCGAATACGAGCGGCAGATATTAGAAGATGAGGCGAGAATTATCCCAGGGTTGGGCGAAGGAGGTGCCGCTGCACACCTCATCGGGGAAGAGAAGAAGTTGGGCGAGGAGTCTGAGAAAAAGCTGGCAATCAACGTTTATCTCAGTGACAGGATACCTTACAACAGAACTTTAAAAGGTAACACAAAAATAAAATAAAAACTGCAGAATAATATTTATTTATAACTTAGACATATCTGAAAAATCTTTATCGTAGTAATTACGTGAAGTTTTGCTCGTAATTGTGTATAAATTAGTCATTGTAGTTGGTCAGTTAGCAGTGAAAGTATGCTTGTTCCAACATTAATATAGTCGAGTGTCGAGAAGCCACGCTCTACATGTATTCGGCCTATTCTTTATAATGCCAGACAATCTGGACTAGTACATTATTGCGATTTTAACAAGTACTAATATACTATGAGTAGTGTATTGCCCAAGTTTAATTTAAAAATCAATTAATTTACACACCAATATTACAACAAACATGTTATTATCTTGTATTGTGGACATGACATGTTACAATTAATGTACATATAACATAGCTTAAGATGAAATACACCTGTACCCTCTGAAGGTTTATAAAGGGTTCTCAGCAGCAGCCCGGAGTCTGAACTTATGGGCGGTTGATGGCAATAGTCTCGCCCCTATTACTTGAGACTTAATCATAACAATTAATTAAGCTTAAAATGAATAAAAATAAAGTTGTTTGAGGACTATTCTATTTTTAAAGATTGTAAAAATAAAAATTTAAATAATTTTTGGCATAGGTATATTGGATGACATTTAAAAAACTTTTTTAACTGGCATAGGATAGAATGGACCCATTTTCCGCACTTAGACTCGCATTCAGCCCGTTGTGCATGCAGGCCGCCTCTCTGTGAGAGGGAATGGGCCGTAATCCGCCACGCGGGCCCAGTGCATGTCAGTGGATGTCAAATTTCTTCTTTCTCAACTTTAACTACCATGCAAATGGGTTACTTTATTTACGATTTTGCTTATCTTCTGTGCGGTACAAATAACGATGTTTTCCGTCTTTCTTATAATATTCCTCAGTATTCAATTTAATCCTTCAATCTAAACTTTTCAAACTAATACAGTAGGTAATCTGCTGCCACCTAAAATTTAATTAAATAACGAAACTTTTATTATACATAAAATTTAAGAAGTATGCAACTTAAATTGCATGCGTTTCATGAAAAGTTTTCTAACTTGGTTTGTTTTTTTTCCAAAACATGAATTAAATATCTTAACTTGGTCCCACAATTTATGCAACCATATTACGAAAAACCATATTGCAGGTCACTGTACTGTGTATATACTTGAGCTCATTTAATTCACATATATAAATAGTACAAAACATAGTCGCTGTCTGTCTGTTTCTCTTCTTACTACTTCTAAACTACGTAACGGATTTTGATATAGTTTTCACTAATAAAAAGAGCAATAAATATACTCTAAGCACTAGCTTAAGCAATTTTTAGATCAAAACAATGTAATGCATTTATGGAAAAATAAAGATTATAATCATACTTTTTATTTCGTTCCCCAGGGATAATTTCCGACTTTTACGCGGGGGAAGCCGAATAAAATACCAATAAAACAGAAAATATTTCAAATTAGATTTGGTAATAATCCCAAGAGCCTGCGGCATTGAACGTAGAGTGTAGTTAATTATCACTATCAGCATACAAAGATTTAATCTGCAAATAATTATAATGTACCATAAAACTACTTGATAACTTGGAAACTTGATAACATTGTTTTCTAATGAGTATCCACGTCGAGAGACTCATAGTTAAGTTCTACTCCTATGAGGTATTGGGTTACCCAGCAACTGGGTTGTATACGACACTGGGTTATATACGCAACTGGGTTGTATAAGCAACTGGGTTGTATACGCAACTGGGTTGTATACGCAACTGGGTTGTATACGCAACTGGATTGTATACTCAACTAGGTTGTGTAGGTACACCAGATAGGCAGTCGCTTCTTGTAATATTGGTACAGCATTACTCTTAGGAGGTACCATGTTACCCAGTGTAGGTGGATTCAAACTTGGTGACGTCTGTGAATTTCGCCTTTCACGCCGTAGTACCCCAATTTAACCGCTGCTATAACATGAATTACTACTGTGCACTACTGCGAAGTCTTCCGACCCGCCATTAGGTTTGATCGTGCCTGCAACTGGGTTAAGAGAAGAGGTCAGACAGGCAGTCGCTCCATGTAATATACTGGTGAATAGCTGCATCCGGTTACACTGGAAGCTGACCACAACATACTTGGCAAACGATGAGCTGCTATGGCAAGAGGTATTGATGTTATCTGTGGAACGTATTACTCGTAGATTACTTGCTATCTACAAATTGAGGGGCTTTTCAAACATAATTCTCAATTAATAAGCCTGTATTTTTAGGGTTCCGTAACCGAAGGGTCCAAACGGAGCCCTATTGCTGTCGTTCACGTGTCTGACCGTCTGCCTTTCCGTCTGTCTGTCCGTCGTCTGTCACACAATTTTGTTCCGATTTTTTTTAAATTGCCCATTGACCTATGAACTTGAAATTTGGTGTTAATGTTTAAATTGACGACACGGTTGGCTTAGTTGTTGAGCGATCGGCTGCTGCGCTGCGTGTCGCAGGTTCGGTTCCCCATTTTAAATGTTTGTAAACGCACCCACGATACAGGAAAAATGCCTAGTGTGGAGAAACGTTTAAAAAAATAATATTACTATTACGTTTATTTTACTAAACACCACTATATATTGAAAAATCAGATTTTTCTTTGGTGCGAAACTCTAAATGTGCGACATGCACTTGGCCGGTTTTTTTTATGTACTCTCACGTTTCGCCAATTATGTTTGGTCATCCCATTGCCATTAACTGACCAAAAATTCTCATACCAAACTGCTAGTATAACTTCGTGATAGAAAACCAAAACACTGTCCGAACCGGGAATGGAACCCAGCAGCTCACGCTTAGCAGTTGCGCTTATAAACATTCAAGTTGTCGCATTGTCTCGTCACTCCTGTCTTCTTAATTAAACGGATGAATCAGTCAAAAAGCAATTATATTATTTTTACTATGCATTAGGCATTGCGTAGTGACAAACTATTTTTAACCCCCGATGAAAAAAGAAAATTATTATAAGTTTTACGTGGGCATCTGTGTGTCCGTCTGTGGCATCATAGCTCCCAAACGGATGAACCGATTTTGTTTTTGTTTGAAAAGTGACTTTCATAGAAAGTTTTTTTTAGCTATGTTTGATGAAAATCGGAGAACTGTTCAAAAGGTTTGCGTTTTTTACACTCTGAATCGGAACATTTTATCTTGCTCGCAAACATTACTCTTGACGTTTAACAGTGAACCATTTCACATTGCAACAATTTGACATTCATAGCACTCGTCCTAAGGTAAATTTTAATGGATCAAGTGTCACAATGACCTGCCATTGTTTGTACCTAGATAAAGGAAGGGCAAAAGTTCACCAATGAAAGTCACATTTAATTTATTAGTCATTAAAGTAAAAAGAAGTACAAACATGTGAGTTTGCACAACTGCTACTGTATTAATGTTGGCGGGACATTTGTCTATTTTATTATATTTTTAATTAACTATTTAAGTACTTAAATAAATAATTGGCGTCCATGGTAATTTCACCTTTTTGTCTTAACAAAACTGACTGAGGTGGTAACTTCAACCTACCTCAATAATTCTTTTAGGTTTTTACCCGACTAAGGCGAAACCAAAAGGAAGGGTTATGATTTCGAATGTTTGTATTTACGTAAGTTCTTCCGTAGCGCCTAAACTATTCATCTGTCTTTGATGAGTATAGATGTCAATCGATTCGTTACTATGGCCCGCGAACACTTGCTAAAAAAACCGTAGTCGGGTTACAGTTTTTGCTTGTGGATCGAATGACTATCTTTCTCATGGGAGTAGACAGGAACTACAGAACCACTTGCTTCTATCCTTGCATATCTACTCCTGACGTCTGTGGGCTTAGTGCATCGACCGGTCGATGGCTTAGTGAGAGTTTTACTCGTACTCGATTACGTTAACGTTAGATTGTATTGAAACTGGATAAGGTCCGTTTTTTGACATTAAGGGGAAACCTCTTTTTGTATACTATTTGACATAAGAGAACGTTTACGTTAACGCGATTGAGTACGTTGAAAAACTCGCACTACGACCTCAGAACACGTAAAAAAGAACGCCACTTGCTATGATCCCTGCATATCTACACACTGTATGTAATGTTGTTTTTGGTGTACAATAAAGAATTAACAATTGAATTGAATCTACTCCTTTGCTTCGTTTATCTTCATACATCTGGCTATACGCGCACGGTTATGAGTACTACGCATCTGGCCGTTCTTTTTCCCCATGGGGAAAAAGCGTCACTTTTTGATGTGTATCACGCACGGTTATGAGTACTGACTTACACTCATTTCGCAATTTTTGTTGTAGTCCCATTCTATTTAATCGTTTATCCTCTCACTAGAACGCCTTGCAGCAATTACACCAATGGAGCACAATCTTATAATAAACTAATTATAAGTCCAGGTTTCCTCACGATGTATGCCTTCACCGTTATCCAAAACAAACTAAGAAGGTACACATATATTGAAAAAGTTACATTGGTATTTGCCTGGATTTGAACTCACAACCTCAAGCAAGAGGGACGAGGTCTTAGTCACTTAGGCACCACGACATGACCATATGTAACGTGGACGTGCCGTGGACGGGCCATTTATGTGCATGCATCAGGACAGATGGGCCAGAGTCGTATCCTACGCAGTGGGAGCCAGAGGACAGCCGTCGTTACCGAGGATGGCCTAGAAAAACACTCTGACAAGGCTATAAATTAATGAATATAAGTTGATAAAAGACGAAAAACTCAAGACGTAAGTCTATGGAGTGTTGCCAGTGATGACTTACGCAACTGAGACGTGTTCGCTCACATGGGCCTCATCAGAAGGCTTCAAGTCACCCAAAAGGCAATAGGGAGGGCTATGCTCCGAGTTTCCTTCCAATTAATTGCGAAACTTAACGCGATATAAGTATACGCCCCAATGTTAACGCAGTACTGGTCGATCGCCCGCTCGGAGCCAAAATATCAATACTGAACCTCCTTTTGAACAGTTTTGTTGAAAAAATTCCAGCTATCAATTTTTCTGTGTAAAAATATTTTAAAACATCCAAGTCGTTTTGGAGGAGTAGGTATCCAAAAGTTGCGAAAAAATATCTTGTTGCTTATTATTTTTTTAAAGCAAAACTACTTTATACGAAAAAACCTTGTTTGAAAAATAATGTACATGAATCAATAATAAATATAATTTATTTTTCAAACCTTTTAAACTAGCCGTTATTAAGGAGTATCCTTTAGAAAGTAACCGTTTTACGGCACTAAAGCGGAGTAAGGCCCTTAAGGCGCCTCCCCGAGCGAAACGCCGCGCTAGCCGTTTTTGTGCAATTTTTAAGAGCTATCTACTCGTTATTTAAAAAGAATATCAATTAATAAAAATACATTAAATTTCTACATAATATTGATTGCAAAATGGTAGTATACTTTTTTTAAAGATGTATATGTTTCACTAATCTCCTTCCAACAAAAACATAAAATGAGAAATAATGATTGATAGCTTGCATCTCATCATCGTAAAGTGTTCGTTAATTAATTTTTGTACTAACACTAATGGATAGACAATTTGATTGCGAACATTTTGTAACTTTATTTTTTTCAAAAGACCAATACTCGATTTTATAAAGATTTTGTTCTAAATTCTGGGCGTATGCACTACTGTAATTCATGCGCCACCAGTGTGCCGCTAGGGCACTAGGAATGCTCAAGAGTTTTTGGTCACGGTACGGCCTTAAGTGGCAGTGGGCAGGGCACATAACTCGCAGAACAGATGGTCGCTGGGGCCAAAAGTTCTGGAGTGGCGACCGCGAACCGGAAAACGTTGCGTTGCAAGTCCTCCCAGGTGGAGCGATGACATGGTTGCGGGAATCCGCTGGATGCGAGACGTACTAGACCGGACAATGTGGCGATACTTGGGAGCAGCCTATATTCAGCAGTGGACGTCTTTCGGCTGAAATGATGATGAGGTGATGGGTTTGAAAAAAAAAAACAGAAGCGAGTCGAGCATTTTACCGCTAACCAGACCTTCCTTTCTGAATAATATCTGAACACCGTGAGCCCACTTTAGCAGGTACGGGAAGTGTATGTCTTGGCCAACAACACTGCCCAGCCTAGCCTTCATTGCGGACTACTATGTGTGGTTGCCGCTATTAGTGGTTTTTTAAAGAGACACGGTTGGCGCAATGTCCTAGCGATTAGCTGCTGCGCTGCATATCGCGGGTTTCATTCCCTGTTTCGGGTCTGGCAGTTTGTATATGCGAAACTCCTAGGATGTCGAAATTAAAAATGAAACAGATCGAATGTATGTGGACTACGGGCTTGCCTCTGAATGTTCTAGTGTTATTTTTTTGCCAAAGCGAGTCGCGCTACTAATTTCACGGTCATGCTCCCCTAACCCGCAATATAACGTTGGTATAATACACGCGCGATCGGCGCCGGCGCCGCGTACTCTTTCAAACATAACGTTATTGTGATATAACTGCTCGTGGTTAAATAATTACAGCATGGGTCGATCTGCAAGGTTAAGCAACGCTTGCCGAGGTCGCTCCGAGGATGGGTGGCCATCCATCACATACCGAGAATCCTTTGTGCCTCGAAAAGCACGTTTAGCAGGTTCTCCCGGCTGGCAGAAGGCAGAAAATCTTACACCAGTCTTCGCAAAGGATACCACTACTGGGTTGTGGAGATATAAACAGTAACTGTGCAGTAACGTACTATTATAATCTGAATGCAGATCTCCTCAACAAACTTGATAAGGGATACCGTGTTACCCAGTTACTGGGTCGAAATATAAGCAGTAACTGTGCAGTAACAAACTTGACCGTCTTCTAAATTACTGCATTCGATTTGTTTTCAGTTTATGTAAATATGATCATGTCTCTGCGCATCGGTCGCTTCTAAAGTGGTTTCCCATACGGCAGCACAGAAAGCCAAGGGTATTGTACTCATTTCTTGACTCTCCGAATTCCCCTACTTATCTTTTCTTTTCTTTTTTTTTTTTTCAAAATCTGTTTACACTATAACATTTAAAAAATCTGCCAAACTGTAAAACAGTTTGTCGGCAGTTGCTCTCGTGTCACAATACATTACAAATAATGTTTAAACAATAACTTAAATACCTGAATACGCTAAGCAAACCAATTAAATACCATCGGGATCAGACAATCCCACATTCCACACCTATGATCAACTTGTATTGCCCAAGGCTGTACAATGCGAGGCCTGTTACAAAACATGGCTAGGGACAGAGCGACAGATAATGTTTTTTTTAATATTTTCCTAAGTTGGTATTTGGATCTAATACACGACACCAACTTCCAATACATCTTTGACAACCACAATCAAAAACTACAATCATCAAATAACCGCCTTCTTCAATGTCTTACTCACTGTTCTTTCTTCTTTCAGTCTATTTCTCTGTGGAATACTCTCCCCCGGGAAATCAGGATGGCAACCAACCGATTAACCTTCAAAGTCAAAGTTCGCGAACACATTCGTAAGAAGTTGGCAGTAGTATCGTCACAGCGCTAATGTTTTCTCAATTGTCTATTTCATCTATGTGTTAAGTTGAATCACAATCACAATCTAAGAAGTCCGTTGACGTTTCTCATTTTACATGCCGCGATAACGTTGTACGTAAGAAATTGAAAATCAAGTTCATAATCCTAATTAATTACTATGTTACTCATACACTATAACAACGAGTATCATTCGCAAATGCATTTCATTATATGCGTGAAAGGTCATACGAACATTCCCCGAAAAATACGTACAAAAACTAATACAAACACACCACAAACCGGAAAATTACAAATCCAACAATATAAACAACAATAAACTCTCCCACCACAACCACAGCTGGTCCCCGCGGGAGAAAAAGACCATCACCCTTTAACAAAAGCCAACAACAGGATATACATTGCAACATTAAATACTAGGACTCTCAGGACACCCGAATCAATAATAGAGCTTGAGGAAGCACTGAAGAATCTCAATTGGGATACTTGAAATGAGAAGAGCAGGTGAATCCATCGAAGAGCATCCGAGTATGTGATATTAAACAAAGGAGAAACCGGAGGACAGAGAGGAGTCGAATTCATAGTCAGATTATGCCTGAGAAGCTATATTCAAGACTGCATAGGAGTCTCAGATCGAATTGCCATACTACACATCAAACTACCAAGCTTCAGAAAAATATGGACGATAATTGAAATACATGCATCAACTGAACAAGCAGACGAAAAGGAACACAAATCTTTCTACAATGAGATATCACAAATCCTAAACAAATACCTAAACAAGATCATCATACTGATGGGTGACTTTAATGCTCAAATCGGGACTAAAACAAACAAAGACGAACGCTGGGAAGCTTTGGCTATGGCAAGAGGAGCGTCAGTGGCCATAGATTGGCAGAATTTCTAATGGAACATAACCTTACTCTTACAAATAGCATTTTAAAGAAAAGTATAAATAACAAATGGACTTGAATCTCCTCAGACGGAAAGTATAGAAACGAAATAGATTACATTATTAGCAGCCACCCAAAACTTTTCACAGATACGTCAGTCATATCAAAACTAAATTTCAACACAAACCACAGAATGGTAAGAGCATCAAACAAAATAAGAATCCCAAGCATAAATATGTTCTTAGTAATACAACACTCCAACTTATACAAAGTGAACACTTCTATTCACCAGCCAAATGAAAAAACAAATCATAGAAGAAATAACAGAACTAAGTAAAAAGATAAAACAAGATATTAGGAAAGACAGAAACACCAAAAGACTTCAAACATTAGAAAAGTATATCATAAAGACTGGAGAAACAAGTAAAGCTATCAGAGAACTAAGAGAATCAAACCAATGGATACCGAATTTGAAAACAACTCCAAAAATATCATAAACAGAAAAGACTTCAACAAACAAGCAACAATATTTTACCAGAATTTGTACTCCAACAAATATGACACCGAAAAGGGAAAACAAGAAACAGACAATGTGGATTCGACAAACTTAGAATTTGAACCCGAAATCCTACACAGCCAAGTAAAAAAAGCTTTATTGAGCCAGAAACTAGATAAGGCTCCAGGGCTAGACAAAATAGAATAGAATACTCTTTATTATGTACACCATATAAGTTACAGAAAGTATAGAAGAAGTAAACATTACACTGGGTGACACAATGGGCGGCCTTATCGCTAAAAGCGATCTATTCAAGACAATCTTTGGATGGATTTTAAAAATGAAAGGAAAGACAGTACTGTAGGCAGTCTTTGATGTACTATTTATATATAATATAAATACAATATATATTATAGACAAATATATACAGTAATAAGTATGGAACAACAACATAGAAATCAAGAATAACAACTATTATTGAGATAGGTTGTGATTCTTTACCATAGTTTTAAAACTGGGCAGAAATTGAGCACGCCTTATTGACACGGGCAAAGCATTCCACAACCGCACCACTTGAACCGTAAAAGATTGGCGTAAAAGCTGGTGGAATGCATCGGCATCTCTAGTCTCAAGTTTTCCGATGACCTCAGATATCTATTATGTGTGTCATGAAGGAACTTGAAACGTTCTTTGGGATAAGAGGGGGTTTTAGGATAAAACAATGCAAAATCAGAAACAAAGTACTGAAGGGAGACCTCGAGGAATTAATACCAACATTAACCAAAATTTTCAACAACATCTTGGCATCAGGGCAAATTCCTGAACAATGGGGAACATCACACATAATACTTATTCACAAGAAAGGTCCAAAATAAATTATTACAGACCAATTAGCTTGATGTCTAACATATACAAGGTTTCTCAAAAGTCATCCTAGAACGAGTGACTATCAAACTAGATGAAAACCAACCCATATAACAGGCCGGTTTTAGGAATAACTTTGCCACAATCGACCATATACATACTGTCAAACAAGTAGAGAAATATAATGAATATAACAAGCCTTTGTATATGTCTTCATCGATTACGCGAAGCCTTCGACAGCATAAAACATGAAGCTATAGTGGTGAGTCAGGAAAGTCAGGGAATCAGTGCGGTCTACGTCAACCTTAACAAAACCATCTATTCCAACATTAACGCAAGAATACAACTGGAAACCTTAGGCGAAGAATTTAAAATCAAAAGAGGGGTTAGACAAGGCGACCCACTGTCTCCAAAACTATTTGCCGCCGTTTTGGAAAACGTTTTCCGAAAACTGAATTGGGACTTACTAGTACTTAACATCGATGGAAGAAAACTGAACCACCTCAGGTTTGCTGATGACATTGTCTTGTTCGAAGAAGAACCACAAACATAAATCAACCATAAACTGGAGAAAATGATCCAAGACCTTAGCAATGAGAGCACAAAAATTGGATTATCACTGAACACGGATAAAACCAAATTATTAACAAACTTTAAACCAGTTCAAATAGCAATTGATAACCAACTTATTGAATATGTGGAAGAATACATATACCTCGACCAGATCGTCTCCCATAAATACCAGACCCATTTTGCGATCGATATTGCACCTCCACTATTTGTATCTCCATCACCCAAATGTTGACTGGTAGAAAATGCGTAAGGCATTAAGTCGCCTCTTTACGTTTAGGTGTTTAAAGTATTAAATAAATGAATAAGTACATGTACAATTCTGGTACTCACCTGCATCCAGTTAGACTGGAAGCCGACCCCAACATAGTTGAGAAAATTGATTTGCAGTCTGAACAGTATTCCACACAGGCGAGTGCTTGTCTGACCCAACAACCCAGTAACAGGGTAACACGGTATCCCTTATTAAGACTGCTGTCAGATTTTCTGGCTTCTAATCCTACTAATTTTATAAATGCGAAAGCTTGGATGGATGGATGAGAGATAGATTATCGCCTGGAATAGTACAAGGGCTATATTTCATCCCGGCATAATGTTCCCTAAGGATAAGAAAACAGTTTTCACGTGGGCGAAGCATATGGCAGCTATTATTTACTCTATAATGTTCTTTCTCCAGATTTCCGCAACCCAGCGTGCAAGCGAGTTGTCTACGACGCAGAATTGCCTTCAGCGTCCGTCATCCTGATATTCCACAATGAGCCTTATTCCGTGGTTGTAAGGACTATCTGGAGCGTCGTGAACAGTGCGAGAAGAGACCAGCCCTGGTATAAGCATGCCAATTTTGTGGACAGACAGACCGGAAGGGTCACTACTGCGGGTGAGTTTGAACCTTATGCTTCTATGATTAAAGATCTATTTGGCAACTTGTTATTGAATTTTACATATTATTTATTTGCACATACGATTGTCAATGACACGTAATATGTTCTTAATGCTATGACTCAGTCCTCCTGTGACTGCACGCGAGTGAACCCGCCGGGCACAAACTAGTTAACGGCTGAACGGATTTTTATAAAATTTTGCGCACCGATTGTTCATAACCTGGATTAACAAATAGGATACTTTTATCTCGATAAAATTTGTATAAATGATCCCTTAAGATAGTATAACACTTATAACGCGGACGTAGCCGCTCGCAGGAGCTAGTTAAGGTGTATATATTCCGCAATGTTTAACGCAGTACTGGCCGAACGCCCGCTTGGAGCCTGAATATAAATATTGAACCTCCTTTGGGACAGTTTTGTTTGCAAAATATTCTTTTATATACATATGCTATTATAGTTATGAAGAAATTCTAGCCATAAGTTATTATGTGTAAAAATATTTTTAAATATCCAAGTCGTTTTGAAAAAGCAAAAGTAGCGAATAAATATAGAAGCTGGAAAATAGAAAACCAAGTTTCACAGATTTAATACAGACAGAGAAATAATGTACATGTTTTTTTTTTCAAACCTTTTAACCTAGCCGTTATTAAGGAGTATGCTTTAAAAAGTAACCGTTTTACGGCACTAAAGCGGTGGAAAGCCCTTAACTATAAGTCAAACAATTTTTCACGATATGTGGCACCGATGCCAGCGATGTCCAAGATAAACTTAGAAAGTACAAAACTAATAATTTATTCACAAGCTTTTTTCGTATCGTTCTCAGCAAACCCTTTCATTTGATACCCATATCATGGCAGTGCACAAAAAGTAACTAGTCCACCATCTTAGGCCGTCCGCCATATTGGATTTAGAATAACGTCACTTATCTAACCATGCATTGTCGTCCAAACTAAACGTGTATGCAAATTTTCATCTTAATCGGTGCAGGATAACTGCTTAAAAATTCAGTTGCTAGATTTGACCCGAACACACTTACATACATACATACAAACATACATACATTGCAAGTTAATTAAAAGCTTGTAAAAAGAGAAAAATACGTAAATATTTCGGAAGTCGGTCTTTGGTATCTATCGTTTTACGACACCGACTGTCGAAATGAAAGTTATTTTGGCACTTTTTAGTGTTTTGCTTTGGGAGTCGGTTTATTTCTTGTTTAAGTCGGTTAGTAATGAATTGAAAGTCACATTGGTTCTTGTCCAGATTTGAACCCAAGAACTCAAGCACGCGAGGCCACCACGACGAATTACTTTTGCCGACCCTAATTTGCACCTCACTCCCCAGGCTACCCCGGCCAGGACCCGTCGTCGAAGTTCGTGTACCTGAAGGAGATCATCCTGGTGGACGACAACTCTACGCTTCCTGAGCTGAAGGGCAAGCTCAGCCACTATGTGAGGACCAGACTGCCGCCAGACCTCATCCGGATACTGCGCCTGCCGGACCGGTAAGTGGAGTGGAGGGAAGATTGGGTGGACGCATTTGTGTGGCAGATTTTTTTTTTTTTTTCCATACAAATTTTTTTTTTAACACCGGACCAAAATTGACAGAGAAATCTGTGAACATAGGTACATAAAAAAATACATACAGTTGAACATAGAATCTCCTCCTTTTTGGAAATTCTGTTAAAGATTGGCCATTTATCCCGAAAATATTCAATTTTAGTTACATCCTATACTTTTTATGGCCTTTCATGAAAAACAAATGCAAGTTGCATCCCATATATATATTTAGGGCCTTTTTGATTGAAAACAAATTTAATATTTGCATTTTTAGTTGGTTCCCTTTATTCAGCCGTTCCATACAAATGCGTTCAGTCCCACCTAAAAGCAATAATGTTGTCTTAATGCATTTTGTTTCACAGACATGACTTCCAACTTTACTTTTCTAGGAGATGGGCCATTTTGTTACAGGACATGTCTCTGTGTTTTAATTATACAGGAAATTCTTCATTTTGAGTAATACGAGAATTGCTTCCTGTGAATTATACAGGAGATCTGCATCTTCCGAATTATACAGGGTCATCTGCATCTTCGGAATTATACAGGGTGATCTGCATTTTCCAAATTATACAATTTGCGCTAGATCTTCCGAATTATACAGGTTGCTCTAAACCTTCCGAATTATACAGAATGCTCTAATCCTGCCGAATTATACACCTAATGATTTATACGACATGTTTACACGGTGAAGTGATACCTGCTATAGGCTGATATGGGCTGATTAACTCGTTTCAAAATATATAGGTTGATCTGCTTTCCTCAATTTATACAGGTTGATCTTTTTAATCCCAGGGTATTCAACCATGAATACACAGGCTATTTTAATATCTGCTAGTGATACAGGCTGATTAACTCGTTTCAAAATATACAGTTTGATCTTTTCTTTACTTATTATACAGCATGCGGTGTAATCCGTCGTTATAATTGAATGTATATCATACGCAGGATAATTTACTCTTCACCCAAATATTATAAGACAAATTACAGACTAACTAAACTCAATTGCTGTTATTGTACACTGACTCACCTAACAGTCCGGTCAAAATAGATATTACAAATTGCAATAATTCGCATAAAGCTGAAAATTAGAAGAGCTCTTCAGTTCACTATTACAAACGCAATGGGCATGGTCTACAATTTCTGCCTGACGCATTTTTACACTGGACGTCGTCGAACGATGGAGACTTTTCGCACCCTTAGAAAGAATGTGAACTAATCCGAAATACCTGTAATTGCTAATTTTGCTATAAACTGAAATTAAGGCTTAGCAAGCATTGCGATATATAGCCGCGCGGATTTTTCGTGCGAACTTTTATTCACGTACTGAATCATAACTAACACGCACTGAGGATAAAATATACCGCGCGATTTTTGTCTCTTTCTATGTGTTCATAGAGCTCAAAATATTCGCGCGAATAAATCCTTGCCGCGTTGCGGTTTATTCTGTGGCAAAACACGCGATTTTTTTACCGCATTGCGTGCAGCTTCATACAATTCCATGTGTCGTAGAGTGTGTGAAAAAAAATCGTGCGAATAAAAACCGCAGTGCGTGCTAAGCTATAGGCTCGCGCTTGACCACCTTGAAAAGAGCCAGCATTTCCAAAAAGAACGGAACCTATACATCGGTCACTTTAGTCCAGAAATGTACTGCCTACAGTGAAGATTTTTTTGATCATTGCCCAGAAATTGCATTTTTTGAGTTAGGTGTCACATCCATACTGAGGGAGGTCATTTCGTTTATAATAACTATGTAGTGTATCTCACTCCTCTACCAATTATCATCTCTTTAAGAATGATTGCAAACGAATCCCGTATTGTGTCCCTATTATATTTTGACCGGACTATAAATCTTGTCACCCGTATTTAGCGATTACATGAAGACTAAAGTCTACGTGTTATTCGACTCTTGTTTTTATATCAATCCATTGTGTTCGTTTATTATGCATCAACGCTAATGGTCATTGATCACAAACGATTACCTCACTTATTTACACAATCGGTTAATCGAACGTATTTTGAAAATACAACGAAAGGAAAGAATAACAACATATTTAGTAATATGGATGTGCTATATGTCTTACTTGCTTTAATAGTTAGGCGAAGGTAATGTTGGTACTAAAAAAAATAAGATTTCAGAAACCCAACATATTCTTTTTTTATATAAACCTATACTACCCACGGCTGGGAAAATCCCATTCCAAATTTTTCCAATTATACATTAGTTTTATCTATTGTAAATTTAAATTGCTTTGGACTGAGTAAAATCTAGTTTGGATTTTTAGGTTCTCAAAACATAAACTAATTTATCGTTATTGCACCAAATTTGTTTTCGACGTTGATACTTACTGACAAAAACATTTGTACACTCAAGGGCAAAAATATGTACGGAGTTACGGACATATACTCCATTTAAAATAACATTAGAACTTTGAATAATCCCTTTGTACAGCCCGTTTTACTGATAATTGGAGTTTCATTTTAGTAATAAGGGATTGTTTTAATTTGTAGTGTTATTTCAAATGGGGTATACCTATAGTAAAATTAGAATGCGACTTTTTTCCAAAACATTTTGAAATATTGTATGAACAAAATTATGTAGTCTGGTCTGCAGAAATTATAGTAAAGTTCCAATGACAGTTTAGTATCTGGGTTGTAGAGTTCAGATAGGGAATCGCTCCATGAAAACTGCTGGTATTCAGCTCATTCAATTTGAAAAGGAAGCTGATCCTGACGTAGTTAGGAAAAGGCAGTTCTTTTGAATGTTTGTGTTTTTCTATCTGTTTATGCTCTTTCTCTTTTACGTGTAGTCATGGGTCAAAAGTGGAGTCGCAATCACGCAAAGTGAGAGTGTCTACAATTTTTTTTTTTTTTTTAAATAATTTTTCCCCACACTAGGAATTTATTCCTGTATCGTGGGTGCGTTTACAAACATATAAACTCACATACACAACACCCAGAGCCGGAACAACTATCTGTAGGTCATACAAATATTTGTTCCGTGCGGGAATCGAACCCGCGACACGCAGCGCAGCGGTCAATCGCTCAACCACTGCGCCAACCGTGCGCCCTAATGCAAAGATAGATAAATGGTCTACGACTAGTTTTATCCAAACCTACCAACTGAGCTACCTGCCCTTGTTCCATGTTATAGATAGTTCAACTCATATTTGTGCGCGGCGCTATGTGCGGCTAAGCATGTGTGGGTGGTTGTTTGCTCGGATGACGACTGCCGCGTCACTGCCACACAAATGCATAATGTATAATTACAAGTGCATGCACAGCGCACGCACACATGGCGCCGCGCGCACGGATGAGTTGATCTATCTATACTTGGGGTCGGCGCAAAACGTTTTATTCTTCATACCTTCCTGTCCCGGTGGCCCCCGTCTCCATCTATCCCCTCCAATACACCCTGTGTAATCAAAAATGATATACTATTAATTAAATTTGTTGAACTACTTCTACAAAAAAATATTGGCAGCAATGGTGATTGCGACTGCACTTTTGACCCTTGACTGTAATAAATAAATGATAAATGGTCACCAGAGAAGATACATGTTTTTGCCCTTGATAGTACAAAAAATTATAATTAAGGTATAATGTTGCAATGGTCAGTGAAGTGTGGACGATGGTCACGTGACGCTCGCGAGACTATCGCCGCAAACGTTATTGTGGAACAATCGTCACACCCATAGAGTTAGCAGAAATACCACGAGACATTACCACCCGAGCAGAGCACGGAAGTTAATCCTAGCTAGCAAAATATCCACACCATGAACACAGAATCACGTAGTTACACCGACAAAAGTCATCGATAAACCCATAAAATCATCCACATAGCACCATCAATACGTACCTGGTAGTACCCCTTCGCCATATCCAGTGATTCGCTTTTCACTAAAACGTCCTGCAATACCCAGGATAGGTTTAACCCAAGCCAGGATGGCCGGCGCGCGGAATGCTGTGGGTGACGTCATGATCTTCCTGGACTCGCATTGTGAAACTCTGGAAGACTGGCTTCGTCCGCTCCTCCATCGAATCAAGGAAGACAAGAAACATGTGGTCACTCCACTCATAGATGTGTTAGAGAAGAGTGACCTCTTGTACCAGTCTGGACACATTAGTCAATTTGAGGTGATTCTGGACACTATCGGTGCGGGAGATCTTTTACAATTTTCGTTGAGATACATATATTTTTTGCTCGAAACAAAACGTTGTATAGATCTAGCTGCCTTAAACTATAATCATTTATTGCAATTACATCATTTACAGGCAAATTTGAACTGTATAGGAGTTGCGTTAATCAGACAGAGAAAACTAGTGGCCCTCCAATGTAGGTTTCTTTGGAGAAGAACTAGCAAGAAACTGTAGGGCAAAATGTGGTATGTTACGAGGTTTCTCCTTCATAGAAAACTACGCTTTGAAACGGATAACTAAAGTCTCCGTCACGAGAAGCTATAAATTTTGTAAATAAAGAACTTCCACTAAGTTACGTAGCGAATATTCAATCAACAACAAATAATCCCAAATTCAATCAACTCAAAGTCGCAGTCGTCTATTGTTTGGTGGTACTAGAACGTTCCATGAGTCAGACGCGTTCCAGTACCACAAAACATTATACGACAGCGCTTTATATCGCTAAAATATAACCCGACCAAGTGAAATTGCGCGTTAGTTCCGTATTACACGTATGTTACTTTGAGTTAACGAATTTGGGATTATTATTGTCGCTATGTAACTTACTGTAGTAGTCACAGCTGATCTTTGTGTCTCTGAAGTTGGCTCTGGGAACCATTGCGCAAGAAACAGTTTGTCATCGAGTATACTGCATAGAGTAAGCGAGACGGGACGATGCGACAACTGTAAGCGAGACCTTCAACATTGACACAAAACTTTTCTTGCAGCCAACTTCAGAGACACAAAGATCCGTTGTGAGTATTATAGAAGTTATTTATTTACAAAATTTATATCTTCTCGTGACGAGGACTTTAGCTTGCAGTAGGTACCTAATTTAATTGATTTTATACATTAGTAAGAGATCTCCTGCGTCTCATTTTGTTGCCAGTCGTGTCTAAGGCGTTGTTCAGCATTCATTATTAATGTAGATAGAATTAACAAAGTCAGCCACGGTAGAATAGCCACAGTGACAAGTATAAAGCAGCGATGTAGACATTGAACGTGTGCTGGTGTGCAGAAGTTAATAGCTTCGTAGTATTTGGAGAAAGTGTTGTTTAGTTATCAAATATCAGACAAACACAGTACATTTGAACTAAAGTATAGTATGTTGAAATAACTTTGTAGTGTTGGTTGAATCAGTGATTACATTGATGACGTTCCATCATTGTCTCTTCTTGTTCTACGTCTGAACTATCTAATCTCTTTTACATAACTTCTGACTTAATTGTTCCTCTAATATTTCATGTGTTTTCAAATGTGTAGTTTTATTAGTTTAACACGACTTTCATGGCAGAATTAGCCGATGCTAACAATAGCTAAACTTCCACTTTTCAATCTAATCTTTTTAATTTGCTGAGATCAATATGTTTTATGGGGATCCAGCATTTTTTCAGGATCGCAAATAGATGTACGTTTTTAACAGCGAAACAACTTATGTAATCTGATCAGTAGTTTCGGAGATCACCTCCTACATCCATACTTGATCTCTTCACAATCTTCTTCTTCTTTGTATCCTTCTACGTCTGCACCAGAAAACTCTGTTCTGGGTTGTCTGACTGCTTAGTGTTTTTTTTTTATTTATTATATAGATGGGCTCGCGCTTGACCACTTCCTCTCCTGATGGTAAGCGATGATGTGGTCGACGGTGAAGCACACTTGCCTACAAGTAACCTATTCACTCTTGATGTAAAGACCCCTAGGTTGTAGCTATTCTTCACAATATTAGTGTAATAACGGGGTTCGTTTAGGGTACGTTTTGCAGCCTAGTCTAGCCAAGGCGGAGTTTACCCTTGAACAGGCATAAAGCGAATAATGCAGTTATTATGTTTACAATGCAGACCCACTGCCAGACGTGTAAACATACGAATGTTAGAACGTTTCTTAACTATACTATTGCCTAATTTATTTATAAAAAATGTATTTTGTTTCCTTCATCAAGAGCTTTGTCAGTAATGGCAATCTGCGTTTGTTCCCGGAAGTTGGCGATAGAATTGCTCAATTCTTGGCGTTTGAAATAACTGTCGAAATTTTGATGTAACCTCACCTGTGCAAACTGTGGCCCCTTTTGGGGATGCAGGCTTAGTGTTATGTATTATTACTCTTTGTTGAACATACTAAAAGTTATATATGAAGTTGTCGTCAGGATAGCTTATACAAGTGAGCTTAACCCAGAATTGTGGTTTTCTGTTTGGGTACATAAGCCGCGATGCCCTCGATCGGCAAATACGGCTCGTTTCATATTCTCACGTCATACTCGCTCAATCTGTTTCGCTGGTCATTCGGTATGACCTGTAGAGTCTAAATGTCAATTATGTACCATTAATAACCTTTATCTACACTCACAACGTAATTTTCCAAATATGTATTCAAAATAGTTATTTATGCTACAAGTGCGGAGAGAGTCACGATTCGGGAATCATCTAACGTACATGTATCAAACAACATTTTACTATGCATTAAATATATCTCAACCAAGCAAGAAATTAATAAAATGGCGGGCTTATTCAAGCGCGCTCAGCATATCCACAGATTACTAATAATAGTTCCTCGGGCATATCTACTGCGCATGTGCAACTGTCACGTCGTAACGCAAAAAGGCACGAGCAAAGTATACGTTCTTCCAAACATATTCAATGTTTTTTTTTTTCAATTAATTTATTGATCAAATCTAAATCTAGAGTAATTAAAATCGCCTTTAAAGTATTAGTTATATTTTACCTTTTATATGAATGATAATCTGTTCTTAACTAATTTGTAAAACTTTTCTCAAATAATATGCGTCTGCCTGACGACGGAGCTAAAAATTAAAAAAAAAATACAGGATAGTATTATATGACCATTGCATAAACTAATAGTATAAACACGAACTTTTTTTTCATGGATGGGTGAAATTAAAAAACACCTTTACACTGCAACATTTTCCTTCGATTTTCAAAAAAATGCATCATAAAATAGCTTTTTTATTTTTACGGCACACTTTTACTTTTTAATTTATTGGCGTGTATGGGCTCATTGCCTTAATGTAGAAAAATTCTCTACCCTACTACTACTTACCTACCCTATCCTACCTGCCTATCTACATACCTACCAAACCTACATACCTATCCTACCTACATACTATTTTCTTTTTCTTAATTTTTCTATCTCAGAACCTTCTCCTAACAATAACAAAACACAACAAAAAAAGAATTAGCGAAATCGGTAAAGCCGTTCTCAAGTTATAGCGTGACCAGGAGAAATAGGGGATGAACCCCTATTTCTCCTCCTTTTAGGGTTCCGAAGTCAACAGTGAACCCCTATAGTTTCGCTCTGCCCGTCTGTCCATCCGCAGTTTTTTTTTGGGGTTCCTCCTATAGAAGTAAAGTGGGGATGTTTTTTTTTGTCTCGTCTATCCCATGGTGTGGGGTATCGTTGGATAGGGCATTCAAAAATTTTATGGGTTTGTTCAAACTATTTTTTGATTCAGAGATCTGTTTGCTTAAAATTAAGCTTTAAATTGCAAATTTTTGTTAAAGGCACGTGTCCCCCCCTCTGCCAGCGATTTGGTTGCTCTTGGCTATGTGAAAAAATTCACGGCAGTACTCGTAGTAAATATAACGAAATTAAAAGGAAAACTATCACAGCTAGGAAGGCTTTACAAATTTACGAGTTATAGTCGATCAACATATAAAATGTACTTGGCACAGTAAAATTTTTGTACAAATGCCATTGAAAAATTACTTAAATAACGTTGTTAGCTGTGTAAAGCTGATAGTAAATATATGCATATGAACCATGTAAAAATGTACAGAAATAAAATCATAACATCCTTATTAATAATGATTTCTAAATTGATAATGTTTAAGCTCGAATAACGCATTGTAGTGGGCGGAGTCGTTGGCAGTACCGGTCCGTAGTCCATACGGCGCATGCGCACGGGGGAGTCTTTTTGTTTAAGTGCAGAAGTATTTTCGTCGTTTTGTAATCTAAAATCAAATTAGATTCGATTGCCAAGCAAATGCCGCTACCCGACCATAGATGGCGGTATGCTCAGTGGTCGCAATTATTAACCTAATTGTGTTTGCCGTAAGGTTGAAATTCGTGTCATAGGTCGATATTTACTACTACTCAACCATGGTCACATCAGTGCAGTATAACACATTGCAATTTTAATTACATTATCTATATCGATAGACACCATTTCTTAATTTGAAAAAATAACACCTGGTTTTTTTTATTTGGAGGCTTGTATGTATTTTTATAAATAAAATCAATTTGAAATTATGTACTAAGTTAATTATGCTCATTGAGGCGGGCAAAGTCAATGTCAAAGTCAAATGTTTTTATTTCGACTAGGCCATTAAGCGGCACTTTCGAAAGTTAACAATTAAAATTAACAAGTAATTAAAATTGATTCTACCGTGCATTCGGAAAAGTAGATTGTTATGGTGAAGAACGCACAAGAAACTCCATACTTACTCTTTTTTAAAAAATAAGCTTTTACAATATTAAAGTACATACATTAATAAATTAATATACGTGCACGATGCACCTAGCACTACTATACGAGTACTACATATAAGTATTACAAGCACTAACAGGTAAATTCCTTCACTTGAAAAATAGGAACATGGTTCTCACATACTGACAAATATTGTAAACATAGGTAAATTATCTAATTCAACAACAACGGAACAGTGTGCGATTCATATATATATATTTTAAACAAAAAGAGTAGATAAATATAAAATAAAGCGTTAATATAATTATGAATATAATACAAATCGACCAGTTTGACTTTGTCCACACTAAAGATTGCTCTATGAAGCAGGACCAGCATGTTTCCAAGCATTCTTATCTTGAATATAATCATCTAATTTGTAATATGCTTGTTTACAAAATGTACTTTTATCTTTATTTATTTTAGCTATTGTTTTAAATTTTCTTTCATTTAGTTTTAATATCTCACAAGGTATTTTATTATAGAATTTAACACAGTACCCCATGAAAAATGTGTACTTTAGCTAATCTATAAGATGTTTGGTCTAACTTATCTTTATTTCTAGTATTACAATTGTGTCTATCACTAACTTTACTAAAGAGATTTATATTTTTCTTTACATACATAATATTTTCATAAATGAAATGCCAAGAAACTGTCATAATATTAATCTTTTTAAATAGCTGCCTAAGAGACTCTCGGTGACTTAAATTACATATGGCCCTGACAGCTCTCTTTTGCAATATAAAAATTGTTTCAATGTCAGCCGCCCGACCCCACAGTAAAATACCGTATGACATAATGCTGTGAAAGTAACTAAAATAGACCAAACGCGCGGTTTCTATATCCGCTTATCTTTCTAACAGCATAAGCGGCTGGGCGAGCCTCTTCATAATATTATCTTATATAAATATTAAATTACTTATTTTCTTTTGTCGATATCCATCTATAAATTCAATATTCGACCCGACTACATCTTTAATTGATTAGCGTAGAACTTTCGAGAACAAAATAGTGAATATCTCAGATTAGAGGTGAATACATTCGAAAATTTTTAAATGCCGAAAGAGAAATAAACGAGGAGCGTGCGCGCGAGGTTCCAGGAACGAACCATATCATTCGCCTTGGCTTCAACGCGCGCTCGTATCGGCTCCTTTCGCAATTGACGTCCTTCATATAGATTATTTATTGCAGCTTATTTACGTTAGTTGTTTGTTCCTATCATTGAATAATTTGATTTTAGTTTTTGGTAGTTGAGAAGGTTGTTTGAAAATACTCATACTAAAAAATTTGTTTTCGGTTTGTAAATATTTTGAGATTTTAACGAAGACTATCTCCGTAACGGCAATACTGCAGTATTCAAATTATTAAGTGACGCTGGTTATAAATCTTTATTACAAACGCTTGCCTCTACCCGCGGTGATTCTCAAATAGATAAAATTTTTTCTAACTTCACTTGTGAAGATGGGTTTATAACTCCTTCTTCAGTTACCGAAATGGTTTTGTACTTCAATAGAGTAGTTGACAAAAAATATCAATTTAGTCCATCAGTTAGATAACGTAAAAATATAGGGCACGTATTTTGCTTTTGCCACGTAAACAAAAAATTACGACGATACAGTGCTTTGAAATATCGTGTGACGTCACAGTGTGCTACACTTTATACTGACAAAGTGACGTCACAAGCCCCCGCTCCTGAACTTTGATGCGCTTTATCTTTGTCAGTTTTTATTTATTTTATAAATCAAATCAAGTCCAATATTATTTTATAATCTCACTGACGGTCTAAATAGAATTATCATTTTTCTACCCACTAAAATTGATCATAGATTCGCCATCTTTGGCATAGGATAGCGGTAACACTAAACTTCAATAAACTCCGGACAGGACAGGACTCATCCGAGCTCGGCTGGAAGGCATCAAACTGGCTAGCGGTGACGTCATAGTAGTTCTGGATACGCATTGCGAGACCCTCGCCGACTGGCTGCGACCGCTCCTACAACGCGTCAAGGAAAAGCCCGACGCTGTGGTCACGCCAGACATTAACTGCATCCTCAAAGACGATTTCATGTTTGAGGATGCTGATACGCAGGTAGCTTAAATCGGAGCCCGAAAATATTAGAATCGAAACGTTCTTATTTATGTTTGTAAATATAATGCTATTTTCACGAAATTATAACTGACAATAAACTTTTCGTCGCTGAACTTTCTGAGTGCTCTGGTATTCATTTTTGTTTAGTGTATTAAAAAAGTATGTACCACACTTCAAATGCAATTTGTGTAAAGTCTTTGAAAAAAGTAAAAAAACAAGACTAAAATAAATTATAATGTTGAGTAGGTACTAAACTAACCGATGTATAGGCTATTCTTTTCATAATTCGGGCTCTTTTTCACCACAGGGTCTTAGAATAGGCTTTCTGGCTCAGTGTTTAGAAAATCAGAAATTTTAGGCTAATTAGGTCAACTTCATTCTAAGGGTGCGATATGAGAGCGCTGAGGGAGACCACTCAGAGTTTTGATTCGTCTAGATAGTAGCCGAACCAACCTGCTATCTAAAATTAAGATTTGCGAGACATTCTCATACATGTCTTGTCCTGATATGAGCAGGGCATCTTCCCCTGCTCGCGGTCGACAAGAGGCCGATGCCATTGACTTGTGTGGTACCTACAGCGTGGGGCTCACGCGCGCTCGGCTGGCGGGCGCGCGGTACGCCGTGGGCGATGTGCTGGTGTTCTTGGACTCGCACTGCGAAGCCCAGCCCGACTGGATGCGCCCCCTGCTGCAGACCATCAAGGACAACCCCCACGCCAGCGTCGTCCCCATCATTGACGTCATCGAGGCCAACAATTTCTACTACAGCGTGATCGACCCCAGCGCGTTTCAGGTTCATTTTGAGGGCGTTGTGGCAAATATTGGTATGTTCGGGCACTTTTACTGCATCCTGCATGGGCGTTCAAAATTGCGATTTCTCAGTGTTGACGCGTCCATAATGCTCGCAGACCAGCTAGGAGGAGCTCGTGGCTAAATAATAACAGCTGCACGGGTAGATCTTCAAGGTTAAGCAACGCTTGCCGAGGCCGGTTCCGTGGATGGGTGACCATCTTTACATTGCTATTTCATCCGCGCCTCGGCAAAGCACGTTAAGCCGTTAGTTCCGGCTGTCATTTAAAGATCTTTGACAGTCGTTACGGGTAGTCAGAAGCCTGAAATCTTACGCCAGTCTGGCCAAGGGCTATCGTGTTACCCATATAGTGGGTTGAGAAGATCAGGTAGGCAGTCGCTCCATGTGAAGTACTGGTACTCAGCTGAAACCGGTTAGACTGGAAGCTTGATTGAACATAGAGAATATTTCGAGAGCTAGCTGTCCATTTCCGGTATGCTGTTAGTTACGATACGATACACAGTAGGTTTAGAACTATACTTAAAATCAATTAAGTATGCCTGATGGCAATTGTAATGCAATTTGACTTCAAAGGTAAATTAAGAGACATATATATTAAAATATAGATTGTTATCGCAGTCGGCCATCGTCTAATCCGAAGGTTTTTAGCTTTTTGATACGAGGTGGTGACTGATTTAGTTAAACCAATTCATGTTTATTGGCTTTATGAACTGTCTGCTCTTCCTTTCACAACCAAAGTAATTTGACATCGACATCAATCAGTCTGCCGAGCCGTATCCCAAACATATTGTGCTCGGCTTCTTGTCTAAACGGTTGCAGCTGATCACTGAGCACCGTTACTTTACATGGAGCAATTTTATCTTTTATTCATTTTTTTTTCGTATTTTCTATATTTTTAAATATAATTTAAAAATCATAAAAATAAGTAGAAGCTCACCGGTATCGGAAACAGGTTTCAAGCTACCCGCGATCATGGCTCTAGAGAGAGAAACTACCGAACAGTACGAGCCGTGTCCAGAAGTACTGCTTTCTGGATAAAGCCTTTGACCCAGCCGCCTAACGAGGGCCTTCTAGTAACTAGTATTATTATGATTGCTGCCAAATACTTGCCACACGCCGGTAGTCCAACGTTTTCCATTCCTTGTCGTCCGCTACGTTTGTACGAGCGCTTGCACGCGTGTGGCTATTTGCACTTGACCGCTCGCGCCGATGTCAATATTAAACAACCTGCCTTTGAGTTGCTTTTCAGGCTTTTATTTTTATGAAAGGCATTTTTCATAAGCTTTGGCTGAAGGAGAACCACGGCCGCTCATTTTGTTACAATGTACTAAGAGGGGCGAATCTTCTGTTAGACTAAAATATTTTCAGGTCTTTTAGAATTCTTAGAAGGAATTTCATAAATATTTTTGAGTAAATTTTCAAAAATAAAACTTAACAAATAAAACTCAAACTCAACAAAATAAAGCTGCGGGGCATTAAAAGTAGATACAGCTTTATTTATCAAAATCTCGACACATTTTTATGCATTGCGTAGCACGTTCCATATGCAAGTTTCTATAGAGAATTTGAATAAACATTCTGTTTATTATTTGCTTAACAGCTCAGAGATTTTTATAAATAAGGCCCATAATGTAATCAACCTATACAGGATGGATTTTTCGAGTGAGCGTGGATGTTCAAATCCGAAGTTATGAGGAATAGCGAAAAACACTCAAGGGAGTCACGAGACCGATTTTGATGAAAATTAAAACTGCATCATTGAAGTTTGAAAAATCAATATTCCTAGCTAGTACCCGTTGATTTTGAAAAAAAAAATACATAAGGTGAATGATTGTGTGTAAGTGTGTGAAATATTTTGTCATAAATGAGCCCTTACCTTAAGTTTGCCGTAAATCATTGCTTCACAGAATTTGGAATTAAATGAAATTTGGAATATGGCTTATTAGCGATACTATCGAATGATGTAATAATATAGCATGTGTTTGTTTTCAAAATCAACAGGTTCAATTCCTGGCTAGGAATATTGATTTCTCAATAATCAAATGATGACAGCTTTATTTATCAAAATCTCGACACATTTTTATGCATTGCGTAGCACGTTCCATATGCAAGTTTCTATAGAGAATTTGAATAAACATTCTGTTTATTATTTGCTTAACAGCTCAGAGATTTTTATAAATAAGGCCCATAATGTAATCAACCTATACAGGATGGATTTTTCGAGTGAGCGTGGATGTTCAAATCCGAAGTTATGAGGAATAGCGAAAAACACTCAAGGGAGTCACGAGACCGATTTTGATGAAAATTAAAACTGCATCATTGAAGTTTGAAAAATCAATATTCCTAGCTAGTACCCGTTGATTTTGAAAAAAAAAATACATAAGGTGAATGATTGTGTGTAAGTGTGTGAAATATTTTGTCATAAATGAGCCCTTACCTTAAGTTTGCCGTAAATCATTGCTTCACAGAATTTGGAATTAAATGAAATTTGGAATATGGCTTATTAGCGATACTATCGAATGATGTAATAATATAGCATGTGTTTGTTTTCAAAATCAACAGGTTCAATTCCTGGCTAGGAATATTGATTTCTCAATAATCAAATGATGTTGTTTTATTTTTTATCAAAATCAGCGTCGTGACGCTTTTGAGTGTTTTTTGCTAATCCTCATAATTTCGGATTTGGTGATCCACGCCCAATTGAAAAACTCACCCTGTATATAGTCCTCTCTGAGAGAGGTATCTCTTGGAATCCACCTCGCGGACATCGTGCGGTGGTTGCCACACGTCTAGAATTTTTAGTTCTGTTAAACATGCCTGTTTGTCTCTCGATGTTTTAGAAAACATTGTCCATGATTAGAAAATTCAAATCACTGTTTTCCATACCTTATTGCTGCTTTTTGCCTAACATAGTGGTTGTTGATATTCGCCAGTGTTGTTCGATAGTCCGATTGTTTAATATTATTGCGCTAGCTTCCGATGGCACGCGCTTAGGCTGGCAACACAGCATGAAATGAACTAAGCAGATTCTAGATCTTGTTTCTGTCATCCCGATCTCTCGCTTATGGTCCAAATATACTCTTAGATACATAAGGCTTGCCTAGGAGATGCCTGTAATGCCCGGTAGCCTTTACTTCTATTTGCACAAAACGAGGTATCACAGGAGTTTTTGCGAAGCACAAATACAAAGCACAATTTCATTTCTGAGTTCTGAATTCTTTGCTACGTTCAATCCTGTTTTATTTGCCTCAAGTGTCTTAGACATCTTATATTCTTCATGGGAGGAGTATATAATTTAATATATTCTTCATGGTTTCCTTTGATCTAAAATGGGTCCTTCATTTCTTACTTTCTGTTATGAGCTTAATCACAGGGTTCGGCAACGTCTCGACGGCTGCTAAAGCATTGTCAACAGTAACGAATAACGCGTGTCTGAGAGTGTCACTGTTTACTCATACAACAAAGACGGCCCATGAGAAGTCTGAATTGAATATTTGGAGTTAAGAACGTGTCAAACCCAACTAAAAAGCAATTGTGTCACGCGTGGATCCACGTTTTAGGCACTCAAGTGGTTAATTCCAAAGTTTAGACAGGTTTTCGACTGAAGTAGAGTTTCACACAAATATTCAACTTCAAACTCTTCATTAAAAGGGCGAGTATATGTATGTGTTTGTAAATTCTTAATTCAGAAATCGGGGGTAAGCTGAAACTATAGTGCACATAGCGTTGGCTCGAATGTTTGCTTCTGGTGATTCTGTTCCTTATGAGTTCGATTAAGTTCACAATAAAATCGACTTTTCTGTCATACAAGATATCATCGACTTATAGAATAAGAACCGTTCGTCAGTTCTCTAGGTCTCCGTCTACTTTCATTTTCTCTTCCTTATCCAAGGTCGGCGCGACGCCATTATTTTTAATTACGGTGCCTATGTTAATATGTTTTTCAATTACGTCTACAAGTATTCCATTAATTGTTTCTATGTTGTAAGGACATATACTATGTATATGTGGTGTGTTGGGTAACATAATCGTTATGTTAATTAAGATTTTATATATACGCTTGGGTTTTTATTTCTTCTGCGAGCTTAAATATGTGTGCATTCCCAATGAAGCTAAGCAATGTTTCAAATTGGTTTCTACTTAAGATGTTTGCTTACAGCCAAAGGACCATTTTATAAGAATGTTTGATACTTTTTGAATTAATTAAAATCTGACATATGTAATGACTCGAACATTATTGAGGTTTTAGAATGTACATTGGATAGTTTATGGTCCTAACTGCACCAGTCGAGCTGTCGTGAAGCAGCTCGTCCGGGATGTACTACCACCATACATATATGTGCACTTCCAAGCAACTGTGTGTGTGCCTGGCTCGTTACTGGCACATGAAACCACAAGTCTTTAAAATGGCAATGCTTCTGCGATGTCTATTCTATACAAACTTCTCAACCAAGTAATTGTCTCCGGCTCCAGCTTGATATAAAGGGAATTGGAGATTATGTTGATTATTACTCCTCGACTGTCTTTTTATTGATAAATCTCGGTGCGAATCCAAGACAGTTAAATCATTCATCGTCGAGCTTCATGGTCACGGCGCTTTTCTGGTGGTCCCTGTTGATTCCAGAAGTTTATAATAGAGTTTCCTCACACTAGGAAAATCGCCTGTATCGTGGCCGCATTTACAAATATTATTTATTATTAATTTGCTTAAACAGTCAGACCCGGAACAACGATCTGTAGATCATACAAATAATTGTTCAGTGCGGGAATAGAACGCGCAACGCGCAGCGCAGCAGTCAATCGTTCAGCCACTGCCATCTTGACTATTTTATAATTATTGATAAACTTGCGTTTGACCACTACTCATCTGATGGTAAGCGATCATGTGGTCGACGGTGAAGCACGCTAACCTAGAAGTAAATTGATTTGTGATTCACACAAGAGGAACAGACATTATAAAAAAAATAACAAACGTAAATAAACAAAAATTTAAAGGAAAGGAACCAGCACGAGGCCAAAAAGCTTTTATTTCATCTAAGCATATGCAGCGATATTTGGCGATGGAAGTTCATGCGTTGTGTTCACCGTCCAGTGACATGCTTACAGGCAGGGCCTGATACTCGCCCGTCTTAAGGGCGCGCGCTGCGCCCGGGGCGACGTGCTGGTCTTCCTGGACGCTCACTGCGAGCCCACCGCCGACTGGCTGCGGCCGCTGCTCGAGCGCGTCAAGCACAAGCGGGACGCCGTGCTCACACCCATCATTGACGTCATCCACCAGAGCACCTTCGAGTTTGAAGCCCCCGGGACTTATCAGGTCCGAACGACCATCATGATACTAAAACTGAAGACAAGCATGTTGCTGATGATGAAGAGAATAACATGCTTGTGGACATAAGAATTCAATAATGATGATGATAAACAATAACTTGAACGAAATGCTTGAACCAATAACCTTTTTTATTTTTTATTAATACGCTCGCGCTTGACCACTTGAATGTAAATTAACAATACTGATGAATAGTTTAGATGTGGAGATATTACAAATTGAAGTTTTAACAAGTAATGCTTGTGGTAATAATGTACTCCTATTTGTTTGTCGGTTAAATGTAAATATTACAAATCTAAGTTAATGAAAATAGTCTGTAGTTTTTGGGAGTCAGCGTCAGTTATCGACAGTCATCGGTTGCCATCGGCAGGCGTTGTCAGTTGTCGGTATTCGTTGACATAGTCGTACATAAATATTAGTAGAGTTATTTTCTCGGTATCGCATTGAACCAACAAACTATAGGATTACCTTCGGTGGTGGTTGAAATTACGAACTGAACTATCGGTCCGTGGATAATTTGTATGGATGGCAGCCATTTTCAGATTTCATAACAGATACGTGAGCGAGTGGCTCGTAGCTAAATAATAACTGACGCACAGTTCGATCTTCAAGGTTTAGCAACGCTTGCCGAGGTCGGTCAGTGGATGGGTGGGTCACCATCTCTACATAGCAAGTTTCCTCCGTGCCTTAGAAAGCACGTTAAGCCGTTGGTCCCGGCTGTCATTTGAAGATCTTTGACAGTCGTTACGGGTAGTCAGAAGCCTGAAATCTGTTACCAGCCTTGCCAATGGGTATCGTGTTACCCAGTTACTGGGTTGTGGAGATCAGATAGGCAGTCGCTCCATGTATAACACTGGTACTCAGCTGAAGCCGGTTAGACTGGAAGCCGACATCAACATGTTGCGAATAGACTATGCTGATTGATTGTAAATTAATACGAGGCGGGTTTATAAGTTTTGGTAATATTATTATGAATATTCTTCGACATCCTGGAATGCGAAGAAGTGGCTTCTCAACGTGCAGAAATTCTCGGAACAGTGAGGGCGCTTCGCGAAGCCTGTGAATCCCCCGGGAAGCTTCTGTGATGTTGGGCGGAGCTAGGCTGGCCGTGTTAGCCCTCACGCATAACAGACTAAATGAGAGTCTATGTGCGGCAATGGGACTCCATCTATCTACTCGTATGTTGCTAAGTTCTTAATATAATAAAAATGTATAAACCATCGTTTCTGTAGTCAGTTCATAAAACAAGCGAGTCGCGTGTGATGCTGATGGAAGACACATAATATTTATGTTAATCTTTTTATTCGTACTATAGGTATTTTCATCATTCTTAAAACCTGAAGAATCTGATGTTAAAACAACAGTATGTAAGCAAATAACTGTAACACGCTTGTATTGGGAATGTAGACAGAGTCGGGTGCTGGTCTTGTATGCAAATACTAACCTTTGACACTACTAACCGTTGTTCGCTCACGCCTCATCACTTGTTTAGATAATTGAGGATTTTCAAGAAAATTTACGCCACCAGATGGCGCCACTTTATCGAGAGGTCTTCTACTTGAAAAACGTAAAATAAGTCATAAACATGACGTTGACGTCAATTTAAATAATCTCAATAAATAAGCATTTGACAGCAGCCTGGACCTCACGTCTCAGTGCTGCCACCTAGTGTACACTATTTAGTACATGATTTCAGAATACCCTCATCAGTCGGCGAATGTTAAAGTTAAGCACTTTTTTCACGACTTCGCCTAAATAAAAGTCTTATTCATTAAGTTAAGTTATCTTATTATTAAATTGTCTGACAGTGCTTAAAGTTTTCATTCACTTACTGTACGTAATAATGATTGCTCCATTGGCTTAAATTAGCAAATTTCAGGTGCCGTAAACATTATTAGCCTGTTACCAAGGTGGTGGCAAGCCCATGGTGAAAAATGTTACACATCAAAAAGCAACTAAATAAATAAAGGCGTGGACGATGAAATTGTTACCATTTAAGTGTGGTGAACTGTACATTGAAGTAGCCTATTTATACAAGCTTTAATTATTTACTATCACTTGTTCGGTGTCTTTAATCAAATCTTGCAAGTTAAATTTGACCCACTTCCCAGTGTCCGATTGAGCTGAAAATGCTTTTTTTTATATATATAAAGGCTTGTTTAAAAAAAGCTTTTTTAATATACATATAATCTTGTTATTAAAACCGGTGAACTCTGATATTTACTGCTAATTTAAGTCAAGCGGAGTATAGAGTAACAAGTAAGTATTAGTACCCCCACAGACTGCAAAATGTATGTTTTGTTGTATAGGCGGCACTGGGATGGTAATAATCTATATGCAAACTATATTATACATTGATCAAATCATTTTTTATAGATTTAACTTAGATGTCATAGACAATTCCCAGAAAAAAATGGCCTTTACATACAACGTTGTCATCAGCTGACCAAAATTTGTATGGGAGATACAATTTCTTTTTGTATGAAAGTACTTAAACTTGTAATCACTTGAACTCATCGTGTTTAGAGAAAGTTTCACTATGTATCACTCATACCTGTGTGACAGACTCTAAAGCCACTACCATCCTAGTTCGCCTGTTCTCCACCAGAGGCGCTAGTGTTGGTCTCTGCCCCACCGACACCAGTCGTCCAAAACTTCACGATACTAATTTATGGTTCTGTACAGGTTGGGGGGTTCTCCTTTATGGGTCATTTCACTTGGACGGACGTGCCCGAACGAGAGAAAAAGAGACGAGGATCCGATATAGCGCCTACTTGGTTAGTATCTATTTATACCTTGCTTTCGTATGGCGTCCGGCAACTAACTAGTAATCTACTATTGATTCTCTTCCTGGCATCAGTAATTTAGGAAACATTGACATAATATTGTACTATAGAGCTGGTCTCTGGATATGAAGTGACAAATGATATTACAATTAGTACCCGTCAGTTCCAAAAGCTTGATTTAAAAAATAATGTTTACCACATGTTTACTTAACACTTATTATTCAATGATACTGCCGCTTGCGACTAGAATACTTTAAGAAAGTTAGTTTCTGCATAGTAAGTACTAGCCATCGGCATCG
Organism: Orthosia gracilis; assembly: GCA_947562075.1. NCBI lineage: Eukaryota > Metazoa > Arthropoda > Insecta > Lepidoptera > Noctuidae > Orthosia > Orthosia gracilis. The sequence continues at coordinate 15,326,078 of OX387276.1, forward strand.
TAGACTTTCGTGCAGAGCGGCCCCGGCAGCACTGAAATGTGCGGAAACAAAGGTCTTAAGTGCCGTGTAATTTGTGTCGCTTAGTACGCGTTCGAGTCAAGCCACTTCGCCACTGCCGCGGCCGCTCTTCTTGTATGTGAGACTTTACCGTGTCGTAAGACGCGTCTGACTGGAATGAATTCCAGGGACCATACCAATCGCTCTTAGAGCATGGTTATTTACATTGTGCGTTACGGATAGATGTACTAGCGGGCGAACGAGGTGCGCGACTGGTACGAAGCGTTTCGTACTCTCTTTGAAATGCGCACTAATCAAGGCTTATACGACTTGTATACGTCTGTCCCTTACGCACATTGGAAGTAACCTTATTCTAAGAGCTCATAGTAGGGTCCCAGCTGAATGATCGACCAACGCACTGTTCCTTCACTCGGCCAGGTCCCCGACGATGGCGGGTGGGCTGTTCGCGATCAGCCGCCCCTACTTCTGGGAGCTGGGTGCCTACGACGAGCAGATGGGCGGCTGGGGTGGGGAGAACCTCGAGATGAGCTTCCGGATCTGGCAGTGTGAGTCATCATCATCAATTCACCCGAAAACCGTCCCCTGCTGAACTTAGTCATCCTCCGAACTTTGATCGATCCCGTGCGTGTCGCATCCAGTTGTTTCCCGCAAGCTTCACCAGGTCATCAGTCCACCTAGCGTGAGGCCTTCCAACGCTGCGTCTGCCGGTTTGAGGAAACACAGCTAATTATGTTCTGGCGCGTATAAAAACGGGAGGAGGGGAAGAACTCATTGTACACTTCAAACATCAATAAATACTCCCGCATCGCTATCAATGGAATAAGTGACAGTGTTCCTTTTTATTTCACAATGTTGTACGTAACGTTGCAGGCGGCGGCACCCTGGAGACGATCCCGTGCTCACGCGTGGGGCACGTGTTCCGCAGCTTCCACCCCTACGGCATGCCGGCGCACATGGACACGCACGGTAATACACCATCATGGTCGTACCGCGGTGGGGCAGCCTGCCCCTCCCTTCACCCTGCCTCGAAAATAAAAAAGGAGGCAATTCTTTTTGGGCCCACTTTTGAATGATAATCTATATTAATGATATTAGACATAAAAAGTAATCATTTTTAGGGTTCCGTAACCAAAGGGTAAATACGGGATCCTATTACTAAGACTCCGCGGTCCGTCTGTCTGTCTGTCTGTCCGTCTGTCACCAGGCTGTATCTCATGAACTGTGATAGCTAGACAGTTGAACTTTTCACAGATGATGTATTTCTGTTGCCGCTAACATAACAACAAATACCAAAATCAGAATAACATAAATATTTAAGAGGCTCCCATACAACAAACGTGTGTTTTTTTGCCGTTTTTTGTGATAATGGTACGGAAACCTTCGTGCGCGAGTCCGACTTGCACTTTGCACCGGTTTTTATTATAACAAATAGACCAAAGATTATAAAAATCTAACAGAATTAATGAAATAATAGTCAAAACAATTAAAAGACAAAAATGAGCGTTTACGAGCGTTTTTGACTTTATTTACATGAAACAGTCATGTTTTGACTGGTGCTTACATGACAATGCAATAAACCAACATGCATTCCTTTACTATACGCCACAATTTGTGTGGAGGGCTTATTCGCCATACAAAAAAAAATGTCTCCTTTACTGTTCAAGAGATATCTATCAGACGAGTGTAAAACAATTCGAACTCTCTTCGCTCATTTGACATTCTCTTGATTTTCTGCTTATTCGTTCGAGAAGCCCTGGTTGGTTTTGTTACCCGACAGGCTTAGTATGTGTCTGAAGAATCTTCTATGTTATGAGATGCCTTGCTTTTGCCCCACACCTAAGTAAATGCTGAGTACGCCCATACACTATACTCTAGATAAGTAGTCGCTTCATGTATTTAAAATACTGGTTCTCACCTCCATCTGATTAGACTGGAAGGCGACTAAAACATAATTGTGAGAAGGCGACGCAGATTGATCCCAATTTAACATGTCAAAGAAGGAGTATTTCAACAAGCCGTTTGTTTCTTCAGGCATCAACACGGCTCGTATGGCCGAGGTCTGGATGGACGAATACGCTGAGCTGTTCTACCTGCACAGGCCTGACTTGAGGGTGAGTGATCATAACACTTCCCGTTTGTGCTGTTACGAGCTGGGACTTCGGGACCCTATCATAAGCTCTTCATAATCATTATTTCAGCCGAAAGACGTCCACTGCTGGACATAGGCCTTCCCCAAGCGTCACCACATTGAACGGTCTCGCAAGCTAAGCTCTAAGATCAAGATATTCATTGTGCGAAATAGCCTTGCTCTAGCTCATTGTACAGCCCAAGGGATTCGATCTATTATTCACACTACTTTAATTTATAACACTTTGTTTATACACTAGGAATATTGCCTGTAACGTAGGTGCGTTTACAAACATTTAAACTCACATACTCAAACAGACAGATCCGTAACAACTGTAGGCCATAAAAATATTTGTTCGGTGCGGGAATCGAAACCGCGAAACGCAGCGTCGAACGCCAGCGCCAACCGTGTCTTCACACATGGAACTCATCATCATCATCATATCAGCCGAAAGACGTCCACCGCTGGATATATGCCTCCCCAAGCGTCGCCTTATTGGCTGGTCCCGTGCGTCTCGCATCCAGCGGACTCCCGCCACCTTCACCAGGTCACCTGTCCACCTAGTGGGAGGCCTTCCTATGCAGCAACTCATGGTCGTACTGAACTGTTCCAGAATAACCCGAAAATCGGCGATGTGACGCACCGCAAGGTCCTGCGCGAGAAGCTGAAGTGCAAGAGCTTCCAGTGGTACCTGGACAACATCTACAAGGAGAAGTTCGTGCCCGTGCGCGACGTGTACGGCTACGGCCGGTGAGTATTCCATATGACCTCATTTGTAGACATTTTCCCTCTGTTTTAAATCGTTTATAACCATTTTAACCCCAGTTCTTAACCCACTTGTATTCATTTTATCTCACATTTTTTGGTATGTTAGCCCAGTTTCAACCCGTTGGTAAACATTAAATTTTACCGCTAATTTTAACCAGATTGTGGACATTTTACCCCAGTATTAAAAACATTTTTAGCCATTTTACCCCCAATATTAATCCATCGGTAGGTATTTTACCCCACATGTTAAGCTATTTTATCCCCGGTTTTTAACCCACTTGTAGCCATTTTACTCCCAGTTTCAACAGATTAGTAGACATTTTACCTCATATTTTTTTTGCCATTTTAGCTAAGCCGCAGTTTTTAATCCACCTGTAGCCATTTAACCTCCATTTGTAGGCATTTTTCTCACATTTCTAGCCATTTTAGATCCAGTTTTGAACCCAATTGAAGCCTACTCCTAGGCAGAAGCCTCCACCCATTCCTACCATTTCTCTCGATGTTGTGCTTTATCTCGTCAATACTTTATTATAAAATATTATTTATGTGTATGAAATTTAAATTTTAGTTTTTACGAATTATTGTGTTTACAAACGTCGCGTCGTTTGCTACACGTGGGATGTAGTCATTGCAGTTTCTCGGCTCCATAGCGACCTCGCCTTCGGTTCGGTCGTCTGTTTCCCATTGGCTGTAATCAAAAAGTTTGCCCACGTATATTAAAATGTACTAAATGCGTCGGACTGTTAGCACGTACTGTTGACCATCTCAATGCTCAGGTTTAAGAACAAAGAGACGTCAATGTGCCTGGACACGCTGCAGCGCGAGCAGGACGCGGCGCCGCTGGGCGCCTACCCGTGCCACGCCGAACTGCAGGCCACGCAGTACTTCTCGCTGTCCCTGGCCGGTGAACTGCGCGACGAGTTCAACTGCGCGTCCGTGCAGCCGTCCAGGTCACTACTATACTAACCTACCACTCATTACTTTTTCCTGTCCCTGGCCGGCGAACTACGAGACGAGTTTACTTGCGCGTCCGTGCAGCCGTCCAGATCACTACTATTCTATCCTACCACGCAGTACTTCTCGCTGACATAGGACCGGTGAACAGCGCGACGAGTGCAACTGCGCGTCCGTGCAGCTGTCCAGGTAACTACTATACTATCCTACCACGCAGTTCTTCGCGCTGTCCCTTGCCGGCGAACTGCGCGACGAGTTTATGTGCGCGCCCGTGCTGCCTTTCAAGTCATACTATCCTACCACGCAGTTCTTCGCGCTGTCCTTAGCCGGCGAACTGCGCGACGAGTTTAACTGCGCGTCCAGCTGGCGTCCAAGTCACTACTATACTATCCCTACCAAACAGTATTTCTCGCTGACCCTGGCCGGCAGGCTGCGCGACGAGTTCAACTGCGCGTCCGTGCAACCGTCCAGGTCACTACTATACTATCCCTACCAAACAGTATTTCTCGCTGACCCTGGCCGGCAGGCTGCGCGACGAGTTCAACTGCGCGTCCGTGCAACCGTCCAGGTCACTACTATACTATCCCTACCAAACAGTATTTGTCGCTGCCTCAGTTGTAAGATTTGCCTCATATGTGCTAACAAGGCAAAAGAAATAAAAGTTTATAACGAAGCACTCGTTGAACCACCATTCTTATACAGTTTATTATATTAGTGCACCGCAGACTAAGACCTATTTTTATTAATGACAGGCTCGCGCTTGACCACTATTTCACCTGATGTTAAGCGATGATGTGATTGACGGTGAAGCATGCTTGCCTAGAAGTAATCTAATCCCTTTCGAATTAAAGAATTCCACTACTGTAAAACTGTAAAAGTACGCACAATAAAAGTTTTGCCAAAACGCTTAATGCTTACGTGTGGGACGTCCACCATGTACCGATAACACATCGAATTACATCTTGTAGTCCGATGATGCAACGGTCTAGGAGGAATTTGTTTATTTAAGTGAATTACTTAATTAGAGGAGTGACTATTGGTCGTAAAGTTGGCCGGTACTTCTTGCTGTGGTTTATATTGTTTTAAATAAAGTAACTCATTTAATGAGAACAATTATAATACAGAACGTTTCTACATACAATAATAGAGAACACGAAACGTTATCCAGTGCGCAGGTGCAGTGTGTAAATAGTAATTATTGTGTAAACTTAAATCTGTACACCAGTGACCGAAATCAAAATATTGAAACATTTTATTATATATGTTACGGCTAATACCCGAAGTGCGGCTACACCTAGTATTAGCCGGTTGGAGCTTAGGGCACCCCGACACGGACAGGTTAGGTTCGAATGAGTGTGAGCGAGCAAAGCGAGCGAACTCAGCTCCCGTCATCTCGTTCGTGTTAGGTTCCTTTAGACCCTGCGGACGGAAATAGGAGCCCCGCGCAGCGGGGCTCCGTCGACTATGTTGCGTGGCTACACCTAGTTCTAACCGGGCTACACCTAGTTCTAACCGGCTAAAACTAGGTGTAGCCGCACTTCGGGTATTAGCCGTAACAAATATACTTGAAATCGCTTAAATCAAGTGTCGCCTAAAAGTGTGCTTCAACACTTTTTACCTAAGTGTCATTTTATGGTGTTAAGAAATCATTAAACTCCCATCAATATATAATTTATAGAAAGCAACGTGGAACCCAGACGGGCTATTTCCCAACGTAGAAGAAGTGGAAGTCCTTTTAAATTCACAGAACATAGATATTTTACTGATGTCTGAATTGCACCTAACTGAGCTGCGTCAGACACGTACCTATTAGCAACAGTGCTGTCGTCTGCATACCCAAAAGTGCCGCAGTTTTAGCAGATCGTTAAGTCTATTCCGAAGCTAAACAAAGGCAGCTTAGCTAAGCTAAGATAAACTAAAAATATATCCCGTGCACACTAAGAATTAAACGAAAGCTCAGTCAGTGTTGCGAAGTTCAGTGCGACGGACGTCGCTCATCAATCAGACCGAAGGAAGAAAGCTAACCAATAAGGCTTCCGTGCCAGATCCTGTCGAAAGACTTTGAGAAGTCGAGGAAAAGGGCTAGTGCTTCCTTATTTTAGTTCACTCAGTGTATCCAAAGGTTGTCTGGTAGATATCGCTGTCAGCGAGCTGTAAAAGAGTTGTGTAACAATTGTGGCGTACAATATAGTATATTTTGTCTATCTTAGTGGAGTTCTGCTTTATGTACTACAGGAACGCTCCCAACGAGATCTCGGATGAAAAGAGCAAGGCGGTGGTGATGACGGCGTGTCACGGGCTGGGGCGCGAGCAGAAGTGGCGCCGCCTCAGCACCGGCCAGCTGCAGCACGCGGCCACCGGCCTCTGTCTGCACGCGCCGCGCGACATCAGCGACGTGCGCGCGCAGCCCTGCCGCCCCGGCGCAAGGGAACAGTTCTGGACCATCGACTACACTGAGGACAACAACTTCCACGCTAGTAAGTGTTAGTCTTACAGCTGCAGCACGTGGTGAAGGATAACATCGTGAGGTAACCGGCATGTCCTGGAACTAAAAATTCGAAGACATGTCACATTCACTTACCCGAGCTGGCTCGCGTGGTGAACTACGGCCCTCTCTTACAGAGAGGAGGCCTGTATCCCAGTCCCAGTGTACGGGTTGTAAGTCCGTACATGTAATTCGTCGTGAAGGTTTGTAAGTTAAGTTAGTGAAGAGAAACGCGTTCCACTAAGATGCAGTTAAGTTTATTGAGAGTAAGTTACAGTACTTGAGCGGAGGCGATTATTTCTCTCAGTTGTTGATAGTCACACACTTGTATGTTTACTACGATTAAATTAGTTAATAAGGTTATTTTTATAACGCGCAATCGTGACGCGCATCGCTGGTCTAAAGTAGGTTACAGCGTAAGCAGAAAAATGTACGGCGATGAGACCGTACATATTGGCAACCCCTAAAGAAGTTAAGATGAGTAAAGAGAGAGAAAGAACCGCCTGTACAAAGTTAAGGCTTAATGTTAAAGTAAGTATACAATTAATCAAAAGTAAAGGCAATGTTGTCTCGATGCCCTTGAGGTTGAGTGTGGCAGACGTGGTCGCGCGCCTGCTGGTTTTCGTCTCTGGCAGTCTGCTGTCGAGGTCCCATTGGCTGAAGTTCGATGTCTTCATGTTTTGGCTTCGTATTTGTTGTCCTCGGAAGTCGTTTCCTGAGCCGTACGCAGTATTTTCTTGTGACGATCCCCAGACACGTGATGACAGCAATTGTAAGTAAAAAGTAACTAATTGCATATTGGTGAATATCATGCTGTGTGATGGTGGATGGTAGTTGTGGCTCGTTCTCTTGTTGGAACCGTAGTTTTTTGTCGATTACTGTGAAGTCGTTTTTCTTGAGAGTGAAGAGTTCGTCTTGAGAGCCGTGTAGTGTTATGTTGACAATGTTATTAATCGACGAGTTCAAGTTCGGTACATGCATGTCGTAGTTTACGTTGAGGTTGCTGTTGTACTGATTGTGTGAAGTGATGGTGAGCTCTTTTGACTGCAGAACACATCCTTGACTCAAAGTTACAATAGCCGCTGATGTGATAGTTTGCGAAGTTACGTCGTTATCACAAACAGTACGTAATTCGCATCTACCGCAACAAACAACCAGCCAGCTGTTTGATTCTTGCAATTTGATCCATGCCTCGTCGCATGACACACTGACGACGTTGCATGGCGGCGTAGTTACACGATGACCCAGTAGTTTTGCTTCGCAAGGTGCATTCTTGTTCTGTAAGTTGAACACTGGTATGTTTGCGTTGCAAATAAAGTTATCTTTTTGTCTTTTGGTACATTGCTTGAAGTCTTCATCCTTTAATGAGATGTAAGACTTCTTTTCAAAGTTCACGGCGATGTACTCTGACGATAACTGCATCAATTTGAATTTTTCCTCAGTTTTAAAAGGTATAGCGATAGCCCGGTAGTAGGTGAAGTCCTCATCCGAGATCAACGGAATGTGAACTTCGAACATAAAGTAGGTTTTTGTTATTCGTGCTTTCACGTAGAGCAGTTTGTAAAGTTCCTTGATATCTTGTTTGATGTTGGTCGTCGGTAGTGTCAGAGTTCTCGGCAGTTTGCCGGCTATGTCTTCCATTTGTTTGACTAGGCTAACTGGTGATATCAAGTGCACGTCCATGTGCCCACTGTAGACATTCGTGAGGGTGTTTAGGAGCATTGTTTGAATTTCTTTAAGATTTCGTAATAGTAATGATGCTGTGAGCGAAGCGGAGTTGAAGTAGCTTGTAGCCATCATTATTTGTATTTCTGTTTCAATGTTGCTCAAATTCGACTTAGTTTCATTCATGAAGCGTTCTATCATTTTGCATTGTAATTTAATGTTTTCATCGTTTTTCTTCAAAACATCGTTTTGTAGTTGCATAATTGACGTTTGGTTTTTTGCGAGTTCGCGTAAATAGTTTTCGTTGCGTTGAATGGCATCAATATCTTGGTGATATTTGTCAGCAAATCTCTGGTCTAAGACGCCGAATAAGCTGTTTGCTACCATGCCTACTCCGTCGATTAAGCCGCGTTTCTTGCGTGTTGATAAATGCTTGTGCGGAGCCAGCAGGATCGTATTGTAGAAGTTGAGTAGTTCCATCTCGTGTGAAAGTTGATCTGTCGTAGCTTGGCAATAGCTTTGATGGATTTTCTGGCATAAGCTATTTACACCGTTGACGTAGTTTTCAATGTTTTGAACGCCTTGCCAGTAGTTAGTTAGATTGTAGCACGTAAGCAAAGTCCATTCGTCGTGAATGAGTTCAATTTTGCCTATGGTGTCATAATAAATCGGCCGCTCGGGTTCCAGGTTTGTAATCTGAATTCCTGACCTTTGTTGCGTACCATATGATCCATTCACGAATATCAACATTGTGAAAATACACATCAAAATGTTTGTAAGACATTTTTTCGTTGACTGTTTTGTTGTGGTAGGTCTTTTAGTTTTGTCAGCGTTTTGTAAGTCCGTCTGACATTCTTCACTTTCTCTGTTGCAAGTAGTTTCGATGGGTAGAGCAGATAGTTTCACAATTGGTCGTTTGATGACACCGGTTTGTGTTTTCAGGGTTGTCACTCGAACGTATCCGTCGGCTCCAGGGTGTAATTTCAGCACCCGTCCCATGGCCCATTTTCCTGGCGGCAAATTGTTGTCCCGGACTAGTACGATGTCCCCCTCGTTGAGGTTTTTCTTAGGATTGTTCCATTTGCTGCGCCTTTGAAGTTGTGTTAGATAGTCGTTTGACCAATTCTTCCAAAATTGTTGGTACATGTGTTCAGTTAGCTGCCATCGTCGGCGTAGATCTATGTTATGTTTTTCATTGTAGTCTGCTCGTGGTAGAGACATTGTTGGTCCCCCCGTTAGAAAAAAAGTGACCTGGTGTCAGATAGTTATAGAATTCTTCGGGGTCCTCAGTAAGCTGGCAAAGTGGCCTGGAGTTCATGCATGCTTCTATGTTCGCAAGCAAGGTAGTAAACTCCTCGTACGTCAGTTTTTGGTCTCCTAGCACCCGACGAAGGTGATACTTCATCGACTTGACCGCTGCTTCCCATAGTCCACCAGCGGTTGGCCAAGCGGGTGCATTGAAGTGCCATTGTACTCCCATGTCAGCAATACTATTGAAGAAGTCTGGCGATAAGATTTGCTTGTAGTCTTCAAACTCTTTCTGAAGCAATCTTGATGCGCCGATAAAGTTCGTACCACAGTCCGAGTAGACGTGACCTGGTGTACCGCGCCTGGAGCACATTCTCTGGAAGGCTGCTATGAATGTTTCGGTGCTTAAGTCCGATGCGAGTTCGATGTGTACAGCCTTAGTTACCATGCACACGAATATGCATATGTAACCCTTTGAGGTCCGCACTCCCTTTCCTTTGTTAAGTTTGACTTCCACGTGTCCTGTGAAGTCAACTCCTGTGTGGGTGAACGGTCGCGATGGTGTCACACGTTGTGGTGGTAGTTCTCCCATGAGTTGGTTTAACTCCGATGGGTTGTAGCGGTGGCAACGCACACAGCGCCGTAGTTCAGCTTTTACCGCTCTGTTGCCGCCAACGATCCAGTACCGTTGTCGGATGTGCGCTAAAGTTAATCTGGCTCCTCCGTGTAAAGTCGTAAGATGAGCTTGATGAATCACCAACTCAGTAAGTCGTCCACTCTTAGGTAGGATGATTGGGTTCTTCATCTCGAAAGGTAGAACAGAGTGGTTCAGTCGACCACCGACTCGGATGATGCCTTTGTTGTCCAGGTATGGCTTAACTTTGAAAATGTAACTTTTAGTAGAAATAGTTTTAGTAGTTTGAAGTTGTTTGTATTCTTGCGCAAGTTCCGTTTGTTGCACATATTTTATTATTTGTTCTTTTGCACTGCTTAATTCGCACAAAGTAAGGCATCCGGTGTCACGTTTGGCCTTGTTTCTTGTCTTTGCAATGAATCGTTGTATCAATGAACTGCAATTAGTTAATAAATTATGAATACAATTATTGTTTTCTTTGTTCGTCGAGTTTGATTTTGCTTGGCAAACGCTGCCTATGTTCGTAGTAAATGTGCATGTTACGTTTTCTTCACGACTTTGTTCTTGGAAGCTAGGCAGAAATGTAGGACCTTCCCACCACAGACTGAAAGTTTGTAGCTTGGTGGGTAGCATGCCTCTTGATGCGCAGTCTGCAGGGTTCTCTTGTGACTTCACATAACGCCATTGCTCGGCTGGTATGATTTGTCTTATTTTTTCAACCCGGTTAGCGACGTATTTTTCCCTTTTGGATGTGTCCCCCTGTATCCAAGCCAGGACCACTTGGGAATCGCACCAAACGCTTGTAGTTATGTCGAAGCCATTCAGGGCGTCTCTGATTTTTTCGATGAGTTGCGATAGTAAGAGTGCGCCACAAAGTTCAAGTTTCGGTAATGTGATCGTTTGTGATAGCGGCGCCACTCTTGTTTTAGCAGCGAGTAATGTTATTGTTGACTTGTTTGTTTCTTCTCTGACGCAGCTGTATACCACGCAAGAGTAAGCCTTTTCACTGGCGTCACAGAATCCAAATAGTTCTATCTTCTTGTTTGTTGTACGGACCCAGCGCTTGATTACCATAAGTTTTACATTGGGTATCTCAGCTCTTAGTTTCAGCCACTTTTCTGCTATTTGTGACGGTAACTGATCATCCCAGTCAAGTTTGTTGATCCAGACTTCTTGAAATAGTAGTTTTGCCGCAATAGTTATGGGTGATAGCCAACCCAGCGGATCGTAAAGTTGCGAAATTTCAGAAAGCAGCCGCCTTTTAGTTATCTCGGATCGACCTTTTTCTTCAAATTTCCAGTTAAACACAAATGTGTCGGCGTGCGGATTCCAACCTAGTCCTAGGGTTTTCATTGATTCCTCTTGCTTAAAGTCAAAAGTAGTTCTGCGTGAAATCTGTTCATCGCTTAAGTTTACTAGTAGTGCTGGATCATTGCTGGACCACTTGCGTAAGTTCATCCCGGCTCCTTTTAACATGTCGATAAGAGATGTCTGGAGTTCCTGGGCCGCTTCTAGTGAGTTGTGGCCGCTTATGACGTCATCGACGTAAGTTTCGTTCAACAGTATTTTAGCAGCCGTGGGGTATTTGCAGCCGTCATCGTATGCAAGTTGCTTGATGGTTCTCATGGCTAGCCACGGTGCGCACTTAGTGCCATAAGTGACAGTGCAAAGTTGGTACTCCTGCAGCTTCTCTGACTGTGTAGTTCGCCAGATAATTTTCTGCAAATGTTGTTGTTCCTCAGACAGCCAGATACATCGGTACATTTTCTCGATGTCAGCTGTAAAGGCGTATTTGTAAGTTCTCCATTTTATGATAAGTTCTTGGATATCTTTTTGTAGGTTGGGGCCTTTTTCTTGTAAGGCGTTCAAGCTGTATCCTGTGTTAGTTTTCTGAGATGCGTTGAAGACAACCCTGAGTTTCGTGGTTGTAGATTCTTCTCGAAGTACTCCGTGATGTGGTAAGTAGCATTCCGTCGTTGACGATTGTATAGGTTTTGTTAGTTTCATGTGACCTAGCTCCAGGTATTCCTTAAGGAACCCTTTGTATAGCAATGCAAGACGGCTATTTCTTTGAAACCGTTTTTCTAGTTGCAGCAATTGTGATACTGCTATCGTTTTCGATGATCCAAGTTTATGTTCGTAATCTGAACATAGAGGCATCTTCACAATGTATCTTCCGTCTAAACCACGGCGAGTAGTTTCCTTGTAGTAAGTTTCACATTGATCTTCTTGAGATTGATCAGTGTTTGCTTTTGTTACGTCTTCACACTCCCAAAATTTCGTTATTTCGGACAAGTCGAGTAGGGTGACGTGACAGTTAAACGTTTCTAGTTTTCCACACAAAATCCACCCCAGCTGTGTCTGTTGAGCAACTGGTGATTTTGGTGCGCCCTTTAGTATTCCGTCTTGGATTATTTCTGCGTATACGTCAGCTCCAAGCAGTATGTCAACAGCCCTTGAAATGTTGTAGTCAGGGTCTGCTAGTTTTAAGTTTTGCAAGTGTGACCACTCAGGTCGTTCAAATGTGTAGTTTGGTAGTTTGTTGATTAATTTCTTCATAATCAACGCCTCAGTGTCGAAAGTATATTCGGAGTGGATTGATTTGCATGTTAGCTTCAGGCGCCCTTTACAGTCGCCCGATACAGTACCAACTCCCGATATCTTTGCAGTCATTTTGCTTCTCGGCAGCCTCAGCAGTTGTGCTGCATTTTCAGTTATCAAATTAACTTGTGAGCCCTGGTCTACGAGCGCACGAAGAGCGATGTAAGTGCCATCTAACGATTTGACCTTGATCTGGACGGTTGTAAGTAAAACCTCCATCTCGTTGGTTGATAGGTGGTTTGAACTTGGTTCAGTTTCCTTTGGTCGTTGACCTGAACGCTGATTTTCATAGCTCGGTAAAGGTGTATTTTTGTTGTAGTTGTTGTAATGTAAGAGCGTATGATGTTTCATATTGCATTCCTTACACGTTTTTGTAGAGTTGCAAGTCTGGTTTTCGTGTTTGAACAAACAGTTTTTGCATATCCGCAATTTTGCAACTGTGTTGTTACGTTGCTTAGTATCCATGTCCACAAATTGCTGACATTTCATTAGAACATGATTGTTTTTACAAAGAGGGCATTGCCCATACGAAGTGTGGTAAGTTTTCGGATGCCATTTTTTCTGTTCGTAGTTTTTTCGAAACGTATGTTTTTCGTTTTCAGTTGATTTTCCTGAATTCTGTACCTCTTTCTTCGAAGTTTTCATGGTTTCAAACGCTGTAAACTGGTTTTCTAAGAACATTAGAAATTCATGAAGTGTTGGTACCTCTCTGTTGTCGTTTAAGTCTTTTATATATTCGTTGTATGTGCCACAGTCTAGTTTTAGTGACATCACATGGACAATCATAGATTCTCCACCGGTTGTATCAAGACCCATATTTGTCAAGCCGTTTAGACATTCCGTTGTTACGTCATGTAGCTTCTTCAAGTTGTAAGCGTCAGGCTTCTGTATGACAGGCAACTGTAGCATAGTGTTCATATAGGCTGAGAACTGTAGTCGACGGTTATCGTACCGTTGATTCAATATTTCCCAGCATGAAGCGTAGTTGTTGGCGCTGATGCCCAGGTGTTGCACCAGCCTTTCTGCTTCGCCTTTCAGTTTGGTCTTCAGATGCTGCATTTTTTGTGCGTTATTCAGCGACGGGTTTTTGTGTATGGTCTCCAGGAATAGATCTTTAAACGATGTCCACTTGCTGTAGTGTCCTGAAAACTCTGGTATCTCGATTTTCGGTGCTGAACGTTCGTGATGAGCGTTAGACCATATTTTGCCTTTCAGGCGTTTTCTTGTTTCGTCGTATTTGGATTCCATGCTGTAGAACATGTCATAGTATGTCTGATTCGATACTTTTAGTAGGGCTTCCAGTTCCCAGTGAGTGTTGTCAAGAGCATCCCATTTCGACTTCAAGATTGACAAGTGATCATCAAGTTCCCATTTTTCAGCTAGGCCTTCATAGTCAATTTTAGCCATAGCACGATCCATCGCCTTGAAGTTACATTCTTGCTTAGTCAGTAGCGTCTTTGTCTTCTCATCAAGCTCTCCCCCTGAGGACTCCGTAAGGTCGAATTTGACGTTTTCTCCTGCAACTTGTTGTAACATACTCGTAATGCCGGCTCTAGTCGTTTCATACATAGTTTTTGTCTTGCCGTAGACATCTTCCACAAAGTAGTTTATGTTTTTATCTTCAATTTCCTGCAAAAGCAATGTGTGCCTTGCATTGAAATCCATCCATTGAGCTTCTAATGAAGACAGTCGCTTGTTCAAGTAATCAGTTGTTTTTCTTGTCTTGCTATCCTTTTTGTAGTTGTTGCATAATGTTTTTATGTTTTCGAAACACGTAGACTGGAGTTGTAGCTTATTCATCTTGATTTGTTAGACAAATAGCTTCCTTATAGTTTACAAGATAACTTTCCTTACGTATTTGAAGTCTCTTCTAGTTATAGTTGAAGGCGCTTCCAGTAGTCGAAGGCTCTTCCAGTAGTTGAAGTTAGTTTCAGTAGTTGACGACTCTTCTAGCAATCGAAGACTCGTCCAGTAGTTGAAGTCAGTTTTGCAGGTGACGGCTCTTCTAGTAGTCGAAGACTCACCCAGTATCTGCAGCTGGTTCCGGTACTCAATGTGCCTGTACTCGAGCTAAGTATATGCGCCTTCTCAATCCAACTGGGGCGACCCTCTTCCGGGAGACCAGCTGAACCGATTCGCTACCGTACAAGAGACACAAACACACTAAGATACGCGAAGGCTCGAAGGACCATAAATGTACGGGTTGTAATTCCGTACATGTAATTCGTCGTGAAGGTTTGTAAGTTAAGTTAGTGAAGAGAAACGCGTTCCACTAAGATGCAGTTAAGTTTATTGAGAGTAAGTTACAGTACTTGAGCGGAGGCGATTATTTCTCTCAGTTGTTGATAGTCACACACTTGTATGTTTACTACGATTAAATTAGTTAATAAGGTTATTTTTATAACGCGCAATCGTGACGCGCATCGCTGGTCTAAAGTAGGTTACAGCGTAAGCAGAAAAATGTACGGCGATGAGACCGTACACCCAGCAGTGGGCACATTAAAAGGCTGATGATGATGATGATGTTGATGAAGTCGGCAGGTGGCCTGTTCACTGACACTCTCAGTAACGTGACGCGTTGGTTCGCAGATGAGCTGAAGTTCGGCGCCGAGCGCGAGAAGCGACTCAACAGGCTGCGCGGACAACGGTATGTCTACTGTATATTGTAGTGTTTATGTATGCCTACCCGCGGTCAACACTACACCGGTCACTACGTATACTGGCATTACTAGCGAACCGCCGCTGGGACGTACTGGGGACATGGCTGACGCGATCAGCGAATTTGGTGGAGCGATCGGCTGCTGCGCTGCGTGTCTGCATAGCGCGGGTTTGATTCCCGCACGGAACTAATATTTACATGGCTTACTGACAGTTGTCTCGGTCACCCAGACCGTTTGTGCACGTAATTTAAACGTTTGTAAAAGCAACCACGATACTGGCGAAATTCAAAATAATAATACGCAAACCCTCTTCGATGATCGCTCTAATCATTCGTAAAACCCGTGTCGGAATCCGTTGTTTGATTTAAAATAAGTGAGCGGTTAAACAGACAGGCACTATGTTTGACATCGACTATGTTTTATACTGTTTACAGAAGAAGAGATAATCATAACATGCTGATGAAACTGTTACTATACAAAGATAGAGTTGTTCGTTTGTATAAATGTTTGTAAAATTAAATGTACGCAACCAATAGCGTACGTGTAAGTTCAGTGTCTAATAAGCTATTTTAACCCAACAATGGCAATCAGTTGGCCACAAGAGTGAAGCACAAGTATAATATATATACTTAGACTCACGCCTTTTTTCCCATGGGTGTAGGCAGAACTACAGAACGCCACCTGATACGATCCTTATATACTCCTTTTGCTCCACTCACTTTCATACATCTAGTCATACACGCACACTGGTTTTGAGTACTACGCATCGCAGCCTCATTGCTTAAGTGAATTCGGCAAGGCGAAGGATTGAATTCCATCAATCGAACAATCACATAGATGGAAATCCACAACGCTACTTTCATCTCGCACGTAATTAGTCGATTGCTGGGATTAAATCCTTACCCTTGCCGTTTTTACTTAGGCAATTAGGCTGCTAGTCTTTCGGAAGAACATGACCAATAAGGTCTACGTAGTATGTCTTTCTAGGGACTCCCCTCCCGGCGTTTCCATTCACGTCTGCCTTGTTTAATACTGTTACGGACTGGGGTTCAGGGATAAATTATTTAAAAAGCAGACTTCAATTAATCACACTTTATTACAAAACACTTACTAAAGAATTCTATTACTTCGCACTATTTTCCTTTTCCAATCGCAGTGTATCGCTTCTCAATCGAAACTGACTCACGACGAACCCGACCGCTCCTTATATAGCCCGAAGGATGTTTCTAGAACGCTCCATACTGTTCTTGATAATTCGAGAAACTTCCAGAACAATCTACATTCGAAGTCACTGTTCCCGAAGCGACTAGAAACTTCGATAAGATTAGTTCCGCTATCGGATAATAGATGGCGCCACTAGTAACTACTTAGTTCTTCCTCTCGTCACTAGATGGCGTTGCCTTATCTTGTAACAATACCTTCCGTTAGTTAAGTTTAATGCCTAAGCCTATGCCTAGTAAAAACCTAATCTGAGGTAGTAGTACTAATAGTACAATCGATTACAATCGAATAACAAATACATTTGTCATTCCAGCGAAACAAAGACAAGGTATGATAATATAACTGTACTTTATATTCTAACTGCTGTCAGAAAGTAGTCAGACAAATAATTGGTACGACACGGTTGGCGTAGTGGTTCGTCTTGTGTATGTGAGTTTAAATGTTTGTAAACGCACCCACGATACAGGAAGAAATTCTTTGTAGGGCAACGAATAAAAAAAAATGTGTTGTACCACAAGGGCTCAAATATGACACATCGAGCTTGAGAAAGAGACTGCCAATAGACAGAGCATCTGAGACCGAGAACTGTTTCTTAAACATGATGTGTCACTCCGCACACACTTATTTTATAACCTGGATTAAAACATTTGGTACTGTTTATCCCGATAAACTCTGTTTATTGATCCCTTAACGCTAGCCTACAGGAGCTATTTTACGTCCAGCTATTAATTTTACATTTGACAGCGCAAAAACTTATCATTTAGTGATGTCCTAATGCGTTACCGATTCGATTTCTTTCAAAAAACGATATAAATTTCGAAAAAAAAAAACGATTTAACACTTTAGTATTTTATTTTTGTGCAATGTTTTGTATTGTTTTATGAACACGCCCAGGCGTATTGACTATGGGCCGAATTCTGAATTGACTATTTAAACGTGCCACTTTTTCACAAACTATTTAAATAGTAGTTTATGCAATGGTCATATAATAGGGCTATATATATAATATAGCTATTAAAACACGAGCGTGGGTTTATCACATTAGGCGAAGCCGAATGTGATAATAATAACACGCGAGTTTTAATACCTAATTATATGTCGTTGCATACACTACTTTATCTTCACTCATATATTTGAAATAAAACAAAAGTGGAAACGGAAAAATATGTGGTATGGCGGGTAATTTCTATTTTCATTGCGCATGACTGCGCAGCGCGCGCCTCCATAGACATTGACACTACTTTTCTCTACATTAAGTCAATGAGCTCATAAGCGTCAATAAATTAAAAAGTAAAAGTGTGCTATAAAAATTAAAAAGTTATTTTATGATGCAGTTATTTGAAAATCGAAGGAAAATGTTGCACTGTAATGGTTTTTTTTGCTTAAACGTGTTTTGGCCACAAAGAAGTTTTCAGAAATATGATCAAAATTAACATATCTTTTTTCCGCTGCCACATCTTCAATAGATTTGGCTAAAAATGTTTAACAGAAAGCCTATTTTGGGTATTCAGCCCCTTAACTGACAGAGTGATAGTAAAGATAATAATGTCTTAATCCTAAACATACAAGGTACTTATAGCTAAATGAACATGCTAAGATGACAAGTAGCGTTACGACAATGTCCTACATTATAATTACTTACCAGATTTGGAAGAAGCTGCACTGCTGACAAAGCTAATTGTAGTAGGGCTACCACACAAACTCGTGTGTATGTCAAATGTAAAATTAATGGCTGGACGGAATATAGGAAGTCATAACGGTGGTGTGCCCTACGCAGTCGTATCTCCCGCTCGCTGCTGTCGGTGACGGAGCCGAGCGCTGACGGCGCGGGCGCAGGGGAGGCGCGCATGCACAGCGCACCCGTACCGAGCGCCGCCCGCACGGAGCGCCACCACACGCACAAGGTACGGATACACCCATATTGAAAACGATGTTTTTTGACCTCTAGTTGTAAATAATTCGTTGATAGCCAATCTTTGTTTATTTTTATTATAATTATATAATATAATGATTAAACCTCCACAACCGGGAGATATGCAATCTCAGGGAATATTTATATATCCGATATATATGTATCAAGATGTAGTAGCAGTGGACAAGGGACTCACCCCACTCTCCTTAGCGAATGAAAACTGGCGCAAGCATGTAGTGCTTGATACTAACAATCGCAGGGAGGTATGGCAGAGTAAGGAACTTCACGGACGCTTTTTCCGGTCCCTACATGAGCCCGATGTAGACCAATCAGCGTCCGTAGCCTGGCTGCGGTGACCTCTTTGGGGAAGGTTTTGTCTGTGCAGTTATGGACGAAGTTATCATGACGAATACCTACCGGAGATGTATTGTGAAGGATGGACACTCTTGTGGCATCGGCGGTACCGTACTACAGTTATGTGCCCGACACAGTTCTCGAAAATGGCAATATCACATTGTACTGGGATCGGTCACTGACAGCACTATTGCAGCCAATAAGCCTGATATTGTGGTGTTAGACCGAATTGAGAGGTGTGCAATGATTGTTGACATTACCGTCCCGCATGACAGGAACCTCGTGAAAGCCGAGAAAGATAAGCAAATCAATTATCTTAATTTGGCTCGCTAGGTTGTCGACATGTGGGATGTGGACACAGAGATCATTGTACCGATAGTCTTGTCAGCCAATGGCTTAATAGCACCGCCCTCGACCAAAGGAGGCTCTCGTTAGTCGGCTGGGTCAAGGGCCTGATCCAGAAAGCAATATTGCTGGACACGGTTCGTGTTGTTAGGAGGTTCCTCTCTCTGGAGCCCTGACCGCCGGAAGCTTGAACCCTGTTCCCGATACCGGTGGACCTTTATTTATTTTATATTTTTAAATAATTTTGTTTTTTTTTTAATTTATTTTATTAAATTATTTAAAAATGTACTGTTATTATACGAGCTGGGGTTCAGGGATAAATTATTTAAACAGCAGACTTCAATTAATCACACTTTATTACAAAAACACTTCTAAACTAATTTTATTACTTCGCACTATTTTCCTTTTCCGATCGCTCTATGTCGCTTCCAAATCGAACCGATGAACCCGACCGCTCTTTATATAGCACGTAAGATGTTTCTTGAATGTTCCATACTGTTCTAGATAATTCGATAAACTTCCAGAACAATCAACATTCGAACTCATTGTTCCCGAAGCGACTAGAAACTTCTGGAAAATTCCATTCGACACGAGCTTTCGAGAATATTAGTGCCGCTATTCGATACAAGATGGCGCCATTAGTTACTACCTGGTTCTTCTTCTCGTCTCTCGTTGCCCTATCTTGTAACATTGTCTCCCGCTTAGACATGCTCGCCCCGAGCATTTTTAGACCCATGATAACGGGCCAACCGATCCACATGAACGACCTTTGAAGCACCTCGGGATCCCTTTTTGTATTTGGTAGGTGACGTCATTAATCTTGGCAACTACGCGATATGGTCCATCCCATTTCGTTTGCAATTTAGGCGATTTTCCATTGCTTCGTACCGGGTTATGTAACCATACCAGAGATCCTTCATCGAAGCCCTTTTGGTTCGCCTTCCGATCGTAGCGAGTCTTCATCCTCTCAAACATCTGCTGACCTGGCTGTCTGATGTGCTCATATACATCATTCATCCTATTCCGTAGTTCATTCGCATAATCTGTTTCATTGCGTGGAGAATTAGGTGGGATACCGGTGATTAGATCTGCAGGTAATCGTAGTTCTCTTCCGAAATTAGCAAAAACTGGTGTTACTGTTGTACTTTCATGAACAGCACTCCGATATGCCAGGAGAAATGGTTGAATGTGTTTGTCGCAATCCTTCTTTCTGCTTTCCACAACCTTTGCAAGCTACCTCTCCAGCGATTGGTTGAATCGTTCAACCATCCCATCTGATTGCGGATGATACGCAGTGGTTCTGGTTTTGTGAGCACCCATCACACGACACGTCCCGGTCGGCGTTGCTCTATATCTTGTAACAGTACAAAATAAGAAATCTGTTATCATATGTATATTCGTATTCTTCTTCCTCCAATAATAACTTGATAACTTGGCTTTCCATTAATAATAATTTTCAACAATCTGAATAATAGTTTATTACGTCGCTTGGAATTCGCGGAAAGCGCTTGGAATTTTTTTCCGCGAATTCCAAGTGTCGCCAAGGCCGCTCTGCTCGTAAGGGAAGGTTAAAAATGTACATAGCATTTTGATCCCTATCTCCACAACGTAAAGTCGGGTCGAAGCGAAATTCGGATTCGATTCGACTCCACGTGTGTGCTTTATTACTATTTTTTGAGTCATGGACATAACTCAAATAAAATAACTTCCATGTGCTAATCTGCCGGGCCCTAGAAGCCGCACCACAAGCGGCACGGTCGCAAGAGATCGCACTCCAGCAAGAAGCATGTGAAGAATAAGTTCATCCTGACGCTAGAGAGGACTCTCACGAACGGCACCGAAGAGCACCTGGAGGTGGACATCCACTGCAAGCACCGGAGACTGTTCCCCAACAACAGCTTCGTGCGGGACCTGGTCACCATCCTCAACGATAAGAACGTCAAGGTAATGGTTCGCTAGTAAAACTTCAGCGACGTTGGTCTGTGAATTTTGGCTAGATAATTTAATTGACATAAAAGTATGATTTTGTCGCCATATTCGGTATTAGTGACCCCGGAAACCACGATAAAAAGTTGGAGACTTTTAATCGGCGCCATCTTGGATTTTGATTCGTTTCTGTGCTTTAGTCTATTAGAGGAAAACCTGGCAAAATTCTTGAGCAATTTATTCAGAGCAAAAGTTAGGTAAGCTAAGTAGATGCGGCTTGCTGAAAGAACGCCGAGAATATACATGAAACTTTTTAGATAGGTGTCCTTAGGTCGGGGGTCCACGTTCACATTGCCAGAAAGTACCTTTATCTAAGTTCACGTAGTATTTTTTCGCTCATTAAGTCACCACCTAGCAGGGAATTCAAGTCAAGAGTGAATAGGTTTCTTCTATGCAAGCATGCTTCAACGTCGACCACATCATCTCTTACCACCAGATGAGATAGTGGTCAAACGCGAGCCTATTATCAATAATAATAAACAAATTGCCGCAGGTGATCAACAACGGCCGCGTGTTCGAGCGCAACAAGGTGACGGAGCTGGACGCGCTGAAGCCGCCGCGTGTGCTGAACAAGCTGGACATCGACAAACCGAGCGAATCCGAGCGCGCCCGAAAGCACACGAAAGAAAGCACCAGGGAGAGGGTAAATCGCATTATTATTTATTACTAGCCAAATAGCATGAAGGGGTTGCAGTCAGAAAGCTCGCCTTTGTGCGCTGGATGTTCTAATGCAATTCAGCATTTAAGAAGATAAATGCTCAGTCATTTTAATACGAATAACATATTGCATGATACACAGTATGGTTTCACCAAAGGACGTTGTACAACTAACGCCGGTATAGTCCCCGGCAAGTAACTTGGCAAGGTTTTGGCTTAGTGGGGGTAAGTTCGCACATAGTGCGCGAACTTACCAACCAGCATATAGACCGAACGGAACGCGGTCGCGATGCGATTGATCAGTCGATCCTTGTGTCAACTGAGCAACCAATCGCGCGCTTGGAACGGTCCTAAACGTTCCCCGCGTCCCGCGTGATTAACCAAAGAGACCTAAAAACGACTTGTGCGCATCTAACTACTCTTGCCAAGTTACGTGCCGATAACCTTATAAAAATATATCACCTTATTAAAACACATCTTTAATGCGTGGGAAGAGGCACAAGATGCCATAGGTATCGTCTGCGACCTGTCGAAAGCGTTTGATTGTGTTAATCATGAAACATTACTGCTGAAACTTGAATATAACAGGCTCGGCTAATCAGGGTTGAGTTTAATAAAATCTTATTTTGAATTATAGACAGCAATTAGTTCAAATAAAAATAAACAACACTAAAAATTAAATAGGACATAAAATTTACAGGGCAAAATTGTAGGTCCTATCTTATTTTTAGTGTACATACATTATTTATTCATGGTGTTATTTGCCGATGACACTTCTTTAATTTTTAACATTAATAGATGTTCTTACTACACTCGCGAGCAACTAAATCGACTCAACCTATAAATACACATACATTTTTGAATGTTTCAATAATTACATATTTTTTTTATTAAAACATAATATATCCATTAAAAGCTTAAGAGTTAAGCTTTACATTAACACCATTATCAGAAAAAAATGTAGTACTTTTTTATTTAAGTCATTTAAACAGGTTTAAAGGAAAATGTAGCAATGCCAAGACCTTCAAATTACTGATTTCCATGGCTGACCTTATATCATCCGTAATGTTGAGAAGGGCTGTGATGGGCTGTGACCAGGACGGAAGCCGGACTGGAAGGGATTGAGGAGATTATTTTTAGATAGGAAAGTGTTAATTTGGTCGTGGATTAATCGTTCCAGGACTTTGGACAGGAATGGTAGGACGGATATTGGACGGTATTCAGAAAAGGATGTGGGATTGGACTTTTTGGGTAATGGAATAATTTGAGCATCTCACTGGACTCGATTTATCGCCCCCAAAACCTGCATATTAAATTTCATGAAAATCGTTGGAATCGTTTCCGAGATTCAGATTATATATATATACATATATACAAGAATTGCTCGTTTAAATGTATTAGATTTGATAGATGTAGTCTAAGACACTCAGTATCAGCGAAAGAATTTTCGATTCGATATCCTTTGTTCTGCTGTAACATTTTACATCTCACTCGATACGAGAGTGTGAGTGAAACCTGGCTTGCAACCTTTCTAATGAAGACAATCTCTCCAACAGTCACGAAAAGAGAAAAGCATAAAGAAACACAAAGTGCGCGGCGCACCGGCGCGGGTGCCCCAGGCGAGTAGCGAGCCGTCCGCCAACAAGATCGTCATCGAGGACTTCGTGGATCTCAGGGGCTCCAGCACCGTGTCCACTGTGCTCACGGAGCCGCCACTACAGGAGGTTAGCAGTATTATTATTAATGTGTAACATCGTCATCTTTCCTCTCACTTTCCTGCAATCTCTCCTTCTTCTTCCTAACTCAATCCCACTTTAGGCGAGGTCGGCTCTCCTAATTTTTTGACGCCAGGACAATCTGTCGTGGGTAGTTATGTCATGTTAGTCCACCACGTAGTGGAGGTGGTCCTCTGCCTCTCTTGTGTTCAGGAAGTTGCAACGCTTTCTTCACTACAAGTTCCTCGTCTCTTCACATCACTTGACCATACTATACGGCTCTCTGTTAGTTTTTCTGACTGTGTAACTACCGCGGATGTGCTCGTTTCGTACATTGTCCAGTCTCGTTACACAGTTTTCGTGAAACGGGACGGAAGTGAGTAACAGTAAGTAGGGGAAGCGCGCTATTTGATTTAACAAATGAGTGCGCGCGCTCGTAGAGTTGTTGAGGTTGGTACTGTCAGCCAAACAGTGTGTCCGTGTGTCTGACGAGGAAAGGAATAATACATGTAACGTATATAAAAGGCAATAATGTTAATGTTGCTTACTACCAAAGTGATGTGTCAGATGTTACACATCATAAAGCAAGGCTCGTCCGTTTTTTTTATTTATTTCCTTCCATCCCGGGCGGTTTCCAGTCTGACCAGATGCAACTGAATACCAGTATGGCATGCTGGTAGATCGACCTCCTCAGCTCAATAACTCGGTAACACAATATCTCATAGCAACCAGTAACAACTGTCAAAGATCTACCAATGACAACCGAAACTAATTTGAAAAAAGAGACAGAGTGACTGTGCGGCCAAAGCCTGTAGGTCGTTGTGACGAAGGTGACAGTGACAGCCTGCGACACGGACCAATCAGAATATAGAAAATACAACCATTTCTGTATTCACGTCCTATATACAGAGCGAGCGTAAATTACACCGACGCGAATAGGAGTACCATAGATAAAGTATATGATTCTCGACCCCCTAGCGAGTGAAACAGCTGTTACGTAGTAACTTAACTCTAATCTGTGCCCTCTTGCAGGTACAAGCCTGCGATGTTGACCTCGATCTCGAGGCGGCGCTTTCGAGTTTAATTTCCGTTGTTGTTATTTCTTATGAAAACAGGAAATTTATAATTTCGTGATTAAGTTATTTTTCATTAATTAGGAAAAAGCCCGACGAAAAATTCCAAAGCTAGGGCATCCAGAATCATGTACTGAATCCATGGTTCTCCTTTTCGCGTCGGAATCAAAGAAACCCTGTGTAGCGGCACCGTATTTAACACAAATAATTGGGTTGGACTTATAACTACGTCTATAAATTATTGATGGCAAGTGTTGTTGGTCCCGCAGCACCACCTGCGCAAGCGTAAGCACCGCCGCCCCGCGCCCCCCACGCCTCCCGCGCCCCCTGCGCCCTCCGACGACGAGTACACGAGGGAAGTTCTGCAGAAGAAACTGTCACAGAGACTGGGAGAAGATACGGGGTGAGTGATTTCAAACAAATTATAAATTTCCGTAACTTTTACAAGATTATTTGAAAAATACTAAAAACCTCGTCGACCACATCATCGCTTACCATCAGGTGGAAAAGTGGTCAAACACGATCCGCCTGATTGCGACATTTATAATAATTGAAACAGATGATACTATTTTTAATTACTTTTTTTTAAATTTGATCAAAGCAAAATTTGTTTTTTAATCGTGACTGTTTTTGTCCCCTGAGAGGTTGATAGAATTTTACCAATAACCCTGTATAATGTCAACCCTTAAAATATTGGGTCTTTAGAAATTGCTGTTTTATTAAAGGAAAAAAAAAATGCAAAACACTTTGAACTGTAACAACTTCCGAACTCAACTTTATTTTTTGGTGTACAATAAAGTATATTCTATTCTATTCTATTCTGTGGTAATTTCTAAATCCATGTTAACTTTATATTTAAGGCATGTTATTGCTCTTTACAAATCAGCTATATCATAACAGGTTTGTTTTTGGCAAAATATGTAATCGAATTTGTGATTACTCCACAGGTCGGCACCGCGAGACTCACGCGAAATAGCCGAACACAACGCCGGTGGCAACAGAGTTACCGTCGACCATGACCGTGGCAATATAGATGACGTCAAGTATGATCGTGGCAACAGAGACAACAGAATCTATGACGGTGGCTACAGGGATTCCGGTAACCATGATGGTGGCAAAAGAGAGGACGGTGACTCGATGGAGAATATGCTAGAAGACAGTATGGACCGCTCAGCCGGCCGAGAAGACTGGTCCATCGGTGAGTTATACATGGAGTACACGTTGCTCATATTCTAAAAACTGCTTCTGCCTGTAAATTAACAACTTTCTCCAATGAAGTTATAGCCAATTTCCAAAATTGTATATCCCATACAAATCATAACACCATTCCCTCAACGATGTACGAAATTAATTCATACGTACTAACACTAGTTTATTTATATATGATTTAATTGGAAAAAACAAAAACGATTCTGTATTTTTTCTGCATGTAATGATCAAACACAAAATTAGTAAGTAGTTACACGTGGACTCCTCTCAAATGCCAGAGTCTGTATTTCCCGATAGCTACAATCTAGGGGTCTTAAGTCAAGAGTGAATAGGTTACTTCTAGGCAAGCGTGCTTCACCATCGACCACATCATCGCTTACCATCAGGTGAGATATTGGAAAAGCGCGAGTCTATAGACAGAAAAAAAAACTGTTGATTCTATATCATATGTGGCACCCTATGTAAAATGGCGGCAGATCCATATTAACCATATTTTAAATTGTGTTTCTGTTCAGATTACATAAACTAGTGTATGGAACAGCACATAGTTAGGTATTAAAATATTTGTGTTTTATTATGTTAGCTCGTAGACGAAATTAAGTGGTGGTTGTAATTTTATAAGCGATAGTATAATGCCGTTATATTTGAATTACAACTTGTCCCAAACAAGCAATAATGATTATATATCTTATCTTATCTTGTGGAGGGGCCGAGAAATAACTCGGACACTTCGACCCATTGGGATCTGTTGTGGTCCCCTAGATAACTTACTCCTCCCCAATCTCGTTGAAAACTCTTTTCATGAGTTTTACAACGAGACTAGGTGATATGAGCCTATAGTCTTCCAGTTTTGGATATCCAACCCCTAGGAGACTCATTCGCTTACCAGCCAGTGCATCGCATGTGCACAGAAGGTGCTCCATGCGTTCCGTATGTTCCCCACACAACCTGCACATGGGTGTCGCGGCCAGACCCATCTTCATGAGATCAGTTCCAAAGTGCCCAGTAAAGGCCCCAAGCAGTTAGCGGATTTGCCCCCTGCTCATATTCCAAATGCATTTCCGGGCTTTGAAAGTAGAGCCTAGAAATTTCTTTGAGTGTTGTAGACCGGTATTAGACAGCCAATGTGTTCGTTGTCTATGATCTGCAAACTCCCTAAATGCGGCTTTTACGAGACACGTCGAAATGCCTATACATGGTTCTGGGCCCACAAAATCATTTGCTGAGCCCTCTCTTGCCAGTTCATCTGCCACTTTGTTACCATGGATTCCTTTGCGCCCAGGGACCCACATCAGTCTTACCCTGTTATGCTTCCCAAGCCTGTTTAGGGTCCGGATAGCATCCAGAACAAGTCTGGAGTCCACTTTGTAGGATGCCATGGCTTTGATTGCAGCCTGACTGTCACTAAGAAAATATATGGATTTACCTCTGGTTCCTCTATCTATATTCTCTTGAGCACAGGTTATTATGGCATAAGTTTCTGCTTGGAATACAGTTGCCATCTTCCCTAAGCTTTTGCTACATTTGTAACCTTTTGCGAATATTCCCGCTCCTGTACCTGATTCCATTTTGGATCCATCAGTGTACCACACCAGACTATCTTGTTCTGGTGGATCGAGTCCCTTCGTCCAGTTCTCTATTGTAGGGATTTGGACCTTGAAAGACCTTTCAAACACAAACATAGTTTGCATTTTATCGGATATCATGCTTGTTACCCGATCCAGGCCTTCATTTCCATCGAACTTTGTATGGTTAGTCTTTGGCTTAGAGGCATCCCATAGTCCAGCAACAGCAAGACGATGTAATGTCTTCCTTGCCTCGAATTCAACCATCATATGCAGCGGAGGGATATTGAGGTATCTCTCAATCGCTGCTAGGTGTTGTCCTGAAAGCACCCGTGATGCCGAGACACACTGTTCTTTGTAACCTGGTGTGTGGCACTTTGCACGAGGCAAGCTTTGTTCTTGGCCACCTCACTATACTGCCGTATGTGATAATAGGTTTTATCATTATCCGGTATAGCCATAGTATAACTTTGGGCTTTAGCCCCCAAGTTTTATGATTATATATGAGAGGTGTCCACTGTCCCGGTGGAGTCCGTAGAAGCGTTGGCTTCAATATGTGTGCAGCGTACACGCCGCGCTCCGGCCGCCCGAAGTGTTGGCTTCAATATGTGTGCAGCGTACACGCAGCGCTCCGGCCGCCCGAAGTGTTGGCTTCAATATGTGTGCAGCGTACACGCCGCGCTCCGGCCGCCCGAAGTGTTGGCTTCAATATGGGCTGCGTTGGAAGGCCTCCCTCTAGGTGGACCGATGACCTGATTAAGGTTGTGGAAATCCGCTGGATGCGAGACGCACGGGACCGGTCGATTTGGCGACGCTTGGGGGAGGCCTATGTTCAGTAGTTGACGTCTATCGGCTGAAATGATCATGATGAGTATCTTAAACTAGTATTGTTCTATCCTAGGCGAGTCTCGTTTCCGCGGCTTCAGACGCTCGCAACCGGAGCGCCGCTACAAGTACAAGCTCTCCTCCCGCTCCGGAGAGAAAGGACTGCCGCAGTCGGGAGCCGCCAGTGAGCGTGCCAGTGCTGGCGCTAGAGAAGGTGCCAGTGCTGGCGCCAGAGAACGTGCCAGTGCCCGCGCAAGTGAGCACGACATTGCCCGCGCCAGTGACTTGTCCGGCGAGGCTCCGCACACCCACAGCCGGAAGGACACTAAGGATGAAGTAAGTGTTTATTTCCGCTCCGTTCCGTAATTTTACACAGTATAATATTTAATTAGTGATACATTACATAGAGGAAGTGACAAGTGTTTACAAGCCTGGGTTGGGCCTGTGTTGTGGAGTCCAGTGTCTTCCTTGGTAGGTAAGGCAAACATGTTCACTAGGAAATTTAACTAATTACAGAAATAAAACTTTGTTGTAATGCAGGTAATAAGAGGTTATTATCTATATATATAAAAGCGAAAGGTCACTCACTAAGAATGGAGGAATTTTGGAATTACAATCTACAGATTGTAAATTGGACACGTGAAATTATAGATTTACGCTGTTGGTTGATAAAAACAATTTATGTATTTATTGGTTTTTGGAAATTTTACCCACGAGGAGGTGAAAAGGTGGATATTTGTTGTATTTGAAACTTGGCATAAATACTAACCTAAGGAAATAGAAAAGGTTTTCATTATTAGTTTTTCAAAACTACTCCTAAAAGACGATTTAGGGAGTATTAAAGATTTTTGAAAATTTAACTGCACAGGGCTTCTTTTTATGATGTAAGGGAGCACTAAGAAGGGATTTCTGGCAATTCAAGCTTTAAGGGGGTGAAACTAAAAAGTCATCTGTAGGATAAAATACGGATCACGCGAACGAAGTCGCGGGCGAAGTGCTAGTATAATACAAGAATAGAATTTAAGTTGCTTTTGGGTGACTGTATGTGTATGTATAGCATAGCGTAGAGTATTTAGGAGGGTGCTCGCATGTGTTAGAATCATGAATGGAACTCTATATAAAAGTATTAATATCTACCAAGATAGCAAGCTTTGAATGTCAAGATGGTTGTTGGTTATTAAGGTGTATCAGAGTTCCAATGTATGTGGTGTGTAAGGGAAGGGTTTTATGGAAAAAGCACAGAACGACAAGACTAGGTATTTGTTTAAATAAGGCTTGTCAATTAATTCATATTGAAAAGGCTCAGTGAGCTTACCACCCGTTCGCTAGACTAGTTCTCGTGGGGAAGAAGGGCAAGAAACTCCACGGAATCTCTTTCATAGTATTTATAGATAGACCTTTTACAACCACAAAGTATTCACAATATTATAGAATCAAAATAACAAGGATAAGGCAAAGAACATGACTAGCCCATACATCATTTAACATAATATTAGGAATAAAGGCGTTAATATGATTAAGATACAGTTTCAACACAACCATTAGCAATAATAAAGTTATAATATCAAATAACTTACGTTAGCCTTGTGTAGTCGATCTTTCAAAAGTATTAATAATTCAGGAATTATAATATCTGGCCTGTACTGACTTGTAGTTCACATAAAAGTAAGTAGTAGTATCAATTACACAATATTTTTATAGTGACGGGTCTACCTGTGTCTAAATACGTTAAATATTAGAAAATGGATAAGGCGATATCCCGCCATTTTCTATATTGCTTTAAATAATCTCACAATTAGGTCAATAATCAATTCTTATGTTGTGAAACTGTTTTAAAACGTAACAAGGCAATTAAGGAATGTAATATCTCCAGTTTTGTCATTCGAAAGAATATTGATACTAACAGACAGTATTGGACTAATTGTTTCAAAGAATTTAAAATACTAAAATATCAATATAAAATCCTGGATACATTACAATAATCATTACAAATTACGTAATAATTTATAGGAATATCATCAATGTGGCATAAATATAAGTTCAGAGTTATTTCCTGTACACACAACCATATTAACTTAGGTGTTTACTCTTTTACATTTGTAGGTAGGTGACATCAAAATGTTAACTAAGGTAGGTACTTCGACATTTGTCGGTAGGTACATAATAAATATAACAGGTATGTATTATGTGACAAACAATATGCGTGATAAGTGAAAATGCCTGATTTATTGACGTCACACATACTTCAATTTCTAACACATGCTTGAGTTATTGGTTTGGGACTAGCCCGCGACACTCTTCCCCCTGCTCTCCCGAAAGCCATAATCACCTGTGGCGACTACTAGAAAAGCGCCGAGTCATCGAAGCACAGTGAAACCAGGAGAAACGATTCAACTGTCTTGGATCCCGCATGGGATTAATCAGAAACATGCTAATAATAATCTGCAACCATTTTATTTCATTGCGTTACTTCAAAGAATGGTGCATGCGCCCTTTGCTTGCATTCATTGTTTCATATGTTCAAAAATAAGTTTATTCGGCTGCGTAAAGGTTGTCTGTAAGAGATTGCCTAGTGCGATAAGACCGCCCATTGTACACTTGTTTTTTTTTTTTAATGTTTGTCCTGTATGTTTTTTGTGGTGTACAATAAAGTATATAATAATAATAATAATAATAAAACACGCAATGAATACTTTGAGTTGTCAAAATGTAAGGGAGCGCGCGTACTTCGATCCGTCAAAATGTAAGGGAGCGCGCGTACTTCGACACGTCAAAATGTAAGGGAGTGCGCGTACTTCGGCCCGTCAAAATGTAAGGGAGCGCGCGTACTTCGGCCCGTCAAAATGTAAGGGAGCGCGCGTACTTTGATCCGTCAAAATGTAAGGGAGCGCGCGTATTTCAACCCGTCAAAATGTAAGGGAGCGCGCGTACTTCGACACGTCAAAATGTAAGGGAGCACGCGTACTTCGACACGTCAAAATGTAAGGGAGCGCGCGTACTTCGGCCCGTCAAAATGTAAGGGAGCACGCGTATTTCGACCCGTCAAAACAGTTAGCAATGAGTGTGCTGGATTAGCACATCAAATACTTTTTATTCCGATAGACTTAGTATACTGATTCTTCGGAGTAATAAAACAACACGAGTGACGCCGCAGAAAGAAGCTAGTATGCTACAATATGGAGTCACGAATCACGACGTCCCGCCAGCACACCTCCTGCCTATGCTCTGCCCAAGTACATTCGTTGCGCTACTGTGTAATAGCTAAACTGTGTGTTCCACTGTCCCTAACTCCTCCGTGTGTTGCAGCCGCGCGACCACTGGCAGGCGTCGAGCTCAGCCTCGCCCGTGAAGGTAGTGATGAAGAGCAACCTCACCTTCAAACTGGGCGATGAGTTCTTCTCCTGGAAGAACAAGGCCACCAACGACCTCGTGTGAGTAGCTCTGCAACATCTGACAGCCTGGTACCAACTGAGTATACACCTACAACCAATGAAATCGTTAGCACCCCTACTAACAACGACCTCGATAGTACCCCTACTACCAACGACCTTGTGTGAGTATCCCTACTATCAAAGACCTCGTGTGAGTATCCCTGCTACCAAATACCTCGTGTGAGTATCCCTACTACCAAAGACCTCGTGTGAGTATCCCTACTACCAAAGACCTCGTGTGAGTATCCCTACTACCAAAGACCTCATGTGAGTACCCCTACTATTAAAGACCTCGTGTGAGTACCCCTACTACAAATTACCTCGTTAGCTACCAACGACTTCGTGTGAGTACCACTACTAACTACTACCGATGACCTCGTTAGCACGCGTACTACCAACGACCTCGTGTGAGTACCCCTACTACCAAAGACCTCGTGTGAGTAACCCTACTACCAAATACCTCGTGCGAGTATCCCTACTACCAAAGACCTCGTGTGAGTATCCCTACTACCAAAGACCTCGTGTGAGTATCTCTGCTACCAATGACCTCAAGTGAGTACCCCTACTACCAACGACTGCGTGTGAGTACCCCTACTACCAATGACCTCGTTTGTAAAGACATAGACAAAAATCTTTATTTCAACTAGGCCATTAAGCGGCACGTTTGAACGTCAATTTTTTTTTTATTTGTAGTAATTGATTCTACCGTCCATTTGGAAAAGTAGCTTGTTATGGAGAAGAACGGACAAGAAACTCCAAACCTACTCTTTTAAAAACAGTGTTTCACAACATTTACATACATACATAAATTATTATTACTGCAATACAATTTCAATATTTATTAACTATTACAGATTCAGATTTTATACTATAATTCATAATTATTAATAAATATTTGTACGCCATAATATGGCAGAATATGCTGGAACCAATATTGTAACATCTATTTTACTATATTCGAACAAATAAACATATTTGATTTAATTTAAATACATATACGTGAGGACGATGCACCCAGCACTAAAGTATTACAAGCACTAACAGGTAAATTCCTTCGTTTGATAAATAGGAACATGGTTCTCACATACTTACAAATATTCCAAACATAGGTTAATTACCTAATTCAACAGCAACGTAACAGTGTGCGAGTCAATTTTTTAACCAAAAAGAGTAGTACAAAATAAAATAAAGCATTACTATAATTATGAATATAATACAAAATATCCAGTTTGATCTTGTCTACACTAAGGATTTCCCTATGGAACAGGACCAGCAATCCAGCATGTTTCCAAGCATTCTTATCTTGAATATAATCATCTAAGGGGCATGCCTAATCGCCGTAGTAACTTAGGCCCACTGTACACTCATACAAATTCGTGATAATTATAGGGAGCAATTCAAATAATTAATTAGTAAAAGAAATGATTCAACTTAGCATTTTAAAGTTATTTAAGATTCTTATATTTCATCAGTTCTGTACTGTACGGTTTTGTTAAATATCACTTATCACCTTATTGTAATTTATTAATTACCATAATTAACTGGGAGTCAAATAATACAACATACATTGTAGTTTTACATATTTATTCATTCAGTTCATCATAAAAAAGACGCAAAATAACAAACACAAGTCGCCGCAATGGTTTTGACATATACGATTTCCGGCAGCTGACAAGTTAGACTTGGTGCTGCCATAAAAAGTACAAAAAAATCGATAGATAAAGTTTTTTTTTAAATTTATCATTAAAATCTTCAAAAATAGAAAGGATAATAATTATATTATAGCTACGAAGAAAATGAACGGTGAAGAAAATGATCACTGATTATTCCAATTACACATGTCAACATTTTTTTGCAAAGGCAACATTTAGAAATTAATTTTTATTTAAGTTCAGTTTTGTCGTTTTAAGATATGATAAACATTCGGGCCCTATTTATGGCGTTTTCCATCATTCTTGGCAGAACTTCCGGCGAATATTATGAGGGCTTCAAGAGTTTGAGGTTTGTTGACATAGACTCGTGACTTAAAAAACCCACTGAAAGAAGCCTGGAACAGTTAAATCAGCGATCTTACCGGCCAGAGCAAGTCCGGCTAATTCAGCCCTCAGAATTTCGGTAGTGCCTCGTGCAGTAAGCGCCGTTGCTCTATCCTGTTTGAACCATATATTCTTCAGTTTCAGTTTGTATTATTCATAGGCTCGCGTAAGACAACTATCTCACCTGATGGTAAGATAGTGGTAATAACAATATATTTATTCCTTTTAAGGCAAGAGAAAGACGTTGATGATGGCTCTGGAACCTAGTCGACCACAGTAGTCGTTTGGCGGCCAGATCACGCTTCCAGCGTAAACAACACACCATTTTTTTACTGGGTATATGCTCATTTATACTGCGTTATCACGGGCAGATAGCGCAGTTATGTGTTTCTCCAACCCAACTCCACGGTGTTCGCCTGTGCCGCTAATGGTGGGGATACGGGCACGCGTTAGCACTCATTCATGAAAAAATAACACACCATGCAATAACTTTTAGCCGGTGTAATGACTCTTCCAGAGATGATAATAAAATTTTGCTTATTCACAGAGCTTGCTCATAATGATTTTCGATGTAAAGTTGTCTAACTCATGGTCGTGATTTTGGATGGCTAGATGTAGGTTACACGCGCTTGGAGGTTGCCAGCTTCATTTTGTATCTGTTTACTTCACAAATGTCGAAGCAGAATTGTCGAAGCAGAATTGTCGAAGAAAAAATTATAGCATCTTCCGATAGAGTGATGAATTTGCGCCATTCTGTACAGTTTAGATATGGGTATTTACGCTAACAAAGTCGTCATCAAAAAGGTTCACACTCACTTCGTTGTCTGTTTGTCAGTGAGGCAAGACGAAATTCGTTTTTCTTAAGAACGTGTGGAGGTATCAAGTCGAAATTAATCTATACATATTAGGTCATTACATATGAAATTGGCGTTTGGTTTGGAATTCCAATTTTAAATTTATACAGCTATTTACTCATGCTTTTGTGTTTGGAAAACCGTAATTAATTTGTTTTTTCCTATTTTGGTTTTCTCACTCGGCGATGTCTGTTTTGATGATATTTAAGAAATAAAAAAAATAAAGATGTTTTTTATATGCCAAAAATTATATTTTTGGAATTTTTGTTTGTCTGTCACGGAATATACGTGACGTACGTGATTGACGCAAAAACGACTGCACGAAATTGGATGCGGTTTTCACAATTGTATTATTGCTGGTCTAACTTAAAATATGGTACATGTTTTATCTTAATACGCCGCCTAGATGTTGAGTTATCTATAAAAGAGTTTTTTCCTTGACTGGTTCAGTACGAGGCATTCGGAGTCTTTTCCAAAGTCAATTGTTTAGTCAAGAGTGAGTTGTATTTAATTTGAATAAAATTTGCATTAATTTTTTTGAGGATATCGATCAACTCGGTTTCATGTAAGGACAATTTGTGTACTGGAAGAAAAAGTCGGGTTAGCAGAAGTTATTCCAATTTACTAAAATATTTGTCCATAGATTTTGTAGGTACCTACGTAGTTAGTTAATCTGGTAGGTAGGTAGATACTTTTTTTTGGGGGCATTTGATTGAAATGTCTCCTACGGCAATACATAAAATTATTGTATATAAAGAAATTCTTTAATTTTTAGACACAACAAATCTGTAGAACAGCCGTTTCTGGACATCTAACTAATATTATAAATGTAAAAGTTTGGATGGATGTATTTGTGCATGTCTGTTTGTTACTCAATCACGCCAGAACGGCTAAACATATCTGGAAGAAATTTGGCACAGAGAGGCACATAGGCTATTACTAGGCAGAAACTAGTATCATAATAAAATTATACTCAAATTTGAAGCCCTTGGAGCTTAAAAAAAATCTAAATCAACGAAATTAAAAGATACGGTTGTTTATGTCGCATATTCAAAAATCACGTAATGAAAACCTATAGGGTGTTTCCCGTAGATTTAGAATCATAAAAGTTGGCAAGGACAAGGCATAATTTACAGTCATAATAACTTATAATAAATACTTTCTCGATTCCAGGGATCAGTTCCTGGGCGAGCTAGCAATCCCCTCCAACAATGTGAGCTCACCCGCGCCCCCCACCCCACGGCTCGAGCACGAACGACACGAGCCCGAGCACGAGCATGAGTACAAGCGGCACGATCCTGAGCACGAGCAGCATGAGCCCGAGCACGAGCGTGAGCTCGAGCGGCACGAAGGCGAGCGCAGTGACGAGCAATCCGACAGCGAGTCCGACAGCAGCGGAGACTGAATCAAGCAAAAAAAAAAAACAAGAAATTGCACCACAAATAGCAAGCATTCCTACTTCCTGGGTGAAATGATGAATCCAATCAGTCCATCACTTACATCAATAAATATTGCACGCGTATTTTTGCTTTGAAAAATGACAAAGATAAGCCCCTCCTCCCTTAAATTTTGATGCGCTTCATCAAAATTCAAAAGACGGGGGGCTTGTGACGTCACTTCCAAGTGCTAACTATATCAAGACAACGCGATATTGTAACGCTCTGTTCCCTCGTCATTTATGTTTTACGTGGCTAAAGAAAAAGTACGTTTCCATAATTGTATAGTATTTGACGGACTTAATAGATTTTATTAGGAATCTACCTTATTTGTTCGCGGGAAAACCTTAAAAAAATACTTTTACGACAAAAAAAAAAACAAATGAAGAAAACGAGCTGGCTATTGGATTAGAAACTGTTCTTACCAGCCATGGTGTTACTGTAAATAGAGAATACGCATGAAAAATATTATGTATCAACCAGTGTATCAATAAATACCGGTTGTATTTGATACCAACGCGAAAAAAATACCATGGACTCAGTACATGATTCTGAATCTTCTAATGATTTTTCGTCGGCTCTTTCCTATTAAATGAAAAAAAAAACATGAATTCCCTTTTTCACAGAAAACAGCAATGTAAATGAAACTCAAAAGCGCTACCCATCAGCTGATTTCCTAAAGTTCACGATCGAGTCACGGTAATGATATCTTACAGTATTCTATCTTCATACAAACGTTCGGAACGCGAGTCATACCTACGCGTCTCGAGTTCAGCCAACACTCGATACACTACAGTCACAAACAGTCACGAACGGTGTGATGGTTTTGTAAGCAGTAAGCGTGCGATTTGTGAATATTTGATTGATATAAGTTCAAGTACTTACTTACTTAATTTGGCAGAGAGCAATTATAGACTATTTTGTGCTGTTTTGGGTTGCTTGAATTCTTCTATAACGCACCTAGATATATATTTTTTAATTACCTGGTACCTCCGAAAGGCATGATTATAGAAAAAAATATATATATATACCTAACCTACTAGTACGTAATTTGTTTCTTTTTTTAATGGGTAGGTATTTCGCTTTTTCCACCGAGTAAAATACCTGGATTAATAAAGAAATAAGTGGATAGGGTGATAAAGTGACATACGAGTGAGCTACCTACGCTAGGCTGTCTACTTACTTATGTACTTAGCTACTTACATATATTATTGAATAAGACGAAATATCATTATGAAATGATTACCTATGAGAGTTATAAATGGTAGGTACATACCTAGTAAGATTTAAAAAACTATAATAAAAAATATAATATTTGAAAAAATCTGAGATATTTACAATCACAAAACTAGAAAGAAACTCAAGTATGTAGAGGCGGGCAGCCCTTAACGCGTGTTTACGTAACCTGCGCTTGTAGGCATTTATTTCAAGGACAGGGCCGAGTCACAATACTATTAGATATCATTACCGTGATCGAAGTTAAGGCAACGCCGCCGGCTAGTACCTACACACGGCGCGTTGCCTGCATCTTCTCTCCGACAAAGGAAAATAATTAAAAATCTTATTGTTTATATAGGAATAACGATATTGAACAAATTACAGTAAAAACATGCAGATTTTATTAAAAAAAAATTGGAGAAATCCGACGAAAAATACCAACGCTAGAGGCCAGAATCAGTTAATGATTCCATGGTATTTTTTTGCGTCGGTGTCAAACACTTGTATAGTATAAAAAAAGATATTACTGACTATGAATAAGATAAAAATTGACCAAAAAACAAATGAGTTGGAACAACTTTAAGGGAAAACATCCCACTCGCGAAGACACCGTTTTCTATGGAAGCTGGAAAAAAATGACAATCATGCATATTCTGAAGTTGAAGTATATTTTAATAAAAAAAAACATATCTGTAATACTTGAAGTTGTGATCTCCAGTGTAGGATTCTGAAGAAGGCACGTTATATGTATATAAGAAATTTACGTTAATATAGATAATAAATAATATATTTTTGTATGTATGGAGGATGAAATAAAATGTCAAATATAATTCGCTAGCTAACTTCGCTCGTGATGGCTCCGGCAATCCGGTGACGATATACCAAATTCCAAGTCGTTGCTCCAGTGGTCGCAAGCGTCAAAGTCAAAGTCAAAATTCTTTACATCAATTGGCCACTAAGCGTCACTTTTCAGAGACAAAATTTTAATTTATATCTAATAATTGATTCTACCGTCCATTCCGAAAAGTACCTTGTTATGGAGAAGAACGGACAAGAAACTCCAAAAATACTCTTAACTTTCGGTCGGACACTAATTGACATTTTACCAACCGCTATCGCGACGCTTTCGTTGATACCATATCACTTGTATAATATGTATAAACCTATAAGTTATTATATTTAAATAGTGCATCAGGGCGCATCAGCCCATTATTTTAAGGCTTTTATAAGGGCCCTTTATTAAAGACGACTACTTTCAAACGCGGCATTCTGTATATTTGCTCACAAATGAGTTATTGGTGGCAGAGCACAACATTTACAATACTACACATTCCGTTGGCATTAAGTCTCAAGGCTAGCGACAATTAATTGTAAATGCTCTTTTAAATTTAAATTAAATTTAAGGATAGAATCAAATTCGGATTTTATAACATTGCTTCGCACCACCAATGCTTCGCTCAATGATTCTAAATGTTTAATTTTTGGATTTGCCGCCTTTGGAAGTAATCGAGTTAATTTGCTATTATATAGTTAGTGACAAGAATCCGTCCGCTGTCAATGTTGACGGTATTTAATTATTTCATAAGTTTAGAGACGCTAGCATTTATATTATAAGGCATTCGGTGAACGTGAAATGCAACAATCATGTTGACTACTCTGATTTAATATTAATTAAACTCCAACTGAACGCAACCGATTTTGAGTTCTATTCCGTTTAAATAAGGATGGCTTCAAAAGCGCAAACCTGTTACCAACACCAACTGTTTACTACAGCTGTCATTTGTGATGTCATCAAAGCAATAGAAATTAAAATCGGTTCAACGGGCTGTCAAAAGGGATTGTTTGAATTTCTGATGTTATTACAAATACGATTATAGCTTTTCCCTGCAGCGGTGCAAACCTCGTTGTGTCTCGTATTGACATGTAATGACGCAGCTTCAATTATTTCTACGTTTCACGAACACTTCCATAATACATTGTTAATTAATGAAATATGATACCGCTCATTATGGACTGCAGCCTAATTGCATAAGTGAATTCGGCGAATTGACGCCAACAATCGACCAATCACATCCGAAATAAAGACGCGATGTAGATTTCCGTCTATGTGATTGGTCGGTTGATGTTGGTCAAACCCTTTGCCATGCCGGATTCACTTATGCAATTAGGCTGCTGATCTCTGCTTGAAAACAGGGTATTTGTAAGAAGTTTTCCATTTTTTTTTAAACCTGCTTTTTAGCTTACCGTGCATTGTCATCCAAACCAAACGTTTATGCAAAATTACATCTTATTCGGTTTAGGGTAACTGCTTTAAAATTCAGTTGCAAGATTTGACCCGAACACACATACATACATATATTCAGTTGCAAGATTTGACCAGAACACACTTACTTACATACATATATTGCAAGTTAGTAAAAAGCTTGTAAAAACAGTGAAAATTCCGTCCTTTCCTATATTTCTAAACTACTTCACATACATGCGTTGTGATGTAAAAGTATTCAATATTATTTTCTTGAAATACTTAAGTAGGTACTATTTTACAAATAGGTATTCTAAAAAAATCTCTTTTTTTTGTGTTACTACCGGCTTCACGGTCAGATATATAACACAAATAATATTTAAACAATACCTTATAATAATAATAATATAAGTGTAAGTCAGGGGCCAAATTATTGTATATTATTTTAATAGTAATGACAAGTGTTGTAAAATTTAAAGTTGTAAGTAGTTATTGCTCAAAATGTTCCTCTTACTTTACTTTATCAATTAAAAACATATATATTATAAGAATTAGGAATTTTGTTACTTCACGATTTTTTCAAAAAAGATGTTTGTCTCTGAAATTGTGGTAGGTAAAGATATTTCTCAGATGACCATTTTTTTGTTTAGTGTACTATAGTGCTGTAGAAGCTGGCAGAATGTCCCGCACCACACACGCACATCGCGGGACCCGGACAACCAATGTACTCACATAACTTCAATTTACTTCCAATGAAAAATATCTTTAAAAATGGTAAATTATATATTTTGTTTCTTATGAGTTCCACTGCCTCGCTGGTGTAGCGGTCGCAAGCGCTACTGCTGACCATGTGCTCTTAGGTTCGATTCTCGGGTCGAGCAATGTTATTGGGTTTTTCATCTGGATTTCCCAATAGCAGCCTGGAGTCAGAACTGTGACATTATGCAAACGCTTAATATGCAACTTGCAAATGCTTATAGTCCGGTGTCTAGTTATTATGATGGTTTCAATAGGAAGTCTGAAGGACATCGTTATGTACCGCGTGATGCGCGCTGTGCTGTGTTGTGTAGGTGCGAGTTCGAGCCGCGACTGCGACGCGACACATGGCGCGGTCTCAGCTGGTGCAGTGTAGGGTGAGACCGAGACATATTGTGTCGCGCATCTCATGCCTCGCACAAAACTCTTGGCATTGAAATCACCTATATTGTTGAAAATTATGATTCCACGTCGTGATGGAAAGCCAAGTTGTCAAGTTAATTTTGGAGGAAGAAGAATACCATGCTGTTATATTACTGTCGTGCGTCTCGGTCTCGCTTCGCTGTCTCGCAGAACTCGCACCTTAAAGGTGGACAGTGCACGCTTCGTTCAAAACTGTTATAGAATAATGTGTTGTGTTTTGCGTTCGAATTCGCAAATTCAACTCAACTTGAAGTGTTTGCTTCAATGTTTTTACAAGGCGAGCTGTCCTCACTTCTAAACTGACGCCCGCTTTCACTAACTTTAACAGAGCAACGTCTAGTTAGGTGATGTCTAACGAAAGTTTGACATTACCGTGGCCAGGGGTTACATACAGTGTTAAGTACCCATTTTGGATTGTGGAGGTCAGACAACAGTCGTCCCAAGTGAAGTACTGGAACTCAGCTGAATCCGGTTAGACTGGGCGCCGACTCCACCATAGTTGGGAAAAAGTCTAACTAGGCAGATACTTCGTATTAGTGAAAACGGGCGTTAAATATAAAACTTTACGTCCCTCTAAGCTCAGTCGCGTTTGGGAATTCGAAAGCTACTTAGTTAAAGGCTTACTTACGTTTGTTTTGTACAGTAAAGGTAATCTATTTATAAGTAATAAATACGAATGTTTGTTTCTCTGTGTGTTTTAATTGATTCCGTCAAATCAGGGACCATACTACGACGAGTGGCAAGGCCATCATGACTCTTATGAGAGAGAGGACAGATATACAGGACGATTAGTACTGTGCCTTTGTAGCGTCATGGTGGGGCAGACACCATGGTACTGGAGAGCAGTTCACGTGAGCTCGCTTTTATTGTAATGAGCCGTGCGCTATACATTGAGCGGTGCTGAAGCACTCGGCCGTGCTGTGTTACAGGGAGCGTGACGTCATGCGGAGCTCGCATGTCAAGTGCGACGACATGCGAAGTGCATCGAACAGACTGCATGCATGACTCAGCACTGTCCCGGGAGCATACGAATAGCACCAACATTTATTGAGGAAAAATTACAAAATCATTAATTATTAAGGTTTACGGATGCTCGATAGGGCCGAAAAGTTCTGGAGTGGCGACCGCGAACCGGAAGACGATCCGTTGGAAGGCTTCCCACTAGGTGCGAGACGCACGGGATCGGTCAATGTGGCGCCGCTTGGGGGAGCCTATATTCAGCAGTACCATGATTAATGTTTACCTACAGCTTCTGGATGCCAATTACAGGTTAACCAGCATACATTAAATAAAGTTATGAATACATAAAAAAATCAAATTGAAACAGTAGTCACAATACTTGAAACTGAAACTCGGATTTTGCATTTTAATGGCGTGTATCCCTTCTTCCCGCTCATGTGAAGATGCTCGTGACTATTGCCGGATCCCGACACCAATCGCTTCCATATTTGGTAAATAATCACTACTCAATTAGTACCAATTGGTACTCGAGCAACAAAATTGGTACCTTAGTAGATTTCGAGAAAATCGACTTTGAAGGTGATCCTGCGGTAGTCACGCTTCATTCAGCAGGACCACCATGAGCGCCGAGAAAGAGAGCATGCTACAGCTATTCTAAGCATACAAATAATTACTACCCATAAATGTGATTCATTCCGTACAAAAAAAAACAGAACTGAAACATTTGCATTTAGGTACTGAGAAATCAACGATGATAACTTTCGCTCGCTCGTTCATCAGGACCACGACTTTTAATGTTGATTCCAAGTTTGAGCAGCCTGTCGCTTTCCTAAAATCTTCATAGAAAATAACTACCTTGCAAGATACAATTAGTACCGAAAAACCACAACTAGTACTCCAGTAGTTTACGAGATATACCATGCCATTGGTGGGGTGGCGGTAGTTACGGTGTTAAAGTTTCATTTCAAGATTTCTCTATTAAAAACTCTGTGATTTCGAATGCGTAGCTATTGAGCTGGAAACTCTAAAAATTAAACAAAGTGAGAGATACTTACAGTTTTGCAGTCGTATTTAAGACATTCGTTCTATATTAATTTCAAAAGTCAATCAGAATAGCTCTTTGACCTCCCCTCTGTTTCCCAGCTCAAAATTATCGTAGAATTAGTTTGACAAATTGTCAAGCACGCGTTATCTGCTGAGATTGGTTGAATGAATTTTCAACAGCAGATGACGCGTGCTTGGCAATTTGTCACATTAATTCTGCGATAATTTTGAGCTAGGAAACTGAGGGTAAGAGAAGCTAAAAATAAAATTTACAACAATATTTCGCTTAATGTCTTCATGTACCTACAATTTACCAGAACATATAGGTAGTACGGATTGTTCGAATTAAAAACCCTACTTCGTTGGAAGAAGCTTTAAAATATGTCCTTGAAGAGATTAATTTTCAGGAACAATATAATTTACGTAGTAAGATGTTGCAACACCGACCCCAAGGTCATATGTTACCAACGCATAATATAGGGTTTGTTTTAAGTCCACTCAATCCGAAACCTTTTGTCACATTGCCCCCAGTTCAAAATAATAATTTCAGACCTCAAGATCAATTTAAATTTGGTATATCTAATCAAAACTGTGTACGCCCAAATATACCAAATCAACAGATGTGTTTAAAACCGCAAATGGTTCAATTTGAAAATAA
The DNA here is from genome assembly GCA_947562075.1 of Orthosia gracilis. Classification (NCBI taxonomy): domain Eukaryota; kingdom Metazoa; phylum Arthropoda; class Insecta; order Lepidoptera; family Noctuidae; genus Orthosia; species Orthosia gracilis. The sequence goes on from OX387276.1 coordinate 15,369,159, forward strand.
ACTTACTCATAATAAACACCCCCAGCAACTTGGCTACAGACCTTGTGGTATTCTGCTTTGCAGATCCACATCCTTTTAGTCTATTTACGTTGTATAACACTATACAAAACACACCTTCATATCTTTTGATATTGTATCAACTCATAAATCATTTTTATGTATTCTTTGACACTGTCCGCACGCTGAAAACGAGCGCCCACATCTCGCGGGAGCGCTCCACCAGCCGTCCCATCGCACCGTATCACGCCGCCCTGGTCTGCGGTTGCCACTTCACCAACTAGGAAGACGCGAGCGGCACTTTGTATAAAGCCGGCCCTTATTTTTACCTTTTCTATTAACGTGACTTACGTTTAGTTCTTCGGAGCTAAACGTAACGTTACAACCTCAGGTAGGTGAATTTGGCACCAGATCCCAAGTAGGTTTGTATGATTATACAAATACAAGCTGTCCCACGTGGCTTCGCTCCCGTCAACTGGCTACCTACCTACCCATTTACCCTACCTACCCTACCCTACCTACCCTACCCTACCTACACTACATAGTTGTAAGCGTAACTGTAGCCGCGTACGCAGCTCACGCAACGGAAGCTCTCAAAAAAGAATATTTTGTCGCGTTTTTGCAAAATGTTTCATTTGTGCTCCGCTCCTATTGGTCGTAGCGTGATGTTATATAGCCTATAACCGTCCTCAATAAATGGACTATCCAACAAAAAAAGAAATGTTCAATTCCAACCAGTGATTCCTGAGATTAGCGCGTTCAAACAAACAAACAAAGAAAATCTTCAGCTTTATAATATTAAGTATAGATGTACAATAAGGATGATTTCGCAGATGAGAAGCCTGAGGACTGTCTGCAATTGCTGACAATTTGCATTTACCTGAAAATAACGGTGATTCGGCAACTGTTCAAAATTTTCTAATAGATTCCATACGAATCAACCAGAAATGATATTTTGACGCCAATCTAAAACATCCATACATATACATACAATACATGCAATAATATACATGCAATAAACGACAAATTCATGTTAGATACAGGAAGTTATCGATCTTTTATAAGTCCCAAGAAAGCTTATGAATATTTTCCCCATTTAAAATTCTATGAACCATTTACAATTACAAGCACACATGCGACTAGTGAAAATTATGAAGTAGCTAAAATTCCTCTATTCTCTATTTTTTATGATAACGGGTATTATAAATTTTATAGGTTCAATTGGATAACGCTGAATTTTTACGTAAGAAAGTGCAGTACTTAGGACATACATTGACTAAAAACGGACTTCGACCAATATTGCCAAAATACAGGTAGTACTTGACTACCCCTTACCACGAACACAGACCGAAATCAAACGATTTCTAGGATTTGTGAGATATCATCAAACAGGCAGTTTATTAAAGACCTCCAGAATTACACAACCTTTGTCAGCTTATTTGAAAAAGGGTAAAAAGTTGTCACAGATCAAAAGTATATTGAGGCCTTTGAAAAATGCATTACAATACCTTGACATAAATAAACCGTTTGTACTAACTACCGGCGCCTCTGAAATCGCTATAGGTGCGGTGCGGCTGTTTATTGGTCCCTGTGATAGGGACCAATAAACAGCGACAAGCCCATAGCTTATGCTAGTCGAACGTTGACGGATACTAAAAGGTGGTAGGGAACTATGGTACTATTGAACGTGAGTTACTGGCTATCGTTTGGGCGTCAAAACAAAGACTATATAAAACCAAAAATAAAGTATTTTATTTATTTTGAAAATCAAGAGTTTAGAAAAGACTTCAGTAATGTCTTAATTAATTTGTTTAAGAAAGATTTGTTTAAGAAAGATATGATTAACTTCTATGAATGTACCGAACGCGTTATTTACGTAGAAGATGAGCAGGAGCAAAAAGCTATCGTGATTAAATTACACGACGGCAAGACATCTCATCGTGGCATTACCGAAACCATTAAACGAATTCGTCATAATACTGGTCAAATTTGTCTGAAACCGTTTCCGGAATTATTAACTCATGTGAGCGGTGTAAAACTTCTATATACGAAAGGAAACCCATTAAGCCTTTATTGCAACTTTCACAAACGCAGCATGTACCTTTCCAGGAAATATTTATAGATCTGTGTAGCATAGAATCGAAGTATTATCTAACTTTAATTGATGCTTTTACTAAATTAGGTCAAGCCATAGAAATTCCATCTCGTTCAACACCCGAAGTGGTTAGAGAACTAATGAAATATTATTCTTTTTACGGTACAACACAGAAAATAAGTTCTGACCCTGAAACTGAATTCAACAACGAATTACTAAGAGAACTGACAGAATTACATAAAATAAAACTGCACATTGGGACCCCTGATAATCCAAACTTTATGGGTCTCATAGAACGTTTTCATTCTACAATTATAGAAATATACAGAATGGCAAAATATGAAAAGAAATGTACAGATGCAGCGTCTGTAATGACCTATGCTGTCATAGGTTTTAATAATACTATTAGTACCTACCTTAGATTTAACTCCGTTTGAAGTTGCGTTAGGCCATACTGAATTAAACTCTACATTTTTAACTATGAATTTTATAAAGCATACAAACATCAACTGATTGGGTATCATTAGAAGAGAACACAGACACTTTATAAATATATTTCGGAAAAATTTAAAGATCGCAAGAAAAAGATTTTAAATACTCAAAAATATTTGGAATTCAGGCAAATAATCCTACACAGACGAATTTATGGGACTTAAAACACAAGTGGAGTATCAGGCTATAGAAAAATTACAGCAAATCATTCCATCTAAAAGATTTAAACGTGGTATTGTAAATCCTTTAGGCTCTATCATAAAAATTATAACTGGTAACCTTGACCATGAGGATGCGGTTAGATATGATAATTTAATTAATAATATTCAGACTAAAGAACAGGCCATATCCAACAAATTCACTGTTACTTCTAAAATGGATCACTTTCTGAACTCTACTGATATAATGAACGAAAATTCAATTAAAGTTAATTTGCGCACTAAGTTCGAAGACCTTATAGCTAATCTTAGAACAAAAGATGTTCAATGTTAACCTTTGAACATCGAATCAGCACTTGGCCCGGCGACGACTACACGAGCGGCCTAGTTAAAATAATGACTGAGTTGCATCTTACACGCATGAAACACATACAACTTTGTATAATAGTGTGTATTAAGTTAAATTAGTATATAAGCTGTACATCTTGTAAAATAAAGCAGATTTGAATTTTATATTCTTGTCTCATTACCCCTCACTGTGGCCAAGACACCTTTAGCCATCTCTGATCAGTCTCGTGAGTCTGCGAGCTGGCAGTGAGTTTATCCTTCCCGAACCTGGACATCCTGTCTACTATCCGTCTGTAACCTTAGGTCGCATGGTGCAGACATCCTGAACTTATTTATATATTTATATATCACTACTAGGTATATGGTAGGTTAGGGCTGTAGGGCTTATAGGGATTATAGTCGTAGGGACTGTTAGGCTTATAGGTTCAGTAGGCGCGTGACGTATCATATCCCTACATGTACTAACGCACCCTCAACAGTATTGCGACTTCACGTGACATCTGTTTGGAGTGGTTAGACATATTGGTCCTTCGAGCATTTGAAATTTCTTTCAATCACGCGGTCCCCTTATTACTGTAGGAATTGACTTTGACAGACTTGACTATTGAGTTAGGTAAATAGGGCCGTTAGAGAAGTGGGAAAGAAGAGCACTATGGAGATACAGGAAGTTAACGAACTAATCAGGAGCCAGGAAGCGGATTACAGTGAGATCAAAAGGATAGTCTCAAACCTGAAAAAGGACTCGCCCACAAGGAAAACGGAAAAATACCTCAACGAACGGGAGAAAATATTAGACCAGGTTTTCCAGCGAGTTCAAGAAAACCACTTGAAACTACAAGATCAAGAGATCTTGTCAACTCATAAGTACATTACTACAAACTACTTTGGTAACATTAAGAAATGTTACGACGAAGGAATCAACTATCTCAGAAAATGTGAGGAAAGACTACAACACGTACAAAGTATTTATGAACCACGACTTCTAGACGAAGATGAAGACAAGGGGGTTGTCAGTAGCCCAAAACTGTTTATACAACTGTTCCGAATGTCACAGATATCCAAGAAAATATCTCAGGCTAAGGAATCCATTACTCAGGATAAGCCAATATGGCATTTACAGACACTATTACAAACCTTACAAAAACAATGGCTAGAAATTGAAGAGACGCACATCGAATTACTGATGGCTGAAAGCACACTGGACAATAGCTATTTCAAGGATAATTGTTTCGAGAATACACAGACAGATTATGACATTATCATAAATTTGTTAGAAGCAAGAATAATCCAAAACTCGGGTGAAAAAGCTATGTCGACAAAATCGTCAGTAAAACTTCCACGAATAAATATTCCCATATTTGCGGGGAACTATGACTCTTGGTACACATTCCAAGATTTATTTAGAAAAATAATTCACGAAGATAACTCAATTTCTTCTACAGAGAAAATGCAGTATCTTAAAACACACGTAAAAGGCGACGCAGCAAGATTAATACGTCACTTAACAATTAGCGAAATAAATTACGAAACAGCTTGGAAATTGCTTACGCAGAGATATGAAGACGAGCGCATGATTGCTACTAAGTTTATTGACAAATTATTAGATTTACCTAAAATGCAACGAGCAAACGCGGTACAATTACGAGACATGCACGACACTATAAATGAATGTCTTGAGGCACTGAAAAATCAAGGCATAAATACACCATCTTGGGGCCCTCTAATGATAAGAATAGTCAGTAGAAAATGGGACGAGGAAACAAATACCAAGTATGAAGACCAATTACAAAACAGGAATAAATTACAATCCTTCGACGAGATGATGAAATTCATGGAAAACCGTTTCAGTTGTCTTAAGTCATTTGACGGGTCGTTGTCACATACTAATGGTCAACAATCACGTAATAGACAAACATCGGAAAAATATAAACGCTGTTGGCATTGTCAAAGTATGGATCATAGTATTCATTCTTGCCCTAGTTTCAAAGAGTTATGCGTCAGCGACCGATACAAAGCCGTCACGGAAAAAAGAATGTGCAAGCGTTGCTTAAATCACGATGATCGGAAACAGTGTGTGAGTGCAGTTTACAAACAATGCGATATTTGTCAACATAAGGGGCACAACACATTATTACACCAATCTAAACCGTTTCAAAATAGTAATAACGCCAAAAAATACACAACAAAAAATGTAGGAATAGAGAAGCCTCAAAATATAACAACGTCGAATTTATCGGCAACAAATACCAACACTAAAAATACAACTTTACTCGCTACCGCTATAGTAAAAACTACCTCTTATGACGGGATGCCGCAGTTGTTGAGAGTGTTATGTGATCAAGGATCAGAAGCTTCATTTTGCACTGAAGAAGTGGCACAACTGCTGGCTTACCCACGTCAAAAAATCCGAGCCGAAATAAAAGGAATCGGAGATGAAAAACCAAAAACATCAAACCATACAATCAACATTACTTTACAACCAAGGTACTCTAGCGATTATAAACTGCCAGTAACGCTAATAATACTACCAAAACTAACAAGTTCATTACCAAGGCATGACTTAAAACAATTACAAGAAAAAATCTTGGATAATGCGCTGATAGCTGACCCAACTTATTATAAAAAGGGACCAATTGATATAATATTAGGTGCCCAAGACCATAGCAAAATACTACTACAGGGTTTCGAAAGACTACGGGACGGAATTATCGCTCAAAACACACAGTTAGGGTGGATTTTATCCGGATTTTATCCCGATGACACGAATAGTGGAGCCAAAATACTGAGTATGGTGGCTTGCACTGAAGAGGTACGACAACTTACGAAATTTTGGGAATTAGAAGAAATTCCACAAAACTACAAACTCACACAGGACGACCAGGCCTGTGAAAACTACTATAAAGAAACAACGATAAGAAACCTAGATGGAACATACACGGTACGACTTCCGTTTAAGGATACAAACTTAAACTTAAACATAAACGGCGAATCGCGCAAAAAGGCCGCTGCTCGCCTCTTACAACTAGAACGACAGTTCGCAAAAAATGAAAATTTACGACACCAATACATTGAATTTATGAACGAATATTTACGTATGGGTCATATGAGAAAAGTAGATACAAAAAACTACAACTTAGGAAAATACTACATACCACATCAGGCAGTAATTAAGGAAGACTCACTTACTACAAAGTTACGCGTGGTTTTTGATGCGAGCAGCAAAAGCAGCACAAAAATAAGCCTTAACGACAATATGTATAAAGGTCCACGACTACAACAAGATTTATCCACTATACTGCTACGATGGCGAAAACATAAGTTTGCCTTCATGGCGGATATTATGAAAATGTACAGGTTCATAAAAATTAATGATTTAGACTTCGCACATCAAAGAATATTATGGAGACTTTCTCCCAAACAAGCAATTAGTGAATATGAACTTACAACAGTTACATACGGTACAACTAGCGCACCTTATCTTGCGGTACGAACACTACAACAACTTGCCATAGACGAAAAAGATAATTACCCAATGGCGAGTCAAGCTACATTACAAGATTTCTACGTGGATGATATTTTGTCTGGAGATTCCCAGGAAAGCACAGCTAAAGAACTTCAAAGTCAGCTAATATCCATGTTAAACAAGGGTGGCTTTAAACTTAGAAAATGGTCGTCAAACAGTTCAGAGCTCCTCGAAAATATACCAACGGAAGACAAAGACGATCAACTACTCAAGCTACCATTAGACGAGTCCAGGAAGTCATTAGGCATTTCATGGTCACCACGGGAAGACAGTTTTTATTTTCAAATAACTATAATGGAAAAAGAAAAACCAACAAAAAGATGGATTATGTCAGAAGTAGCGAAAATATTCGATCCCCTGGGTTGGTTAGCACCAATTATAATTAAATTGAAGCTGCTTATACAAGAACTGTGGACTAACGAGATAGGATGGGATCAACCTGTTGATAACATACTCCAGAAAAAATGGATTGAAGTACAAAAACACCTTAAAAGTATAGAAAAAATAAAAATTCCGCGGTGGTGTCACATAACTGATAGCACAGAGAATGAACTATATGGTTTCAGCGACGCGTCCGAGAAAGCTTACGGAGCGGTCGTATATAGCCGTGTAAAAATCAATAACAACTACTACATTACATTATTACAAGCAAAATCAAAAGTGGCACCGAAGAAACAAAAGACTACTCTACCTCGTTTCGAGTTATGTGCAGCACTCCTACTAGCCAGTTTGATCGAAAAAGTTAAAGAAGCGCTCAATTGTAAGAATATCACGATATCTTGTTGGACGGATTCCATGATCACCTTAGGCTGGATAAGAGGAGAGCCTGGACGCTGGCAAACTTTCGTAGCTAATCGGGTATCACAAATTAGACAACTTGTACCGAACGCAGAGTGGAACCATGTAATATCTGCTGATAACCCAGCTGATATCATTTCAAGAGGCCTTGAGCCGGAAAAACTTGTTAACTATTCCTTATGGTGGAATGGTCCACTATGGTTAAAAACCGATCAGATACCCACCACGAGACGTATGCCACAGCCGACTGAGGAAATCAAAAAGTGTCACACAGTTACAAGTGTTACAACTGAGATAGAAAAGAACGATCTCTGGAATAGATTTTCCAGTTTAAATAAAATGTTAAGGGTGTTATCTTACTGCTATAGATTTGCAAACAAGCAAACAATAAATAAACCAATTTCTTGCGTTGAATTAAAAAAGGTAACAAAACGAATAATTCTGAAAATACAACAACAGGAATTCGAAGAAGAATTGAAAACTATACAAAGAGGACAGCCTATGAAGAAAATAAAAAGCTATCCACTTTAGATCCATTTATAGACGAGGATGGATTACTAAGAGTTGGAGGCAGGTTACAAAACTCTGGATTGCCTTACAACCAGAAACATCCAATACTGTTACCATACAACCATCATGTAACGTCACTAATTATACAAGACGCACATTTAAAAACGTTGCATGGAGGCAACAAATTAACATTAGCATATTTACGACAAACATACTGGATCATTAATGGAAAAAGAAAAGTGAAGAGCGTTATTAACAAATGTGTGAAGTGCATACGATACAAAGCAGACACAAACTCGCAAAAAATGGGAAACCTACCAAAAGTACGAGTGACGGAATCATATCCATTCAGTCATACTGGAGTGGATTATGCAGGTCCAATACAAACCAGAACTATGAAAGGAAGAGGTCACAAGTCCTACAAGTCATACATTGCTGTCTTTGTATGCCTAGCAACAAAAGCAATACACCTAGAATTGGTGGGAGATTTGACAACAGAAACATTTATCGCTGCACTACGCAGATTCATGGCACGTAGAGGTCATGTGTCACACATGTATAGTGACAATGCAACAAATTTCGTAGGTGCAGCCAACTTCTTACATCAAGAAATATTACAAATCACGCAATCGCCGCAATTCCAAAGCGCAATAACAAACATAGGAACTGAGTGGCATTTTATTCCTCCGTCATCTCCACATTTCGGTGGCATTTGGGAAGCTGGCGTAAAGTCAGTGAAACATCATTTACGACGAGTAATCGGAGATACGACTCTAACATACGAGGAAATGACCACCTTACTACACCAAATTGAAGCGTGTTTGAATTCAAGACCATTGTGTGCGCAAACCGAAGATGTTAATGACAACACTATACTAACTCCAAGTCATTTTCTTATTGGCCGAGAAGCAGTAGGAACACCAGATCCGATGGAAAACATTAATACTGACTTAATGAATAGATGGAAACAGATACAAAAGATGAAAAAAGATTTTTGGAACAGTTGGACAAAAGACTATCTACATCAACTTCAGCAAAGATACAAGTGGAAACAAGCACATGAAAATGCTAAAATTGGAACTGTAATACTAGTAAAAGATGACAATGTAAAACCAAGTAAATGGCCGTTGGCAAAAATCACAGAAGTCCACCCGGGAAATGATGGGGTAGTTAGAGTGGTAACAATTAAAAAATCAACAGGAGCTGAACAGAAGAGATCAATTCATACATTGATCCCGCTCCCTGTAAACGAAAACAAAGAAATTGGTACAACGAGTAAAGACATACAAACGGCTACACAATGTAACATATCAACAGCTACCACAAACAGAAGAGGTATACGATCACCGAAAAATTGGATAAAGGATTTACTATTACAAACAATACTTGTTTTATTAATTGGCACCATATCAAGTACGCCTACATACACATTAAAAAATATAGATCCAGGATTGTATGTGGAAAAAATAGGAACTGCAACTATCAATCGAGGAATGTTTAGAATTGAAACAGACTACGAGAGAGAAAGTTTAGAACTAGACCAAGGAAAGATTGAAAAAATAACGTCACAATTCCAACAATTTTGCATAAATACGCAAAAAATCATGTACGAAACGCATTGCAACGAATTTTATCACCATTTAAACGAAGAAAAAACAAAGTTTAAGACAACAAAAGGATACCTAACAGAAATAAGAAATAATAGGAAGAAAAGAGGTGTATTAGGTCAACTCTTAACATCGGTGTTTGGAGTTAATGACGAAGTATACAGAGACATAGATACATTAAATAACAACCAGCAGAAACTTATTGATGCTGCCAACCATCAAACAAAAATAATGATATCTACAATCACAGCTGTAAACCAAACTGAAAAGCGAATCAAAAAAAAGCTAGATAAATTCCAAGCAAAACTAAATGAAGCAATATCATTTATGAATCAGAACAATGTTTGGTATAAAAAGATTGACAACAACCACGTTAAAATACAAGTAATGCAAGCCTATGAGTTAGCAAACAATTTCATCAATGAAATAATGGATTACTATACAGGTTTACTTGAAATCTATTTACAAAAAGCAAGTGTATATAGCATATTAACACCAACACATGTCAGCAACATAATAAAAACGGCTAATCAAAAGTTACCATCAAACTTAAAAATCATTCAGGATCAAATAATACAGACTGAGATGAATGTAAATACTACTCACATAAGAGTATATGCTCACTTTCCAATACACGACGTAACAAAGTATACACTCATACATGTCACGCCTATTCTAGAGAGGAAAACTGATGGATCGTTCGAGTGCTTCTCTATTCAGCAGACTTTCATGGGGTTCGACTACAACAACGAGCGTTACTTTGAACTGAGTCAAGAAGAATTTAAAGATTGTCTTCATAGCAATACAGAATTTGTCTGCTATCCTGTAGCTGTCAAGAACATGCAATTAAATAAAAATTGCATAGTTGATCAACTCTTTAGAACTGAGAACTACACACAAACTCAATGCACGTCAGAAATCTACAAAATGTCGACAGATATTGTATGGAAGCAATTATTCATGCAAAACACTTGGCTCTTCGTAACGACAAAACCAGTAGCCATATCGATTGTGTGTGACGGACAAAGACAAGAAATAACGATTCACGATGTTGGAGTTCTACATATCGCCGAGAATTGCGTTATTAAAACACTTAAAAACATACTTGCTGCAAAAAGAACAACGACTGTGACAGTGCTAGCTTCTTATTCTAAAACAACGAATTTCTCCATTAATACGCAGATTTTACAAACAAACATTAAAGATATATCAAAAGAAGAAGTAGTGTTAGACAGGACAAAAGGAATTTTTGACCATTTAGTCACATCTGAAACTAGCTTACAGACTCAACTAGATAACACAATTTGGAAACAGTTACAGTCTCATACATACATAGCTAGCATCAGTACTTCACTCATAATCATAACTTTAGCATTTGTTTTAATTTATTTTGGTCCACAGGTGTTGAATCGACTTAGAGCCGTCATTACTGCGAGAAGAAACACTGCGCCACCTACTCAATTGCCCTCGATCGTCAGCAACATACCACACACGCAACTAACAGAGCAGCCGTACGGCATACCACGCAGGGTGCCCACTCGAGCACAGCAAACTGGAGAAGGCCAGGCCAGACCATACGAAACCATTGAGCTGTACCAACTACGGTCCTGTCCCTGAGGAGTCGCCAGAATGTTCAATGTTAACCTTTGAACATCGAATCAGCACTTGGCCCGGCGACGACTACACGAGCGGCCTAGTTAAAATAATGACTGAGTTGCATCTTACACGCATGAAACACATACAACTTTGTATAATAGTGTGTATTAATTTAAATTAGTATATAAGCTGTACATCTTGTAAAATAAAGCAGATTTGAATTTTATATTCTTGTCTCATTACCCCTCACTGTGGCCAAGACACCTTTAGCCATCTCTGATCAGTCTCGTGAGTCTGCGAGCTGGCAGTGAGTTTATCCTTCCCGAACCTGGACATCCTGTCTACTATCCGTCTGTAACCTTAGGTCGCATGGTGCAGACATCCTGAACTTATTTATATATTTATATATCACTACTAGGTATATGGTAGGTTAGGGCTGTAGGGCTTATAGGGATTATAGTCGTAGGGACTGTTAGGCTTATAGGTTCAGTAGGCGCGTGACGTATCATATCCCTACATGTACTAACGCACCCTCAACAGTATTGCGACTTCACGTGACATCTGTTTGGAGTGGTTAGACAAAAGATAATCATTCAATTTATATGACGTATGTATTTGGATTACCCAATCAATTTATTGTGAACTTTAGGACCATCTATTTTAATCTTAGTGTATTAGAAACTGCTATTGCATTTAGTAAAGTATCTGTTTTACATATATCCATAATAAATTCCGATGAATTGTTAAATTTGCTAAAGATATTAACAAACATGATAACTTAATATATCCCGTATATTATAGAAATTTAATGAATATAGCAGAGTCATTATCTGTAAAAGTGTACCTTAAAAATGAAGAAATAACCTTCCCTATTGAAGTTCCGCTAATTTTAAATACTATTTATAATTATTATAAACTGTATCTACTTCCTATGGATTCCTTGAACCAAACTTTTGTTGTTATTCCTGAATTTCCTTACCTTTTGATAGAAGGCCATCAGTCGAAGTTAGCTGATCATCGGATAAATGGAAGACGTCGGAGAATTGAGAACAGACTGAGTACAATGCTTCAGTATCTTCTGAGTTAAGGTGGGATACGCGGAGTCGCTCTAAGACTTTCTCAGTGCATTCAAGAGTATGGAATTCAGACATTGTATTATGTACTAGAGTTGATGAATTTATTGCGAAGGGTTTTAGGTTTAATTGAAGGTCAGAATCAACTGTTATTGGTTCATTGGAAGTGTTGACAACAGATATATTTACACGATTATTATTTTTTACTTGGACAATGCAATTTGCTACTAATAGGTTTTCGGTTAAGTGATGGTTTAAAATTAAACCTTCTTTAATTTTCTGGATTCGCAACTGAACATTCTATTCACTACGTGGTGTAATAGTGTAGACTGGTTCATTAAAGTACATCTTAAGTTTAAGGCTTTTTAGATTAAGTGTACTTTTTACATAATCGATTTGACATGAGCAATCATTGAATATATCGTTATCGATAACACCATCGTAAGGAAGACTGATTTTGTCTATTACGTTGAATGTGTGGGTCGAGTGTTTGCAAATATTATTATCATCATATGTCGTAATGGATATAGGAATGTGTTCTAAAGTAGATAACGTATTGTTGTCAATAGAATCAATTCCTTTTATTTTATATTTCATTGATTGGTCGATTTGTGTCATGTCATCGATTACTATTTTTTTTATTAGACTTATAGATGCACCAGTGTCAATAAGGAGAGAAAGATGACTGGCTGAAACAGGATATTTTACTTTTACATAAGGTAAGTATCTACTTCTTGTATTTGATGTAAATTCGAATATTTTATGGTTAATTTATTTTTATTTTTCAGGTTTTTGGATTAGATAATGAGTCTACGGTTTGGGGCTAGTTACCCTGTTGCTTGACTTTCATTGAAAGACCGCGAGTTTTGGGCTGGTTACCGCGTCCATGGGTGTTTAAATGAGTGATTGGATGACCTCGAGTTTCGGGCTGGTTACCTCCTTCATGGGTCTTTACTTGGGTATTGGTGTCGTCTTTTATTAGGTAAGGCTGTCCCGTGCGACACCTATGCGGGACATTTTCTAGTTTAAATCAGTGTTATCTACTGTGTCATAGCCTTCTTCCTCATTTACATAGTTGATTTGAGATTTAAATTCTGTTTTGGGTTTAAAATCACATAATGGTTGGGCGTTTTGGTTGAAGTACTTATTTTTACTGTTGTTGTATTCCCTAAGTTTGAAATTTTCTAGGTTGCGCCTTGGTTTTTTTGCAATACCGGCAAACGAACGAGGACGAAGGGAACTTTTGGTTAGGATTTTGGATTTTATTGTTGGAATCTTCGAGCTATTACGGCGATCATTATTTTGATTTAATTTATTAGGTGCGTCTTGTTAAAAGGTAAACTGTTAGATTTTCTCTTCCGAAAATGAAAAGTTAACGGCTTCAAGTTCCTAGAGTCTCTACATCAAACAATGTTCGCTATGCGAGGTTGTAAGCCTAAGTTAAATGTGTGCAACGCAAGGTCCTCCATTGCAGCTACTCTACCGGAAAGTTCGCTCTTTTTGGAATTGGATATTGTGGCTTCAGTTAAAAGTTGGGACCAACATGTTTTTAGGAATTCTTTGAGTGAGCACCAGGTTATAAACTCTTTTATTGAGCATGCACTTTGAGCTTTGTCTTCGAGTTGACTTATGATAAATTTGAAGACAATGTGCTCTTGTGAGGAGGACGCTATTGAAATTGCATTATCACAATTTTAGATAAATGCATTTAGTTTTTCTCTACTTTCACCAAAAGGTTTAAAATTACATTCGGGGGAATTTCTCCTTCTTTGAATCGGTTTTAGCCATTTTACTTTGTTAAAATACGCCACTTAAAAGGATAAATTATTATTAAAAGTACACAAGCAAACCCAAATAGATAAGTTAGTTATCCAGTCTGCAACGGTTTATCAGTATTTAATTACAACGGATGTTTAGGCTAGAGTCGTCGTCTGGGGACCGTTATTTTGTTGCATACTGATTAGGATGCGGTAGATGATTTACACTTTATGTTGCCACTCACGGGGTCCAAAAACACTGCATTTTCTGGATACTGGTGCTGGATTGGATCACTGGAATACTGGAAACCTGGAACACTAGCACACGCCTGGATCTCCGTCGGTGCTGGAAGTAGGCAGACCCGCAAGATGCACAAATAATGCTGCTGCCTGTACCACTGCTGCACGGTTGACTGGTCATGAAACGGTTTTCTAGTTTTTTGGGCTGCTATTGGCCCGGATAATTATGATGAGTGTCACTCAAGGTTATATGCACTGCACAACACTGCAATCCTCTTGGTTTGGTATTTCGCGAGACGTTTCCCGGATTTTGGATATCCCTTTTACGCTGCCACCAATGTAAGAAAGGGTATTTAAAAACACTTTAAAAAAAAGGAAATTATTACTGCTGGAATTAAGGGATTTATTTAAAGTAGTAATTTACAATAATCGAGGATGCGCGGCACAGATACATGTGCATGGTCTAACGGATGGATGATAACTGGCTAAGGGACTGAGGTCTGGACACGGGAAGCTTGAGGAAATGATGATGAGGACCTGACGATGCTGGTTAGGTGCTCGGTAAGTATATTTGGGTACATTGCAGAGATATAACAGAGCGAAATTTATCATCGTTGATTTCTCGGTAAATACAAATGTTTCAGTTCTGTTTTTTTTTTTGTAAGGAATGAATTACATTTATGGGTAGTAATTATTTTTATGCTTAGAATAGCTGTAGCATGCTCCCTTTCTCGGCGCTCATGGTGGTCCTGCTGAATGAAGCGTGACTACCAATTTTGTTGCTCGAGTACCAAATGGTACCAATTGAGTAGTAATTACTAAATATGGAAGCGATTGGCGTCGGGGTCCGGCGCCAATCGCGGTATTCACGAACATCACGTGAAGTGCCTTCTCGGTAGTAAAGCTCTTAAGGAAATAAGGTAGGTACCTAACTAGTCTAATATGCGTTTTATTTCAGGTAGAACGCTGCGCACTATTATAATGAAATCCACATCGCGTCATTCATCCCGCATGTGATTGGTCGATTGATAGCGGTCAAAACCTTTGCCTTGAGAAATGATCCTAGAGAAATCGAAGGAGCTCTACAAATATTATAGACATACATATAGGGATTTTGGTATTTTCATCAACAATGCAATCATTTGCACTCAGAAAGTATCATTTGGTGAAATGGAACTGATGAAGAACTCCGAAATAAAACATGTATCCTAGTCGTTTGGGCTTATTTAAATCGTCGTGAGATTTACTTATATTTCCTACCTAGTACTTACAAAGAGTTATTAACTAAACAACTAGTTAACACACCCTTAACATGACCTATGTAATTTAAATGTAGGAAATTGCAAAATCATATCGTACGCTGATGACACTGCGCTTATTTTCACCGCAAAAACTAACTCCAAGCTGTATAATGTTGCACAGACAGGTTTTAACATCGTTCTAAACTGGCTTCGTTGTAATTTACTAACACTAAATGCAGATAAAACAAAATATATTCAGTTCAACATGAGCAATGTTAATAACAAAACTAATCCCCATTTATATGCACACCAATGTAACAATCAGTCAGCCACTTCTTGTACCTGCCCTATGATCCTGGAAACAAAGTGCCTCAAGTATCCTGGAGTTTTTGTTGATAACACGCTCTCGTTTAGGCAACATATTGACAGTTTGGTTACTAGAGTACGTAAACTGATGTTTGCTTTCAAACAACTGCGCTCCATTGCCGACACTAACTTAGTCAAACAAGTTAATTTTGCTCTATGTCAATCCATACTTCAATATTGTATAACCTCATGGGGCGGAGCATCAAAAACTATCATTCTCTCTCTTGAAAGAGCACAAAGAGCTGTTCTAAAAGTAGCAAATTCTCTGCCTTTCCTTTTCCCTACCCACCAGTTACTTAAATCCTGCAAAGTCTTGACTGTTCGGCAAATTTATTTACTGCACATAACACTAAAACAGCATGCAATGCTTAAATATAACCTAGATATAACTAACAAAAGGCGAAACGATATAGTATGCAGCTCAACCTCTACCTCTAAATTTGCATTTACATATAGATTCTTTACATTTTTAGGGCCCTTTTTGTATAATAGATTAAATAGAATACTAAGAATATATAATTTAAATTATTTTAGCTGTAAAAGCATTGTTTTAAACTATTTGCAAGGTTTGTCATATGACCAGACTGAAGACCTGCTTCTAGTATTAAAATAAAATTAGATTAAAACTATGTAAGCATGATTAAAAATAACACTACTATGTATATTTCCGCAGTGTCCTAGTTTTACTTAAAATTGTTAAGTTATTGCAATATCTACATTATTAAATATAAATAAGCACTTTTACGCCTGAAGCACAGGTTCTACCTAGTTCAGGCAAATTATACATCAGCACTTTTTAGAACATAAGCAAATTATTGTAAATTTTTGTACTTTAAGAAATAAATAAACGATTTATTTTATTTACTTAGCTGTATCTTAGATGAAATATGATGACATTAATATATACAAAAACACAAAATAAAGAACAAACAATTTAAAAATGCGTTAATATACGGAAAGTTATAGTAGGTATATATCGCATCTATAAGAAGTTTAGAAATTACAGGAACTACGTGAGTCTTAATCTTAACTTAATATTGGGACTTTTGTTACACGAAAATATTATCCAATATTATTTATTTATTAGATGATAGAAATTATATATTACTTAAATAATATTTAATTATTGAATGATAGTGCGGACCCGCTGGTTGACGAGCCACATGTTTTACACTGACTTCTTAAAAGTATTTAATAGGCAGATTCAAAGGAAATACTTTAAAAGTTTATTTTTGGCTGGGACTTACCATTAGCAACAACAAAATTTGCCTTTTATTATTAACTAGCGTCCGCCCCTGCTTCGCCCGTGACAAATTATATACAAAACCCTTCTTCGTTTCTCACTCTTTCTATTGGTAACTGAAAACCGCATCAAAATCCGTTGCGTAGTTTTAAAGATCTAAGCATACATAGGAACAGACAGACAGCGGGCAGCGACTTTGTTTTATACTATTTAGTGATGCAAAATATATACGCTGAATAAGTTTTAACATTTTTAACCACCGATACTCAACACGATTCATTTTGTATAATAACATATTTTTGTATAATGTATAATACTCTGTCGAAGCCTACTACCACTTCAAAACGTCGTCGATTCTACAACCCAACCATATTTTTTATAATAAGTGACATCACATTGTTACCTATTTTTTGATTTTATGCGGAACTCGGTTTCATAGATAATCCAATTTTTCCGTACGCAAACTACGCGCTTACTCGTGGCGTTGCGGAAACAGCCCGTCGAAACTAAACTAATGTAATTTTTGTAAATCTGTCCTTTTACTTACAACCAATATTATTATTAGTGTTTCTGTTCGCAGTAAAAAGCAACAGAAAAGTTTGGCACCAATTTTATAATAATGAGATAAGAGAAAGGTCCACCGCAAAACAAGTGAATTACGACATTAATTAAAAATACAGACACCACACATAGGCTCTTGTTATACAGGATCAGTTGAACAACACTGATAATCCTGTTGGTAGTTTGTAAGATTTATTGTGAGTAATAAATGAACGTACATTTATGGTTTCCAAATTTTCCAGTTATGTTCAAGTGCCATGTAATAGAGGACATTGCTATCAACATTATTTACATAAATGAACACATCACATAACATTGCGACTGTGTTCCAAGAAAACACGCATATTATAGCATAAACATTTCTTAAGATTGATACTTCTATAAACAGCTATTAACAAAAGCCGATCAATAACTAATTAACATAAAATTTTATTCTATTCTATACTTAACATGACTCAATTTAAACAGAAAATAACTTATCTATATTTTAGACGAAATATGATAAACAAAACAAAAAATAAACAACAAAAATATTTATCTTCAGCAAATATAAAAAGCTTATTGAAAGGTTTTTCTTTTAAATTTCTCGAGGTCTAGAAAAGTCATAAAAAAATGTTTAAAAAACGCCCAAAAATTAGAAATAATGATAGTGAGTGATAGTTTTAAAATCCGCACTAAACAGACAGTCATTTCATCGTTTAGTGTCAGTAAAAAATATGAAAGAGAAAAAAATAATGTCGTTACTGTCACAGGTCTGACTTTCACCGCTACAATTACGATAGGTATAATGATGGATAAAGGTAAATATAATAGAATCTGGATCAGCAAAGACAAAACCAAGCGAAGTTCAAGCCAACTACCTACCATGTCTCGAAGCGCTTTGTCGTGTTTTGGAACCCTCATAACTTGGGTTTGTATTATACCAAATAAAGGAATTTCTCGTGATATGTCAATAGTGGACTAATTAAACATATAAAACTAAATTATATTAAACTTTATAGTTTCAATGCCTATCTCTTATACGTTAGATTTAATTGATATCTAAAAACCCCGAATGTCGACTGACTCACTCATTGATGATCACCAAAATTCTTTGGGTACTGCCTGATGTCCTAGAAAGCTGAAATTTTATAAGTAAGCTATTATTAGTACACCAACTACAAAACATTCATAAAATTGGAGCTTTTACCGTTCAAACCTTTAAACTAGGGTTTAAGGGTTGGGGGGGGTATATACTATAATTATGATAGGCGGAGGCTCCTTGATCATTAATATTACATGTTACACAATTTAATAAAAAGAAAAAAAAATATAGGTTAGGATATTTTTTTTTTGCTTTAAATAACCTGATGTTCACTAACTATCATCAGGGTTATCAGTGTTGTTCAACGCGTCCTGTATAACAAGAGCCTGTGGACGACTATCAGCATGGTGTTACCTGCATATTGATGTCGCGATCCACTTGCCGTGCGGTGGAGCGTTCTCTTAACTTTTTTGTATAAAATTGATGCCAAGCTTTCCTGTTGGTTTTCACAAAGACCAGAAACACTGATAATAATGTTGGTTGTAAGTGATAGGATAGGGTTACAAAAAAATAATAATATGAAGAATAGGGGTTCGCATGTATAAAAACAGAAGTTGACAACAATGTGACGTCACTCAATATAAAAATTAAAGTTGCGTAATAAAATCGACGACATTTAGAAATAGCGGTAGGTGTGTTCACGTTAGAGCTGCGGCAGAGTACAGATACTGTTATTATGAAAAGAATAGTGTTGAGTACTGGAGGTAACAACATAATATAAACAGTACTTTTAATGTAAAACTTATAACTTTCTATAAAAATTATAATGACTATTGATACTAATGGTAGGATCCAGCCAAAGAAAAAACTTTTTAAATATCTCCTGTGGATCTGCCCATTAAATACTTTTACAAAGACTACATAAAACATGTGGCTCATAATTAGCAACCAGTGGCTCCTCACTATTTCAAAATAAAGCCCACAATAACCCATCATGTCTATCAGCATATCTTTTTTTTCATAACCATCTAAGGTACTTATGGATTTGATAAAACTTGAAATTTCTACAGTAGCTTCGTGTAACGAAACGCTCAATATTATGTTAAGAAACACGTAGTTCCTGTAATTTCTGAAGTCCTTAATGATGCACCACGATAACAGTCCGTATATTAACGCAGCCGGTGGCGCCGCATAATCTATGTATATTAAAGCTGACACCAAAGTTCCAATTACTCTCAAGAGGAATGTCACTGGCACAACTAGAGCTGACACCAAAGTTGCAAGTCCGCCCATGGTGAAATATGTCACTGGCACAGTTGATGCACTTTTATTTTGTAATCAATTTGACACTTAGCACTGGAGTGTTGTCTCCAAAACCGAGAGTCGATGAAACAATAGTTTTAACTAATAAAATCTATTGTGAACCCGTTGGTCCTGCACCTGATCTCTCGCTGGTCAAGCTGGAAGTTGGGTGTCGAATAGCCCTCCCTTGGACTATGTCAGTGTGGAAGCAGAGAGTGCACCTGTGTTTGGCAATGCACACGTTCCTGTGACCTATAACAAGAATACGAATGATTTTCATTTCACTCTTCACAAAGGATCACATACAAAACTTACATAAGAGATAGAAACAAGTAAAATAACAAAGAAAATACTTTTAACATGATACCTTGTGATAGTCTGAGTCCTTACTAAGATACCCTGTGTTACAGATCACCGAGCTCTCATCACGAATTTGCGACAATGGCTTATTATTTATCTAACTACTCACACATATATCAAGGGCAGACAAACAAAATTGTGAGTTAATGGAAAAATTGAAATACGAATGTTATATTTAAATAAATATTTTTTTAACAAGCTTTTTTCGTATTCTTCTCAACAATTTTACAAATTTCATTTGATACCCATATCATGGCAGTGCATAAAAAATAACTAGCTTGCCATCTTGGGCCGTCCACCATATTGGATTTAGAATGACGTCACTTAGCTAACCATACATTGTCATTCAAAGTAAACGTGTATGCAAAATTTCATCTTAATCGCTGGAGGAACTGAACCCGAGTTTCTCAGCTCAAATTATCGCAAAATTAATGTGTCAAATTGTCAAGCACGCGTTATCTGCTGTGATTATTTGAATGAATTGTCAACAGTTACGCACATACATACATTAAATTTTTTGCAAGTTAAATAAAAGCTTGTAAAAATGGCAAAAAATTCAATCAATATTAGGTATCAAAATCAGGTGTCGTGTGAAATTGTAACACTTTTGGGTGTAAAAATGAGTGTAGAGGTAGTGAGAGCGAGCGCGTGTAGGGTGGCTATTATAGACATGACGGTAAGGTATAAACATCCTACGGAGGCACAATGAGGAGCTGCTCCGTGGCATTGTAATCTAACTTTTACAATAAGGCTGAGTTTTTTTGCAAAGCTGTTTGGGAAGGACATAAATAGACAAGACCTCATTAATTTTGTTATACAGATAGCCTCCGAGGTAACTAACATGTCGGCGGGCGGAAGTTGTATGGAAGCGCGTTGTTGGACAGACTGCATGTTTACGTCGCTTACCTCTAAATAAGGTAGCATTATAAGTAAGAAGACAGTGTTTGCGCAAGATCGTATTCAAAATGAAAATTTGGCGTAAGTTTAACACTCCGCATCGCTCATAGAGTTGTTTGGTGAGAAATAAGAACAGCAGAAAATTACTTACCTACATTTAAAATTTTACGTTCAATTCGAAGCACGGAGGTTTTGGTCGCACCACCTCATATAAGTAGTTATACAGTGAGATATCAGCGAGGTTTTAAATACAAATATTATTTTGTTGCAAACTTAGAGTGTAATCTAGTATACCGCCCACGTACTTTATCGATTGTGTGTTGTAGATGGGCATATGAACAATAACACCTATAATACAAGTATGTGCCGCGCCGATGGCTAGTCTCAGCTTATATTGACCGGCGCCAATATTGGGTGTGGAGCACTAATGCATGAAACTTGTTTGATGCTCTTGGAATTTCTTGTTTGTCTTAATGATCATAGATTTTTTATAATTTTTGCCAGAACTGGTTCAACGTAGCGCATTGCCTCATACCAGTTTGACGTTGAATTTTGAGACGTGCTGTATATAATTTATTTATTTATTTAATTCTTTATTGTACACAAAAAAAAAGAAATACATATACACCTTGATTGATCATAAAATTGATGTACAAAGGCGAGCTTAACTCTAAGAAGAGTTTTCTACCAGCAAACCTTAGAGTGATAGAGAGAGTTTACAAAAGGAAGAAGAGAAGTAGTCCAGTGTACAATTTTAGAATAATATAAAATAAAACATAAATATATTAATATCAATTATACATAAATAAGCACAAAATATATATATATATATGCTTATCTCTCGTCATAATATCATGAGCCAGGTCTCCAGAGGCGCACACTAAATTGTGATTACATTTTTGTCTATATGCAGGATGTAACGGTGTATTTTTTATGTTAAGTTAGTTACCTAATAAACTTAAAGTCATTAAGTGCTCAAAATCATGGCCATTATTTTCAATAAACAGCCGGATTTGACGACTTTAGGATTGTACCACATTCGGCATTACAATAATTTAACATAAAAATATTAGTTCCGTGCGGGAATCAAAAACGCGACACACGCAGCGCAGCAACCGATCGCTCGGCCACTGCGCCACCATGCCGTCAAGAATCTCTGAAGCGCTCTTACATCGGAGCTGCTCTTGACGACTTACAAATGTCGCATTATTGAGACATACCTTTGAATACAAGGTTATCAATTCGATCCGTATGTATTTAATACTAGCTGCTACTAGTCGCGAATTCGGTCGCGTCTAACTCCTAAAACTAAAAATTACTCATTGGAAAATCTTTTTTTAAAACAAGCGTATTTCGTATTCTTCTCAGAAAACCCTTTTATTTGATACCCATAACCAGTGCATAAAAATAACTAGTCCGCCATCTTTGGCCGTCCGTCCGCCATATTGGATTTAGAATGACGTCACTTAGCTTACCATGCATTGTCATCCAAACTAAACGTGTATGCAAAATTTTATCTTAATCGGTGGAGGATAACTGCTTTAAAATTCAGTTGCAAGATTTGACCCGAACACACAATCATACAAAAAGTAAAAAGAAAAAGCTTTAAAAAAATCATAGGTTTTCATTATTTTTCGCGGCATTCTTTTTTCTAGGATAAATTAAGCATAAGTTACTCCTCACACCGTCCGTCACATCAGCTGCCAGTGAAAGTTCCGCCAGAATCGGTCTAGCCTTTTCGAAGTTTGACCGGAGCAAACAGACAGACAGACTGACAAACAAAAAATTAAAAATTGTTTTTACTTTTTTTTGTTATAAGTACCGTATTTACTTTCAAATGAATTTATTGTGAAGCTACTATTTTGATATTACAAACTGACACCTCAATTTTATTTATTTGTCATAATATAAATTTTTTGCTATCATAAGGTCAGGGAAACCTGTATTTCCAGGTCGCCACTATTTTTGAGTTGTTTGTATTAATCTAGATGCTTCTACGTGCACGTTTTTGGGTTCCGTACCCAAAGGGCAAAAACGGGTCCCTATTACTAATACTCCATTGTCCTTCTGTCTGTCTGTCACCAGACTGTATTTCATGAACAGACAGTTGAAATTTTCACAGATGATGTATTTCTATTGCCGCTATAACAACATCTAATACTTAAAACATAATAATATAAATATTTAAGTGGAGCTCCCATACAAAAAACGTTAAGTGTTTTGCCGTTTTTTGCGATAATGGTACGGAACCTTTCGTGCGCGACTTTGCCGGTTTTTTTAACATCGTTCTCACATAAAATGTGATTTCTAAAAACAAGAATGATGTAACCAAATACTTTGTAACAATTATTACTGATTGAAAACAGTGTGCGTGGAGTTTCTTGCACGTTCTTCTACATAGAGACCTTCTAACGCTTGCATGTGTGTGAACTGACCGACTGCTTGACAATTCAAAAATATCTGTAGGTAAATGATTTAATTGAAATGAATGATTTGGCGTCACTTGGGAGAGCCTAGGTCCAGCAGTGGACGTCTTTCGCCTGAAATGAAAATTATGAAATGATTAGAGTTGACTTAAACTTGAAGACAGACGCCTCAAGCGTCTGTCTTCAAGTTTAAGTCGACTGACAGTTGCTTGCCCTTTTTTCATGAAATTCAAGTTGCTAACCTAAGTTGTTATGTAAAACTAAAATGTACATATATATATATATATAAATGTGCATTTTTGAGTCTGGAATGATCGTAAAATTAAATATGCATTTATTGCAACGTTACAGCATTTTGTACAAAAAGTTTTCTAGGCATGACACCCAGAATCTATAGTAAAACGTATATGTGGTTCTGGTCAGCCAGTAAGTATCCTCCGACTGCACAGCATGATTTTCTTCTTGTTTACGTCTTTTTAGTTCGCCTCGGTTTTTTGATTTTTGAATTAGCTTTTTTAAATATATTTTGTTAGATATAGTTTATTATTATTTTTCAGATATAGTTTATCACTGTTATTTCTGTAATGAATTCTATTATCTAATTACGTAACGAAATGTTAGATTATTTGATAGTCATACGCCGCCGCCGTTGATAATACCTATTCACGCCTTTTTTGCGATGCATATTTGAGTATGAATTTAAAGAGAGGTTATACTAAAAGCAGCCAAGCTTAAATGGAGCAGGGCCGGCCAAGTAGCTTAAGCTTCCACAACGTAGGGTCTGGAAAATGTGCGGCGACATCGCGGCAGATCCAGGCGAAAAAGGCGGGACGAACTTGTCACCTACAGACAGGAATGGCCTACACTTGCCCAACACCGGGAGAAATGAAAGAAAGAAAGGGACGCCTTTGTCCTGCATACCTCAGGCACGGCGTCTCAGCCAGTCTGCTGCAGTGCGGCTGCGGCAGTCAGCAGCAGTTTTGGTTTCGCTAACAAATAAAATTTGTTTCAAATAAATGTCACTAGATGGCGCGATTTGCATTGAATTGTGTGTAAAATTTGCATTTTCTAGAATTGATCATACAAATTGTACGTTCTTTTTTAATCAACTCTCCTAAGCACAAAATTATGGAATATTGGGTACGAGCTCCTTCAAAAAAGCGAGGGGTGCTTGACGTTAACTGTTATTATATTTTATTCACAGATATTGGTAAAAGTAGCATTACACTATTCTTAATTTAAATTTATTGAAAATTATTTTCTACTTTTTAGTTTGGTTTTCTATTAAAACGTGTTATTTAGATTTTTTCACTATTATTTATTGATTACTCATCTAATGTTTGTGTAAATCGATACAATAATTCATGTTATTTTGCGATAAACTTATAGAGTTGTGTCATCGCGCATCTCTTTCTTTTGTATGCAGTCCGAGTGCGTCACTCTGTATACCTAATACTACGACGAGAGTGATGGCATCTCTAGTCAAAAGCGAGGCGTGCTCTGCCGGACAAGCTTTGGCTGTCGGGAAAACGTTGGATGAAATAATAACAATTATAATTATAACATTATTTGATTCAGACTGAATCTACTTTACAAAACAAATACAATACAAGCCTGTAATATAATTTAAGTAAACATTTCATGTTTCGGTCCCATAATGAGTTGCAAAAATTAGGTATAATTTTATATTCAAACAATAACTTTACTTGTCGTAACTTCATTACAATAACGGTCATACCGAGTAGGTACGTGCCTGCAGAGCTGGGCAAAATACATCATCATCATCATCAGCATTTCAATGTTCCCACTGCTGGGACATTGGCTTCCTCTCTGTGAGAGAGAATGCGTCGTAATCCACCACGCGGGTCCAATGTCACATGTCTTCGAATTTTTGGTTCTAAGACATGCCGGTTTCCTCACGATGTTTTCCTTCACCGTTTTGAGAGCAGTGGTGATGTAATAATTTACACAAAGTAAAGTGCCTGACTGGGTTCGAACCCACGACCTGTAACTTGTAAGTCGCGGCCGTTAGCACTGGGCTACCACTGTTCTCTGGTCAAAATTCATGCTTTGCTTTAAATACTATATCGCATGCATTTAAAATACCAAATATAAAATATTTTCATGGTACGACCTAAAATTGAAATATAAAATACAATATTTTGTCTTTTTTTTTTAAATGACAAATAACAGTCAGGTCTTAGGTTATGACATGTTACTTGACAATTTGACGTACAGTACAGGTGTCAACTTTAAACATCGACATATTTAGCGGTCACCATTTTGCTTACGAAAGCTATCGAGCGCTATTTGCTGCAGAATGCACCCATTCATAAGATCGCTAAATGTATTTATGTTAAAATGTATTTTGAAGCCATAAGTATTTGAAATACTAACTACAAAATAACTCAGCGTCAGGTATTTGAAATACAAATTTCTTTTTAAGAAGTAATTGATTTATAAATACTAAATATGTACTTTATTACGTATTTTAATTACAAGTAATTCAAATATTGCCCTACCCTGCGTACCTAACTTACGTACCGAAGCCGAACGTACGTAAAAAATAAACGGCCTCTTCCAGTGATGCCCATTTGATTCTGTCTTCAGCTACTTTTTCCAGTTTGGGCCAGCTATTGCTTTAATATCGTCTTTCCATCTTGTTATAGGTCTACCTCTTGTTCTTTTGCCTAGGGGACCGTTCCAGAATGTAACTTTTTTGGTCCATCTGTGATCAGTTAGTCGTGCAACATGTCCCGCCCACTTCCATTTCAATTTTTGAGCGTAACTCAGAGCATTTGTTGCTTTAGTTATATTTCTTATTTAGTGTGTCGTATTTTATCCAGCTTCCTTATCTTTAGCATACTTAGTTCGAGTCCTCTCTGACAGACGCTTATCTTTTTTCTTGTTACTGCAGTGCTCGTGGACAAGACGGCCAGGATCAAGCGATACAGCGCGGAGTCCGGTGGTCCACAGGGGTCGGTTCTAGGCCCTCCCCTGTGGAACATCGGTTTTGACTGGCTCCTGCTGTGTCATCTGCTTCGCAGATGACACTCTGTCGCCGTCGATACAGGTGGGACCTCCTCCTCCGGCGAAGCTTTCACCCCCCGTGGGGGGTTCATCGTTGGTGAGGTGAAGTCGGCCCTGTGCGGAAACAGGGACCGGACCAGCCCGTCCAGCAACGCCGGCTCCAGGGTCTCCGTCACTGGGTGACCAAAGGGGCGCAGTTGGTTCCGCGCCGCCTTATATGGCCTCCCATACGGATCCCTGTTGAGGCCCTCCAGCATCTCGGCCCTCGCCGAGTCCTTGGCGGCGCACATCGCCGACTTGAGGACCGTCTTTGCCTCCAGGTAAGAGGCGTAGAGGCGGTCCTCCCCGGCCTGTGATCGGTTGGTGCGCCGCCGACTCCGCGTGTAGCCCCGTCTGGCCGCCACGCAGGCGACCCGGAGCCCCGCCTACTCCTCCGTCCACCAGTAGACGGCGCGACAGGGAGGTGGACGGTGAGACCGAGGCATGCTGGAGTTGCACACCTCGGTCAGGGACCCTCGGAGCTGGACCGCTGCGGCGTCAACAGGGCCTCCACAGGGGGCGAGAACCAGTCCTGGAGGAACGCCGCCTCCTGAGCTGCCTCCCGGTCCAGACGGGTGAGAGCCCACCGCGGGCAGGGAGATAAGCCTGAGAGGGCCATTCCCCTCCGCGGGCCCTGGGCGGAGATGTCGAACCGCACGTAGCGGTGGTCCGACAGGGTCTCCACCATCTCCACCCGCCAGTTCACAACGCGGGCGGCTAGCAAGGGGATGGCAAACGAGACGTCAACCACTGACCCTCCCCGCTGCCGCACACACGTGTGAACATTCCCCCTGTTTAGGAGGGATACACCGCACAACGCCGCCCATAATTCGGCGGCGCGTCCCCGAACGTTGCAAGAGTCGGCCGGGTTGCCCCAGGCCACCGACTTGACATGTCGGCAAAAGCCCTGACGTGCGGCCCCTCCTCGGGTTCCTCTTCGCTTCACCGTGGTTGTCCAAGCCACGGTTACTGAGCCCCCCCGCCTCGACAATGCGGGAACCCACCGGGGGGGGTTCATGGTTGGTGGGGTGATGTCGGCCCTGCGCGGAAACAGGGACCGGACAACCCCATCCAGCAACGCCGGTTCCAGGGTCTCCGTTAGTGGGGGACCAAAGGGGCGCAGTTGATTCCGCGCCGCCTTGTATGGCCTAAGAATGCTTGGAAACATGCTGGTCCTGCTCCATAGGGCAATCTTTAGCGTGGAAGAAATCAAATTTGTTAATTTATATTCGTATTCATTGTTATTGTATTTTTTTTATGAATTTGACTCACACACTGCTCCGTTGTTGTTGAATTAGGTATTTTACCTATGTTTGCAATATTTGTAAGTATGTGAGAACCATGTTCCTATTTATCAAATTAATGAATTTACCTGTTAATGCTTTTAATACTTTATACCTGTACGAAGTATAGTGTGTAGTACTATTCTGGGTGCATCGTCCTCACATATATGAATTTATTAATGTATGTACTTATGCAAATATTGTAAAACACATATATTTTTAAAAAGAGTAAGTATGGAGTTTCCTGTGCATTCTTCTCCATAACAAGCTACTTTTCCGAATGCACGGTAGAATCAATTTTTATTACTTGTAAATTTTAATTTTAATGCTTTGACGTTCAAAAGTGCCGCTTTTTGGCCTAGTTGAATAAATATATTTGACTTTGACTTTGATGATACTAAAGTTTGAATGTGTAAACTGATGGTAAGTTGTAACTTTACTCAGCGTTTATTTGTAAGTGAGATTGTGTTGTTATTAGATTCAACATATTTTATATCAATGCAAAATCAGGTACTGAGAATATTTGGCTTAATCTAAAAATGATTAAGATTATGTAGCTATTATATCGATAACATGATTAACATCTGTCTCCCAACTAAATTAATTCCGAGATTAGATATTCTCGACAATCATAAAAGGCAGTTGAACCGGCGTCATTGTACAGTAATCAGTATCGCCATGAGGTCGCCCGTCGCCGTGCTGCTCATCGCGCTGGGAGCATTGCTCGCGGTGACGACGCCGCCGCCGGCAGCCGCGGACCGCTACCACCCGGCTGGCCCCGCTGGCCGCGCAGCCGCCGCCAACCACGCCGAGACCGAGTCCGACTTCTGGATCCGAGAGGCACAGGCGGCCATCGACGAGCGCCTGGCGCGGCCCCCGCGCGTGCAGAAGGCGCGTAACGTGGTGATGTTCCTGGGCGACGGCATGTCCGTTCCCACGCTGGCGGCCGCGCGCACTCTGCTCGGCCAGCGCCGAGGCGAAACCGGTGAGGAGGCCAAGATGCACTTTGAGACTTTTCCGTCCGCTGGGATGGTTAAGGTAAATTAAATTACTCACCTGTCGCTAAATGATTTTTATGGATGGAACTTCCTTCCATAAAAATCATTTTAACAAAAAAAAAAAATAACCGACTTCTAAAGTAAAACACTACAAAGCTAAAAAAAACTTCCTTTCCTGATTTGGTACCTATTGTTTTTTGGAATTGTCTTCGAAAAAGTAAGTTATCGTTTGATCAATTTATGTTTTTTATTCATGCAAATCATTTATAACCAGAGTACATCCCTTTCGATACCAATAAGCGCAAACGCGACTAGGATACATTGTTTTATTACGGAGCTCCAGTGTCTACCTTCCGGCTTCATCATCAGAGTAGTTCGATGGTACTATTTCTATCTGTACCATTATTTATAATGTATACTTGCTTCACGATAGTTGCTTTACTATTCGAGATATTTTATACCCATTAAATAACTTTTAAGGCAATCCAGTGGCCATTTGTTGACTTCTTCATCAGTTCCTCTTCACCAAATGATACGTTCTAAATGCAAATGCTTGCTAAGTTCATGAAAATACCAAAATCATTATATGTCTGCCTATGCCTATGTCTGTATGTTTTAGCATCCCTCAAATATTATAGGCAGCCATATTGTGATTTCCTTCCGCCTCGATTTTCATGCGATTCCATCATCAGATTTTGACTTGGTGACAATGAAATCACCTGGAGAGTATATCCTTTCAAACGAAATAAGAATTTTACAAATCCATTTATATATTACGGAGTTATGCTCGAATACACATTAAAAAAAAAATCGCTGGTCTGTAAAGTCGGTTTACTGACGATAGTTGAACGTGACAACGTCATAAGAAAATACTGATGGAATGGTTGCATTTTTTAAAAGAAAATTTTAATTTTATTTGTATGGATATAGAGGAGGAGGTAAATGGAAATCACAATTGAATTGATCAAGTTACATTTATTTGTACGCATAAATACAATTATGTAATTTTTTTTTTTTTACAATGTTCATAGTTTTTACAAGTATCACTGAACATATATTTAATATCGAAAGAATCATTATCTAATATCCCGCAATTATCGTTGCTATAAACAATTGACACCACATTCACTTTTCACTGCACCTCATACTTGACGAAAACATGTAAATGTGTTATTGTATAGCAGCTGTCCACGCGGACGCATCGCTCACTCAAGTAGGTAAGAGACAGATGTCGAACGCTGCCGAACGCGGAGGCCGATTGTGCCTCTTTGTCGCGCGTTCCGCGCTCTCGCTTGCACTTCAAGCCTTAAATGGAACGCCTCAGAGAGCGAGGTAACGCCGCATGAGTCATGTTTTTTCGTGCGTGCAGCCGGCTCCATCGAATTATAAGACGTTGTCACGTCAAAAATATCACCCGAATTGAGAACCTCGCCTCGAAGTCGGTTAAAAAGCCTTGATCCGAAATGCCGGTTTTGTTTCAGACATACTGCGCGGACGCCCAGATTGCAGACTCCGCTTGTACAGCTACCGCGTATCTGTGTGGCGTGAAGACCACGTATGGCGCTATCGGAGTGAACGCGGGCGTGGCACGCAGTGACTGTGCGGCGTCGGAGGACAGCGCGCGCCACGTGCAGTCCATCGCCGAGTGGGCGCTGGCTGACGGCCGGGACGCCGGTGAGTGCGCCATCCACAATGATAGTAGCTGCAAAAACTTCAGTAATTCAATCACAAGTCGGAGGATAGTAGGAGATTTACCGATCTGGTTTTGATAAGCCAGCTCGCGCATATGTATCCTCTGACTACACGTTTCTGTTACGTCTTTTAGTTCGCTTTTTAAGCAGTCGGGTTTTTTGTTATTTTTATATATGTTTTTTTTACTTTAATAGGTTTTATAACGGGGTTTTTGTTTTTTTTTTTTTAATTTGGAACCGAATACAAAGAGGCGGTTATAACAATCTTTAATTTATTTATTTCGCGATGGAGAAACGCTGGGAAAAATGCAAAGATGTGTCAACGATCCGGATAAATCTTTTTGCGGCGGGACGTAGCGAGTTTTTGTGTGGGCTGTGCTTTTCAAGCTAAAAGCATCTAGAACCTTAAAGCTAGCTTTTGCCAGCGGCTTTGTCTGCATGGGTGTTGGAAATTATTCCATGAGATCATACTTCAATCATCATACTACAATTCAGATCTGTTTAGTCGTTCTGGCGTGATTGAGTAACAAACATCCATCCATCCAAACTTTCGCATTTTTAAATAGGATGTAAGATTGTTGAGTTGAAATTTAAAAGACAGATTAAGATTGGGCTTAAGAAAACTTATTCATTGTAATAAAATGGATAGGATTCAGAAAAAGGAACACCAAAATGAGAGAGAATTTCCTTTTTAACCGACTTACCAAAAAGGAGGAGGTTCTAGTTAGACTTCATGTATGTTTTTTTTTTATTTTTTTATTTTTTTTCTTTTTTATGTTCACCTATATCTCCGTCAATTGTGGACCGATTTTGAAAATTCTTTTTTTGTATGAAAGAGTATATTTCGAAATTGGTCCCATTTTAACCGTAACGCAAAAAAATGGTACCTACGAAAGACACCGACTTCCAAAAATAAAGTTATTTTTCACTTAATAGTTTTCTTATTTGGAAGTCGGTAGTATTTTTTTGGAAAAAAGTTTTTTATTTGTGACTAATTTTGAATTGACGTAATTCCTGTCCCTTGTCATAGAGGACGATGTGCGGGTATCGTAACAGTAGAAATATTTTCTTCTTCTGCGATTCTCATAAAGTCTTTTGCACCCAATTAATGTATGTTAGTAACTTCGTCAGTTTCGAATGAAATATATAAGGGTTTTATACATGTTTTTCGTGAGGCAGGCATCGTGACCACGACGCGCATCACGCACGCGTCACCCGCCGGCGTGTACGCCAAGGTGGCGGACCGCGACTGGGAGTACAACCTGCCTGTGGAGGAGGACGGCTTCGACACGGAGCGCTGCCCAGACATCGCGCTGCAGCTCATACACAAGCACCCGGGCAACAAGCTCAAGGTACACCCGACTATAACAATATTATAATTATCATGGTGGCTCATGGCAGACCGCAACTAACCTACCCGTGGAGGAGGAAGGCTTCGACAACGGGACGCTACTCCGACCTCGCGACGGCATCACAATTATGTTGAATACACGTTGCACTAACCCGAACTGCCAACTTACTCTTTACTAAACCCCAATAAATAACACTATAAATGCTAATGCTTGGATGTACGTTTATTACTCAATTATGACAGAACTGCTGAACGGACCTAGATGAAATTTGGCAAAAATATAGATTACTAGCTGACCCCCGGGGCTTCGGTCCCGTCAATTGGCTACCCACCTACCTACCCTACCTACCATACCCTATCTACTCTACACTACCTACCCTACCCTATAATACCTACCCAACCCTACCCTACCCTACCTACCCAACCCTACCTTCCCAACCCTACCTACTGTACCCTACCTAATCATGTAGTACATATTTTTTATGTATCATCAATAGTTTTCTCAGCGCACGCCAAAGAATGAATTTTAGATGCAATGCAATTTTCACATGAATCTCTAATTTTTATGGTCATAGTGGCTTCCACATAAAAGATATATGCTGTCAAGGACTTTTATTTAGAACTATTTAAGACAAACAATCCTACGTATTTGTGTATCTCCAACGGTGTAGGCAGCGCACGCGAAGATAGCTCTCAGAGGGCAGAATTTTTTCCGACTTACTTGATATTTATCGTTATATTATGATCAAATTACAAAATATCATTATAAATTGTAGTCTATGGGTTATTCTGATGTATAACCTATACTACTGTGAAGTTTCATTCAAATCCGTTTAGTAGTTTTTGCGTGAAAGAGTAACAAACATACATCCATCCTCACAAACTTTCGCATTTATAATATTAGTAGGATTAGTGGGATAGTCTGGAATAGCACATAGGCTGCTTTTCATCCCGGGAATAAGTTCCCGTGGGATGATTTCCGGCTTACATGCGGGCGAAGCCGCTGGTAGAAGCTAGTCAATCAATATATCTATACATATAAAATACTTTGTCCTGAATGACTGACTGACTGATCAACGCACAGCCTAAACCGCTGATCGTATAGACCTGAAACTTGGAGGATGTGTTCTTTCTATGACGTAGGCATCTGATAAGAAAAAAAAAATGAAATTCTTACCCTTAGGGGCTGAAAAAGGGGGGGCAAATTTTTTTGTATGAAAAATCTAATTCCTTCTGCCAAAATTCTTGATACTTGGTACAAATAGTAATCTAAGTAAATGATAAAGGTTTTCATTATTATTTTTCGAAACTACCCCCACATGATGATTTAGGGGGTGCTAAAGTTTGCTTGAAGAATCTTATTACTCCAGGTAATAAACTTGAAATTTTACGTAAATACCAACATAAATAAACAATACAGGATTTCATCATTAGTTTTTCGAAACTACCCCCAAAAGATAATTTAGAGGATGTTATTTTTTTTTAATCATATTTCTTGGTTTAATAAACATGAAACTTGACATAAATACCATCCTAATTAAACAATAAAGGTTGTCATTATCTGTTTTTCGAATCTTCCCCCAAAAGTCGATTTAGGGGGTGCTAAAGTTTGTTTGATGAATCTTATTTCTTGGGTTAATACATTTGCAAGTTGACGTAAATATCAACATAAGTAAACAATAAAGGATATCAGTTTTTCGTTTTTCGTTTTTGACCTAGGATTTTAGGGGAGCACTAAGCAAGAATTTTCGTAAATTCAACCTTTAAGAGGTTCAAAAGATGCAAAACTTGTTTGAAAAAATCTAATTCCTTGGGGATAAAGTAAACTACCGAAATTTACATAAAACGTTTTTTAAAGCTATCCTCCAGATAGGATTACAGGTTGTTTTTGAGAAATTTTACTGCGGAATCTTACTAACATAAACGAAAAATATAAAGGAGAAGATAGAGTGAATAAAATATTTGGGTTGTTCAAAACTCGACCCTCAACGGGGCAAAATGGGGTTATTAGGTTTTTTACGGAAGGATTTTACTTTGTGGCGGTAATCTAAAATTTATTTTTTCTTGAAGTCAAATAATAAATCGTCCAAACTAATAAACTCTGTATATCTACGATACTCCATTTTTTATTGACTTTATAACATCTTATTTTTGTTCGCGTTCACTAACAGCACATCAGTGAGTCATTTATAGGATAAACGAAATCACGCGAACGAAGTGCTAGTATATAATAAATCTGTAGAAAAGTCGTTTTTGTACATCGAAACGCCTTTTGTACATTTCCAAAAAAAAAAGCCTGGGTGTTATAGGATAACCAACAGAACCCATTGTCAGCATTTTTGGAATTTTTGTCTGTTTTTCTGTTTGTCTGCTTGTCTGTCTGTTTGTCTGTTTGTCTGTCTGTTTGTCTGTTTGTCTGTCTGTTTGTCTGTTTGTCTCTTTGTCTGTTTGTCTGTCTGTTTGTCTGTTTATTTGTGCACGCATCACGTAAAATTTACGAATCCAATGTAGATAACATTTATACATAAAAATTATGCGTAACTTGAAGTATTTGTTTCAATTAGTTTTTGTTTCATCGCAATCGGTTCACACATCAAAAGTTAGATGATTTTAAAGTCTTCAATAAATTAAATATCACAACCAACGCGATTCAGATACTCGGACAGTTGAACCCCAAATTCGATAGATGGCGTTGTGCATTTGACGTCATTTTCTTAATGGCGGTGTTAAGATTCTCCGTGGGAGAATGACACTGGAAAAAAAAACGGCAGGTACTCAGGTAGCAAGTCAAGTAGGATAGACAGATATAGTAATTTTCCAAATCTTGGGCCGCCCTAAAGTTGGCTTGCCGAATCGCAGGACTGTTTTTGTATGAGATTTATTACTGCGCAGCCATTGTAGCCAACTTCAGGGCGGCCAAGAAGATTGGCGAGATCTATAGGCAGGGGGTGTCAACTCTATAGGTCGAATCGACGACTTACCTTCAATGGTTATTTCAGGTGTGGCTAGAGTCAAAATAATAATTCGGGTCCTAAAGCACGAGACAAAAAAAATACCTTTTATGAGGTTTTAGGTATCTAATCATACTACTAATTTCAATGATGCCGTTGACGTGTGTACAATTTGGTTTGTAAATTTGCCGTCGCTACTGCCCGTCTGGATAGCCTAATGATAAACGCGGTGGCCTACTACGCCCCAGGTTCCGGTTTCGAGTCCCAGCTATGAATAGATGTTTTTTATGTTTTCGTGTGCTAGAGCTACTAGATGGCGTGCAGCAAAACTGTCTTTACTTTTTTTTTTGTACGAAGTTGATATTCTTCTCCCTATAGTAAATAATATTGTGTGCAGGTAGGTAAGTAGGGTCGGGTAGGAAGGTGACGCGAGCGAAGCCGCGTGCACAGCTAGTATATAATAAAAATATGTTTGAAAGGGAAAATAGAAATCGAAGGTTTTAGAATATTACAATGAGAATTAATTATTTACTGATTATTGTTACCTGAACGCAAATTGGAAACTAAAAATGATTGTTTTTGTTCAGGTTATTTTAGGTGGCGGCAGACGTAGCTTATTGCCAACCGATGTCCTCGACGAAGAAGGATCCTTCGGCAGACGGACTGACAACCGCAACCTAATAGAAGAATGGAAACAAGACAAAGTAGATCGCGGAGTAACCCATGAATATGTTTGGAATCGTGACCAGCTAATGCAAGTCAACAACAGCCTGCCTGAGTATCTTTTGGGCTTGTTTGAAAATAATCATTTGCAATATAATATGCAAGCCAATAAAGAAACAGAACCCACATTGACTGAGCTGACTGAGGTGGCCATCCGCGCCTTGAGTCGAAACGATAAAGGATTTTTCCTGTTCGTGGAGGGAGGACGCATCGACCACGCGCACCACGACAACCTGGTGCACCTGGCGCTCGACGAGACCCTGGAGATGGACGCGGCCGTGGCGCGCGCCGCCGAGATGCTCGACGAGGACGACTCTCTCATCGTGGTAACAGCGGACCACTCACACGTCATGGCTTTCAATGGGTACTCGCCACGTGGCAATGATATTCTTGGTCCCTCCAAAGACGTGGACGAGGACAATGTGCCCTACATGACACTTTCATACACCAATGGACCTGCATTCCGCTCTCATGTGAACGGCATTCGACCCGATGTAACTGCTGAGAACAATTTCCGTAAGTATTCTTAACTGATATATTATGTATTATGGCGATCCTGTGCATTTTGCGTAATGTGGTCATAAAATTATTTTGCAGTTGAACTAGACTGGGAATCTCACGTGGACGTGCCGCTCGAGTGGGAGACGCACGGTGGAGACGACGTGGCGGTATTCGCGCGCGGGCCGCAGCACTCCATGTTCACGGGGCTGTACGAGCAGAGCCAGCTGCCGCACCTCATGGCATACGCCGCTTGCATCGGGCCCGGGCGACACGCCTGCAGCGACAGCAGCGACAATAACGAAAGTGACGACAGTAACGACGACAACAACGACAACAACGACAACAACGACAGCAACGCCTCGCATGTCGTGGCTGCGCCTGTTACATTCATCACCTTATTTGTTTTACTCACTTCTCTTTTTATACATTGATCTTATATATTAGTTTTACATATAGAATATGATTTTCATATTTTAATAAAAAAATAACGAGTGTAAGAAAATTCGTCAAAAAACCGATGCACATGATTTTTGCTCCATTGTAATTAATGGAGCGTGCCTTATCATAAATGCTGTAAAATAAACTTGTTACAGGTTGTTTGAAAAGTTTTTCTAAAAAATACAATAAATATCAGCAAGTTTACCAGCCCGTTCTTTATATACACGGTGTAACGGAAAGATGTGATTATATTTGAAAGATTGCTCCTGCCAATATAAATGCACAAATTTGTTCAAGGAAATCATAAATAATCCTCAAAATTTATATCTCGCATACAAACTTTGGTCAGCTGAAGACAACTTTGTATGAAAAATCCATTTTTTGTTGGGTTTGCCTCTGATTTCTTTGGAGAAAGTTGTTATTGTATATGGGCAGAAGCGGTTTTTAAAATATGATCATACCTTTCGCTTACAACCTGTATAAATGTGAGCACAGTCGATCGCTTGCGTAGGATTGCGCTCTATTGCTGTTGTTTGAAATTCCAGTTACTAATTTTAATCGTTTCCTAGCTATAATGTGAGTATAATGTGAGTGCCAAAAGGGTACACTTCGGTTTGGCGATGGGTTTTTAACACCCTTAATTATGGTTCTTCATCAAGTTTAACTTGAGCAGGTAGATCTGTTCTGAATATGCAAATTAACATAAACTAAGTATGTGTATTATGATTGTGTTAAGGCTGTATAATTATAATCTGATGTTATACATTTAAATGTAAATAATACTGAATAAAATATAATTTAATAACGAACAAACACCCTGTCCTTTTGAATAAATGCACAAAACAAAATTTTGTTTCCTATTATCTACATATGGTGACGATGTTAAAACTGTAGTTTTAAAGAGCGTGTGCCGCTGTGTATTTTGTCCCATCAAAAACATAAATGTGAAAAAGGGAGCCAAGTTCATTACTAAGAATATGCTCGTTGTTGCCTACACCGACAAAAGAATTGAGATCGAACTGGATGCCAAGTTCTGTATCCTGAAATTTATTTACAAAGAAATAAAACATTCTAAAATAAATTAAAAAACACAATTTCTTGCTTTTTCTGCATGTTATAGTTAAAAGTTATATTTCAAAATATAACTTCTTAAATTTGAAAATTCGAATTATTTACAACAGATAATTTAGGATAATTTTTAGCTCAAGATTTTACTTGACTAGTTTTCATATAGTTATCTTATATTTATCTATAAAGTTATCTTCATCAAGTTACACGAAATATACGTTTTATGGTAGGGACTTATGATAGGAAATTCATTATAGCACTGTTTTAACTACTATATTTTTATTTCAAGAAACGCCTAGAATGTGTGTGCACACTATTTCATGGTTCCCTATCCATTTGTTTAAAATTATAAGACATAATATAACTGGCTTTTTACACGCATATCAAATACGCATAATAATTAGTTCCTAAACTGCTAAACACTAAAACACTGAATAGGGGAGGGGGTGGATCTATGCTTTAACAAAAAATTAACTTGCTTCGCTTAGCTTCACTCTGCTTGGCTTGGTAGTATAGATCTACCTTGCCTTACTCCTTCTGAGGTGGCAAGGTGGCGTGGTCTTGAGGAAGAGCGCTACGGTCGCGTAGATACTCAAGGCAAGTGCGGTGATGTTCCTTCTCGAGGTTGCCGCCCCGTTATTGGTCTAATTCCTTATGAAATAGACGCAACAGAAATCACCGGGCGACTAAATGTCATGCCCCTGGGTGTCCACAATCGAACAAGTTCCGAAAAAAAAAATATCACTCGGGTTAATGGATTTTCCAAATAAATAAAACCACATGGCGAAAGGACCGGCGAAAGCTGGGACTACGCTCTAAAAGGCGGGACCAGCGAAAGCTGGGACTGCACACCAGACGGTGGGACTGGCGCAAGCCGGGACTGCATCTTCCCTAGCAGGAACGTCCAGAGGCGGGACTGCAGCGGGATCGACTCGAGGTGGGGCTGTGGTGGAACTGTCAAAAGGCGGTACTGCTGCGGCACTGCCGAGGGTCGGCACTGCTGTGGGACCACTGAAGGGCAGAACTGCAAACAATCCCACTAGGCATAAGGGTACCTACTGCCAAAGCCGGCGCGACACGGGACCCTTGCGTTAGAGGTCTAATGACCTCGGACCTTGCGACCCCGGACGCGACCGGCAAAGGCAGCACCTCTTCGTCTCCCGGCGGCCGGCATGAATCAGGCTGGCTTCCGGTTGGACGATCTGGGGCGCAAAGGAAGAAGCGCCAAAAGCTGAAACAGCAGGTGGCTCTAGAGGGGACCCCTTCGGGAGGCCCATCAAAGAGACCGCGTGCTGTTCTCAACGGCGACAGCGGGGACATGGCGGCCAAGAGGATGAAAACCCAAGGGCAATCATCCTCGACCGGATCCTTTAGGGATGCGGTGGCGGCTGTGAAACTCGCTGTCGTCACAGTCAAGTACCCGGAGGAGTACTTGAAGGCGGAGAACTTGGTGCCAATCCAGGAGCTCATAATTGAGAAACTGGAAGAGGCGCCGGATCCTCTGCCGGTTCTCACGGTAGCTCCCGGAGTTGTTGCATGTGCAGTTCATTTATCCTGCGACAACTCTGATGCAGCTCGTTGGTTTCGGGGTGCCATCCACAATGTGGAACTTGGCTCCCTGAAACTTAAGGTCGTCGACGCCAAGGACCTTCCAAAGCCAGTCAAAATGGCATGGAAGAGTCGCAACTTGGCGTTGCAAGACTCTGCCCGGGCCATTCGATTGCTCCAGCGGCTTAACTCTACCTTGAGGACGGACGACTGGAATCGTCCTCATGGACGGGGTGTCTGCTGGGGTCATCAAGGCCTTGGGCTACTCTCTTCCAGGAGGTATTGAACGATACTCGTTCAAGCTCCTGGAAGAAGAAAAGGGAGAGGCACCCACTGCGGAAGCAGGAGGGGGGCCCTCTGAAGATGGACCACCGCAGTGTGAGGAGGCCATCGAAGAGGTCTCTGCTCACGAAGTGGCGCAGGAGGCGGAGACACAGACCAGTGCGTCAGAGGCGGATATCGAGGATGACATCCTCGAAGGCCTCGATACACTGGGGATTGCGTCGCCAGCTGCCCTCGAGGAAAGCCAGGCGATGGAGGGGGAGCCTCAAAACTGAGGCCTTCCTACAAGACAAACCCATCAAAACATCCAAGATGGAGGGACTAAGGTGTGTACAAATCAATTTGCATCATTGCAGAGCCGCTACTGCCCTTCTGGCTCGGCAACTGAAGCTTAATACATACGACGTTGCCACACTATGACATTTTTAACACCGTTGCTCGTAAAGCTGATGTAATTCCACCGGTTTTAAATATGTAAAGCGGGTCATAAAAAACGCGTGTGCCATTTCGCGCGCTGTTGCTATTCAAATTTCGAACTAATCGCCGCGCGGCGCCAGTCAGTAGGCAGCGCTAGCGCGCTGTTAAAATGGCGGGAAAGCAACAGTCTGCATTTACAGATTCAGTTTATTTAAAATAAAAAAAATCAGTTTATTCGGTAATTTAAAAACTTGACTGCATGCTCTAACGTCTTTGCCAACATTTTCACGCAGCTACGGCAGAAAATAATCCTCGCGCCATTTTTCTCAAATTTTCTTTTCTTTGTACTTGTATTGTGAAAATTTAAATATGACAACTTTTAATAATGAAGAAGAGCCATATATTACTTCAACTCCACCGGATATACTAACAGAAGCGCGAACCGCATGCGACAGCTTGCTGCCGCCAATATCCAAAGACAGATACATAACCACGTATGAAAATTTTTTGAAGTGGAAAATCATGAAAAATGCCAAGTCATTTTCCGAAAATGTAGTTTTGGCGTATTTTAATGAACTAGCTAGTAAATATAAGCCTAGCTCGTTGTGGACAACATATTCGATGCTGAAAAATACCCTCAAGATGAAAAATGGTGTCGATATTAATTTATATTCAAAACTCATTGCATTTTTAAAGAGACGCTCTGATGGTTTTATAAAGAAAAATTTTAAGGTACTGTCATCAAATGACGTCGAAAAGTTTCTAAGAGATGCTCCAGATAGCCAGTACCTGGCAACTAAGGTCAGTTTGCCTCCTTATTTATGTATTGATCTACCTAGTGTACATACTCTTTTACATATTTTTTAACGACCGTCTGTAAGCTAAGTACCTATACTTTATCTTACACATTTTTATTTCTTTTCAGGTTGCGTTAATATTTGGTATTAATGGTGCATGTAGACGGCAAGAGCTTTACAATGTTACCGCAAATGACATTGAAACTCAAGGAAAAATGCTTTTAATTAAAATCCCAAACACTAAAAACAAAATACCCCGATCTTTTATTATCAACGGCCCATTTTATGACGTGGTCAAAAAATATGAAGCTCTGCGTACGACCGACGGCAAAAAATAATCATTTCTTTCAGAATTACCAAAAAGGTAAATGTACTGCGCAACCTATTGGCATAAATAAATTCGGTGCCATGCCAAAGGAAGTCGCCAAGTTTTTAGGATTGCCGGACGCTGATTGTTATACAGGGCACAGTTTCAGAAGAACATCAGCTACATTACTTGCTGATTCGGGAGCTGATATATTGACTTTAAAGCGGCATGGTGGGTGGCGTTCTAACGCAGTAGCAGAATCTTATGTAGAAGATTCCATCCAAAACTAAGCAAATATAAGTGCCAAAATAACTCAGGCAATAAATTTGGAGCCACAAACGAAGA
Organism: Orthosia gracilis; assembly: GCA_947562075.1. Taxonomy (NCBI): domain Eukaryota; kingdom Metazoa; phylum Arthropoda; class Insecta; order Lepidoptera; family Noctuidae; genus Orthosia; species Orthosia gracilis. The sequence goes on from OX387276.1 coordinate 15,410,542, forward strand.
AGTTTTGCCCTGAGCCGCGCCCCTCTACTTCTACTGAGGATATTTTTTTATTTACAACTAATGACGAATTACAATGCTCTTCTGCCGCCTTTCAAGAAGTTTCGTCGTCTCCAACATTTACCCTAACACAAAACAATGACATTATGAATAGTAATAATAATAATAAAAACATAATTAAAAAACCAACTACAACTACGTATCATTTTAATAATTGTAATTTCACTAACTGTTTCAATAATTAGAAATGAACAAAATATAAAATGTTTTTTTTTTCTGTTTCCTCGCAAATGTGTTAAAAAACGTCGTACGATATACGTGCGTATTGGTTATAACGCACTTATATCGTAATGTATCTACTATTATTTAACAACTATCAAAATTATAGAATAAAAACAATGTCGTAATGTGAAGGTAATGCCAATTGCCAATTACTGTAATGTCAAATTATGTTTGATGTCGACATAGTTACTCCAACGTAAAAAAAGAAGAACATATGAAAATAATATAGCCTTGGACCTTTCAAGGCGGGGAGTATGATGTGGCAGATATTTGCCCCTTTTAACCTAAAGCATAATATTTATTAGTAATAGTCTATGTGATGGCTTGAGAGACCTTTGACATCTGCCTTGCCACACTAGCAGAATCGAATATGTGCATGTGATGTCCTCTTTACAAAAACCACCAGCGCCAGTTGAAAAACTCACCGCGCCGCGCACGCTCGCTCTTTTGAGCGTCGAATTTGGTTTTCTTACTACTTTGAAATCCATCTCCATTTTTGGAGCACTTTGTAACCCGCAACAGCCTAGATATCATTAGTGTTTGTTCGACTGGATATTTGGAATACTGGTGGCCACCAAGATGATAAGAAAAACGGGCATAGACTTCGAGCATCTGGAGTGACTTAACCTTAAGCACCCTCGGTAAGCGATTTGCAATTTTCTCGCTGGTTTTCTCGTCGAATGGTCCCCAATGTCTTTCCCATAGGCTACATAAAGACGAAGTTGGACTTCCACGCATCCACGTGTGAAGTCGTAATAAGTTCTCATCCCGCCCCTTGGAGCACGGCTATTTACACGCCTGCCCCTACACTGATCAATATATATTTGTATTGTGTGTAATAATTTAAACAACAAACACACAATTCCAATAATAAACAAAAGAACATATCTCCGGCACGGTTCTTGAGCGCTCGGCGGAAGAGTGGGGATCGCTTTGCGCCGTACACTTATGACAAATAAAACGCACACCCGTTTATTATTTATTTTTTCTAAGTTACGGTCTACGTAATTTCTTACTTATAAGATTAAATAGTGATTTATCAAATTGAGAAATGGAAATTGAGATAAAAAAAAAAGGTAACTAACAAAAGTATTTCTAATTTAAAATTATAACTTAGTTCTTATAGTTTGTCAAAAATTACTAAAAAATCTACAACGTACCTACATACTTTTTTTTGTTAACATTTTTGACCTCTAATTTCATTTGTTCATTAATGAAATGAAAAACAATATAGGTAGTTTGTAAGTATAGTAGTATAGTTAGTAATGAAAAATAATAGTTTTGCTATAATTACAAACTGACATTAATTTTTTTCCTGCTATATTTTCGATAAATATCACCTTTTATTATTATAACAAAGGTCTATTTAATAAAAAAATCACATAACATATTTGAGTTCTAACTTACCAGATAATTTAAAATGATGCAGTTTAAAAATTTGTAGCAATTAAATTGGCCGGAATTGTACTCGTCGTCGTAAGGTACGTGCAACAAGAGTAAAGAACGAATCACGAATCACGGCTATGACGCGATACGCTACGGGCCAATTACTGCACTTTCCCCGCCCCCGCGCCTCACTTCATACCACCAGAGGGACCCAATAATTCACTTTTGCGCACGTGAAGCTCAGCGCTCAAGAACCGTGCCGATGATTATAGCATTAAGTAAATCATGGATGGCGTCTACTAATCTATGAACGCTCAATGTTTATGGTATACAAGAATGACATTTCTTTTTCATTGGAATACTTTGATCGGCTGCATACGATAAATTAATATATCCAAAGGAGCGTTAATTAAATCGATCAGGATCAAGCCACGGGCGGCAAAGATCCAGGCTAGAGTTTAAGAGATCCCATAGGATCAATAGGTACTGTAAGTATTAGTTTGATTTGTCTGAATAAACATGCAGTTGCCAGCCATGTGTTTTGTGAAGCTTACATTGATGTTACTTCTTGACAGGGTCCTTAGGTTAATTTTATAATATATAATAAACATATGAAAATGGTCAACTCAACTTAAATATCCACATCCAGCAACTTCAGTAGCAATGTTACGAATACAGATGGCCACATCGTGTACTTGATGCTTCGACACAACTACAAAGGACTAACGATGCTTTTTGAGATAGCATATCTCCAGTGTTGAATAAGAAGGGTAAATTTATCGCATTTAATGTCACCTACATGCTTATTTAATAATGCTCAAGAAACTAGTGACTGTATTTGTGTGAAGATTAAATAAGCTGACCAACTGTGTGACTTTTTACTTACATCAACACATCATGCGAAATTATCCCTATCTAGTCGCATGCTATTTACCTACCCCTGGGTTGGCTGGTGTGTAGGGTAAAAATTTTACCTTACAGTGTGAGGGACCCATTTTTGGTCAAAGTTGGAGTGCACCAGGGTTCAGCACTCACATTGTTTCTGATTATTCTGACCATGGACCACATAACCCTGTATGTTCAAAAAGAAGTATGCTACATGCTTCTTTTTGAACATGCCCCTTGGAGCATGCTACATGCTGACGACATCGTACTTGTGGCCTCAGAACTCTAGAATGCGTTCAATTTGTGGCTGTCTGAGATTTAAACGCACGGTCTTCGGATCAGTTGCACCAAAACCTGTAGCTGAATATATAATATAGCCACCAAAATACAGGCCAAGGCCTAGTTTGGATGTAAAAATCATCATGTTACGTGTTACCTTTATTTATTTATTAATCACAAAATACACAGCTCTTAAAAATACCTTAACACACTTATTGTACTACTATTGCAGCCAATTACGGATTTGCAATTTATTAACTATACAAATAAAATTGCAACAGAAACTTTGAACAAAAAAACATACCTTTGTGTCAAAAATCTTATTTTTTTGGGTGGACGCTCGCGCTTGAATTTGTCCTTGATGGCAGTCTCCGAATATGTTTCTTCTAGGCAAACGTGCTTCATCGTCAACCACAGCGTTGCTTACCATCAGATGAGATAGCGGGCAAGCGCACGGATAGCAAAAAAAAACGAACTTAGTGTACTATCAGATAGAGGGCGGTCACGCGGTCAATCGTTAAAGAGGTCAATATTGCGTACAAGCGTGCAGTAACTCACGAAAAAATAATACGCTTTTAATTTGCTAACAATTAGCTTTGCAGTCTCCATCATCCTTCCAATTTGGTCACCGAAAAAACAGTGAACGGATGCGTTCTGGTTGACCGACGTGGTCAGAATGCCACCTGTGTGGGTATATCTATGTAGCGTAATGCGACGAACGCAAAACTGGCCTTTTGAACGCTTGACCGCGTGACCGCTCTCTGTCTGATAGAACTCTTGGATTTTTAGAAAATAACAAGGAGCGTGTACTTGGCTGCTGTTAACTTTGGCGGTCCCCCGACGCGTCGAGGCAACTTTTCAAATTTTTAAATTAAATTAAGTCAGTTCTGAGCAAGTTTCGTAGCTTTATTGATGTGGCATAAAACTGTTTCATTATTTAAAAAAGTTCAACTCATGGTGTACGTCGAATCAACGTCAGGTACCTATTAATATAACGGTAATAATAATCGACAATTTTATTTCGGGCGTTTATAACTACTTAATATTTATCTAATAATTGTCATCTATCTGTATTTCGATTAGAAACTTTTTCGAGATTAGATATTCCTTACAATCATAAAAGACAGTTAAACAGTCATTGTACAGTAGTTAGTATCATCATGAAGTCGCTCGTCGCCGTGCCGCTCGTCGCGCTGGGAGCACTGCTCGCGCTGGTGACGGCACCGCCGGCAGCCGCGGACCGCTATCATCCGGCCGGCCCCACTGGCCGCACCGCCGCCGCCAACCGCGCCGAGACCGAGTCCGACTTCTGGACCCGCGAGGCGCAGGCGGCCATCGACGAGCGCCTGGCGCGGCCCGCGCGCTTGCAGAAAGCGCGTAACGTGGTGATGTTCCTGGGCGACGGCATGTCCGTGCCCACTCTGGCGGCCGCGCGCACGCTGCTCGGCCAGCGCCGAGGTGACACCGGCGAAGAAGCCAAGATGCACTTTGAGAATTTTCCATCCGTTGGGTTGGCCAAGGTACCCAAATTAAGATATCATAGACGTCTTTCTTCTTCTGGCGTCAGTGTTAGAAAAGTTTAAGGCATTTTTATAACACACCCAATCGAATGCTAGGCGTCTGCCCATCGCTAACTCAAATTACGTTTATTATATTCAGTCACGAAGCGTCAATTCACGATGGTAGGAACCACAATCGTATTCAGTCATTAATTGTCAGTTAGTAACAACATAAAATGGCCACAATGTTTAGTACTACCGTACTGATATAGTGTTTGGTGGTACAGTAAGTAAATTTGTGAAAAGAATGAATGGTGGGTATATATATAAATACTGGAATTAAAAAAATGTATTATCTTGGAATTATAATACGGCAAAATAATGCTAGCATTTTAACTTTTTGAGGACAAAGGTGATCGGTTATACTTGTTTATTGCTTAAGGGCCTACATGCGCTGTAGTGCCGTAAAACGGTAACTTTCTAAAGCATACTCCTAAGTAACGGCTAGGTTAAAAGGTTTGAATAAAAAAATATTAATTATTGTTTCATGTACATTATTTCTTAAACATGGTTTTTTCGTATGACAAATAGTTTTGCTTTAAAAAAATAATTAGCAACACGATATTTTTCGCAACTTTTGGATAATCCACCAAAGCGACTTCCATGGTTAAAAATATTTTTACATAGAAAAAATGATGACTCGAATTTCTTCATAACTGACATCTATATTAATGTTATAAATGTGAATTTACGTTTGTTTGTTACGATTTCACGCAAAAACTACTGAACCGATCATCATGAAACTTTGTACATATATTCTTGGAGGTATTAGAAGTAACATAGGATACAATTCATTAAAAAAAAATTGCTTTACTGCGAGCGAAGCCGCGGGTAAAAGCTAGTAGCATATATAAATCACATAATATTTTGCAAACAAAACTGATCAAAAGGAGGTTCAATATTGATATTTTGGCATCGAGCGGGCGCACGGCCAGTACGGCGTTTACATTGGGGCGTATATATCGCCTTAAGTTATATTATAAGCACAGCAGACATAATGGGCCTTTTTCGTATATATTTCGACAGTGTTTAGCAAGTGCATGGCAGATGTTTGACTCTCATTTTTAGTAATACTACTAGATTGAAACCCGGCTTCGCTCGGGTGAAATGTGACTCATAATACACATGTAGGTAGATATTTCTGTAGTTATCGGTTCTCAAGGAATATTAAAGGCAAAGCAAGGCATAGATTCATTTTTATTTAGTTATTTAGGAATAACAAACAGTTACACATTTAAAACTTATGACTAATACTATAAGAACATGATATAAATGCGCAACTTACACCGTTATCCACATCATATAAAGTAGAAAGTTAGTTTTGAGCAAAAGATACACAACTAAAGCTAGAAACACATTTGCGTGGCGTGTCGTGGCGTGGCGCGCCAGAAGCCTATCGGTTTCATATATTTAGTATGGTTAGAGACACATTAGAGTGTCGTGGCCCAGCGTGGCGCGTCCTGGCGTGGCGCGGACTGCCAGCGACCGATTGCGCCAGAGCGGTGGTGGGGGCTATGGCGCGCCACGACACGCCAGGCAAATGTGTTTCTACACCGCGTAGCTCGTGGCGCGCCATTCAACGATGCGAACTCGTAGCGAACGCATGTATGCTGCGTGTTGAAAATGATCGACGAGCTTATCGAACTCGTACGTCAACGTACTGTTTTATATGACACAAAGTCTAGGGAGTATAAAGATCATTTAATAAGTACCCTAATTGTGTAAGTTCATAGAATAGCGCAAGGTAGGCTTTTCTTGCATTCATTATGTCGGCGACAAAACTCCATCTACAAGCTGATTAGGTAAAACAACGAAGTTAATACAATACCTACTCATGCAAATACCTTAAGTACATATGTAAAGTACATAAAAACTGTATATAAAGTATTAGTTAAGTACATCTAATAAAATTTCAACTAGTAATAAGATAACTAAACTGATTGTAAGCAAATGACGAAGTACATAATACGTGATAATTATTTCTTGATAGATACCGATTACAGTATTGTAATAGTTTTGTTTTTTGTCCAATTAGCATGTACAATCATATAAAATCCTAATTTGAACATTAAAAGTTGATATAGACAGTTTTTAAAGAATTAATAAGAGATATCATACAAACTAATAATTACGCGAGGAACTTGAAAACTTGTTTTTTTGTCTGTGGAGATTATTTGATGAAGTTAGTGTCAAATGAAAGGTCTTGATGTAAAACCATTTTTTCCGTTTGAATCATGTAAATCGGTCCACACGTTCCCGAGATAATCGCATGTCATTATAATCAAAATGTAAACAAACTGATTTTGTATGTTTTTGCTCTAGAAACTTTTTAAATATGGTAAAATGTGTAAATATTATTACTGTAAATTGTGTACGTAGTCAAACCTAGCTTTCAAGCCCAAATTTGTAAGGATTATGTTGCAAGGATGGTCTCAAAACGCGCGGTCGTCAGTCGTCGGTGCTCTAAAGAAGTTTAATTGCTAAGAGTAATTTATTTATTTATTAAAACTTCATGCAACTTAAAGTTACATAGGCGGCCTTAAAGCCTGATGTTTTCTCTACCATTCAACCAAGGGTGGTGGAGATATAATATGGCAGGTGCATACAAATAAATTGAAGGCCTTCATCGAAATCATCATCCGATTCCGAAGTAAACATTATGTACGTCTACACGTTGCAAAGGTTCGATGTATACTAATTCAGCAATAGCGCCTCAGCGCGCCACGACACGCCAGCTTAGTGTGCACACCCAGCGCCACGCCATCCAGTATGCGCCACGCCACGACACGCCAGGCAAATGTGTTTCTACTTTAAGAATCAAATAATTTTACATTATGTTAAATAACAATTTATAGGCTCTTTATTGCTTCAATAAGGCAGTTTGGAAATTTATTAGTAGGCGTTGCAAATGAATGTCTAAGTCAGTAAAAAGTTCATTAAAATCATTACAAATTCGACGCAGAGGTGCGCGGGCTCCGGCGTTTGTTCGACAGGAAGAAACAGCGAATAGTGGGAGCGCGCGCACCCCCCGCCTCAAAACACTTCTAGGAACAAAGTAATGTACTCTATAGGTAATATCTGAACAGTCGTATCTGTTATTACACATATGATAAAGGAACATCGTTTCAATGTATAATCTTCTAGACTTTAGGCTCATTACATTAATTTTTTTTAGCAAGTCATTATACGACGGGCAGTTCCAGTAACAGCGGTAGTGTACAGATTTCAAAAAATTTCGCTAGACCCTCCCCTAACTATCTGCATATTTATAATAATAAGATTAAAAATAAGATAGATTCGTATAGCATCGTTCATTGTGTTTAATAAATATAGTAAATTAAAACGGCAAAAGATTTTTCATGAATAATTTTAAATCAACTTTCAAAATAAACTTACATAAATTAACAAAACAAATGGCTTTTAAAGTTTATTCTCTGTAAATCTTTCTGTTTAAAATACTTAGTCTTTTTCTTTACTTTGGTAGGTAGGTAAGGTTGTTCTTTATACAAACTGGCTAAATCAAAAATAATATTGAAAAGCCAAGTAAAACAATTGCATTTTGCAATGAGTACTCACCCGAGAAGTTGGCAAAGGTACTTATTAGGAATTTATCATAAATATTCTCTACCAGCTGTCCCACGCGGCTTCGCTCCCGTCAACTGGCTACCTACCTACCCATTTAACCTACCTACCCTACCCTAACTACACTACATACATGATTGTTGCGTAACTTTAACCGCTTACGCAGTGCACGCAACGGAAGCTCTCAAAAAGGAATATTTTTATTCTCCACTCCTATTGGTCTTAGCGTGATGTTATATAGCCTATAATCTGCCTCGATGAATGGTCTATCCAACAAAAGAAGAATTTTTCAATTCCAACAAGTAGTGCCTGAGATTAGCGCGTTCAAACAAAAAAAAAATACACAAACAAACTCTTCAGCTTTGTAATATTAAGTATAGATTATACATCACAGGTTGATTATCATAAAATTTCTCTATATACAACATTTTTCGTTTCATATTTATCACCTTTCAAGCCTTGTTCAGTGGTATTGATAATTTGGATTTTAACATCATCGAATCTTCGAACTCGAGAGAAGGCAACAGAGCTGGCTATGGGTGAACACAGGATTAGGTAAAAGTGAACCGACTTTGTCGAAAGCTTCTCCCTGACTTTTATTTATTGTCATAGCAAATGCTATGCGGATGGCAAAACTAAGCAGACTACATTTAAAAGGCAGTTGACTGTTAGATGGCTGGAGATGAATTTGAGGTATAAAACTCTGGTTCCCACATGGCTACCACAAATAATTTCGGCAGCAATGACACGTGAAGCTAGCGCTCTAATAATAAGACGGGTTCCGTTGCACAACCCAACAGTAAGGTTTAGATTTCTTAAAAGCATTACTATACAACCAACTTTTAATTTTAGGATGTGTGGCGGTAGCACTGCAGGCGTTATAGAATTTAGGAAATCTACCGGATAGTTTAAAACCATTATGATCGTTCTCAAGCACAGCGTCATATTTGGAAGCCCACGTTTCTGAAATTCAGTAGTGTAAAACCACGCACTCGGTATTCCAAAAATATGTTTCTTTGTAATGTCATCTAAAAGTTCCTCCAATTTAAGTTTAAAAATTCTGGTAATTAAATCTGGTCGAGGCTGTAAGCCTTAAAATGATTATTTATTTTTTGTTTACTTATGCCTTATAATGATTATTAGAGCATCAGACGTATTGCCTTTGTATAAATCTAATAATATATCTGGAATTGGCTATCTGCGTCATACACCTTCCCATTATGACAAAATTTTTTAAAATGATTTTTAATTTTTTCACCTAAAAATTAAGTGATTGATATTGAACACATTCATAAATCATAGAACCAACTGAATGTACCGCAAATTGAATGGTGTTATTTAAATGCGCTAAATAGATATAGTTAGTCCTAGGGGCTTGATGTTCTGTAAATGTAAATCTCCTTGAATATTTACGCTTCTTCTGTGGTCTGCCAGCCATTTTATATGTTCTCTTTCTCCTCTGGTTGCCTGGAAGAGATCGCGGTAAGCGATAAGGCCGCCCGTTGTATGTATGTATTTTATTTTCAAATTTCCTTTTCTGTGTTTTAACTTGGTGTACCTACAATAAAGCATATATAAATAAATAAATAATTTTGCTGTTCCTCACCATTACGAAGAGCCCTTCGCTGTATCCATTTTCCACAATTTTGACAATGTTTACCAAATGCAAGAAGATTCGACTGTTAAAAAAATGATGTAGATATCATCAAACAAAACAATGATGAAAGACCAGTGAAAGACATTAATTTTATGAAATACGATTTTCGGCATGATGTGTGTAATACGAAAAAAATTAAAAGTACCTAATACGAAAAAAAATAATATTAACGTTAAAAACTTATAAATATTAGAAGTTAATTCAAAAAATCAAAAAACCAGGTAAATCACTATGAAAATCTAAATGAATACTGAAAAATGTACATTATAATTTTATTACGAAAAGAACTTCAACTTTTATTATGGCCAGTATTTTTTTACTATGGTAAACACAATTATTCAAACCATAAGCTCTTAGAGTAAGGTTATTTTGAGTGTGTGTAAGGGACAGATGTATATGACTTGTATACATCTGTCACTTTCGCGATCTCAAAATAACCTTACTCTAAGAGCTTATGGTCACCCCCAAGGTTACGATCGAGTCCACGTACTCCTTGACGAAATTACTACAGAGTAACGGAATCAGTGTTTCCAGTGGCATATAGTCAAATATTACATGAGACGTCTCAAAAAGTTGCATTTTCATGACAAAAGTTACATATAACCTTATTTTATGTGGAAAACGACACTAAAACGCTCAATCGCTCATTGAATCTAACTAACACGCACTGCGGATTTTAAACGCGCGATTTTTTTCCGAACATTCTGCGACCTGGAATTGTAAGAAACTGCACGCATTGCACTAAAAAAAACACGGGGCAATAATACCGCAAGAAATCCTTGTTTTGCCACGGAATCCACCGAACCGCGGCGCGGATTAAATTCGCGAGAATCTTTGAGCTCTATGAACAGATAGAAAGAGAGAAAAATTGCGCTGAATTTTATCCGCGGTGCGTGTTAGTCAGATTCAGTACGCGGACAAAAAATCACGTAAACAAAATCCGCGTGACTAAAAATCGCAATACGTGTTCGGCCTTAGAAATATACGTGAGTGAGTGAGTGAAAATACAATACGTAATTTTGTGATACAAAATCAGTTACGACAACACGACTAACGAAAACTTTCATAGATGCGTTCAGTTTCGCGATAATTTTTTGTTTGCTGGGAAATATTTGAATATTTTTTATTAAGTCCTAAAAGTTACGTAAAAGTTACATTTTGAGTCGTGCTATATGGAGGTGTCATGAGAAGGTCAAAAGTAACGTAAAATGTTACAAAAGTTACATTCTACAACTCTGAACGGAACGTTTATTAACTTTGTCGTTTATACTCAAGATGTCATCCGGTGACAGTGAGTTTCGTTAGAGTGGCCAATATGGTGACTGCGATTTCTCTGTCAGCACCATTAGAATTTAACAAAATATGAAAATACTAGGCAATCCGAATTTTGCGGATTTGTCGACTCGAAATCTTTATTTTTTATATTTTATTATTCAGGTAAGGTTTCGTTCGAGACTACCGTACCCCTTGACGAAATTTATACTAATATTATAAAGCTGAACAGTTTGTTTGTTTGAACGCGATAATCTCAGGAACTATTGGTAGGAATTGAAACTTTCTTTTTGTGTTGGATAGTCCATTTTTCGAGGAAGGTTATAGGCTATACAACATCACGCTACGGCCAATAGGAGCGAAGCATAAATGAAAAATGTTGCAAAACGGGAAAAATTATTCCTTTTTGAGAGCTTCGTTGCGTGCGCTGTGTAAGTGGTAAAAGTTACGCAACATTCATGTATGTAGGGTAGATAGGGTAGGTAGGTAGCCACTTGACGGGAGCAAAGCCTCGTGGGACAGCTAGTTATTAATATAGATATCGTATATTAATAAAAATAAATATAATATTAATAAAATTCATTGCATTCAACATAAATAAATGCAATAAGAACCAGTTTAAGAATAAGCGTCTGAGAAAATGTTTTACGCCATTTCCCAGTAACATGGGACAAGAACAAGTGCTTTCTCCTTTACGCAAAGTCCCATGATAGGTATACGTTTTGGTAATATTTCAGACATACTGCGTGAACGCTCAGATCGCTGACTCTGCGTGCACGGCCACTGCGTACCTTTGCGGAGTGAAGACGAACTACGGCGTGATCGGCGTGAATGCCAACGTGCTGCGCAACGACTGCGAGGCTTCTACCGACAGCAGCACGCACCTGCGCTCCATCGCCGAGTGGGCGCTGGACGACGGCCGCGACGCCGGTGAGATACGAGATCTGGTCTGCTGCCAGTGATCACTCTCAGTCACTATACAATAATGTTACAACATGTAGACAACCAAAGACAAAACACTTGGCCAGTGTTCAATTTCTGAGGAACAGCCATGTCCTAGAACCAAGAATTCGAAGGCATATGACATCCACCAACCCCCACTCGGCCCGCGTGGTGGGTTAAGGCCCAATCGCTCTGTCACAGAGAGGAGGCTTGTGTCTATGATAAGATCATTTTTACTTGTAAACCGCATATTATTTTTAGCCGACTTCAAAAAAGGAGGAGGTTTCTCAATTCGACCGATATATATATATATTTATGTGTGTTCGCGGGTAACTTCGTCGTTTATGAACCGATTTTGATGATTATTTCTTGTTGGAAAGGAGATATCCCAAGGGTGGTATCATGATAAGGAAACCAGGATCTGATGATGGCATCCCAGAGAAATCGAGGGAATTCCTCAAATATTATAAGCATACCTACATAATTTACACTCAGAAAGTGCTTTTTAATGCTAAGTATGTCACGGGTATAAGATATATCGAATAGCTAACAGACTATGAAGCAAATACTTATAAATAAATGGTACTGATGAAAATGGTAACATCGAACTGATCTGATGATGGCATGATGACGCGCAACGCGTCATACATGCTTATCCATACATGCATAAACCCCTTTTACCATGCGGGTAGGCAGAAACTACAGAACGCCACCTGCCACGATTCTCCTTGCGCTCCATTCATACGTCTAATCATACATTCACGTCGCTTATGAGTACTACAACTGGTCTTTCTGTAGAACATCACCAACAAGATCCGGGCATGTGTATACTTATCTATATCCATACTAAATAGTACCTTATGTCCTTTTCATAGAAAACACAACTCTTATTCATAAAGAAATTGTTCATAGCGGGCGAACAATAGCTAAATCAGAATGGTAACATACTAAATCTTATTAAGAGTAAGCTTATTACAATTTATATTTTAAATGGTGTTAAAGCTGAAGTATCGGTTGGAGTATAGCCTTCGAGGTGGCATGGCGCGAGGAATTAAAAAAAAAATCGTTTATTTTTCGGCAATTTCCCAATTTTATTGCAGTATCGGGTTGACCTTGACGATAAATTAAAAAATAAATTTAAACATTAAAAATGAAAACTTTTTTACAATAAAATACAACCGACTTCAAATAAAAACACAACAAAGTGAAAAATAACTTCGATTTCATAAGTCGGTGTTCCTATTTTGGTTTTATGACACCGCCTTCCGAAATTGAAGTTTTTTTCACATTGCAGTGTTTTTATTTGGAAGTTGGTTGTATTTTTGTAAAACAATATATATGTAAGTGCCGTCTTAACTGTGTTTGCGTGCAATATGACATCTTTTTCGTTATGTTGTAATGCAGGTGTCGTGACCACGACGCGCATCACGCATGCGTCTCCGGCGGGTGTGTATGCCAAGGTGGCAAACCGTACGTGGGAGGTGAACTGGCAGGTGGAGGAGCACGGTTACGACACGGAGCGCTGCCCCGACATCGCGCTGCAGCTCATACACCAGCACCCGGGCAACAAGCTCAAGGTCCGTTTGACACTGCTGCTGCTGTGCACGAGCTCTCAGTGCGGCAAGAAGTGTTATTCTAAACATATGGTGTCGCTGCACATACATAATTTATTTTAAAAAAAAATGGCACATCCAAAATACAGCAATGATTGACAGAATGATTTTCCAAAGGAATGTATACTTGTTTTTTGCTTCTCCGTTATTTTTTCAGAAGCCAGAATTGAAATTTTATTTGTTCAGTTTTTCACATTATCGTGTGTTAAAGGGTAGCAGATACGAATTGATACGATCACCACTAGACCTGCCTTCTACAGAATCTCCAGAGGGGATTTTAAATTACTTATCTTATTGAACTTGTGATATACGATTACATACCTAATTATATTTTATGTTTTCAGGTGATTTTAGGTGGCGGTAGACGCAACTTTTTGCCTGACGATGTTCTTGATGAAGAAGGATCCCGAGGCAGACGGACTGACAACCGTGACTTAATCAATGAGTGGAAACAAGATAAAGTAGACCGCGGAGTAACCCATGAATATGTTTGGAACCGTGACCAGCTAATGCAAGCCAACAACAGCCTACCTGAGTACCTTTTGGGCTTGTTCGAGAGTACCCATATGCAATATCACTTGGAATCGAATTTAGAAACAGAACCCACACTGGCAGAGATGACCGAGGTCGCGATTCGCTCGTTGAGTCGGAACGAGAAAGGATTCTTCCTATTCGTGGAGGGGGGCCGCATCGACCACGCGCACCACGACAACCTCGTGCATTTTTCGCTCGACGAGACCCTGGAGATGGACGCGGCCGTGGCGCGCGCCGCCGAGATGCTGTCTGAGGACGACTCTCTCATCGTGGTGACATCGGACCACGCACACGTGATGACCTTCAATGGGTACTCACGACGTGGCAATGACATTCTTGGTCCCTCCAGAGACGTGGACGAGGACAATGTGCCCTACATGACGCTGTCATATACTAACGGACCTGGGTTCCGCTCACACGTGAATGATATTCGACCCGATGTAACTGCTGAGAACAGCTTCGGTAAATATTCCTAATTGGTCATATTGAGAAAAAAAATTGATTAAAAAAATTTAAAAACCTTACTGCTTAAGAAGCGAACTAAAAAGACGTAAACAAGAAGAAAATCATGCTGTGCAGCGAATACTGCACAGCATGATTTTCTTCAGCAATCGGGTTTTTTGATTTTTCGAATTAACTTTTTTATTTACAACGTTTTAGTTTTTTTTTCGTATTAGGTACATTTTAACATATAACATAGATTAGGCAGGAAAATAACAATATGGCTCCCAGAACCCACCGTTTTCTTGTTCCAATTTTAATGTAGCCAGTGAAACTCGCTGAAGTTATCAAAAAATACAATACAAATACAAATAATCTTTATTGACATATTTTTTTTTACAGCAGTTATTGAAGCCTCTGACTCCCGAACAAGGCGGACCTGTATGACAGGAGTCAGCGCCCTCCCCATTTTATATTGTCCTAATGTCAAATTCAAATTTTGATTTTGAAGGAAATCATAATAAAAAAGTTAAAAAAAAACATTTAAATAATAATCAAGGATTCAGTCAAACATAAAATAAATTCAAGACATTTCAAAAATACCAATAAAAATTATTAAAATACCTCAAATTAAAATAAAATAAAAATAAATAGTCAAAAAATATTACAGAAATATTAAATCATTATCACAACAAACAAAATGCCCGTTTTGACAGCTATAAAAATACTAAGTTATAATTAAACTTGATGCTTGCGAATGATACTCGTTGTTATAGTGTATGGGTTTCACAGTAATTAATTAGGATTATGAATTAGATTTTTCAATTTCTTACGTAGAAAGTTATCGCGGCATGTAAAATGAGAAATGACAACGGACTTCTTAGATAGTGACGACTTTAGGTTAAGATGAATCGATTGAAGTAAGAATCATCCAAACTAGACGATGAGTTTAGTCTCTAGAACGCCACATAGGAACAAACATACATAGACTGATAAACACATTACCCTCCTTCGGCAGTCGCGTAAAAAGAATGAAGATGCCGTATGTGACGTATGTGTCTCTAAAAATATTTATTTTGCAGGAGAATTAAGGTGGATGTCTCACGTGGACGCCCCACTGGACTCGGAGACGCACGGTGGCGACGACGTGGCAGTGTTTGCGCGTGGGCCGCAGCACTCTATGTTCACGGGGCTGTACGAGCAGAGCCAGCTGCCACACCTCATGGCGTACGCCGCCTGTATTGGGCCTGGCCGACATGCCTGCAGCGACAGCAATGACAACAACGGCAGCAACGCCTCACATCTTGTGCCCGGCCATGTTGCATTATTCTCCATCTTTGTTCTACTCACTTCTGTTTTTATACATGGATCATAGATATAATGATAATAATTTATACTATAATAATAATTTTTGATTAAGTGCAGATATTTATGAATGTGTATTAAAATTACGTGTAGGTACTATGCTACAAAGCTGTATATATGTAATTTCTATGATAGATATTAAAAGTTTAGTTGTAAGTTATAAATTGAGAGAGAGAGTTTAGCCATGTAGTACTCAGGTTAAGTAAGTCAGCCTAAACTAAAGTGTTTGTGTATGTGAGTTTATTCATTTGTAAACGCACCCACGATACAGAAAGAATTCCTAGTGTAGGGCAAAACCTCTTTAAAAAAATAAATAAAAAAGTGCTAATTAGCTTCGTTAATTAGATATATTGTCATAATAGATTTTTATGCATTAAATTGTAAACTGTTAGGTACCTGATAAAAAACACGGTACAATAAAACAAGATTATCGAAACATATACAGCTTTTGACTTAAAACATTTTTTTATTGGGGCTATCCCACCGCACTATTCCCAAACCACTGCAACTCCTGAAAGCCAGAATCAACAGTGGCGACTACCAGAAATGCGCCGAGGCAATGAAGCTCGACGAAGTCCCGGAGAATGAATTTAACTGTCTTGGATTCCGCAACGAAATTAATCAGAAAAGAATAACGGAGGAGTAGAAAAAATACAAAATTTCCACTTAAAACCATATCAAGCAGGAGACAGAGCAAACAAGTCCAATAGGCACTAACGGTCGTTTACAACTGGGATAAGCCCAGTTGCCTAGCACCAAGGATAAAAATTATCATTAATATTAATAAGTCCTAACTTTGGATAATGTTAGAATGTATATTTTTCACATGATCCGTATATTAAATAACTCTAGATGCAGCCTGTATATTATCCAACATAATATTGCGTTCATTCTTCCAAAGAATACACTCATAAAATATGTTGTGCAGATTGTACGTATTCGCAGTCAGATGTGCAAAGAGCTTAAAGGAAACTAATTTACTTTTAAGATTACCATTCCTGTGAGAAATTGGGCAACACAGTGATCCACCTCCATCATGGCTTTCATGCCATCCTTTTCACTCTTGACTTAAGGACTCCCAGGTTGTAGCTATCAGGAAATACAGACTCCGGCAGGAAATTCCATTCCTTAGCTGTACGCATAATGAAAGTATTTCCAAAACGTTTGGTGCATATGGGTGGGATGTCCACCATGTACCGATGACGCATCGCCGTACCTACGTCTTGTAGTCCGATGGTGGAAAGGGCTAGAAGGAATTAGTTCATGCAATTCTAACGCACACTCCCCGGAATGTAATCGATAAATCATTTTCGACCAATATCCATTCTCCCTTTCCAGTCAAAAGTGCTCGAGTCCTGCGTTCACGAGCAGTTTTCGGGATTCATTCACCGTAACAACCTTATCAGCTCTTTCCAGTCTGGGTTTAGGCCTGGGCACAGTATTAGGCATCGACCACATAGCCACTAGACGCCTAATGCTTGATCTAATACATCAAAACAATTCTGTCAACTAGCTGAGGTATGAGGGACGGGATGACTGCGCTCTGATTGGTCCCTTACCAAGGTCATACGCCCCATTAAGGGTGGGAGAGGTTTAAATAAAACCAGGAAGGTATCGATATTTTTATTAATATTATTTGGACTTATTTTTTTAAATTAATGTTACCTTTTTATTGTTAGTTATACGGCGTTTTAACATTTTAGTAATAACATAAAATGTTAAAACAAAAAAAAAACTAAATTCTAAGGGTAACTTCCTTTTTTCGGTTGTTTATTCTTAAATATAGTAATATTAAGTATGAGTAAAAAACGTAATCAAAAAAATCGTTTCACATTTAATAAAGTATTCAATTTAATGTCTTTATTTGTAAGGTTTCTAGTTCTATCGATAACATATTTGGTCATAGGATGTGGTGCATCACTAGTTTTGTTTACGAAATTATACAGGAGAAGAGATAGCGAAAAAGTTACTTTAAAAAGAAAGAGACGTAAACATGCGGTGGGTGTTTTCACCAACAAACTTGACCAGTATAATATGAACTCCGATAAATAATATCAGAAAATAAATCTAATTATGTTTATGTAACTATTAACTTATCAATGAAATATTATGCCATTTTTCCGGATTTAAGAAGCCTTTAACGCTGTCAGTCACGATATTCTATAATCCATCCTCTCACATCTTATGTTTTCTTCCGAGGCGCTGAAATGGTTCTCTTCTTGTCTTCGAGGACGTCAGCGGTCGGTTCGCGTTGACGAGAGCTTATCGAGTTGGCGTGATCTAGGTGCTGGTGTCCCACGAGGCGGTATTGTTTCTCCATGATTATTCTCTATCTTCATTAATTTTATAGCTATCTGTCTTCGGTGTTCGTATCATCTTTATGCCGATAATCTCCAGCTGTATGCGGCTGCGCGGGTAGAAGGACGCTGTAGAAGATGTAAACCGAGACTTGGATGCCATTAAAATCTGGTCTGATAGATTTGGAGTGTCTGTAAACAATTCTAAATGTCAGGCCATTGTAATAGGAAGCTCACGTATGTTGGGTAGAATGGCGGTTAGCTCTCATCGAAGATTTTGGTTGCTCTTATCTTCGATGGTAACGTCATTCCCATTAGCCCTAGCGTAAAAAATCTCGGTTTGCATCTTGATTCGACACTTGGCTGGCGTAGCCAGGTTGCTAGTGGCAGTCAAAGAGTCAACGGCACTTTGGGATACCTGTATCGTCTGAGGAACTTTTTGCCCGCAAAGACAAAGATTATGCTTGGGCAGACTTTAATATTCCCTATAATCGACTATGGTGACGTGTGTTATTTTGACTTGAGTGCGGTTCTGTTGAATAAGCTTGATAGGCTCCTCAACCAATGTATTCGGTTCATATTTAACTTGAGGAAATATGACCATGTTTTGAGCTACAGGTCTGAGCTCAAATGGATGCCCATTCGCCAGAGAAGAAGTTTGCGCACTCTAACTACGCTTTTTCCCCTACTCAACTCTCCCACCCCACCTTCTTACCTTATTCCCATTTTCAATATTTAAGTTTTTTACACGCTAGGAATCTGCGGTCCTCGAATAATCTTCTCCTAGGACACAGTCCTTCTCATACTACTGATTTTGTGCTCTCTTCCTTTCATATTCAGTCTATTCTACTCTGGAACGCGTTTCCTCTCGAAATCAGGACAGCCACCAGTCAATATGCTTTCAAGCGTAAAAGCGGGTATATTTTCAACGGGGAGAGGGGACATCCCGATAACTTCTATTCTTTATTTTATTAAAATATATATTTTTATTAAGGTATGTATTATACAAAATATATATAATATGTATGCGTATATAAAGCAACTTATTATTAGTACTTCTTTGTTTTACTTTTTTGCTTGTAACAATTTAAATAATGCACCTGCCATGTTATCTCTCCACCACCCTTTGTTGACTGGTAGAGAATGCCTAAGGCATTAAGTCCACCATTGTACCTTTGTGCATGAAATTTTAAATAAATATATAAAAAACCGACAGACTAGCAACTTGGCGCCGATGTTCAAGGCTCTGGAGCCTACACTCGACCAGTATCTCATTGCCGATGAGCCTCTTGGCCCGTTTTTCGATCGACTCTAGTGCATCCAGCTGTTACTTGGCAGAGATGAGAGCAGTACTCCAAGCATTACCGAACTTGCGCTTGATAAAAGTTGAGCAACTGTTCTGGCGTGAAGTACCGTCTCACCTTTGCAAGGATCCCCAACTTTTTGGCAGCCAGTTGAGCTTTTGCTTCAATAAATGGACCAAAATTGAGGGTCGATGTCAACGTAATACCAAGAAGGTCGAGATGGTCCGTTATCAGCACGGTTACACCACGGAAGGATGACCCGGGTAGAATTGGCTCTTTTTTGCGGAAAAAGACACGCCTGGGTCTTAGCAGCATTGAATCTGACTAGATTGGCATTGCCCCATTCGGAACTGCCTCCAAAGACAGGTTCAAGTGCTCAACCATGGCATCCAGGAGAGACCGGATCTGAGGCCTAGTAAAGCGCTCGTTGGATACGTATCTCTCAGTAACAGTGCTGTCTTCTGCATACCCAAAGGTACCGGGTTTTAGCTGATCATTCATATGCAACAATAACAATGTTGCCGAGAGTACCGACCCCAGAGACCCCAGCGTTGATATTCAGTAAGTCAGACGAGCGGCCATCAATAACCACTCGTATAGACCGGTCCCTCAGGAAGTCTGCGATCCAATCGCAAAGACCACTGGGCAGACCGAATAAAGGTAGTTTATCAATAAGGCTCTCATGCCAGACCCTGACAAAATCCTTCGAGATATCAAGGGAGACGGCAAGCGCTTCCCCGATGGCCTCACTCCAAATTTGAATGGCATACGCTAGAAGATCCCCAGTTGACCGATTTCGGCGGAAGCAATATTGGCGGTCACTGAGGATGTCGTAAGCTTCTAGGTATGCCAGGAGCTTGAAGTTGAGCATCCGTTCCATACTCTTGCAGAGGATAACGACGGGACGAGGGGACGTAACTGAGATGGGGATATAGTTTTCCGGGCCAGCCCGACTGCCCTGCTTGGGCATTGGCTGAACGTTAGCTTGCTTCCAAGCATTCGGTATATGAAAGGCGAAACAGGCGAGTCAGGATCGGAGACAGTTCAGGCGCACAAGTTCTCAGAACAATTGCCGGTATCCCGTTGGGGCCACTAGCTTTATTCACGTCAAGGTTGCGCAGCATCCTACGGACGTCCTTTTGATGGATGCGAATGTCCGACATACTCGTCTCACATCCATCAGGAGAAGGAGCGGGCCGTGCGTCACCAGGATCCAGGCGTGAGGATTCCGCAAAAATAGAGACAAACAAGTTGCTTTCTCCTCAGTGGAGTGGGCCAGCGTTCCGTCGGGTTTCAGCTGGTGATAGTGAATGCCGGTAGAAGTTCGATTAGAACGACTTAACCACGGATAAGAATGCTTTACTACCGGCTGGATAGGAAGAAAGTTTGGTCCCAATACGGCTCATGTGGTCAAACCGAGCCCTTCGCAATACCCTCTTGCAGGACTTAGCAGCCATATTGAAGGCTCTCTTCCACTGGCTCACGTCGTTAGCTTTGCGCGTCCGAGCGCCGACCCATGCCAGGTACGCCTCATGTTTAAGCGTGTTGGCGCGATTGCACTCAGCACCAAACCATGGCTGGTTAACGCTAGACATTGCTACGTCAGAGAACTGAATATTCATCCGTTCCCTAAAGCAACACATTCGTCACAGCGTCTGCGCACGACGTAGGATCAGCCGAAGAAGAGCAAATGGGATGCCAAGGATAAAATGCGAAGAAAGAACGCATCCCATCCCAATCTGCTGACCTGTACCACCAATCCCACCGAGTGCCTCTTGGGCTGGGATCGGGCGGGGAGAAGACGGATACCGACTTCACCAGACAATGGTAGGAGCTACCCAAAGGTGAAAATACAGACACAGAGTAGCGGTCTGGATCTGTTGTCAGCAGAAGGTCCAGGTAATTGGCAGTGTGCGGATCAACATCCGGCACCCTCGTTGCTTGTTGGACCAGCTGGGCGAGATTTAACGCAATCGCAAGCGTTTGCGTCTCTCGCTCAGCATGAGCACTGGTATGAGAAGACCCATTCATTGAGGCAAAAGCTCAACTGGCTGGCAAAAAGTTGTAGATCCTTGCAAAGGTGAGACGGTACTTCACGCCAGAACAGTTGCTCTACTTGTATCAAGCGCAAGTTCGGTCATGCATGGAGTACTGCTCTCATCTCTGGGATGGATCTGCCAAGTACCAGCTGGATGCACTAGAGTCGATCGATAAACGGGCAAAGACGCTCATCGGCAATGAGATACTGGTCGAGTCTAGGGTTAAAATTTCCATTATGGGCCGTTGATTTTTGACGCGGAGTAGAGGTTTGGCCCTAAGATCCCGAGCTCGCTTCGCTCGCTCTTGGACTAATTCACATTTTTTTATCTTACTAATTCTATTTTAGTAAAATCTTCTTATACTCGTATATAAAATTCTCGTGTCACAATGTTAGTTACCTTACTCCTCCCAAACGGCTTTACTGATTTTTACCAAATTTTATATGCATATTCAGTAGGTCTGAGAATCGGCTACTATCTATTTTTCATACCCCTAAGTGATAAGGGTTGTTCACCCTCAACATTTTTTTTTTTGACTAAATTTTTTGTTTTTATTTTTCTGTAATGTGGCATTAAAAATATATATCACCCTAAATTTTTACCCTTTTATCACCAACCCCTATTTTTTAATAGCCATTTTAGTAATTTAATCATTTTTCATCCCGCTCGATAACTGATCAATTATCGTCTCTTAAATAATATAATGCAGGATAATGGGTAGGGTAGGTAGGGTAGGGTAGATAGGGTAGGGTAGGTAGGGTTGAGTAGGTAGGGCAGGGTAGGTAGGGTAGGGTAGATAGGGTAGGGTAGGTAGGGTAGGGTAGGTAGGGTAGGGTAGGTAGGGTAGGTAGGGTAGGGTAGGTAGGGTAGGGTAGGTAGGGTAGGGTAGGTAGGGTAGGTTAGATAGGCTAGGGTAGGTAAGGTAAGGTAGACAGGATATGGTAGGTAGGGTAGGGTAGGTAGGGTAGGTAGGTAGGTAGCCAATTGACGGGAGCGAAGCCCCGGGGGTCAGCTAGTATATATCTAATATCTCGATAACCATGGGGTTCCATGGGTATATGGTATAGTGGGATAGCCCCATTTTCAGATTTTTTTATTCTAACTTGAAAACTTTAACCATGGATACTCGTATGTCCATAACCATGGGGCTCCGAGTTGTGGGGATGGTACAGGGGGGTAGCCAAACCTCAACCCCTCCCCTCCACCCTCCCCGCGCCAAAAATCAACGGCCCATAAAGGAAATTTTATATGATTCTAGGCTCCAGAGCCTTGAATAACGGCGCCGACACTTGCCTACTACTACAAACCGATCTTTTATTTTGTTGATCATCATCGCAGCGAGATTACTGAAGATCATTGGACGTGTTTCACGATAGCTGTTATCGGTAAGATAATAATATTGAGTGTTATGTCACGCGACGCGGATGGATGCTGCGCGCTCACACGCGTCATACTTCCGCCACACTTGCACCATGTCGCGCGCAACTCTCGGCCGTGTCGCGGCCGCGCTACTGCTGCTGGCGCTGGCGCAGCCCTCGCACGGTACTTACTACTGCCAATGAGCTCACAATGTTGCGACTGATCTCAGCTAATAAATATTCACTGTTATTATTTGTCATCAGAGCGAGATGTGTACCACAAGTTATCCCGAGGCATGGCGACTCTCTCCAGTGTTCCGGAGCGGGAGCTGGATGCGCAGTATTGGGTAGAGGAGGCGCAGGCAGCCATCGACGAGCGCCTGGCGCGGCCCCCGCGCGTGCAGAAGGCGCGCAACGTGGTGATGTTCCTGGGTGACGGCATGTCCGTGCCCACGCTGGCGGCAGCGCGCACTCTGCTTGGCCAGCGCCGAGGCGACACCGGCGAGGAGGCACAGCTCGCTTTTGAAAATTTTCCTACCGTTGGACTCGCTAAGGTTCATATTAATCAAGTTATTGCTTGTGATTTTTTTTAGTTTATATTGTTACGATCATATTTTTTGGTTCAGTGGCGGTCGCCATTTCATAAAACTGCACAATTTATTTTTATTCATGCGCTTCGTGAAACGAAAGATATAGTGGGGTGTGTTTTGATGTTGCGTTCATACTTGCGCAGACATACTGCGTGGACGCGCAGGTGGCGGACTCGGCGTGCTCGGCCACGGCGTACTTGTGCGGTGCCAAGGGCAACATCGCCACCATCGGCGTGAGCGGACGCGTACCGCGCGCGCACTGCTCCGCCGCCGCCGACCCCGCGCACCACGTGCACTCCATCGCCGAGTGGGCGCTGGCAGACGGCCGGGACGCCGGTGAGTGTCCACACTGTCACTAGTCACTGCAAATTGTTCACTGGCACGCGAGTCGCTAAACGCTATTGGTTTTGCAGGCATCGTGACGACGACGCGCGTTACACACGCTTCGCCGGCGGGTGCGTACGCGCACACGGCGGAGCGCGACTGGGAAAGTGACGCGGACGTGGCGCGCGACTGCGGTGACGCACGTGCGGGCGTGCAGCACGACATCGCGCTGCAGCTCGTGCACTCGCACCCCGGGGACAAGTTTAAGGTACGTCACCACATGCCACAAAGAATAGCCATTTTTAGGGTTCTGGTGTTAGCTTAGCTCAGAGACTTAGTACTAGAAAGCTATAATTTGGGATGGATACACATATTAATCACGCCGAAAAGGTGGTAATACAAAAAAAGAAACGATAAAAAATATGCTAATCCTACTCCGCTCAGCATGTTTATGAGTTGGTTCTGCATTTTTTGTTCTCGCTCGATAAAGTTACTGCCACTTAGTACGTCATCAACATACATTTCATTAGTAATGACGTTAGCTGCTAACAGATATTTCTCTGCGTCATGGTTTGCTAGTTGCGTTAGCGTCCGAAGTGGTTGGTTGGTTTCATATGGCACTGTGCATAGCTTGTACTCCTCTCCATTTCTTGATCTTCTTCGTGCACTAAGATCATGCGATACATTTACTCACAGTCTGTTGTAAAGACATACTTGTATCGCCGCCATCCCATAAGTAATGGCAGTAAATCTTGATGAAGGTTAAGGCCACACTCCATCAAGTCATTCAGGCTGTAACCTATGTCAGTCTTCTGAGAAGCGTTGAAAACCACTCTTAATTTAGTTGTCAATGAGTCCTGTTTAAGGACTTCATAGTGAGGTAAGTAACATGACGGGTTGAAGTCGGGCTTACTTTCTTTCATGTGTCCCATTTCCAGGTACTCTTGCATAACTACTTAGCTGATACAGAAGCCTCCATTGAAAAGAATCCTAAACGCTTTTTGAGCTTTGTGAAGCAGCGATCTTAGTCCAATGCAATGCCCAGTTTCCTTAAGTATGGTGATGTCACGATTTGTTCTCCCGAGTCTATTTGTAACGCATTATCTTCCCACTTTTATTCTACTTTTCTTGATCATAACAAAGATGTCCCTCCTATTCATTGTCCTCCCCAAACTGTTACAAATCCCAACATATCTTCAGATATTCACTCAATTGAGATTAACCTTAAAGTTATAGTCAAGCTTATTAGTGAAATGGATCCATTTAAATCTGCTGGTCCGGACTACCAATCATCTAAATTTCTGATTGGGTGTGCTAAAACCATAGCCTTGCCAGTATCTCTATTGTTTAAAAAATCGCTCTCTTCATGTTCTGTTCCCCAAATCTGGAAATCTGCCTTTATAACTCCGGTGCACAAAAAAGGGCACAAAAACGAAATAATTTATTACAGACTTATTTCCAAATTGTGCATATTAGCTAAAGTTTTTGAGAGGGTGGTCTACAACCAAGTTTACGCAGCGTTGAGTCAGTACTTTAGCCCTTCTCAGCACGGATTTCTTAAGGGCCATTCAACGGTATCTAATCTGGCTTTGCTCAATGACTTTCTAAAGGATAGTATGTACAATAGGGCACAGGTCGATGTCGTTTACAACGATTACAGTAAGGCGTTTGATAGAATCGACCATAATATTCTTAAATCAAAACTTTTTAACAACGGTATTAGACGGGATCTTCTTCGTTGGTTCATTTCATACCTTGAAAACAGATCTCAAGCTGTTGTTATCAGAAACTACATATCGAGCTGGGTTTCAGTTCCCAGTGGTGTTCCCCAAGGTTCCTTCCTTTTTGTCATTTGTGTAAGCGACTTCGATTCGTGTTTCCACAACTCAATTTTACTCTATTTTGCTGATGATATGAAGATATTTTCTTCAATGTCATCAGTTGACGATATGAATGCTCTCCAATCTGACCTGGCGCGGCTGGATGATTATTGCATGATTAACAAACTCAATTTGAATCCTGTTAAATGCTCAGTTATCTCCTTTAGCAGAAAACGGGTCCCTCTCCCTACAACTTATAAATTTAAATGGCAGCTATTGCAGAGATGCGATGGTGTACGTGACCTAGGTGTATATCATGATTCTATACTTTTATTCAACGTGCTCATTGAGCAAATAGTAGCCAAAGCTTCGAGGTCACTGGGTTGTGTTATGAGACTCGTAGGGTGTTTCAAGAGGGCCAAAACCCTTAAGATTCTTTATTGTTCATTTGTGATAAATCACCTAGAATATTCATCACAAATTTGGAACCCTTGTTATGGCAAATACTTTGATCGTATTGAAAATATACAAAAAAGATTTATTCGCTTTCTATGTTTTATACTGTACCATTCTGATAATTACTTAAATCTTTGCAAGAAATTTCATTTGCAACCACTTATATATCGCCGTCGACTTTTTTTTTATTATTTCTAACGAGATTGATTGTCCTGATCGCCTGCATAAACTGCGCTTCAATGTCCCCAGGAGATCGGTTAAATTTAATCCGCCTATCTCCATTTCTTTTTCTTATTCTAACTACAGGAAAGATTCATACATGGTGCGAGCGAGTAAGGATTTTAATATTTTTTGTAAAGAGACTCATTTGACCCATTTACCACTAAAACCTATTCGGTACGCACTCGGTTGAATGCTGACTTTTTTTAAAGTTTTTAGTTCTTATTGTTCTTTATTTAATCATATAAATCGTGCTTGTTAGTGATCCTAAGTTTTTTACTACTTTTTCTGTTTCTATCCGTGAGAACCTGTAATTGGCTCTATGTCTCATATATATTGTTATCCATCTGTTATAGCTGT
The DNA here is from genome assembly GCA_947562075.1 of Orthosia gracilis. NCBI lineage: Eukaryota > Metazoa > Arthropoda > Insecta > Lepidoptera > Noctuidae > Orthosia > Orthosia gracilis. Next base: position 15,437,103 of record OX387276.1, read on the forward strand.
TGGTTCTCCTAGTATTAAATAAATAAATTTGATGTAGTTTTCTGACAGTTTGTCATCCCTGCATAAACTCCTTTCAAATTTTAAATAATTATTTTGTTCTTTATTCATCACATTTCTTATTTAGTATATTTTTTTTTTTTTATAAAACAATTAAAAAAAAAACATTTAAAATTATAAAAATTAAATAAATTTGATGTAGTTTTCTGACAGTTTGTCATCCCTACATAATCTCCTTTCTAGTTTTAAATAATTATTTTGTTCCTTGTTCATCACATTTCTTATTTAGTATAATTTTAAATATTTTTATAAAACAATAAAAAAAAGCATGTAAAAATATAAAAAATAGTGGCCTACCGGTATCGGGAACGGGGTCCAAGCTACCGGCGATCAGGGCTCCAGAGAGAGGAACCTTCTAACAATACGAGCCGTGTCCAGCAGTACTGCTTTCTGGATCAGGCCCCTGACCCAGCCGCCTAACGAGAGCCTCCTAAGGTGTTGGTCGAGGCTCGTGGCTATTAAGCCATTGGCCGAAACGACTATCGGTACAATGATTGCTGTGTCCACATTAATTATTTTTACTATTCATTTCTAATTTTCCTAGTAGCTGATCATATTTAGGCTTCATTGGCAAACGAACTGTATATTTTCCATTTTTCAAAAGTTTTGTTGTTGCAGTTAAGAACTCTTCGCAATATCTCGTACATCCATCCATATCCGCTACATCGTTTAACTGCATGCATCTCCACTGATGTCTTTAACTTTCCAGTATTTTGACAAGTCATCCACTTGGTTTATCACCACCATCCAGTTGAATGTCTTGTTGATATTGTCTGACAGAATCCACCCCAAGCGAGTCTGTTGAGCTATGGGTTCATTAGTCTCTCCCTTAGAATATAACAGAATAGAATGCATTTATTTGTCGGAATATGGTACAAAGCTGTTATGTGAATTATGTAAACGATCATAATATTCTGCCGTTTCCGGCCTACAAATATGGTTTGTAAAATTATGAGTCATCATTACATTAAAATTAGTTATTAATCATTAGAATTAGAATAACAAATAATTTAATAAATTTAACAATATCAGTAAATTAGATTAATTATATAAGTCAAAATTCTATGAAGTCAAGGAGATAAAATATTTTTTATAGGCAATAATGTCAAATATTTAGGTAAATTTTTCATTTATAAAATCTTCAGCCGAATATTATCATTTGCATAAAAGGAAGTTAAATAATTTAAATTTAAATATTCTGAGGCTGAGAGTTTTGAAGCCATCAGGTAATTTGTTATAAACAGTAATGGACATGCAGTATACATCATTAGAAAACAACTTAATTCTACGCAAAGGAACATCAAGCAAATGCACTTTGCGGCTGGGTCTGGATACAATATCGTTATGCAAGTCAAATTCATTTCTGTTTTAAAGATACATTTTCGAAATTTGTATCTTGTGGAATATTATGATCGTTTACATAATTCACATAACAGCTTTGTACCATATTCTGACAAATAAATGCATTCTATTCTGTTATATTCTAAGGGAGAGACTAATGAACCCATAGCTCAATAGACTCGTTTGGTGTGGATTCTGTCAGACAATGTCAAAAAGACATTCAACTGGATGGTGGTGATAAACCAAGTGGATGACTTGTGAAAATACTAGGAAGTGGAAGACATCAGTGGAGATGCATGATTGTAGATAATTTTGTCTGCATCTCCTTCCTCATTTCTAATAATATTTTCTCTAGTTGACCCATCTTTGTTTTAAAAGTAACACCCTGTACTGGTGTTTTGTGTTCTTTATATCAATATAATATAATTGAGATAGCTAGCCAGTAATTTTAGTCCCACTTTTTAGGAAGGTTACTTCTAGCTGGCAACCCTTTTGTTACACAGGTGTCAAATGTCAGTGTCTCAGTATTGGAATGACAGCTGTAATTTGCAATTGACAGAAGTACAGGAATCCCACGGTGGGTACTTGAAAAACTTGTTTAATGAATATAAAATAATACTGTACTTGCGGTTGTATTTTCTCAAAAAATCAGCTGTGTTCCACGTAGATATTAGTATCAGGGCTTGCTGTGATATTGATTAGCAGACTGCAGTAAAGTGTCAAGAGTTTTCAACACGAATTTAACACTTTTGCGTAAAATGTAACTCGGACCGCAACGAAATCAATGTCAGTATTATTAGTGTTACCACTGCACAGATTTCAGCCTAACACACGATTAAACCATGGAGGGTTGATGTTAAAGAAGTAAGTAAAAAATGAACGATCTTACTTGAAGCACAGGAACTATCCCTTTACGCTGTTGCAACGTGTCGCTCCCCAACCTGGATAACTGCTACTGCTTATGCACGGCAACACTCGATCAATGTATGGTACTTGCAATAATCGGAGTGTATGGTACTTGCAATAATCGGAGTGTATGGTACTTGCAATAATCGGAGTGTATGGTACTTGCAATAATTTCAAGATCCAAAACAAAAATAAGGTAGAGTGCAAAATGCAAATACACCTTAACAGTAATTATTGTCAATGTAAATGTCAGTGATATTTAAAATTGTCAATGAGTGCCAACGAACCGGAATGTAGAAATAAAAAAACTTTTTTAGTCGGTGTCTTTGGTAGGTTTAGTCGGTATGTGAAAAGAATTTTTCAAATCGGTCCACAATTGACGGAGATATCGGTGAACATAAACAAAAAACAAAAAAAAAACAAAGTCGAACGTAGAACCTCCTCCTTTTTGGAAAGTCAGTTAAAAATGCAAGTTGTCCAATCCAAACCGCGTCTATTAGAACATTAAATTAAACATTGGCTCATATAACACAGGATTTTCTTAGCATCGGGGCCATATTCACAAGATTGAGCAGAATAAATCATAATATTCTATTAATGTAACATGAAAATATGTATTTCTACTAATTGCCAGAAAAAAAACATTGGTACGAAATGCATCATCAATGCTCTACTTGCTGGTGCTGCATGATTGTCATAATATCTAATGTAGGTTTCTTTTTTGAGAATTCACTATTGCTTCCTTGAAGAAAATTTTTCATTTCCATGGGCAGAAGCAGTTTAAAAAATTTGTTTAGGTACCTACTCATTTCCGTTATACACATAACATATTCGAATTCTTCCATTTCACCAGAACAAAAGGTATGTCAGCTGCTACGCAAATATTGTCTTACTAATACTATAAATGTGAAAGTTTGGATGGATGTGTGTGTGGAGGATGTGTGTTACTCAATGACGCTACAACGGCTGAAAGGATCTGGATGAAATTATGCACAGACTTATATTATAGTCTGGAAAAGCACAAAGGCTACTTTACATCCCGTTATAATGTTCCTTATCTATTGCTTGGTTGGACAACGGGAAGTAAGTCTAATCATGAAAATCAAAATTACGAATACAGATATTAAAAAAAAAACTTTATTCAGGTAATTTTAGGAGGCGGGCGTCGAGAGTTTTTGCCAAATATTACGATTGACGAAGAAGGCACAAGAGGCAGAAGAATAGATGGAAGAAATCTGATCGAAGAGTGGCAAGAGAACAAAAAGGCACGCAACGTGAGCTACCAGTACGTGTGGAACCGCGATCAGCTGATGGTGGCCGCGGAGGAGCAGCCCGAGTACCTGCTGGGCTTGTTCGAGGGCAGCCACATGCAGTACCACCAGCAGGCCGATCCGCGCACCGAGCCTACGCTCGCTGAGCTAACGGAGGTGGCCATCCGCTCGCTCAGCCGCAACGATAAGGGCTTCTTCCTGTTCGTGGAGGGTGGCCGCATCGACCACGCGCACCACGACAACCTGGTGCAGCTGTCGCTGGACGAAGCCATCCAGCTGAGCGAGGCGGTGGCGCACGCCGCTGAGATGCTGGACGAAGAGGACTCGCTGCTGCTGGTGACGTCGGACCACGCGCACGTCATGAGCATCAGCGGCTACTCGCGGCGCGGCGCCGACATCATCGGGCCGTCCAACGACGTGGGCGCCGACGGCGTACCCTACATGACGCTGTCGTACGCCAACGGGCCCGGCTACCGCGAGCACAGCGCCGGCCGCGAGGACCTCACGCAGCACGACTACCGTGAGTGTTGCATTCTTGTATGCTGAGCTTGTTTTGATTCTTTCTTCAATTGACCTTTGTAACTTGCAGACGACGTGAGCTTCGCGTTTCCATCGAGCGTGCCGCTGGAGTCGGAAACGCACGGCGGCGACGACGTAGCGGTGTTCGCGCGCGGGCCGCAGCACTCCATGTTCACGGGGCTGTACGAGCAGAGCCATCTGCCACACCTCATGGCGTACGCCGCCTGCTTCGGGCCTGGCCGACAGGCTTGTCAAGACTAATCTAACAGATTACTTTTATCGCTAAAAGATCACTTATCTAATAACTCAGATTTTTGGAAACCATACTATGTAACCACGTTTTGATGAATAACGCAAAGTATACTCATACATAATAAAAAAAGTATTTTGTTTTTTTACCGTTATGAGCCATAGCCTAGGGGAAATACCTCATATACAGGATGTCCCAGAAATCGACGTCAAGCCGTAAATGGGTGATAGACCAAGTTATAACAGTTCTCAGAAAAATACGAAAAAAAATCTATCTCATGTTTTTAAAAAATTATGTTCACTTTAAAATTTACTAAAAAAATCAATCCCTGTAATGGTTCTTTAACTCCAATTGCTACAAATCCCATAATTTATCTTTTTTTTTTATTATTATGTAATCTTGAATAATGCTTGTGTAGATTTTTGCCTAAAATTTAAAGCCAACTCCTCCTACTTAGAAGAAAATTAAACTTTTTCAAAACCAAATTATTCAAATTTACTGTTTCGCCCAACTTTAACTAACTGTACTGAAAAAAAAATGTACTACGCTAGTTTGGCAAGTACCATGAAAAATTGGCGCATTTAATAAGGATTCAAAAATGGTGTAACACTTGCTAGATTACTTTTTCAATAATTGGTCAAATTTTTTTTTGTAAATAGCCTCTGTTTTTACACAAAATGTCCATACTTCCTTAAAATGACTTTAGCTTACCTAAAGCTTTGCTAAACTCCGTTTCTAGTTCGATAGAGACGTTACGTAATTTAAGAGCAAAGTTATGATAGTGACTGAACCTTTTTACTTTAAGTCAGGACCAGTTTTCTCATCTTAGAAAAAAAAAACAAATTATCAGATTTAATTTTTTTTATTACAATAATTGCCGTCGAAGGAAGGCAGTTTGAACATTTATTGTAATAAAAAAAAATTAAATCTGATAATTTGTTTTTTTTTCTAAGATGAGAAAACTACGCCACTATCACCCATTTACGGCTTGACGTCGATTTCTGGGACACCCTGTATACTATCAGATGGTGTAAATACAGCTTGTGTTTTTTTCTCCAAAATCAACGGGTTTGACTCCTGACTAGGAATATTGATTTTACAAAAATCCAATGATGCAGGTAGAGTTATAATTAAAATCGAGCCCGAGATTTCTCTGTGTTTTTCGCTCTTCCACAATTTTTTGGATTTGGCCATTCACGCCCACGTATCACTCTAATACGTATTAATTTAATTATTTATAAGATACTCGACACAGTACCTGGTGCTTTCTATCCCCTTAAGGACTGGGTCTGACTCAGAGGCGTGAGGCAAGAGGTTACATATAGAGTACCTATTAATCATAATTATTAAAAAAAACATACAGTCGAATTGAGAAACTTTTTTTTTTTAATGGTGGTAGGCTTGCGCTAGACCATTATCTCACCTGATGCTAAGCGATGATGTGGTCGACGATGAAGCACGCTTGCCTAGAAGAAACCTATTCACTCTTGACTTGAAGACTCCCAGGTTGTAGCTATCAGGAAATACAGACTCCGGCAGGGAACCTCATCGAACCTCCTCCATTTTGAAGTCGGTAGAAAAAGGTTTTTGCTCACGGTTGCAAGTTATAGTTCTTAGAAGAACAATCTGAGAGAGTTTGGCGGCAGTCGATCTATCAACGCCATGCAGCGCCGCTCGACCGTCGACCAGTGTTGCACAAGAATGCTGCGCGATACATCACCCACCAACAAATAAACTAAAGAATCAAACAATGCAGCTGAGGGGTGGCGGGGGTTAGGGGCTGTTGCGCTGATGAGTCACGGCGAGCTGCTGGATCTTGCCGCGATTGGGCTTCTAGTATGAATGTAAATTGAAGAAATACGTAATGTATCAGCTAGTGACTGCTGTTGTATAGCAGCAGTCACATTATTTATTTATTTATTTATATATACTTTATTGTACACCAAGATAATAAAAACAATACATACAGAAACCTTAAAATAGACACAAACATACAACAGGCGGCCTTATCGCGTTCTGCGATCTCTTCCAGGCAACCCAGAATGGAAATAGATAGCCTGGACATGATAAGGGGTTGCACTTGGTGCAATTTTAAAATTAAATAATAATTTAAAAACAAGAAGCACAAAATGTAAAATACTAAAATATATACATAAATACATACATACATATAAATATACAGGCAAGAAAACATTATGCTATAGTTGTAACTGTAAAAGACATTGAGCTAGAGGCGGGCCGCGAGTACTGGTGCGCTGTGGCCTGTGCTCTGCTGTGCCGCACAGTGGACAGAATGCAATCAAATACAAGCCGCGATCGACGACTGCCGAAAGTACACAAACTTTGCCAATTACACAAATTGCTCGTCGCTCATTACGACGGGCCCCGCGGGCAGCTCCCTCCTCCCCAACTGCTCGCCCCTCCCTCGCCCCGCGCGACGCATCAGTATTCATTAAAAGCGCAATTAGTGGAGTGCATAGCGCGAGCCCCTCGCGAAAGCGCGCCGCTCCTCTCAAAGTGAAACATTACGAAAATGTCATTCGTCAAAATTTCCCCGAAGACTGTGGGTCCGGGCGAGCTATCCTCCCCGCGCCCCGCATACAATGCGCCCCGGGCCGGTCCCGCGCGGGGCGCGCTCCGGCAGTGGCGCTCGTCCGCCCTGGCAGCTCGCGCGCCCCGCCCGGCGCTCCCGACCGCGGCTCGCGTCACAAACTTTCGCGCGAACTTGTTTGGTGTCGCGCGCTCGTCTCGTGCCGGCCCCTCTGTCCCACTGTGCCAATGTGCAGCACGCGGAGTGAGTCCCGCTGATTGGAAGAAGTGCAACTCGTTCTAGTGATAGTGAACGTCCGTGATACGTAACGTGATAGTGAGTTTTGGAACAGTCCCGAGGAATAATTTGTGCCAGGTAAAAAACATTTATTTATTGAAAATCATAATTTAAACGTTGCTTATTAAATATGTATGTGCTTACTGTGATCCTAATCATTATCATTTAATATCGCCGAACTAATTCTCTCCCACAAGCTCGCGCTTTTATCAGTTAATGGCGCCCACCGTGGGACTGCTTTTTAGCGGTTGTTAACTACATAGCAAGTTTGTTTATTTAATTCGTTTGACGTGTTTCGTCAAACGAATTAAATAAACAAACTTACGCATTGACCGGTGAAAGCTATAGAATATCTTAGGGTTAATTTAAATTAAATATTTTTAGTTTGCTAGGTGTGTACAGTGAACCTAAGTACGAGTACGTCATAGGATATTCCTAGAGCTTCCTGAAGAAACTTTGTTTACTCAATAATCTTTATAAAAACGATCAGAATTTATTACTCAATCAGACCAGAACGGCTGAAAGGATCTGGATGAAATTTGGCAAAGAGATATATTATAATCTGGAAGAGCACATAATGTACTTTACTAATTTTATCCCAGTAGTATGTTTCTATGCGAAATTTCCGAAATCGGGGCTGGCAAAAGCTAGTACTACAAAATGAGTCATTAGTAAAGTATCGCATTAGTCATGTCCTTGAAATGATTACTGAAAAAGTAGAAAATATTGATGACGTCAAGAATTGTTATGATAAGATGAGTAGTTTGTGTGGTGGTAGGTTCCACTCATACGGCATCGGCACAGGCGCGAGCGCCGGCGGCGGCGGCCGGTGTCGCATGTCGGCGGGAGGCTGCGACACCTCGCGAGCTGACGACGCGCGGGAACAGCTGCTCATGCATATTATCACCGATCGGTATGACCCAATATACGAGTATGAGTTGACTTTTCTCTTACGAAAACACAAGGCACAATCCGCTTGATGTTTGATAGCTTCTTGCCAATGGTAAGCTTGCAGCTTCCTCTGCGGGAATTCATATCATAATCAGAGAGTACTATATCTAAATCGTGTCACCGCACTCTGTGAAACCTCACAATGATGTTATGAAGTTATCTGAACCGATTAGGCGGTTAGTGATATGTATTTAAAATGTCCCTTTCTGGATATGACTAATTCTGCATGGCCACTTCTTGTAAGTAAGTAAAGCCCGCTTCTGTTTTTGACCATTTCGTTTAATGACTACAAGTACAGTGTGAACAAAAAATACAAGAGATACGAGGGCAGTTTGATAAAACCGTGACTTTTTGAAAAAAAATATAGTTTTCGGCAAAGAAGCATGTTTTTTTTTCCAACACAGTCTTTTAGCTCAATTCATTCAATCCACCATTAAAAAAAATATTACTTTCAAATAATAGCAATTTTAAGGCCCTCAAAATAGGCGTTTGTCTCAGTGATGACCTTTTCATTCGAGCCAAATCTTCTTCCATCCAACAATTTTTTCAGGTTTGGAAACAGTAAATAGTCACAGGGGGCCAAATCTGGTGAAAATGCGGCATGAGAAAGCAGTTCGTAGCCTAGTTTATGGACTTTGCCTTGGTGACTACACACGTATGCATACGTGCATTGTTTTGATGGATAAGCACTTTTTCTTTACCAAATGCGGTCGTTTTTGCTTCAAATCAATATCAAATCTGTCCAAAGCTCTGAATAATATTCGCTGGTGATTGTAAAACAATCCCCTTTTAAAGTTAGTCGATATAAATCACACCGCGCGAATCTCAGAAAACTGTGGCCATGTCCTTTTTGGTCGATAGACCCAATTTTGCCTTCTTCGGGCACTCGTAGAAAATCACTGTCTTGATTGTTCCTTGGTCTCTTGGATCCATGTGTCGTCCACGGTTACGAAACGGCGATGAAACTCGTTCAAATTACGGCTAAACATCTCCAAACACTCCTCCAAAGTGGTCACACGGTTGCGCTTATAGTCGAGTGTGAGCAATCGCGGCACCCATCGCACGGAAAGCTTTTTTGTCCAAATTTGATGACCTCTTTTGGGCGATTTGAACGTTCGGCGTCATTTGTGCTGGTACGACCACAACGGAACTAAGTAAACCACTTTTAAACCAGTGAAATTGATGGTGCAGAGTCCCCGTAATGTTTATCAAGCCTGTCCTTGGTTTCGATGATGACATTTCATTTTAATCAGCACCCGAAATTCACATTTTCCCATTTTCGTGAAAATTCCCGCGGTTGCCTGCTTTAAATGGCTGGCAAACACAAGCCCAATAACGTAGCTATCTCATATTTTTACAGTAGCCTATTAAAGGATGGTAGTTGATAGAGTAGTATTGACATAAAAAATACTGCGCGAGAAAATATAAAAGTCACGGACTTAAAAAAGGGCCCTCTTATCAGACTAATTTATATTGCCGAACACGAGGACGGGAACTGACAGATCTGCTTCAACTATACATTGGTGATTACCATTGCCAGAGGACAAAGAAAAAATATTTATAGTTAAAGTCCTCACTATAATTTTTCAGTTAGAGTAAATGGCTCAATGACTAAAAAAGCTAGCCATGGAACCAAAGCTTTCGTGTGAGCTGGGCTGGTTAGTTCTCAGCGCCGCCACGTTGGCCAGTGGTCCTATGGCGCTCCCTGTGATGTTTGCCTCTGATGCCTTAGAGGACCATCGCACGTGAGTGTAACAAAACTCAATAGTGTAATACTGCTCTTTGTGAGCAGAGCTGGTTAGTTTTCAGCGCCGCCACGTCGGCCAGTGGCGCTGCGGCGCTACGGCGCTCCCTGTGAAGTGTAAACCTCTGATATCTTAGAGGAGGCCTTCGCACGTGAGTGTAACAAAACTCAATAGTGATAATATATATTGCTCTGTCAATATTGTACCAATTACTTTTTTTTAGTCACTGCTTCATCAATATTTTTATTGGTATTTGTTAACTGTGTAGAACCGGTAATAAATAAATTAATACAGTATTTTACTCAAGAGATATTTGTAACCTCTTCGATTAATATAAACTGTAGTGAGAAAAATACTGTTTACACCCAACACCACTATAACTGTCTTGGAACAAACGGCAATAGACTTTGGTTTTTTTTTTTATTGGGTATATCCCACCGCACTATTCCCAAACCACTGCAACTCCTGAAAGCAAGAATCAACAGTGGCGACCACCAGAAAAGCGCCGAGGCAATGAAGCTCGACGAAGTCCCGGAGAATGAATTTAACTGTCTTGGATCCCGCAACGAAATTAATCAGAAAAGAATAATGGAGGAGTAGGAAAAAATACCAATTTCCACTTCCCTCCATATCAAGCAGGAGACAGAACAAACAAGACCAATAGGCACAGAGGGTCGTCTACAACTGGGTTAAGCCCTGTTGCCTAGCACCACGGATAAAATAAGCATTAACATTAATGGGTCCTAACATTGTGAGCTGATATTTGATTCCAATAATAGGTATGGAAAAAACGCTTGAACGCACGGAAATTTGTTCTAGTTTCCACTAGGTCCGTATAGTAAACAGCTCCTGATACAGCCTGTACATTATTTAAAATAGTATTGCGTTCATTCTGCCAAAGAACACACTTCCATAAGATATGATGTGTAGATTGTACATATTCCCAGTCAGATGTAGAACACTGACATAAAGGCGAGGCAAAAAGCTTGAAGGAAAATAATTTACTTTTAAGGTTACCATGCCCTGTGAGAAATTGGGAAACACAGTGGTCCAGCTCCATCCACGTGCTGGCCAGCCGCACGCGAACGGATGGAAAGAATTGGTCGAGGTGTCGGCCTTTGATGGAATTATTCCACCTACATTGCCATTCGGATAAAAGTTCCTCCCAGACGTCAATATGTGGTTTAAATAATCTAGAGATTTTCTCACGATCACTCCGCATTAAAAAGACCGCGTCCATGGTCTCTTGTGCGGAATAGTACATTGCAGCACGTCGCTGCACTTCAAGGTCGACCGGAAGTACGCCAGCAAGCACCGGTAAGGCCTCAGTACTAACCGTCCTGTATGCTTTGCATAAGAATATCAAAGTCGTTTGACTTTGCTGCTGATTCTGAAGTAATTTTTGTCGTACCGTATATATATATATATATCGTATTGTGGCCCTATCAGCCCCATAGCAGATACAGCCCAAGTAAGTAGCCCCATAAATAGTCTTTAAAGTAAAATAAGACAGACCCCACGTAGATTTAGATATTCTCGTTAAGGCATAGAAGTTCTTTTTTGCTTTTTCACCGACTATTCTAATCTATATCTATACATATATATAAAATTGGAGTGTCTGTTTGTAATATTGAAATAACCGTTTTTTACTACATGTATATGAATATATATACGGTACATACACCAAAATAACATTTCTTAAAATTTTTGTCTGTCTGTTTGTTCCGGCTAATCTCTGAAATGGCTGACCGATTTTGATGGGACTTTTACTGGCAGGTAGCTGATGTAATAAGGAGTAACTTAGGCTACGTTTATTTTAGAAAAAATCTTTTATTTTAGAAATTTGTTAGGCGGAACGAAGTTCGCTGGGTCAGCTAGTATGATCTATAAATGCAAAATTCCTCTCTAACAGCAGACCAAGATAGAACACGGACTGCTTCCTTTTTACTGGAACGTTATTAAATTTAATAGTAGGGCACGATCTAAGATTACCTTTCATAATGAGTTGATAAGTTTTGTGCGGAGCAAAGGTCAGGCGGTTTCGATCGCCCCACTGAGATATTATTCGTAGGCATGTGTCAGTCAAGTTCTCGAGTCCAGCCCGAGTACTCGATTGGATGAGCAGAAGACCATCATCCGCGTAACCGGTTAATGAACAGCCGCTTGGAAGCGGAATCGCGAGGAAATCATCAAAGCCTAAGTTACATAAAGGCGGACCAATTGGGCGCACGGTTGGCGCGGTGGTTGAGCGATTGACTGCTGCACTGCGTGTCGCGGGTTCGATTCACGGAACAAATATTTGTATGACCTACAGATAGTCGTTCCGGCTCTGGGTGTTGTGTATGTGAGTTTATATGTTTGTAAACGCACCCATGATACAGGAAGAAATTCCTAGTGTGGGGCAAAGTTTCTATAAAAAAAAAAACCGAACCCTGAGGACATCCCATGGTGAGAGACTACGACATGGAATGATGGCTGAGTTTGAGTTTCGCGGAACCATTTAAAAAGTAAGAGTAAACTAAATTGTATATATTTTATAGCAGCCTCGAGCCTTTTCATTTTAAGTAATAGCATTGGCCACCATGCGTTATCAAAAGCCCCAGAAATATCTAGAAAAATTCCAATTACGTACTTATGTTCAGATGTATTAACTATTTTCCTAACAGTAATGGCCGCGTCTATGGTAGTTTTTCCAATAGTGAAACCGAATTAATTATTATGAAATTTTGGTCCGTCCGGTAGGAAACGTGGAACGATAAGGCGCTCCAGGAGTTTTCCCAAAGACGGAAGTAATGTTATGGGCCGGTACGACTTTCGGTCGTCTGGGGGTTTGTCGCCACTTTTCGGGATGATTCGTATAAATCCGCGTCGCCATATACGAGGAAATACGCCCTCCGCAATACAACGGTTGTAAACGGTTAAAATCGCATCACCGGCTGATTTACACGCTTCTATAATCATACGATTAGATATTTTATCTTCACCTGATGACTTGTTGTCAGCAAAGAGAGGGGCCCAGCTGGGTCGAAGCCTACCGGGGTTCGGGGTTATCCGAAAGGAAGCTAGAGCCCCGGTATGAAGGCTAGAAGGAACGGCGCGGGTTTTTAGTCAGTACAAGTCTGACACTATCTCCCGCTCCACCCAAGAGCGGGCTTTGTCATAAGATGATTTTCCCCGTCGACAAAAAAAAAAAAAAAAAACCTGATGACTTGTTGAGTGGTAATCTCTTGACAACGTTAATAAATTCGTCAGTGGATGGAAGGTCTGACGCTGGTGATTCAGGTGGTACAGCTGCCCACGCTCTGATTTGTTAATGGTAGTCGTTGTCATTAACAAGTAAGTCATCAGGTATAAGAGTATTCAGCAAAACTTCAGTTGTTTCCTCAATACCGGTGGTGCGTTTATTATTTACTTTAATGTTCTGGACAAAGCCAAGGCGACTGATCGTTTGGCTTTAAACTCATGATATAAAGGAGACTACGGACCTTCTTTATCTAATTTTTCTACTATTTTACGCAATAAATTACCCTTTGATTTTTCCACCGATGCTCTGTAGCGGGACCTGGCAACTCTAAACGTATTTAACGCAATGGAAAGAGGGTCACCTTACGTTTTTTAAGCTTGGTAAGATGTTTACGCGCTCGGCGATAACTTTTACGCTGTTCAGTTAGGTAGTCACACCACCAATCACATCTACGTGTATTGGTCATAGTTCCACGACCAATGGCAATGTCAGCACAGTAAGTGAAGGTGTCTGACATAATTTCAGCACTTTCTTTAGCTAAAAGCCCATCACGAGTGAAGTCTTTGCGATACAACAAGCGAGCTAAAGAATTCCCAATTCGCACCCTTACATTTATACCTAAAGTTACCAATGACATGTGACGTACCCTGAGTAAAAACCGGAACAAATTCGTACACGATCAAGCGATGATCACTACAAGACGCGTCCGGTAGGACACGCCACCTATCCAATACAAGATTCGCCCATTTGGCGGCAAAAAGTTGGTGGTGCATCAGGGGTATTATGATTCATTTCAGCAATGAAATCTTCAACAGCGCAGCGTCGTTCATAATCCGTAGATCGAACTTTGCCATACCAGAGTAATGATGACGCGACTGCAAGACGTGACGGAGGTTATGTATATGAGGAGCAGGAACAGGGTCTGAACATTGAAAGCAATCTCACAACGTAAACTTTAAAAGAAGACGATGAGACCTCCGCAACGGCACAATGGGGTGTCATAAGGTTACGCAAAGACGTTACTGTGAAGTTAGAAGAATGCGCCACGTAAATTCCGGCTCGTGCTTTGCCATCCAACAAAGTAGTACTACTTTGAGACGTAAACGCGCGTTTTGATATTGTTATTGAACAAGCACTATATCTAAGTTATAATCGATAGTCAGTTTGTCCAGCTCAGAAGTCGCCACCCTATCGTTGTGGAGATTTAATTGTCCTATGGTTAATCGATCCATTATCTTAGTAGTTGGTATTGAGGATAAGTTGTTCGAGCTTAAGTTTATAAGTGGCACACCTATGTGATCCACAGCGGTGGTCATACGGTTTATGAGAACGTTTACAAGCCACGCAAGACGGTTTCTAATTTAAACTGTCTTTATGCGGGCAGTCTTTGGTTTCATGTGCCTCAGAGCAATTAGCGCAGGTAGGTGATTTAATAGTGCAGTGTTTCTTAACATGACCAAACTGTTGACAATGTGCACAACGTACTACAAGTCGCCCAATCAATAAACAATTTATCCTTAGTCGAGACTAAATGTTTCCGGAGCGCGGACTCGAGTTCAATGCCTATCCATTTCCGACCGTTGTCTAGCAAACGCCTATGTATAATTTTTGTTGTTTTAGTAAAGTCGTCTTCTTTTAATGGCAATTCGTCTTTAATGTTTTGACAGAACAACGCATGCAAAAAGGCACTGTCCTCCATTGAGGATGGGACGTCTTTATATCTTTTGGTTTTTCAAGTCGCAAGCCAGCGGACCTAATGGCATCGACCGATTGCAAGTTTTTGATTTGAAAATCGTTAGCGACACGTAATACGACGCCAGACTTCGCAGCTTTCTTGACACCTACAATTTGAAAGCCGTCACTAGGATTTATAGCTTTCATGAGCAAGCGCTCACGTTTAGTCGCGGAAGAAGTTACGAAGTCAGTTGAACGCTCATCAGTGGGGTAGGCCATAAGACACGGAAGTTTGGCACGAGAATTCACTAGTGGAGCAACTTTAGGTAAACGAAGTTTTAATTTGTCAGCATACGAAATACGAGTATTATTGACATCAGACTTGGCAATATCGACACCGGTATTATGTTTTATTTTATCTAATTCGCGTTCCGTATTGGCCAACTTAGTCTCGTTGGCGGATGATTTTATGGCTAGCAATGAGAAAATAGCCGTTATGCGCTGAGTCATGTCCATAATAGCAGTTTTATTTGCAACATTAATGCGGGACCCTTGGTCATTGACAAGGTCGTTAATTTTAGACAGGTACGCAGACGCCTGAGAAACCAAATCACAATAGTCGTCATTGTTTACATTAGTGACATTTAATATCGGCGAAGACCTAACAATGTACTCTGATGTTTGCATTCGCTTTGATCTATCTTCGGGTGAAATGTAAGAAGGAGACATTTAACTAAATAAACGCTTAGCATTAGCGGAGGTCGTTGGCGACCTTGGTTTATTTATTCGGCGGAATGATAATTCTCCACCACGATCAGGTAGGTCATCATTACTAGACAACTAATTACATATGAAAATTAAAGGAATAAGCGTTTTAGAACGCGAAAAGTGAAAATTAACGGACGAAACAATTATTTCGATATACCCACACGTCAAGAAAAGTACTTACCGATAGCTGACGAAATTAACTAATTACAAGTAAAAAACGGACGTAAACACGTTTAAAAACTTACGATACCAGCACTTATCACAATAAATTGACAGCAACTCACAAGCTGGAAATAAATTTCGGAACACGACAATTGCAATTAAAAACAGGGAGCGAACAGATCACCGCTAATCAATGCGAGCGCGCGGAGGGAAGTGTAGACGCTTTCAACGACTAACCCAATATAAATAAAATAAAATAGCCTTTATTGCTGTTTCTTTCTTACAATTAATTATAACATGCCTACTTACTAAAACTAAATTGGTTTAATCTATTCTAACTTGAATTTGCGTGATCGGCAACTGGGTGTTTGTGTGAAACAGCTTATTCATCGACAAAGGCCTCCTCTAAAGATTTCCACGTACTCCTGTCTCCCCTGTTAAACGGTCCACATCGGACCTGCTATTTTCTTCAGGTCATTTTTCCATCTTTTGGTTTGTCTGCCTCTATTTCTTTTGCTATCTCTTGGATACCATTCTGTTACTAACTTAGTCCATTTCTCAATACTTTCTCTCAACATATATCCCGTCCAACGCCATTTGAGCTGTCTGTAGGTTGTGTGTGCATTTTTAAATTTTGCTTTCTTTTTAATATCTTATAATTTCACTCTATCCCTTCTTCTTATACCTAAAATATTCTTTTCTATTGCATTCTTATTCAACCATAACCCTTCATTGAGTATAGGCATGATGTTATGAGTTTGTAGGAAGTAGATATTATACGAAATGAATGTTGTTGTTTGGTATAGTAGGTAATAGCAATATATTCTGTGAGGTTAAAAAATAATGAATGATTTTTTTTCTGGCTCTTTGTAATTTTATTGCAATTTCTGGTTAACCTTGTGCATAGAAACCATTTTGCTTATCAAAAGCATGGTCCTAAAACGCACCGTTTTTGAGAAACAGGCCTTCGACCCTTTAATTTTTTTGTAAAACTATTTCCAAAACGGTAGCTTGGACGAAAAACTTTACAGGAAAATAATTGTTGCTCTAGTCGTAAATAATGAGATGGTTACACCAATCCAAGTAAATATGAAAAAAAACATTAGAAATGTTTTCTGTCGTCGGCTCTTAAATAACTCGAAAACGGTGCGTCGTAGGCAAAAACAGACCAAAATTTGAGCACCGCAGTTTCCCAACAATTATATTTTTTTTTACTAACCGACTTCCCAAAAAGGAGGAGGTTCTCAATTCGGATGCTTATATACATTTTTATGTATGTTCGAGCATAACTCCGTCATATATAAACGGATTTGCAAAATTCTTTTTTTTTCGAATGAAATTTATTTCGAAATGGTCCCATTTAATTTTGGTAAAGATCTGATGAAGAACTTCGGAGATATACAGCAGAACTCTTCAATAAATGACGGCAAATTTCTCGGGATTGCTGCAATCGCATGTCTGTTTATTTTTTACACCATTTCATAACAAACTATCACGCCAGTACACTCTGAATGAGTACGCAGATATGTACAGTTTATCTTGGCACAGTCTCATTTCACCGGTTTTGTTCAAGTTACATGTTATTCGGGCAGTCTATTCTGGCATCAACGTGAGCATTATAGGTGCCTTACTAAAGAACTTGTCCATTGTGTACCACTAAAAAGTGAAAACTGTGTGTTCCTGTTTTCGTTTTTTTGACACCGACTTCCCAAATTGAAGTTATTTATCACTTTGTAATTTTTGTAAAAAGGTTTTTTATTTTTCGCTTTTTAGTTGTGGTACATAATGGACTAGTTCTATAGACTAGCTTTCTATAATCCAAAGTGAAGCCAGAATAGATTAACCCAATAACATGAAACTTAAACAAAACTGTGTAATGAGAATATACCAGGGTGAACCGTTCACACCTGCGTACCCCTTTAGAGAGTTCCAGTGTGATGTTATGTTATGAAAGGTGTAAACAATGAACAGACATGCGATTGCAGCTATCCCGAGTGATTTGCCGTCATTTATTGAAGAGTTCTGATGTTTATCTCCGAAGTTCTTCATCAGATCTTCGCACAAGCATTCAAATAAAAAAAGCTTTATCAAAATCGGTTCACCCAATAAAAAGTTCTGAAGTAACAAGCATAAAAAATTCAGGCGAATTGATAACCTCCTCCTTTTTGCGAAGTCGGTTAAAAATAGACACCAACACTATTTAGGAAAAAAAATATTTAGAATGATAAGCGATAACATTATACGTTTGAATTAAGTTATGGGTGAAACAGTGGACTGTTGCATGTGTGAGCTCGTCGTATGAGTGGTACGGGCAGCAGTGGTAGTTGAGCGAGCGAGTGCAGCAGCGTTATGGAATAGTCAGAGGGTCGCTCAGTGTCTATCAGTGAACTCGTCATATGAATGGTATGGGCAGCAGTGGCAGTCGAGCGAGCGACTGCAGCAGCGTTAAAGAACTGTCAGATGATCGCTCGGTGCCATCGGTGCAGTTGTTGAATACTAATACCTCAATAGAACTGAAGGGCAATTGCCGAGTTTCTAAGGAACATTCACATTCTAATTTCTGTCACAATCTGTCAAAAACGTTTTGACATGATTATCGCCGAGATGAGATTGCAACTTGAATTTGGACATAACGTTGTTTTGTAAGAGTTGACCTTGAGTTGTCACTCTTATGTACGATCCATGGAAGATAGTGATTTGTCGATCAAGTTATTTTGATAAATGAGCCAACAAATCATATGTAGATTTAGCTTTTAGAAATGTTATCTTTATTTGTTTACTTTGCAACGAGTACCTACTTTATTAATACTTATAGTAACGTCACAGTATCCGGCGTTCAAACTGTTAAAGGCGTACAATTTGTAAAGAACCAAGTGTTATCATATCGTATATATCATTAAAGGGACTTGTAGTCGCCAATTTAAATAAACTTATGGACGTATGCTGCTAAAAACTTGATGTCGTTGACGTCACAGAACTTTATCAGATTATTTATTGTTTCTGTCGGCTTTGTATTCTGAGATAACATATTAATATCCAAGAGGTGCGTGTTGTGTGCGGGGCGTGTGCGTGGCGTGGCGGAACGCGCCGCCCGGTGCCCGCGCCGCGTGCTTCGGTGGCGCGCGCATGCTCGCAGTCTAGCACTCCGCCTGATACGAGCAGCTACATGATTGTATACTGTAGTTTTTTTTATAAATGTCAGAGAACCGTGTCTGATACTCGTCTCAAAAAATCGAATCCTTTTATTTTATGTGTGGTATTTTGTTATACACAGTGAGTTTATCAAGTCGGCGTGGACGGCCGACTCCGAAACTATAAGGGATAGCAAATACACTCAAAGGAGTCACGTTGCCTGATTTTGGTAAAAACTATAGGTGCATCATTGGATTACTGAAAAATGAATATTCCTGGTCAGGAATCAAACCCTTTAATTTTGGAAAAAAAACACGCTGTATTATTAGTTATTACACCATCTAATAGTGTCGCTAGTAAGGACCAAATTCTTTGAAGTAATGACTTACAGTTAACTTTAGGAAAGACCTCATTTAAAACAAAATACTTTTTTTACTACGAAATCTAAAAAGACATGTTTCATGGATTTGATGACATGAAACAATCTTCGATGTAAAAAAATATTCTAAACGGAATCAAAATTATTGTAATGCTGCATTTGGTAAAATCATTGAGTCGTCAAATCCAGCTATGTATTGAAAATAATGGCCATCGTTTTGAACAATTAATCACTTACGGTTTAACCTAGGTAAAAATAAAAGATTATATTAAATAATTTTTAGGGTTCCATATCCGAAAGGTCCAAACGGAGCCTTATTGCTGTCACTCACATGTCTGTATGTCTGTCTGTCTGTCCTTCTATCTGTCCGTCTTCAAATTTTCACAATATAAGCATCTTGTTGACCCAAAGCCTTACAAATTGAAAAAAAAGATTTTTAACTATTTACCCCCTAAATCCATAGTTCCCACGCAGATAAAGGGAAGCGTGAAAATCAATTTTGACCTACCCTATGGAGTGCGGTATCGCTGTTTAGAACTCGTTGTATAGATAAATATTGTTTTTTTTTATTATAAAAATATTGGCAACACAAAGGGATGAGAAGCCACCAAAGTCAAAATTATTTAACAATATAATTTTAGAAAACGTCGATTTCTCTATTTTTATCCGAGCAGAGCCCGGTTGCCCAGGTACTGATCCATCCTGAATAAAAACACTACCAATTGAAAAATAACTTCAAATTCGGAAATCGGTGTCAAAAAACGAAGAAACGAAAACAGGAAGCCCATCTTCCGGAATTGAAGTTATTTTTTTGTATTTTTATTTGGAAGTCGGTTGTAATTTTTTTGTAAAAAAAGGCTTTAATTTTTACACAGAAAAATTTTGGCTAGAATTTCTTCGTTATTGAAATAGCATTTATGTAATTAAATCAAATAATATTTTACAAACAAAAATGTTCAAAAGGAGGTTAAATATTGTTACTCTGGCTCCAAGCGGGTGTATGGCAACTACTGCGTATCAGTTTCTTTCAGTCATCACGTCTGCTAATCCTTTTCCTAACTAAATAATGTTGGGGTCGGCATCTTGTCTCACCGGATGCAGCTCGGTACCAGTAGGTACTTTATATGGATTTCACTTTTACTGAACTTGGCTTATACACTGTCACACACAAAATTATAGTCGTGTCGTGTCATCGTTGGCAATTTTATTTTTTGACAAGTTTTAGGGTTCCGTTCCTAAAAAGGAAAAAAAGGAACCCTTACAGGGCCACTTGATTGTCTGTCTGTCTGTGTGTCAAGGCCTTTTTTTGTAACGCATGGAGTTTTCGAATTCTCATAATCGTATACTCAAGTCTGCAATCCCTTGGCACTGAGAAAAAATCAAACTTTTAATTCAACGCAATCATAACATACAGACGTTTATGTCGCATATTTGAGGAATCGCACGCAAGCTACTCAAAACCTATACTTGTATCTAGGTACTTCCAGTTGCCATATCATAATCATGAAATTTGGTAAGAAGTGTCTTGTTGTCATGTGTCTTATAGCACACTTAACGGAAAAAATCCGAGAACCGTATTTTTTTTTTTAAATTATTATAGGCTTGCGGTTGACCACTATCTCACCTGATGGTAGGCGATGATGTGGTCGACGATGAAGCACGCTTGCCCAGAAGAAACCTATTCACACTTGACTTGAAGACTCCCAGGTTGTGGTTATCAAGAAATACAGACTCCGGCAGGGAATTCCACTCCTTTGTTGTACGCATAATAAAAGTATTCCAAAACGTTTGGTGCTTATGGGTGGGATGTCCACCATGTACGACGCATCGCCGTACGTCTTGTAGTCCGATGATGGTCCGGGCTAGGATGAATTAGTTCATGCAATTCCAACGTAAACTCACCGAAATGTAACCGATAAAAAACCGACAGGCCGGGAACTCGGCGCCGATGTTCGAGGTTCTGGTGCCTATATTCGACCAGTACTTCATTGCTGATGAGCCTTTTGGCTCGTCTTTCGATCGATTCAAGTGCATCCAGCTGGTACTTGGCAGATCCGTCCCAGAGATGAGAGCAGTACTCCATGCATGATCGAACTTGCGCTTGATACAAGTTTAGCAACTGTTCTGGCGTGAAGTACCGTCTCACCTTCGCGAGGATCCCCAATTTTTGCAGCCAGCTGAGCTTTTGCCTCAATGAACGGACCAAAATTGAGCGTCGATGTCAACGTAATGCCAAGAACCTCAAGATGGTCAGTTATAGGCACGGTCACACCTCGGAAAGAAGGAGCCGGGTAGAATTGACTCCTTTTAGCGGCAAAAAGACACACAGGTCACACGAGACACAGGTCAGGTTCAATGCTGCTAAGACCCAGGAGTCTTAGCAGCATTGAACCTGACCAGATTGGCATCGCCCCATTCGGAGACTGCCTTCAAGGACAGATTCAAGCTCCCAACCATGGCCTCCCGAAGAGACCGGCTCAGGTCCAGTAGCGCGCGCGTCGGACACGTATCTCTCAGCAACAGTGCTATCGTCCGCATACCCAAAGGTTTTAGCGGGTCATTTATGTGCAGCAAGAACAATGTTGCTGAGAGCACCTACCCCTGAGGGGCATTAATACCCAGTAGGTCAGAAGAGCGGCCATCAATGAATGGACCGGTTCCTCAGGAAGTCTGCAATCCAAAAGCACAGACCACTGGGTAGACCGAATGATGGAAGCTTACCAATAAGGCTTTCATGCCAGACCCTGTCAAAAGCCTTCGAGATGTCGAGGGAGACCGCAAGAGCTTCTCCGTGCTTCTCGATGGCCTCACTCCAGATGTGTATGGCATACGCTAGAAGATAACCGGTTGGCCGATTTTGATGGAAGCCATATTGGCGGTCACTGACGATGTCGTTAGCTTCTAGGTATTTTTATTTATGTCGTTAGCTCTTAGGAAACTTGGAGTTGAGCATTCGTTCCATACTCTTGCAGAGGATGGACGTTATTGATATAGGTCTGTAGTTGGCCGGGTCAGCCCGACTGCCCTTCTTGGGCACAGGCTGAACGTTAGCTTGCTTCCAAACATTCGGCACCTTTCCCGTCTCATACGAAAGGCGAAACAGGCGTGTCAGGATCGGAGACAGTTCAGGCGCACAGGTTCTGAGAACAATTGCCGGAATCCCCTCGGGGCCACTAGCATTATTCACGTCAAGGTTGCACAGCACCCTACGAACGTCCTTTTGATGGATGCGAATGTCCGACATACTCGTCTCGCATCCATCAAGAGAAGGAGGGGGGCCGCGCGTTACTAGAATCCAGACGTGAAGAATCCTCAAAAAGAGAGGCAAACAAGTTAGCTTTCTTCTAAGCGCAGTGGGCCAGTGACCCGTCGGACCTCAGAAGTGATGGTAGTGAGGGACGGCAGAAGTTCGATTCAACCAACTTAGCCAGGGACCAAAACGCTTTACTACTCGCTGGGTAAGAAGCAAGTTTGGTCCCAGTACGGCTTATGTGGTCAAACCGAGATCGTCGCATCACCTTCTTGCAGGACTTGGCTCTCTTCTGCTGACCCACGTCGCTTGCTTTACCCATGCCAGGTACGCTTCATGTTTAAGCGCGTAGGCGCGCTTGCACTCGGCGCCAAACCATGGCCGGTCAACGCTAGACATTGCTACGTCAGAGAACGGAATATAGTACTCCATTCCCTGACGCAACACATCCAACACGACGTCCGCGCATGACGAAGGATCAGCCGAAGAGAAGCAAGTAGGCTGCCAAGGATAAGATGCGAAAAAAGAACGCATCCCATCCCAATCCGCTGACTTGTACCGCCAAACCCGCCGAGCGCCTCTTGGGCTGGGATCGGGCGGGGAGTAGACTGAAACAGACTTCACCAGACAGTGGTTGGAACTACCCAAAGGTGAAGATACCGACATCGAGTAGCGGTCTGGATCTGTTGTCAGCAGAAGATCCAAGCAATTGGCTGTGTGCGAATCAACATCCGCCACCCTCGTTGCCCCCTGGACCAGCTGGGCGAGATTTAACGCAAACGAAAGCTTTCTCATCTCTCGCCCAGCATGATCAGTGAACTGGTACGGGAAAAGCCATTCCTGGTGGTGGACATTGAAGTCCCACAGTAATACTAATTGGGCGGAAGGGTATCGTTGCTGTGCCGTATCAGCCGCCTCACTAAGATACTCTGTGAGCCTGGTTGTCTCCTGATCGCCGCTGTGCGAGCGGTAGACAAAGGCGTAGACAATTTTAATGGTCGTAAAAAAAAAAACAATATGCTGCATGGAGATATAAGGCTGAAATTAATACTCGTATCATACACTCAAATCTGGAATCCCTTAGAGCTGTGGCAAAATTAAATTTCTAAATCAACGCAATCAAAAGATACGGTTATTTATGCCACATTTTTGACATTTGCAAGGAAATCAAAACCTTTGGGGTACATTATGTTGACCTAGAATAATGCAATTTCGCAAGAAGCAATGACTTGTAGCATAAGCAAAGGAAAGATACCAAAAATCGACTATTAACTTATTTGCAGTTTGTAAACTGACCTCAACCTATATTCGATGTATTTGATGGCAAATATACATACAAAAGTTTTCCAACGGTTAAGTTAATTTTATCCCTCAATCTAGTTTATCTTTAGCGCGAGTCCGGTTGCACTTAGCCGGTTGTTTGCTTAAAAAGTTTTTTTTTTTATAAGGCTCGCTCTTGAGCACTATCTCACCTGATGCTCGATGATGTGGTCGACGATGTAGCACGCTTTCCTAGAAGTAATCTGAGATTCCTATGGCAAATATAGTGAATAACCAAACTCCACCAAGAATATCACATGTAATGTTCGTGATAATGAGATCAGCGCTATTGCCTCGTGGTCATGAGTGGCTGCGGTCTGCTTGCCCATCTCGTTTTGATGGATTTACTTACAGTTATACAACGTTGCTTTCATCTTTCATTATCATCATTTCAGCCGAAAGACGTCCACTGCTGTACATAGGCCTCCCCAGGCGTCGCCACATTGACCGATCCCGCATCCAGCGCAATCCCGCAACCTTTACCAGGTTATCGATCCATCTAGTGGGAGGCCTTCCAACGCATCGTCTTCCGGTTCGCGGTCGCCATTCCAGAACTTTTTGGCCTCGGCAACGTTGCTTTACTGCTCATAAATTGCTGTGACCATGGCTTGTTATTGTTGAATTGTGATGTCTGGCCCTATGCGTTAATCAACTGATAGCCAGGTATTGAGCAACAGCTCGCCTGATAGGGCAGCGCGGCCGACCGCGCCGCACATGTCGCGCGGTGACGTACAAAGCGCTACAGCCGGCACGCCCCCGCCATGCCCACGACACACGCGCGCCTCACCGATAGCTGTGATAATGTAGCCTGCATGACCTTCATTGATAACTGTCTGTAGTAGAGCAGGGTTGTCAAGAAACAGAAATGTACTTTTCTCAAAAATGGTATGTAATGTTGCCATAATATCTCTAAAAAGTATGCAGAAAGTGCACTGTACCGGAGACTTATTCACAACTGGCCAGTAAGAAAATTAAATTTGGAATCTCCCACTGTCCAGTAAGTAAGTATGTAATTTACTTACTGGACAGTAGGTCATCCAGGTTAGGACATCCTCTTTAGATCTGCTTAGAAAAAAAAAAACATAGTACCAGAAACAGATTACAGTTTAGCCATTATAAAATGGTTATACGAGGGAGGCTCCAAATATATATCTATTTCTCTTTTTGGTATGACATTTTATGAGATAGATATATTTTTGGAGCCTTAAACAGCCATTTTATAGTCTGTGACACTTAACGCGACGCAGAAAAAGTATGCACGTTGCGTTTTGTACTTAGTAATGTTCTAGAAGTATAGTGTGGGATTTTATGTTTGTATTTAGTAATTTCAGTTTATAAATCATGTTGGGTTAAACTTTCCATTCTAAAATTAACATGGAGTTTCAGAAACAATAATTTACATTTTTTTACTAAAACATTCATGTAATGTAAAAATAGAACAATGTTCAAAACTAAACGCAAACATTTTAGTAAAAAAATAACGACTGGCGGGATTTCACATTCAATGCGACAATTGTGTTTTAATTTACCGCGTGAACATAGATAATCCCGAAAATTACTTCAAGCGAATCTGATTCGGAAATAGATGGCACTCCTCCTGATTTCAAAGCTGAGGCCGAATTAGCATAAAAAAATTATGAAGGCAGAAAAACAAGCCAACAGTTGGTCTGAAAATGTATTCTTGGAATATTGCAGCTTTCTTCGCCAAACAATGCAGCCGACAAGTTTATGAGCAGTGTATTTTATGCTTCGATGTGTAGTGCAAAATAAATACGATGTAAACATTTAGTACATTACTGTAGAATCCAGTAAGTAAGCCTTCCTGGCCAAGTATGAGTTAACCGGACCGAACCGCAGGTGAGGTACGGTTATATACGAGGCCAGGATGGCTTTCTTACTCGTTGAGGCTTTTATAATGCTTTTTTTCAAAAATGTGAAATCCCGCCATTCGTTGTTTTTTTTACTAAAAAGTTTGCGTTTAGTTTTGAACATTGTTTTATTTTCACATTACATGCATGCTTTAGTAAAAAAAAAAAATTTTTTTGAAACTCCATGTTAATTTTAGAATGGATAGTTTTAATCCAACATAATTTATAAACTGAAATGACTAAATGCAAACATAAACTATGGTATGTGGTAATTAGGCAACAATTGATTTTCTATTGTTACACACCTGATTCAGATTACATCACAAAATCTCACACTATACTTCTATAAAATTACTAAGTACAAAACGCAACGTGCATACTTTTCCTGCGTCGCGTTAAGTGTCACAGACTATGAAATGTCTGTCTACGGCTCCAAAAATATATCTATCTCATAAATGTCAATCCAAAAAGAGAGATAGATGTATATTTCGAGTCTCGATCCTATAACCATGTTATAATGGCTAAACTCTAATCTATGTCTGGTACTATGTTTTTTTTCTAAGCAGATCTAAAGAGGATGTCCTAACCTGGATGACCGACTGTCATCCAGGAGTTTAGGACAGTAAATTACATAGATGTGACCTTGGTTGAGTAGTAGTAAATATCAAACTATGATACGAATGTCAACCGTACGGCAAACGCAATTATGTTTATAACTGCGACCACTGAGAATATCGCCATCTACGAGTATGTCAGGTAGCAGAATTTGAATTTGACTTTAGATTACAAAACGTCGAAAATACTTCTGCACTAACATAAAATAGACTCTCCCGCGCGCATGCGCCGTAGGTACCGGTACAGCCAACGACTCCGCCCACTCCAATGTGTTATTCGAGTTTAAACAATATTAATTTAGATATCATTATTATTTATTATAATATTTATTAGTCTATTGTTTTAGAAATTATTTATGTATTTTATTACTTAGATAGTTTATTAATAACCGATTCTAATAATTGTTTTTTTTTTATTCCTACCACATTTTAACCGACTTACCAAAAAGGAGGAGGTTCTATGTTCGACTTCTTGTATGTTTTTTTTTATGTATGTTCACCGATATCTCCGTCAATTGTGGACCGGTTTTGAAAAACCTTTTTTGTATGAAAGAGTATGTTTCGAAATTGGTCCCATTTTAAATTGGTGAAGATTTGATGAAGAACTTCGAAGATATACAACAGAACTCTTCAATAAATAACGGGAAATCTCACGGAATTGCTGCAATCGCATGTCTGTTTATTGTTTATATCATTTCATAACATAACATCACGCCAGTACGCTCTTGAGGGATACGCAGATCTCTCATTTCACCCTTTATGTTCAAGTTTCATGATATTCGGCTAATCTATTCTGGCGTTAAGGTAACTTAATAAACAACTTGTCTATTAGGTAGGTACAACTAAAAAGAAAAAAAGAAAAACTTTTTACAAAAAAATACTACCGACTTCCAAATAAGAAAACTACAAAGTGAAAAATAACTTTTTTTTTTGGAAGTCGGTGTCCATAATGCAAAAAAATGGTAGCTACGAAAGACACCGTTACCCATTTGAATGTTATTTAGTTTTTATATTGTCAGATCATATTAATTTTACTAACATTACTGTTTTGCTTTGTTCCAGATACTAGTGTGTTAGTGATGCGAGTGTGAGTCAGTGATCAGTGACCAGTGACCGGTGCGGCTATGATTAGCGTGCGGCACTAGTGTGGCGCGACTGCGACGCGATATGGCGGACGATAACACCATCATCGAGGGAACCGTCAAGTTCCGCGATGGAAAGAAGGTGAGCGTCACACGGACCTATCAGCCATCAGCGTTCCATCTGGCGATGTAATTCGTAGTCTTCAACCCTGCGAGAACACATTCAGCGTCAAAATGATGTATTCCTTCTTCTTCATACCTATCCAGTTCGGCATTTCTATTGCATTCCAATTTATTTTTGTATGTATTCAAAGATATTAGTGTAAACACAAACTTACGCAATAAGACAGTGAAATAAGAATCATGGACTCGCAGGTACGACCCATAATAGTATTCAGTAACTTGCCAGTTCTAAGCAAAAAAGTGTTACTACCACAGCCAATAGAGTTGAGATAGTGAACGAATTTGCAAAAAGAATAAACTGTAAGAATAGTGAAATTTGAACAATAAAAAGAAGTATTTGTTTGTTAATATTATAATATTTAACAGGACTTTTGTAAACCTAGCTTTACGCGATACGTCGAAAAGAGTCAAATTATTTTAAAAATTTCTTAAAAAAAATGTACATTATTTATAAACAAATATAATTTGTTTTCAACCAACTTCAAAAAGGAGGAGGTCCTCAATTCGAATGTATGTTTTTTTGTATGTTTAATAAGTGATTACTCCGCCAATTGTGGACCGATTTAAAAAAAATATTTTTGTGTTTGAAAGGGTACACTGCCGAAGTGATCCCATTGTCACCAAGTCAGTATCTGATGATGGGATCCCATGGAAATAGAGGGAACTCTTCAAATATTATAGGCATACATATAGCGATTTTCGTATTTTCATCAGCAATTCAATCATTTGCACTCAGAATGTATCATTTTGTGAAGTGGAACTGATGAAGAAGATCACAGATAGCCACTGGAACTCCTTAATGATACGCATGTCACGGGTATAAGATATCTCGAATAGCTAACCGACTATGATGAAGCATATAGGTACTTATAAATAAATGGTACTGATTAAAAAGGTACCATCAAACTGATCTAATGATGATGCCGGAAAGTAGTTACTGGAACTCCGAAATAAAAGAATATATCCTACTCGTGTTTGGGCTTATTGGAATTGTCATGAGATGTACTTTGGCTATAAATGATTTTCATTTAACTGACTTCCAAAAGAAACTCTACAAACCGCAAAATAGCTTTCTTTTCCAAAATCTGTGTGGAAAAACGAAAAACGGTTTTGGTACCCATTGTTTTTCGTTTTTTGACAACATCGACATCGACTCCAGAAGCCAGTTGACGGGAGCGAAGCCGCGTGGGACAGCTAATATTACATACAAATGCGAAAGTAACGATGCTTCAACGGCTGGACGGATCGGGATGAAATTTAATAATAATGCAATAATTGTGTTTATCTATTTACATCATAGTGAAAGAGAAGGACCAGGTAATGATTCGTGGAAGGGCTCATTGTTATAGTTACCCTGTGTACGGGTCGTAAGTCCGTACACCGATTCGCCGTTAGTTGGTTGGAGAGAAACACGTCACAGTTAGATCCACTAGTTAAATATATTCGAGTAAAGTAAACTACAGTATAACTTAGATGGAAGGCGACTATTTCTCTCTCTTGGTTTGGATAGCAACACGGCTATAAGATCACTATCAACGTTGGTTGCTTTGTTATGATGTTTTATACGGTCAAGTTATGACGCACATCGTTTGCCTAAAGTAGGTTGCCAGTATGCAGAAAAATGTACGGTGATGAGACCGTACACCCTGAAAAACCAGTTCGACACATGCTTCTCATCAAGCGCAAAACTTGACCTGTTTTAATATATTTAATAATTATTAAGAATAGGTTAAGAACATATTAGGTTTGCTTAATTTACTTTTTAAATGTTTATATAAAAGGTTACACTGTAACAGTTTTCTTCATCACTGCCCGCGGATGTAATCTCGTGCATAACTACAGTTTTTAGTAGGTATTTTACGAGTCGAGCATAGCGGGTAGCGGGACAAGAGCATTGGGGGACTACCCGTTTTTTTTTTGGAAGTCGGTTTAATTTTTTTGTAAAAAAGTTATTTAAAAGATGACGTTCAAGTAATTAAGACAATGCACTATCGTTCGTTTTTTTTTCATCTTCTACCTTTTTTATTAGAAACTGGTCTCCCTCCAATTGTCAAATCACCGACCCTCAGACAACATGACATTCTAACAGCGGTAACGATTGCATTTCGATTTTCGGAAGCGCATGGACTTTTTGCCAATCTTTATTTTTGATAGAGTAAAGTTCTTTATTAATAATTATGTTATGTTAGTTTGTTGTGACCGATGTAAATGTTGTAACGCTCTGTGTTGTCCGCAGTGGAAGTCGCGCTGGTGCGTCATGCGCAAGTTGTCGCCCGTCGCAGGTGAGCACACGCACTCGCACGCACAATCACATACATACATACACACACACACACACACGCACGCACGCACGCACGCACGCACGCACGCACTCACCGCCTCAATGTATTTATAAAGGTAGGGCTAGCAGTGTCAGAAACAATAGTGAGTTATTTTATTTGTTAACAGGGTTAGCCCTAGAAAGGCGTCTGATTTTTGGAGAAAAGGCTAGGGAGTGTGGGCATTTTTCTCATTAAAACCACCCCGGCGATTTCCATCAGCTCGTAGAACTGTGACCTCTTGAAAAACACCACTCCGAAACCGGCTCTGTGCAACGCCTGACATATTTCTGGGGAGACTGAAAAAGTTGAGTCACTTTGTGGGCGGACACTGAACAGACTAATCGCGATCCCGGAGTCTCCCCTGCTTATGATGCAGGTGGGGTTTCGGTATTTTATATTTCGAGGTAGCCTGCTTACAATCTTGCTTGGCGGCCTCCTTCTGGACCATCTCGGTCTTACAGAAGGAGGCCGTTTCCCTTCAGTTTTCTGTCTCTGCCAGCATGGCCTTCACTACTGCTGGCTAAGACAGGTCTCGCCTGATCCTGACCTGTCTCTTGGTCGCCAAGGCTTCTTTTACCAAAAATATTCCTAAGTAACATTCGTTGTAATCGTTATTTATGCGGAACAGTTTCTACCTAACACATTTAATGTTTTTAGAGTTCCGTACCTCAAAAATGTAAAAAAAGGAACACTTATAAGATCACTCTCTTGTCAGTCTGTCAATGTGTCACTACCGATTTTCCCAGGTACGGGTAGACCTAGCAATTTGATTTATACCAGATACTGAGGTCTATAGTCTCTATTAGGTGTATTAAAATCAAGGCCCTGAGTCAACACGATAAAAAGATGTAATTATGCGCGTGTAAAAATCATTGTAGAAAGCCGGTCTTAAATTAAGTATAAACTATACTGTGATGAAGCAACTTACTCGGACATGATAGCTCACTTACTTGCAACTGCATCACGAAGTATATGAGCGACATAACAGCGCGTTAGTCGCGTCACGTGTGCCGTGTCTCACATGTACATCTTCTAATTAAGCTCGATTGTCGCAAGTCGCGCTAATGACGATAATCTTGTTTCGTTGATAAAGCTGTGCGTTAATTGCGTCGTATTTTTTGTCGCGACATGTAGGCGCGACTATTTTCCTGGCGTCTTCGTGTGAGGGATGGCACTCGCTAATAGTGCCTCGTTAGCATTGATTTGTTGCAGCTAGTTACTTTGTTTGCTCCAGTAAGGCCCAGTTTTTTGATCCGTAGTTAACTCAACTAATTTATTTATTAGTTTATCCTCGCACTGGAACGCCTTGCAGCAATTACACCAATGGAGCACAATCTTATAATAAACTCACTATAAGTCTAGGTTTCCTCACGATGGAATGGTTTAATATACTAACCAATAGTTGTAAATTTCGGTAAAACCCGTTTATTCGTCAAATGTTAGTCTAAAAAATGGTCAAATTATTAACTCGCCCACTTATTTGACCATTTGTGAGGCTAAGAACTAAAGAAAAATGGTAACTAATGGTTTCGGTGAACTTAAGGAATAAGCAATAATTAACTCTACGTTTCAATTTCCAATTTAGTTAATTTTCATATAAGTCGCTTGTTAATGCCATTCTTCATTAGGTACAGGGGACAGGTTAAATTAAAAAATTCCACAATTCTCTAATTAACAAAATTCGTATTTTTTTTATTTTGCCATTGCTGTCCCACTGCGACGCAGATGCCTGCCGTAAGTCCTTCCAGACATTCTTTGCCTGCGCTGTCTCGAAACGGCTTCATGGAGAGCTTCCAAATCGTCTAGCCAACTCTTTCCGAGCCGACCTCGACGGCGCCTTCCATCTTCAGGAACCCACTGTGTGGGGACTCTTGCCCAGCGGTCAATCTACACGTGACTAACGTGAGCCGCCCAGTCCGATTTGAGCCAGGCAGTTCTTGGCAGCATGGGCAGAATACACATATCGATGAGTTTTCGCTTCAGAAAGAACGGCAGATTACCCTTTATTAGCGTCTTCATGCACCAGTAGTTTTTCCAGGCGCGCTCAATAGGACGATCGATTTCCCCTTCCTCCCTTTTTTCAAAAGATACAAACTAGCCCAAGTAGATGTACTCATCGACATAATGTAATTCCTGCCCATATATCCCGACCCTACGTTTGATGCTGTCGGACATCATTTTAGTTTTAGACCACTGCAAGTCCCGCCTTTAGGCTAGCCGTGCTCAGTTCTAAGAATATTGTAAGTAGTTCCTGAGCAATTGGGGCAAAAAAGACTGCCGTCGGCAAATCGGATTTTCGTTAGCCCCTTGTTGCCGACTTCGATGCCTTTGGTGTTCCATCAGGCGGCCAGTGACTTAAATATCTCCTACAGTCTGCTCGTAAACAATTTAGGAGAGAGACCCGGTCCCTGCTTGACACCTAATTACTCGTAGATTTTGAATGATGGTCCTGTAGTATTTAATTTAAGGTTTTCAGCAGGTCTATGTTCTATTTTTTAGGTCTTGGTTTTTAAGGGATGTAAAAATTTCATTGTATCTGACGCCATCGAAGGCCTTCGCATAATCTACGTAGGCTCGATATAATGGCATATTAAATTCTGTATAATTTTCTAAAATCTGGTTTAGTTAGTATTTAAAGGTGATCGGTTGTGGAGAAGTTAGGGTGTAATCCGGCTTGTTCTGGTGGTTCTGATGTTTTTGAAGTTTTTCGTCTAGTCGATTAACTATGACTTTAATGACTGTTTTGTGGATGTGTGACGTTAGGCTTATCGGTCGGTAATTGCTGATGTCACTTTATCTCCTTTCTTGTGCAAAAGTATAATGTTTCAGTGACACCTGGCATTTCGAAATTTTAACCCCCGACGGAAAAAGAGGGGAGTTATAAGTTTGACGTGTGTACCTGTTTGCTTGTGTATTTATGCATCTGTTTGTGGCATCATAGCTCCTAAACGGATGAACCAATTTTGACTTTGTTTTTTTTTGTTTGAAATAGGTGACTTTATTAAAGTGTTCTTAGCTATGTTTGATGAAAATCAGGTCAGCCGTTCTAAAGATATGGACGTTTTACTGTTTGAATCAGGGTGTTTTCGCAAGATATCGTGTCATAATTACGTGTTCGATAGATTGTCGATCAGAGCGTGTTTACTACTAGATAAATTATGTAGCATGAAATAAAACTGTATCGGGGGTTTTTAATTTTAATTGTCTGGTCTGTAGAATGTGTAGTATTGTGTTGAATAGGTTAGTAAGTTTACTACCCGTAAAATCTGAGAGCCAATTTATAAGGTTTCGGTAGTGGTTTCATCCTCTCCAAGACTTTTATTGTAGCGCATGGTGGTGAGTGCTTTATGCACTTCATAGTCGACTTCAAATTTTTAAATATTTTGTATACACGGACAACGTAATGTTCCAAATATGAATTAAAAAATAGTATATAAACACGAACTTTTTTTTCTTGCATAGCTAAAATTAAAAAATAAAACCACACAACATTTTCCTTCGTTTTCAAACATCTGCATCATTAAATAACTTTTTAATTTTTGTGGCACATTTTGACTTTTTAATTTATTGGCGCGTATGGGTTCATTGACTTAATGTAGAAAAATAGTGTCATTGACTATGGATGCGCGCGCTGCGCATTCATGAGCAATGATAATCTAAATTGCCCGCCATACCACATTTTTTTTTCCGTTTCCACTTTTGTTTTATTTCAACTGTATGATTGAAGATAAAGTAGTGTATGCAACGGCATATAATTAGGTATTAAAACGCTCGTGTTTTAATAAACCCTATTATATGACCTTTGCATATAAACTACTATTATACCCATGGGGCTCCAGTATAAAAAGGGAACTCTGGTATAAGATCTCAAATTTTGTTTTGAATAAATGTATACGGTGCTTCAACCGACATTATTATTTTGATACTCCGTAGTTGGCCGAGCTATCTCTTGACCGATGAATAACTCGTACCATGAGTGAACGAGTGAATGGAAGCCGTGCGAGTGATCGATCACTGCTTGATGCACACAGCGGCGCGTGTACTTACTAGTTAATTACTGCAACGAAATTAATTAAAAAAATAAAATAAAAATAAAAAGGCCTTATATTTCCTGCTTAAATTTAATATCAAATAGATAGATAAGTAATTATTTTTTTAAATAACACTTAAATTTAGCAGGAATCCCTTAAAACAGGTGAAGACCTCCTCCAAGTCTTTCCATTCGGTTCTGTTTTGGGCTTGTAGTCATTTTGGGACACCAATAGTTTTTGTATCATCCTCTCATTTTGATGTTGGGCGACACTCTTTTCTTTTCCCTTGTGTCCCTTTCCATGAAGTTACTCTTGTAGTCTATCTCTCCATCTTATTGTTCTTTCTGTTTAAGCTGTTTTCCTAGGTAAATATATGAGTCTGTGTATTTCAATAATTTGTTTCAAACTGTAATTTTCTTCCTGGCACTATTTGTCCACCATCATCGTTTTTGTTATTTTCATTTTCAAGCCTACTTGTATGCTGGCTCTGTGTAGAGACTCAACAATTGTGCAACACAACAAGCTGTGAACTTGATTCTGACAGCACTACTAAGTCGTCTGCGATGCGGAGATGAGTAAGATATTTACCTTCAATATTGATGTGTTCTTCCAATTCAACTGTCTAAATATTGTCTCGAGTATAGCTATGAAAATTTTTGGTGACAAAGGATCCCTGTCTGACATCTCTTTTGATAGGAACTTTTGGGCCTAAAGATTCTAATTTTATTCTGCTGGTACTAGTTTTGTCATATAGATTGAAGATGAGATTCATTTTGTTGTAGATCTCTTGGTTTTTTTACGACTTCCATACATTTTCATGTGACACAATGTCAAAAGCTTTTCGGTAGTCTACGTATCCAATGTAAAGTGTTCTTGGTATTTTGTATCACAAGTCCCAAGGTATGAATGTGATGTAATGTAGAAAATCCTTTATTGAATGCTGCTTGTTCAATACGTTAGTTTTTCTCGATCGAACTGCTAATTCTATAGTTGATAATTCATGAAAAGAGTTTATAAAAACAAGGCAGTAAGCTAATATGCAAGATTATTATCCGGAGAACCTTGACGCTTCTCCGGCGCCATCTCGCGCTATCGGCGCGGTGTCATTAAAACGCCGATTTCTCGCAAGTTTTGTATGGGAACCATTTATATGAAACTTATGTTGTTAGAATCTTTGTGAAATAAGCTATCACATTTCAAATGGATTAATCCAGTTTCACTTTGCAATGAATTGTTAATTCTTGTGTAAAGTCAGAGTGAGAGAAATTTTCCCAGTTTTGTGTACAAAAGTAGATAGAAATTAAGAAAATAAACCATTATTTCATAAAAATCGATGAAAATAACACACCACTCCATAATTTTTTTTTCATACCACAAGCTTTACAAAATTACACCGCAAAAAAAGACCCGGCCGGCGGCACTAAAAATAAGGTTTGTTCGTTGTTTGGTTGTTTGTTTGTAGTGTAGTGGATAAATCTGTAGAAAATTTGTTTTGAACATCGAAAATATTTCCAAAAAACATAGCCAGGGTGTTACAGGAAAACGTACAGAAGCAATTTCCAGCATTTTTAATTTTTTGTCTGTCTGTCTGTTTAGTTGTGCACGTGTTAGAATCATGAAGGAACTCCATGTAAAAGTATCGATATAATATGTCAAGATGGGTACTGGTTATTTACTGTGTATCAGAGTTCCTAGGTATATAGTGTATAAGGGAATGGTTTTATGAATAAAAGCACAGAAAGACAAGACTAGGTATTTATTTCAATTATCAAGTTATAATATCAAATAACTTACGTGAAGCTTGTGTAGTCCATCTTTCACAAAATATAACAATTCAGGAAAACAATATTACAATCACACTATAATATCCTGCCTGTACTGGCTTGTAGTTCACAACAAAGTGTGTCAACCTACAAATTACACACTATTTATAGTAACCAGTCGACCTGTCTCAATACGTCCAATGTGAGATATCCTTATAATTTTCTACATTGCTATAAATAATCTCACAATTAGGTCAATAATCAATTCTTAAGAAATGAAACATTTTTAAGACGTATCAAGACAAGGAATTTAATATTGCCTATTTAGTCATTCTTAATCAATATTCGAAAGAATATTGATACTAACTGACAGTCTTGTACTTATTGTCTCAAAGGACTTATAATACCAAAATAGCAATATAAAATCCAGGACATATCACAATGATCATTACAAATTACATTATATTTTATAGGAATATTATCACTGTGGCTTAAATGTAAATTTAGAGTTACGTTCGTGTACACACAACAATATTTACTTGGTTGGTACTCTAACAATTGTAGGTATTTGACAACACAATAATAATTTAGGTAGGTACTTCGACATTTGTCGGTAGTTGCTCAATAAATATGACAGTTTGTATTTTGTAGCAAAACATTGTGACTTAAGTGAAAATTCATGATTTAGTGACATCACATGTACTTCCAATACTAACACACGCATCACGTAAAATGTGCGAGACAAAGTAGATAACTTTTGTACATAAAATTTGTGCGTAACTGGAAATATTAAGTACTTAGTTTTTGTGTCATTCTATCAAAATTTACATGACTTAAAGTGTTCAAGAAGTAAAATATCACAACACACGCAATTCAGATACTCGGAAAGTTGAACTCAATATTCGATAGATGGCGTTGTTGACGATTCACCGCGGAAAAGGTAAGTAAGGTAGGTAGTTAGGTTAATGTAAGTAGGGTAGGTAGGTATAGTTCTCACCAAACATCTTGGCCACCTTAAAGTTGGCTACAATGACTGCGTAGTAGTAAATCTCATGCAAAAACAGTAGCGATTCGTGCCTTGCGTATCGGAAAGCCAACTTCAGGCTGACCAAGAAGTTTGTCGAGAACTATAAGTAGGATTGGCATTGGAATTGACGGGAGCGAAATCGTGGGCACAGCTAGTCTATAAATACAAAAGTAAGGTACACCTAGGCGTCGCAGTACTCCTCCACATCTCTGTCATCTGGGAACGTGGCCAGAAGACTGGCAGCATTGCAACGTTGAATGGCAATGCATCAGCATTTCCTTTCAACGTTGCAATACTGCCAGTCTTCTAAGATTTAATATGGCTGGTGTTGAATACAGGATTGCGGACCACAAGCCAAGAGGCAACACTGGGGCCCATGAGCAATGCTGCGACTTTTGGATCCTACAAGGTCTATACCCGCGAAACCGCGATACGCGGCAGCAGTAACTAGGGGTTTGTTTTTTGGGATAGTGCTTCCCATATAGGTGGAAAGTGATACAAGCATACACAACTTACAGCTACAATTTACATTTGTCCCCGTGGTGGTCCCTGGTTTCATTCAATCCCGTGTCCGGTCGAGGGTTATAGGGGGAAAATATATATAATAGTTTGGGATAACCGACGTGGTAGACACGTTCCCGACAAAACTACTTTGCTGCGCGCGAAATATATACACAAACAAATGCACGGGCAAATCACAGTACCACTCGCGAATCGCGAACGTAATTTCGGATCACGATTGGTTGGTTATTTACCAATTTCATCAAAATTAAATCAACGTTTTACGTCTCGCTATGTTAATGACAATTTTACCAGTGTTGCCGACTTCAACCCAACCTAAAACTGTCAATATCGATGACAGCGAGTTGACACAGTGTTGCATCAAAACTAACAAAAAAAAAAGGACGAAGCCTTTATTGGTTTCAAACAGCTGGCTAATTACTTGCGTAAAGAATTAGACAGTCATATTTAATCTTGTTTTAAATATTTAATAACATAAGCTTTTGCTGCAATTTATTGGGTGCAAATCATCAGAGTGTTGAAATGTTAGGCGCGTGTCGCGGTCTAGATGCATGAAGTGGTGGTTACAGCAGTGAGAAATATGTGCAGTACATGTGATGCACCGAGCGCGCACTTAGGGCGCGTCGTGTGTGGCGCGCGACTCTTCCCGGCTCCCGCCGCGTTCTGTGCGCGACTGTGCGCGTCTTTACGACTGCTCAGTTTGTCACGCAACTAATGTACACTTCCGACGTCTTATTGCCCATAAATCGCTATGAAAACACTGTAGCACTGATGAAAGAACGTATACAAAGTAACTACATTAATCTTCTTTTTACAATACAGAGCGTAGTCCAAAAACATGTTAGTCAGGGATTACACATATTATAATATTATCATTTGAAATAAATATTTGTATAGCTGAGGGTAAAAATTTTTAGATAAAGCTGTATCAGGCCATGCCGAGCCCAGAAATCCACCGACCGTACCGACGTTTAGGTACATATTCGAAACGTGCCAGAACGCGTGGTTGTGTACCGCTTCGCTTCACATGAAGAACATTAAAACGATTATAAAAGCGCCAATCTCCGCAGCCTTCATCTCAATGGCTCGGACTTCTGAGTCCGACTCGAACTCAATAGGGATTAGCTTTTATGCTGTGAGCGAGTGTATCATCTTTGTTTTTAACCGACTTACAATAAAAGAAGAGGTTATATGTTCGACTTCGTCTGTTTTTTTTTTGTCTATGTTCACCGATATCTCCGTCAATTGTAAACCGATTCTGAAAATTCTGATTTTTTTTTGTTTGAAAGAGTATATTTCGAAATTGGTCCCATTTTAATTTGGTGAAGATCTAATGAAGAACTTCGGAGATATATAACAGAACTCTTCAATAAATAACGGAAAATCTATCGGGATTGCTGCAATCGCATATATGTTTATTGTTTATTCCATTTTATAACATAACATCACGCCGGTATGCTCTAAAGGGGTACACAGATGTGTACAGTTCATCTTGCCGGTTATGTTCAGTTTCATGATATTCGGGTAATCTATTCTGGCATAATAGGTTAGA
Source organism: Orthosia gracilis (assembly GCA_947562075.1). Taxonomy (NCBI): domain Eukaryota; kingdom Metazoa; phylum Arthropoda; class Insecta; order Lepidoptera; family Noctuidae; genus Orthosia; species Orthosia gracilis. Next base: position 15,475,862 of record OX387276.1, read on the forward strand.
TATCTTACTACCTACTTGCCTATTAGAAAGGTACAACTAAAAAGTGAAAAATAAAAAAATAAACATTTTTACAAAAAAAAACTTTTTTTATTCTTCCAAATAAGAAACTACAAAGTGAAAAATAACTTTATTTTTGGAAGTCGGTGTCCATAACGCATACATTTTTATTATTGTTTCAAATATCAGTTTTTTGTATAGTCAATAATTTTCAGTCGAAACTGTAACCGAAACCATCTTTATTGAAATAAGGCCAAGATATCACAATGAGTTCTGGCATATTTTAATTGAAACCGAAATTGCGGACGATTCCATATTTTTCGGCCATAACTGGCCCTAACTGTAACTGAATCCTTACCTCTTTTCGATCGGACGCTAGTTTTTAGTTTCATCATGTATCAGACGGCGCCGGCGCCGGTGGTATCATACTTTAGGTATTGGGTACACACGGCACTTGGTGAAGCTTATGTTTAGTCTGTCCTAGATCCGGTACGGGAACGTTGCCTTTCGTAGATTTATCGAGAGTAATGAAAACAGTCATGAGATGGGCGCCTCGCATTTACTGGCCTTTAACGGATAGCTCCACGTCTGCTACGGCGGAGGAGCACGACTCACTCGTAACACAAAAAAGTATAGTGTGTGCGAGCGCAGTGGATTTGTTTGATACGTACGTCAAGCCGTCACGCGTGAACTATTCACGTGGGGGAGTTAGGGAGGCGGGGGTGCACGCCACATGCTGAGACTACTACAAAGGATTCCATGCTTATTTTCGACTCCATAAAATACGAAGAATGTAAGTCGATCCCCAGTGAGCGCCCCTTTATTGCCCACAATCGATAAGTTGAAATGTTACGAGCCCCCACCGCCCCATCCTATCCTATAGGTTTAAAGTGCAATACGTTCGGGTATTTAAAGAATATTCTCACTAAAATTTCGCTCTGATTCATCGAATTTTAGTATTTTAATATGGTTTTTATCGTTTACTATTTACTGTAATATTATTTATAAAAAAGTTAAAATGTTTTTACCTGATTAACCGGGTGGTAATGGTTATGTTTTTACTCTTGAAATCTAAAGTACATAATATCTCTTCAGACCGAATAAAATTCAGCTACGGCAACCAATCTCAGCGGAGAGGTCCTAAAAACATAAACAGAAAACATAAACTGTATATACTTCGTGTCATGGAAACCTATCGTAAAAACCCGCTTCATTTCGCGTGCAAAATTCAAGTAGATTTATATTTTTGGGTCTTACAGGTCGTGATGCATCAGTAGGTGCATCAGTGCTGAGCAGTATTGGTGGTTATTAGGCCGTAACGAAATATAAAATCGATTCTTCTATGTTGCGGTCAATGGTTTCCAGTCTGTAACTTATAGGACCACTTCGGGGGTGCCTCAGGGCTCGCATATCGGTCCGATTCTTTATAATATATTCGCTAACGATATCCCATACCGCCTCAAATTCTCAGAATGCTACATGCACGCAGATGATCTCAAATTCGCCAGGATAGTTGAGTCTAGCGATGATACTGAACTACTGCAGAGCGATATTGACTCGTTAAGTCAATGGTGTAACGAGAACGAAATGACATTAAACGTCAAAAAATGTTACCACGTGAAGTACACCCGGAATAAAATAATAACAGCTAGTGTATATCATGTGGGCTCTAATGTAATCCGAGAGGTGAATCAGATCAGGGACTTAGGTGTTATTTTTGATCATGAACTGACATTCGTACCTCATATCGAAAATATTATTAAAAAGGCGTCTAGAATGCTGGGCTTCGTTATCAGGAATGTTACTGGTTTCATGCGTAATGGGACCAAGATTCTGCTGTACAACAGTATTGTTCGAAGTATTTTGGAATACTGCAGCATTGTCTGGAGATCGCACTATGCTACTCACAACCTGAGATTAGAGCGGATACAGAAGAGATTCGTATGGCATCTAGCTTATGCCAGCGGAATCACCACGAGGAAACGGTCGTATGGAGCCAGACTATCACATTTTAAAATGGTTTCATTGGAGAAACGAATTACTGATTCCATCTTCCTATATAAAATAAGCCGGTGTAAAACTGACTGTCCCCAATTGCTAAGCAAGTTTCGGTTCCGTGCTCCTGCTAGACTCCCTCGTACCCCCATCACTCCCTTGTACCCCCCTCCGCGTATAACAGTACTCGGCACAAGTACTGTTGTCCCTCGACTCAGTAAACAGTTAAATGGCTACAGCGATCTTGTTGACGTGCAACAATGTGAATTTGATTTTATGTTATTTTTATTATGAATTTCGATTTTATATTATTTTGACAGTTAATTTGATTGATTGGATTTAATTTAATTTTTTAATTTACTTAAATTTTCTGGTTTAATTGTAATTTTAATTTTATTGATTTTTACTTTTTGATTTTTAATTTAATTTTCTATTTTAATTGTAATTTTAATATCCTATTATTTTATGGGGCATGCGGTGCTAACCTTTAAGAAAGTGTAATACTAACCTTAGACATAAACAAACTTGAAATAAATGTATCAGAATACATACAATTGTTGGTTGGCCAAATAAATAAATCAGTAGGCCAGAACAAACGAGTAAGATGGACAGACCTACAGCTGTACGTCTGTTTGTGTGTCAGGATCCACCTTACGTAGAGTGTTGTGTGTGCAGACTGCGTGCACCTGCAGCTGTACCGAGACGCGAAGGCGCGCTGCTCGGGCGCCGGCTGCAAGGCATCGCTGTCGCTGCAATACTTCCTGGGCTGCGAGGTGGGCTTCACGCTGGACAAACACTCCAACACGCTGGCGCTCGTGTGCCGCGACCTGGTCGCCATCCTCGCCTTCGAGACGCGCGAGCGCCTCATCCAGTGGCAGGTGCGTGTGTCCCGTAGCCCCGCACCCTCGCGTGCGCCATCTGAGTGAGTGAGCCAGACCCGAGTGACGCTCCTCTGTCCGCAGGTGAAGGTGAGCGCGCAACTGGGCGAGCCACGCCACTACCTGGTGCTGGTGGCGGGCGGCGCGGGTGGTGGGTGTGGGCGGCGCCTGCCCGCCGGCCCGGCGCGCCTGCACCTGCACGAGCGCCGATTCGCGCTCACAGCCGGCGTGCCGCCGCGACTGCTCGGTATATGGGAGCTGCCGCACCTCAGGTCACTCAATTTATATTGTTACCGACAGGCTTCTTGCCTGCGGATCAGTTTACTTACTGCAAGCTCGTAGGTCAGCCCTGACAGCACTCTTCATTCATTTGTGCAGACGCTACGGCGTGGTGGAGGGACGGTTTTGCTTCGAAGGCGGCTCGCACTGCGGCAAGGGCGAAGGCCTGCACGTGCTCATAACGGACCAGGCCAAGGAGGTGGCACGCGACTTCGACCTCGCCTCGCAGGGACGACTCTCACCTCGAAGGAGGCCTCACAACTTTAAAAAGAATGAAGGTATTGAAATTAGTTAAAGTTTGACTTAGTAATAATTTTTACTCGACTACGGTGAAGCAAAAGGGAGGGTATGTTTTTGACCGGTATGTGTGTGTATGTACGTATGTTCATCTGTTCTCTCATAACTTCTAAACTACTTCTCATAATTTGACAAATGAGGTGTTGTTGGAAGCGTCTTGTTTGTCCGCTGGTTATAGGATATGTGACATTACATTAAATTGAATATGGCGCCTTCTGGGGCACACAGTCAAGAACAAAAAAAAGCCCCTTCCTATCATGTCTGGTATCATCATACATCATATTTTTGTCAATCGTACCGTCTGCTAGGTATATCCAGTCAAAGTCATGAAATCTATTTTTTTACCCGACTACGGCGTTGCAAAGTCCACTCTTGTATCTTATGCATTATCTAGATATACGAGTATGTAAAACAACAAATCTTACACAGAAAAATGTGATGTGGTTCTGCAAAAACACCAAAATACTTTAAATAAAAAATAAGTCCAAAACTAAAACATTAATTTTGTGTTAGTAAATATTAAAAAATACTAATTTTGTTTAGGTTCAGATAGTCCGAAATCTCATAAAGCGTACAGGCCGGACACCCGGCTGTCAGAGCTAAACACGATAGACCAGTCTTTGCCACCGCTGGAGCTGCACAGCTACGAGGAGGGCTGCGAGGAGGCAGGCGGCATCTCGCCGTACTGGCCCTCCGCCGAGCGGCCGCACGCCGACCTGGGATTGGGCGACACGGCGTCCGTGACGGAGGAGGAGACGGGCGCGTGGAGCGGCACTGGCGTGACGCTGGAGCGCTGCATGAGCTGCATCTCCAAGCTGGGCGCGCTGTCGCGTTCATCCACAGCCGCACTCACGCCGGGCGCGCTGTCGCGCTCTTCCACGGCCGCGCTAACGCCGGGCGCTAAGCACTTCAGCCCCGCCTGGACAATGGAGCCCGTGCACGAGACCCTGTCCACCGAGCCCGCCGCTGTGGCGCCCCTTTGTGATACTGCACTGAGTGCAGCCGATAAGACTGAAGAGGCGTGTCACTGCGCACCCGCGCGGCCGCCGCCCGAGCGGCCCCCCAAGCCTACGCGGCTGGAGTTGGCGCTGGGCAGGCCGCCCGCGCCGCTGTGTCGCTGCGCGCTCAGCGTGCCCGACGACAGACCCAGCAGAGTTGGGCCTTATGAGAACTATGATGTACCCAAAGTTCCCTACCAAGAGGTAAGGGTGTATTCCTATGATTTTTTTATGGATGCTGGCCTAGTCATATCGAAAGTTGCGGCACAAGATAAAACTGGTAAATATGGTCAAGGACACAATACAAACAAAAATTGGCATGTATCTTGGAGCAAAGATCATGCATGTTTGGAAGCAAAGATCGTTTTATGATAACTTTAATTCAACGTGACATTGTAGGGAGCCACATCCCATAATGTGTTTTGTTTGTTCAAGTGTCCTTTACCCATACTTTTCAGTATCACCATGCTGTCTTTTAAAAAAATGGTCCGTACAGTTCAAGTCAACTCAATTCTAAAAATAAAAAGATATAATAATATGCGTTACAATCTCAAAAATAAGTCACACATGTGTGTGATGTAATACAGCAAATAATGCAGCATTTTCTGTCAAACGCTTTATTTGTTTTTTGCTGTGCAGGTGGACGGCGAGTACTACGACACGCCGAAGCGACTCAAAGAGTGTCTCAACAATGACCTGTTCAAAGTAACTAAAAGTTCCACGTCGAATGCTGTTATACTAAAAAAGCCTTGCGGGTGTTTACTAAAGTTTGGGAAAAGACGAAGAGAGCCGACGATCGTAGACTCCGAGGAAAACTTCCAGCCGGCCAATTGTCCTTGTCAGCGTGTCACTGACTGGGCAAACAATTGGATCAAACTACCCTACTGTAGGAAAAATACTGTGTCCAGTGACAATTTGGTGCCAAATAAAGAAAACGTGACGCCTAACAGTAGTGACCGAAGTGCTCTCTACGCTACTATTGATTTGTCACGAAAAACTAGGAGAAAACAAAGGCCTTGTGACAAATATGACGAGGCGCAGGACAGCGGCCTCACTCGCAGCCTCACCACGCGCTCCGTGGAGATCGACGACGGTCCGCTTGCCAACTATGAGAACCTTAGCTTCGCTTTATCTTTAGAGCATTACGAAAATGCTAAAGATTTATTAAGAAAGGTTGGTGTCACACAGTCCGAGCTGGATGCAATTAGCACTAATCTGAAGCCGGTCTCTTTTTCTACCATCGACAGTAAAAATATTTGTACTAAGTGTGGTCACCAACAACAGCGAGGAAAAGAAGCAAACCAGGAGGGCCTTACAGTTAGTACTAACGATGACTATCTTATGATGGCGCCGAACGTCAGCAACAAATTAGAACAAAGTAAGCCCTTACCGGCTGGCTACACTCCGATGTCCCCGATCGGTGGTTTTGCATTCAACACTCTGAAACATCCTGCAAGGAGTCCAATCAACAGGTTGCTCGAGGAGAAGTCAGCGAGTAACCCGACGCTGTGCGGCCCCGAGGAGAGCCGCCGAGCTGATGCCAGCCACCCCGACGAGCCCGCAGCGCGTGCCTCCGTCGAGCGAGCTGACAGGATAGAATACAGGAAACGTTCTAGTTCTGCAGACTCCTCGCGATTCCTTGAAGACGTTAAAGAGTTCGATGGCAGCCTCAATAGTCACGGCTCCACGTCTTCCATAGAAACGCTTCGTAACATCGCTCTCGACGAGGAGCGGACATCAACACCGTGCAACTGCGCAGCGGACAACAAACACTCAGACGCGGATAGTTCTGAGGCTTCCAAAGGAGCGCGCACTTGCCTCCCACCGACGAAGCGCTCCTCGTCCGTGCCGGGCAAGGCGGGTGGAAACAGAGACTCGTCCAGCTCCAACGACTCCGGCGTATCGAGCTGCTCGCTGCGTCGCGGCGAGCTGTTCGAGCTGCCACTAACCACGGCGGCGACGCGCCGGCACTACCGCAGCGCTCGGCGCGCCGCCGCCAGCACCGGCTCCACGCCACCGCGCCGCTCGCGCTCCACGGACCCGCTGCGCGAGCTGTCCGGCCAGCAGCGTGAGCGCGTGCCCGCCAAGTCCTCGTCCGCTGAGGCCGAAGTGCCCGTGCTGTCTGCCAAGCCACTCAGAGGTACGGCCCACTTATTCTCATCAAACCATTTACAATTGACACGTTATAGTACTTCTTTTAAAGTACCTATGTTAAATGAGTCCTTCACAGTTGTGGCGGAGTTGCTATCTCACTGTAGGATGGTAATGATGGTCTGCTCGTCCCCGCAGGAGTTATGGACACGCACAGCACATCGAGCGGCACGTCGGACATGTCGGACTATATCGAGACGCTGTCCATCTGCTCGTCGCATTCCTCCACCGACACACCGGTCACCATGAGGTAAGATATCACACACCACCACCATCTCTGCAAGTTGATTGTTTTACGGAGTGTAATGACTCGCCGTGTGCTTGCAGGGTGTTGCGGCAGACGACGAGCACGCTGCGCCCGCGCTCCGGCAAGGAGTACGGCAACCTGGACCCGCGCCTGGCGTCCGCCTACCGCGCGCCCCCGCATCCCCCGCACCCTGCGCTCCACCCGCACCTCTACTCCAACCTCCCGTAGATCGCTGGCGGCAGCTGCAGCCACACAGAGCATTACTTGTACATGTACACTGCTGTAAAACTATGTAACACGAATTTTGAACAATTTTGGCGCATAAAGTTGTACAGTTGTATATTTCGAATCTATCAAGATTGACATGATGCGTGCAGCAGCTCGTGTCCGAGTATTGCTGAGCTGGCCTCTGTGCACATAATGTGACGTCACGCGACGCTCTTTTGTCTGTTTTGGTTGAAACTGTTGCTAAGTGTTGTTTTGTATCGAGCTGCGACATCTCCGAGCGTTACTTTACGTGTGGTATGTTAAGTGTGATCCGTCCATGATCTGTCCTCGATGCGTCGGTTTGTTTGCGCTCTGCTCCCACTTTGAGGGTTTCACAGACTTTCAAAGTATAGTTCGTTTGAAATACTTCCTTGTGTTTATAATTATTGTCTTCATATGAGATAACAAAGTAACTAGAACTCATGACTTGCCAAATGTAAATGCGTGCACCACAGCGCTAGCGCTATTAAATAACTATTAGTTACCTTCATGATGGGAAACTGAACGAATTACAAGACAGGTAAAATAAAATAACTATTGTTATTAATTTTTGATTACGTATAATACAGTGAAACGTAGGCTAGGAGTCGGTCGAGTAGTCCAGGCACTGCCGGGCGGTGTACATAGTGTAACTCATAGGTAGTTTGCGACTTGATTAGAACTATGTAAATTATATATTAAATATAAATACTAAAGTAATTGATATATAAATTTAATCTCTACAACGACTCTCTTGTCTCTACTTTGTTACGACGATGTAATATTTTGATATTCGGAGTTTATGTGTCGGGTGCGTGTGCGCGGCGGCGCGCGGCGTCTCTCAGTAAGCAATAAGCAGTGAACAGTGGTGATCATATATTGTATGTACATTTACATTAGACTATTGAGTACTTGATACTGTATGGCGGAAGCGCGGGTGTCTGTGAGGCGGCGCGCGCGCCCCGCCCGGCGGCGGGGTGGAGCGGGACGGGGAGGGGAGGAGAGGGGAGGGGCGCGCACGCGGGCCAGCGCTGGGGCCCGAAGACTGGAATTGTAAGCAGGTTGTTTAGATATTACGCTAGCAATGAATTTATATTATAAAAACTAATGTTAATAAACTTGGAATTTCTGAATAAAAGGAAAATAAACATTTCATAGTTTTATTGTGTTTTCACCAATAATTTTGCAGTTTCACTAATAACCCCGTATTACACTATCATATATCTAGGATCACAGACCTATGAGTCATATTTATATGGTTATGTAATCTACATATTTATTTATTTATTTATCCATTTATTTCAGGCATCAAGGCCCATATCAATATATACAATACTATATTTACATAAAAAACTTAAAAATACTATAAATAAAAATACTATAAAAGCAGAAACTGACTGACTGATCGATAAACGCACAGCCAAAATCGCTAGGCCTAGAAGCATGAAATTTGGCAGAAAGGTTCCTCAAGTGACGTAAGTGAGCACTAACAAAGGATTTAAAAAAATCCTACTCCTAAAGGGAAAAAAGGGGGTTGAAAGTTTGTATGAAAAATCTAATTCCTTCGGATAATATTCTTGAAACTTGGAACAAATAGTTATCATCATCATCATCATTACAGCCGAAACTCGTCCACTGCTGGACTTAGGCCTCCCCCAAACATTGCCACACTGATTGACCCTGTGCGTTTCGCATCCTCTGGAAGCCCGCAGCCTTGACCAGGTCGTCGCTCCACCTAGAGGGAGGCCTTCCAACGCTGCGTCTTCCGGTACTCGGTCGCCACCCTAGAACTTTTCGGTCGAGTCGGCCATCCGTTTAGCGAGCAATCTGCCCTGCCCACTACCACTTAAATTTGGCAATTAGTTCATGCAATTCCATCGCATACTCCCCGAAATGTAACCGATAAAAAACCGACAGATTGGCAAGCCTAAACTCGACCGGTATCTCATTGCCGATGAGCCTCTTGGCCCGTTTTTCGATCGACTCTAGTGCATCCAGCTGGTACTTTGCAGATCCGTCCCAGAGATGAGGGCACTACTCCATGCATGACCGAACTTGCGCTTGACACAAGTTGAGCAACTGTTCTGGCGTGATGTACCGTCTCACTTTAGCAAGGATTCCTTACTTATTGGCAGCCAGTTGAGCTTTTGCCTCAATGAATGGACCAAAATCAAGTGTCAATGTCAACGTAACGCCAAGAAGCTCAAGATGGTCTGTTATCGGCACGGTCAGACCACGGAAAGAAGGAGCCGGGTGGAATTGGCTCTCTTTAGCGGAAAAAAAACGCCTGGGTCTTAGCAGCATTGAACCTGACCAGATTGGCATTGCCCCATTCGGAGGCTGCCCTTAAGGACAGATTCAAGCGCCCAACCATGACCGCCCGGAAAGACCGGATCTGAGGCCCAGTAGCGCGCGAGTCGGATACGTATCTCTCAGCAACAGTGCTGTCGTCTGCATACCAAAAGGAGCAACAATGTTGCCGAGAATACTGACCCCTGAGGGACCCCGGCGTTGAAATCCAGTTGGTCTGACGAGCGGCCATCAATAACCACTCGTATAGACCGGTTCTGGACCGGAAGCCTACCAATAAGGCTCTCGTGCCAGACCCTATCAAAAGCCTTCGAGATGTCGAGGGAGACTGCAAGTGCTTCTCGATGGCCTCACTCCAGATGTGAATGACATACGCTGGAATATCCTTAGTTGACCGATTTCGGGTGGAAGCCATATTGGCGGTCACTGAGGATGTCGTTAGCTTTTAGGTATGCCAGGAGCTTGGAGTTGAGCACCCGTTCCATTCTCTTGCAGAGGGTGGACGTAACTGAAATGGGTCTGTAGTTGGCCGGGTCAGCCCGACTGCCCTTCTTTGGCACAGGCTGAACATTATCTTGCTTCCAAGCATTCGGTACTTTTCCAGTCTCATATGAAAGGCGAAACAGGCGAGTCAGGATCGGAGACAGTTCAGGCGCATAAGTTCTTTGAACAATTGCCGTTATATCGTCGGGGCCACTAGCTTTGTTCACGTCAAGGTTGCGCAGCACTCTACGGACGTACTTTTGATGGATGCAAATGTCCGACATACTTGTTTCGCATCCATCAGGAGAAGGAGGGGGCTGCGCGTCACCAGAATCCAGGCGTGAGGATTCCGCCAAAATAGAGGCAAACAAGTTTGCCTTCTCCTGAGCGCAGTGGGCCAGCGTTCCGTCGGGTTTCATCAGTGGTGGTAGTGAGGGCCGGCAGAAGCTCGATTCAACCGACTGGGTAGGAAGCAGGTTTGGTCCCAATATGGCTTATGTGGTCAAACCGAGCCCTTCGCAATACCCTCTTGCAGGACTTAGCAGCCCTATTGAAGGCTCTCTTCCACTGACTCACGTCGTTAGCTTTGCGCGTCCGAGCGTCGACGTCGGCGCGACTGCACTCGACGAAGGATCAGCCGAAGAAAAGCAAGTGGGCTGTCAAGGATAAGATGCGAAGAAAGAACGCATCCCATCCCAATCTGCTGACATGTACCGCCAAGCCCGCCAAGTACCTCTTGGGCTGGGAGCGGGCGGGGAGTAGACGGATACAGACTGCACCAGACAATAGTCAGAGCTACCCAAAGGTACCGACACAGAGTAGCATTCTGGGACCGTTGTCAGCAGAAAGTCCAAGCAATTGTCAGTGTGCGAATCAACATCTGGCACCCTCGTTGCTGCTTGGACCAGCTGGGCGAGATTTAACGCAAGCGCAAGCTTTCGCGTTTCTCGCCCAGCATGATCAGTGTACTGGTATGCGAAGAGCCACTCCTGATTGTAGGCATTAAAATCCCCCAGTATCACTAATTGGGCAGATAGGTACTAATACAAATACAAATATTTATTGGAACAATAACATAATACAATTTTTGTGTACGTTAACATAAAGGTACCGCTGCTGTGTCGTATCAGCCGCCTCACAGATGTTCCGTGAACCTGGTTGTCTCCTGATCTCCTCTGTGCGATCGGTAGACACAGGCGTAGATAATTTTATCCAGGCATGTGTCCACCAGTGCCTAGAGCACGGAAAATCTAGAGTCCTCAAGGTTACGGAGACGCCGATAGCAGATGTCGTCTCGGGCGTACATGCATCATGCACGTGATTAAAAATTGTGCTCCAGGCAGGGTCGTACGACACGTCTGACGGATATCCGATCTGCGTCACCGCAAGGAAAAGAAGAGCTGGTCTATCAGTTTCCAGGTGGTGATGGACTGCTTCGAGATTAGAGTGCAGCCCTTTTATGTTGCTGAGGTGCACTTTGAGTGACAGGGAGTGCTGCCGCTGTACAGCTTTTCTTTTATATTTCCTTGGAATGGTTTTGAGTGAAAAGGGGGAGGAGAAGGCAGTGAGATGAGTTTCCACGCTGGCAACCCACAGACACGTACTGATAGGACGCCATCAATAGGGGACTGTCCATCGAGCCCTGTCTTCTGGTCGACAGCCAGCATGATGGTGCATTCTGGGATTTTTCAACAGTTGGCGGGGCAGCCTTTCGTGTGTGGCTGGCATACTACTTGGGCCCCCAACTACCTGCGGTCGGCCAGCGTCGCACCGTGACTCGGATCCCGCTACCCTCCTCGACCAGTCTCCCGATACGCCCATAACAGCGCGCGTCGTCAAATTACTAGTGTGGGGCAAGGTTTTAAAAAAAAAAAAAAAAGACCTAAGTAAACAATAAAGGTTATTATTATTAGATGTAGAAACTACCCCCAAAAGACGATTTAGGGGATACTAAAGTTTTTTTGAAGAATCATATTTCTTGGGTTAATAAACTTGAAACTTGGCACAAATACTTACCTAAGTAAACAATAAAGGTTGCCTCGTATAAGTTTTTAGAAAATAACCCCACTATACGATTTAGCGGGTATTAAAGTTGTTAAGAATCTTACTGCACGGGAGTTCATTTTCCGAAGGCCGAAGGAGGGTAATATGTTTATTTGTCTATGTATATATGTTTGTTCCTATGTGGCTTTCTAGAGATCAAACGCGTTGGCCGATTTTGATGATTCTAACATCAATCGATCTGTCTTAACCTTGCGAGTGTCATTGGTTGCATTAAAATTGGATAATAGAAAAATGGCAGATTTTGGCGCCATTTTGTTGGGGCCTAATTTTTTTTTCTTCCAAACTCGTCGTGTGGTGTATCAAAACAATATTGTTTTAAGAGGTGATTTTAAAAATGTAAAACAAATATATACTTAATTAAATAAAAAAATATGTTGAATAAAAATCTATAAATAAAACAAGTTAATTCAAAAATACAAAAAACCCGACGGCCTAAGAAGCAAACTAAAAAGACATAAACAAAAAAAAAAGCATGCTGTGCAGTCAGAGGATACATCTGGTTTTGGTCAGCTAGCTCGCGAATATGTTGTATCCTCCGACCGCACAGCATGATTTTCTTTTTGTTTACGTCTTTTTAGATCGCTTCATAGCCAGTCGGGTTTTTTGACATTTTAAATTAACTTTTTTCATTTATTGATGTAGGGATGTAGGGGAGGGCTAAGAAGAAATTTTCGGAAAGTCAACCTTTAAGAGGGTGAAAAGGGGGATAGTTGTTTGTAAGAAAAATAAATTCCTTAGGTATACAGTAAATAGTCAAAATTGTCATAATAAGTTTTTTAAAACGGTGGTTGTTTTAACCCCCCAGAGAGGGTTAAGAGGTGTAAATTTTTTATGAGGAATCGTTCTGCGCAGTCTGACTAACATAAACCAAAAATAAAAAAAAAACAGAGGAATAAAGTGAATAACATATTTAGATTGTTAAAAACTGCACCCTCAACGCCCCGTTGGGAGTGGGAGGTTATTGAGTTTTAAGGAGAGTAACCTAAAATTTATTATAAATAATAATAAAGAATCGTACCAAACCAATAAACCCTAGATAGGTAACCCATTTTTTATTGATTTCACAATAGCTTATTTTTGATAGCCTTCACTAACTGCTCATAAGAAATTCATAATTATGTATGTTAAAATACGAAGAATTCGTTCACGCGAACGAAGTCCAAGGCGGATTGCTAGTGTAGACATATGAAGTATAATTATCGTCTTTGATAAAAGATTTTTGACCTTTGTTGTTAGATAGGATCATCGAAACAGAAGTAGGACGGAGCAATACAAAACAAATAGTTCTGTCCCTTTTTCATGGTTGCGCCAGGGTTTAAGGATGGTGACCCCTAGTCTTGCCATATTTAATCTTGCTTTAATGAATTACCATTTTCTGATACTAAATCCGTCCTTAAAATTATGCGATTTTGCCTTTTCAGTTTTGCTAGTGCTATATTCTAATTCAATTAATTATTGTGACGGATTATTGACGGAATCTAGTACCTTTCTACAACGAAATATTGGCGTAAGTTCACAATATGCTTAGTGGAATTCTAAATTAGTGTTGGCAATACTGCTGCATACACTACTGAGCCACACAAACGACCTGCCTTCCATTGCAAACAATTATGACAAAAATTGGATCAAAGAACTATGATATTGTAATACACAGATATGATTCTAGAGGTCATATATGTAGTATAACAGATAGAATCATTTGTAGATCTTAGGTATATGATAGTGTAACACGATAGTGTCAATGTTACTGAGGCGCAAGCACACACACTCACACATTGTCTGAATACTTAACATAACAAAAACTCAACATGTATTTTTATTCCGTAGATGGCAAAATTTTGTAAATTTGTAAGTGGACACCTACCTACATAATGAAGTCTAAGTACTTGACAAAACGATATATTTGTTTCAAGTAAGTTGCTAGGAAGAAAATTCTGACAGATATAAACGCTAAAGGTGTAGATAATTTCGAATATTAATTGCAGCAAATAATCTTGCAATAAACATAATAGGGATATAATGGCTTGTTATTCGATTTTATTGAGTGAGCTACAAACCATAATCCTCCAAATAATTCATATGTATGTAACAATTTACCAGGATAACCAGAAGAACCAGGTTTACCGACATAGCCCGATGAATTGCCAAACTTAAGTGGCAGTCGGCAGAGCACATTGTTCGCAGAACGGATGGCCGATAGGGTAGAGGTAGGTAAAGTTCTAGAGTGGCGACCGCGTAGGTACCAGAAGACGTTTCGTTGGAAGGCCTCCCACCAGGTGGACCGATGACCTGGTGAAGGTTGCGGGGATCCGCTGGATACGGGACTGTTCAATGCAGTGGACGTCTTTCGGCTGATATGATGATGATGATGTAACAATCGGCGCGCGTCGGTCGAGTGCGGCAACTGCTGGTACAAATGTACCTGCTGGACCTACGTGTATGCGCGTCATGTAGACGTGTTTTTCACGTTCTTGATACAATATATTCATACTCTCTGGGTGTACACAAAATACGTTGTAGGTACATGTTCATTAATCAGTAGGCACCCATTCACTGATTACGATTTTATACGACCTCTCCTCCAATCAATCAATCAATCGATCAATCCACCATTATTCTGATAAATCATTTGATGTGCAAATGATTTATCAGAATAATCCTCTCATTGACTTATTTTATTTTAATTTTTACTGCTGTGATCAAGCTGACATTTTTTTTATTATTATTAATATTGATTGACATAGGTATTATAAATTAAAATGAAATAATTCAATGAGAGGATCGCACCTCTCATTAAATTATTTTATTTTAATTTTATTCCTGTGATCAAGCTGACATTTTTAAAATTAATATTATATTGTAAATTGTAATGATCTGCCACTTAATTTTGATATACTTATTATTTGGAATTGTAAACCTTTGCATGCCCATGTGACGGTAAAATATGGAGAACTTTATTACAAAAACACCTATGTACTCTACCCATGTTTGCAAAGAAATAAATGATTGATTGATTGAATAATGGTATAAGCTATAGAACATAGGTAACTAAACGCTCATATGGCATCACCTTAATTAAAAGTTTCCTGAGGAGCAGAAGAGTCAATCACGAAACAGCACAATGTCGGTGTCTCCAGCAATCTGCCGCCGCCGGCGCCGCGGCAGATTGCTGGAGCTGGGGCTCCCCACCTTGCATCACTCATGCCATCAAGCTCTTGAGCGGGAACGATACAATGGGAGCTCATTCAGGCCTTGTCAAGAGAACTTCGCGACTTTTTAATCGACTTCCGAAAAAGAAGGAGGCTATATGTTCGACTGTATGTTTTTTTTATCTATGTTCTCCGATTTCACCGTCAAATGAGGACCAATTTTGAAAATTAGTGTGTTTGAAAGAAAACTTTCCTGAGGTGGCTCATTTAAATTTAATTTTGGTGACGATCTGATGAAGATATTTGGAGATATATAACAATAATCTTCAATAAATGACGGCAAATCGATCGGGATTCCTACAATCGCAAGTCTTTTTATTGTCTACACCATTTCACAGTATAACATCACGCCGGTACGCTCTGTAGAGGTCGGTAGATGTGTAGGTACAGTTCATCCTGATACAGTCTCATTTCACCGGTTATGTTTATTGTCTTCAAAATTACATGTTTTCCGGATAATCTATTCTGGCATAACTTTTTATTTGAGAACCGATCCTGATGATTTTTATTAGTTTATAGTTTAAATTTAGTGATATCTTCATGATGATCCCACAGCTATTTCATTTGAATTGAAACTGTTTAGTGATTAAAGTATTGATAGGTTTATTTGAATCCCAAATCAAGGCGGGAATCTAACTATGGGTTGAGTAGAATCTAACTAAGACTTATACTATGAAGACACAATGGAAATCCATAAGTTTCAGTCATTATGGATGTCGTGGCCAGATCTTAGAATTGATAATTACATTTAATTTAATGTTTTACAAAAAAGGAAGAACAAACTGAGTGCCAACAAAATCTTAACATTACATTCATAATATTAATCTTTTATCCATTGTCAAATTTAAATCGTTTTGCATAAAATTCATTAATAACAAATAAATAACAATAATCTAGACATGCCATTACAAGAATTGGTTAATTCAATTAAATAAAATCTAATACATGTCAAAAAACTTCAATAAATAATCTAAAAATGTCAAAAATTAATTAAAATAATCTAATAAATGTCATAAAATTTCAATAAATAATCTAAAAATGATAATCAAATTAATGAAATAACCCAAAACATGACTAAAAAAGTTTAGTAAACAATCTTAAAAATGTCAATAAACACAAAACCTGAAAATGTAAAAACCACAGTAATTAAAACTAATCCGATACTTGTACCAACAAACTTCAATAAATAGTCCCAAGCAAAAAATGTCACAACCAAAATTAATTAAAACAGTCTAATACCATTTCAATAAAAATATGTCAAACAAATTAAATAAATAATCACACACACACATATCATAAAAAAATACAATAAATAGTGTATTTATTTCAGGAAATGGTCGGCCACATCATGAAGTGATCAATTCTAAGACACGGCATGGACATCATGTCAATCCTATAGGTACCTTCCTATAGAATATTTTTTAAGATATGCAGAGAAACCGGTCAAATACATGCGTAAGTATGTTTACGACGACTTTCCAAAGATAGTTAGGTAACGAGAGTGCTGAACAGTCGAGCTCGGTGGCGTGAGCGAATTACTGGAGATGATCAGGAGTGGACAGCTGGAGACTCATGATGAAGACAATTTGAACTAATATTGTTTAATATTATCGTACTGAAATAATTATAATATAGCTAGCTAATATGAACATTGCTTGAACCCGGAACTCGTTTCAGCTATCAATTATTTATTGTTGAGTGGTAAATATCATGAGTACAGCGGTGGGCTGATATAGTCGCGACTCGCGTGATCGCTTATCTGCTGTCCGCGACTGGCGACCGATAGGAGCTGCGGTCGCGCAGCGTGCGGCGTCGCAGTGAGGGCTGCCACCTGTATTTTATATTTCTATGGCTGCCACCGACCACGACGGAATATCTACTTCATGAAACAATAGAAATATCACAGCCATATAGTGAAACTAATAGTTCCGCCATCAAAATGATTAATCTAAGTCAGAATAAATTAAGCGTATAGTAATATTTTGAAAATATTACGCATACATATTTTCTAGTAAACAATATTGGAAACCTTGGATATTAGGACTTGGCATTATAAATGAATCATTTTAGATCAAGAAATCTTTAAATAAATCACACTAATAGCAGTACTTATGGTCTGACAGGACAACCATGTTGGCTTATTACGTTTTTGTATTTTTGTGGCAGCCCTGTCTTTACCCAGTGATACGATCATAACGTATATTATCGATAGTTTCAAGTTCGTGGGTATTTTTTATTGCTGCCAAGTTCCAGATAAGTGCCTCCAACACAACAAGCAGTTCAAAATCCGTCGTTATGTGCTTGAGCAACTGCATGAGTATATGCTAATAGTTGGCTATCTAAATTGCAGGGCTAAACGTTAATCAATTTAATCCAATAATTATTATCAAATACTAAGTCGGTTTAATTTACCAAGATTGCGTCAATGATAGCCTTAGCCTTCGGAGTGCAAGAGCCCATGAACTGTTCAGAGTACAATAGTTACAGATATAAAAAAAAAACATTAAATAAATTCCGGAAGTATTGTCCTCGTGGAACAGCTCATTACGAAGAACATTGAAGACTGGTGATTGTGGCGAGCCGCCGCCGCCGGGCGAAGCCGTGGGCGCCGCTTGTCCACCCTTTGTTGTAGATGTACACACCCTGCTGCATCCCGGCCCGCCCGCGCCTGCTCTCAGACCACTTTATTTTATTTTATCACAGTTATTGAATTGAGGCTTGTGTATACGAGCTCTGTCGCAAGCACCGCGATGCTAACAAACGTGCTTGAAAGCAGCACCTCTGTCGCTTTTAAGATGTTTCTATATTGTCAGACATTGTTGCTCTACAAAAACAGCTATTGTTTTAATGATTACTACAGGTTACTAACCAAAACATACACAATTATTTTAATACTTGAATTAATATGATCTTTTTAAGAGATTAGACAGATTAATTTCATTCACTGTCCATGTAGGATCAAGCTGCGTTTCCTCGATCAGAGACGCCGTTTGTCCTAAAGCCACGGGTTCCGTGATATTCACGGGTTTCGTCATTTTCACATGTTTATCTTTTCCTCTTCGTTTTGTTTTCCTGAAACCTTCATGTTTATCGCTAGCCATATGATCTTGTGATACATATCAGTCAGTTCTCGAGAGTAACAAGCAGCTGATAATGTGAAGATCAACAGAAATCATTCCGAGACATCTGGACAAACAGCACACAAGTGTGAGATCATATCACTCATCATTTAGGTTTATGGTTGATAAAATAAAAGACAAACAAGTGAGGTACTGAGTTACACTCCACAGTTAAACGCACACGAACAAGAACTGAAACATGAACTGAAGTAAACGCACAGCTTTTTTTACTTGAAGATATGATCAAGCATACTGCGCTACCACGGGGAGATAGCGCAGTTATGTGGAACTCCAATCCACTATAACTCCACTGTGTCCTCCTGTGCCGCTAATGGCGGGCACACGGGCACGCGTCTGCCATCAAACGGTGGCGACCCCGTCCGGGCCACGGAAGATAGGGAGGGTGGCGCACCGCAATACTGGCACTCCTCTCCCGCCGTGGCCTCAAACCCTCAGCCGTAAAAACCTTCATATTTTTTTCGAGTCGATGAAAATCTCTTTAGATATTTTGGGACCAGTAGGTAGCCATGCCAAAAGAAGCGTCAGTAGCGTTCATTAGGTCTTCCAAAGTGCAATTGTGTGCTTTCTGGACAGCGGCACCGCACTCACTGTGTATCAGACGAGCCTATAAAACCACATTTCGCCAAATTGCCTTTGCAGCTGGGTACGCCTGGATACTTAATAAGCCTACATTAGATATACGCAACTTTGTCGATAACTTAATGTAGTTAAGTGCGATAGCTTAAAATATTAAAACTTATATGGTAAGTTCATATTATGATTGATTTAACATAACAAGGAACCTGCGGTAGAGAGCAGAGCGCAGTAGAGGCTTACGAGTGCGGAGCGGACAACGTGCAGGTCTCTGCTTATCAACACCACCTTATCACACGTTATCAGCGAGATCCGTCGATAACCGTAATCTTATTAAATCCATTGCCTTGACTTAATCACAATCAAAAGATATAGATATGTAAAATATTGCGCTATAAATATATATAATAATATTGAAATAAATAGATAAGAATACCGTGAGGTTGCTGATATAGACAGGTGAATGATGATGGTGCTATTAAATGATTCAGAACCAGCATCTTAGGTATGTTCTATAGGGAAAACTGACTGAAGTATGTCTGGAAAGTAGTGAATGAGTAACACGATTACTTGCAGTTTTGTGTCATTAGCTGATATGTGATTGCAAGCTAATTAACTGCTAATAAACACTGTTCCACGATAGACACAAGAACCCACTTGTGTTGCGTTCATTGATAAAACTGATTGAGAACATGACTCGGTTAAAATTGGTTTATCTTTCGCTTTTTACTACTCATCCTACTTTCTTAATTGAAATACAATCATGATAGTGTTAATCGCTTGTTTAAATTACGTAAATTTTGGTAGTATCTTGTAAATTCTATAATTCATCACAAATATTGTAACTTGAACATAATTGTCAGCGTATAGTAATGCAATGATGACCTAAAATGGATAGGTATTTCATGTCACGGGCTGATATCACTCGTTATCGCATGTAACCAGGCGTCTTGTGCAACACATAAATATATTGGGAGTATCTTTATTTAAATCATGTAAAACACGAATATAATGGCGATATGCAGATACGATCAGTCGTTACTTCTAATCTGATTAGTTGACGATTGTATGAGCATAATTATTTAAGATGACTACATAACTTAGTTGCGTGGTGTTGTCACGCTCGCCGTGAGTATTCCAATGCACCGTGAGTCGCCATAAGCTGACGGCGTTGAAGGCCAGTCTAGTCATGGTTGAAATACAGCCCTGCTTTCAATAAGATCGTCTATTACCTACGACACATAGCTGAATGAAGTGGTCTTTTGAGAACACACCACGTTCAGATGACAGCTGTTGGCGTGTCAGCTCATTAGAAGACCCTCTGTCTGCCTCGTTACCCCTCCATCCGTCGCCTGTCCCTGTGCTCCTAGAGAACCTTAATATATTATTTACACTAAGCTTTGTTTATGACACCGACACAGAACAGCAGCTTCCGCTACAGCGTTCAGTGGTCAAGCGCCGCATGCACTCAATCTAGGGGTCTTTAAATCAAGAGTGAATAGGTTACTTCTAGGCAAGCGTGCTCCACCTGTAACGGTTTCGTTACAATCTTCCCGTACTTAACTTCATCTAATTTAAATTAATAACTTAAAATGTTCTAATTACAAATAAAATCAACCTTAAATTCACGAATACATACTTATAAAATAAATGTAATCCTATTTATACACAGAATTAATAATACCCTAATTCTAGTAAAATCCATACAGTTAATTACCTATCAACGCAAACGAACTTTGCGAACGAAACGAGTTGAAGTTGGTGCGAGCTGCGAGGAACTAAAGTTCTTGAACGAGGATGTCATTGCATTTTTAACCGTGAGCGAGCAGACAACTTGAACTGCACCGTCATTCTACTCACAGTTCTATCCACACAAAATAATTGTTGTAAAATATAAGTAATCCAACAATAATTGGCATTCTTTCTTCTTGTAATAAATACGAAGTTCACCCCAAAGTGTTGGGTGACTGTTCAAAATTATTATGTGTTATGTTTAGTGGTGGTATTGGGTTCCTATTCCGGCGTCAGTTCAGCTTCACGCTACTACCTAGCGCGTGTGTTGGCCTACCCCAACGCACGGTTAGCTGCCTACTCCGTGTCGCCGAGCTACGGGTCTACCTACCACCTACTCTGCACCACCGCTTCCCGGGACCTACCCCCGAGTGGAAATTTTACTGCACATCGCCGGACGCCTCTAACGCTAAGGCCAGTGGTACACTATCTTGTGGCTACGCAACGTACTTCGGACCGCGAGTGACAACCCCGACCCTGAGGTCTAATAAAATTTGTTAACCTTCTGTTGGTTTTTTTCCTTCTACCCTCGAGCTACCTGGTGGGGAGCCGACCCTGTAAGAAGCGCTACACTGGCGCCCACATGGGTTCATTCGTGTCCGAATTGCGTTGCTTAACTTTTCGCATTTAAATAGTTTTCATTGGTGCTGGTTGGTCGTGAATCATAGTTTACTTTTGAAAAAGTTGATTTGAAGTGTATGTTCTATCGCAATTGATTCTATTGTAAAATTCTGTTATTTGTATCTAGCTGCATTCTGTTAGTTATTAAAACATAGGGCAAATTCTAAGTTGTTTGGTAGTGTACTAAGCTGATCGAATTTGTAATTGTTATTTATATTTATTCTGAACACTCACCCAATTCTTAAACTACAATGGCTTACGTGATTAAGTTCCTATCACTTCAAAAGTCTGAACTGGAGTATGAAGTAGAACTCCGCGGTGGTGTAGGGGAATCCGTTCAAAAGCTGCGCTCTACAAGCTCATTCTAGGAATTCGCAATCTTATAACCTACGCAGAAAGGCTGCTGAATTCAATATAGGTGATATTGTCTGGAAAATAACTTTCTATCAAATTGATAAAGATAAATATTTTAACAAAAAAATTAGCGCCTAAGTTCATAAAATGTCAAGTAATTGGAAAAAAATCGCCTTTAGTGTAAAATTAGCTGACATGTCTGGAAAGTATATAGGTGATTGGCATATTAAAGACTTAAAACTAATTAACTACAAAGAATAAATTCTTAGTTCAACTTTAATTTCTACATATAACTGTAATTCAAATTCTATAACAATTTCTTATACTAAAATATAGTACTTAAAATAAATACTTAAGTCTACAACTACTTAAAAATTAAATGCTAAACTAAAACTAAATTTAAAATTACTCATCAACCGTAAGTACTGCTAAAATTACTATCATATAATCAATTTATTTATTTACCTATTTTATTACTATCATTGGTCTACCCCAATGGTATAAATTATATATGTATGTATTTATAGGATGATGGCTCTAACCCATTCACCCTTTGTTATCTACATGATAACTATTGGTCTACCACCATAGTTGTTAAAAATTTATCATGGCCTACACCATGATAACCTTAAGAGCGGTTGCAACTCTATAAATAAGCCATTGCAAAATGTATCTGTTTATTCTATCTTTCTGATTATATGTAGTAGTAGCTGCTCTGTACTAATTTTTACAGTTACTTGTTAACATCTTCATCTGGTTTGCGTGAGTGTTTTGTACTACATACAAAATACTCTGTATGAAAGAGTGCGGCAACACGTAAACTAAAGTGTTTACTGCTAGTATGAATGAATGAAAGTCGATGGAAGAATGGCGGAATGGATGCGGCATGGATGTGCAACGTAAATCAGGTGTCTACAAGAGCAGAAACAGCGGATTTTCCCTAGGAAAAATCCTACGCTGAAAATTTTGGCGCCCTTTAAAAGATCTTTGATAAAGTGCAACTTTCCCTTATAAAGGCTCACTCATGAAATAGCACAAATTACAACCTTTGCCGTAAAAACATTGAGTTTAATGTGGGCGATATTGTGTGGAAGCGCACATTCTATCAGAGTGACAAAGATACTAAATTTTCGAAAAAATTAGCTCCTAAATTTATTAAATGTAAAATTATTGCTAAAAAGTCCAAGCTTGTCTATGAGCTAGCAGATATGTCAGGTCGCAATCTAGGGACATGGCATGTTAAAGATTTTAAGTTAACCTAGTTTTAACTATGGATTTTTCTTAGATAAAATCCTGAACTAAAAAGGGGGGTATGTAACGGTTTCGTTACAATCTTCCCGTACTTAACTTCATCTAATTTAAATTAATAACTTAAAATGTTCTAATTACAAATAAAATCAACCTTAAATTCACGAATACATACTTATAAAATAAATGTAATCCTATTTATACACAGAATTAATAATACCCTAATTCTAGTAAAATCCATACAGTTAATTACCTATCAACGCAAACGAACTTTGCGAACGAAACGAGTTGAAGTTGGTGCGAGCTGCGAGGAACTAAAGTTCTTGAACGAGGATGTCATTGCATTTTTAACCGTGAGCGAGCAGACAACTTGAACTGCACCGTCATTCTACTCACAGTTCTATCCACACAAAATAATTGTTGTAAAATATAAGTAATCCAACAATAATTGGCATTCTTTCTTCTTGTAATAAATACGAAGTTCACCCCATAGTGTTGGGTGACTGTTCAAAATTATTATGTGTTATGTTTAGTGGTGGTATTGGGTTCCTATTCCGGCGTCAGTTCAGCTTCACGCTACTACCTAGCGCGTGTGTTGGCCTACCCCAACGCACGGTTAGCTGCCTACTCCGTGTCGCCGAGCTACGGGTCTACCTACCACCTACTCTGCACCACCGCTTCCCGGGACCTACCCCCGAGTGGAAATTTTACTGCACATCGCCGGACGCCTCTAACGCTAAGGCCAGTGGTACACTATCTTGTGGCTACGCAACGTACTTCGGACCGCGAGTGACAACCCCGACCCTGAGGTCTAATAAAATTTGTTAACCTTCTGTTGGTTTTTTTCCTTCTACCCTCGAGCTACCTGGTGGGGAGCCAATCCAGTAAGAAGCGTTACACACCGTCGACCACATCATCGCTTACCATCAGGTGAGATAGTGGTCAAGCGCGAGCACCATCATTGAATTTTGTAAAACAAAAGGCTAATACCAGTGAAATGAATGAGCACATTCCCGAGGCGCATTAGTCCCGAGCTCGGTCCGGAACTCGCCGCCGACGCTGCAGATATAAATTCGCTCACTTATTGATTCTCCCACACGTCGACGACTGCCATTACTCTCCATCTGTTAACCGATACCGTTTAATTACAACAGACAGTTAGATCTGTTCCTTGTTAAATACGAAGGTGGAGTGGTGGAGTGTTGTTAGCCGTGGTCGGGAGAACCTCGCCTCACTGATAAACAGTTTGGTTGTGTAGGTAATCTTATTGTGTGCTCGAATTCGAGTAATACTTTTATGATAAGCGGATACTTACACCTTATGCAAAGAGCAGAGCAATCGGCTGGTCGTCGAATAATTGAAGATTATTAATAATTTCACAGAGACCAAATTAAATCGGCCATGGACAAGCGAATGAACAACTACCGCAGGAATGTAACTTGTAGATTTTTTTATTTATTTTAAGTAATTTATCGGTTATATCGAATGCATAACAAAACATATCTTTGAAATATAAGTAAATAGTTAGAATTGTGTTTGAATCTTGAACGACATTATTTTTAATTCGCACCAGAAGCACAGGCGGCGGATTATGTTCGTGAAACTCGGATGAGGGCAAACAGTTTATTTTGTTACAGAAGCGAGCATTTTAATTTCATTCAGAATTTCGGAACTTGCGTGAACTGCTCGCGGTGACTAGTTTTAAACAAAACATATTCCGAAATATGTTCCATTTCAACTCGGTATAAAATGTAATTCCGCGCGAGCGAGGTAGGGCTGCAGTCACACATAACATGTAGATACGAATAAATTATTTGTGAAATGATAACGTCGCAATGTTACTCGGTAAATGAATTTAAAAGCGGTGTGCGCTGCACAAAGCTCACACAGTAAATTAGTGAAGTGAGCGGTGTGAGTGCTGTGAGCGGTGCGAGCGTAGAGAGCGCGGTCCTGGCGGACGCTGCCTTCTAATTTGTTTATCCCACAAAGCGAAACTCATTAAAGACTCGAATTTGTGTGTGAGGGCGCGTGGGAATATTTTTTATCCGCCAAGATGAGCGAAGCGCAAGGCCACTTCGTACCTTTTCTTGAAGTTTCGTCGTTTTTTTGCACCCTCATAACTTGGGTTTGGATTATACCAGACAAAATTCTCGTGATATGATGATATATGATGTCAAGAGTGGATTTATTAAACATATAAAGATTCAATTGCTTAGCTCTTATACTTTAGATTTTATTGATATAAAAGACCTCGATTTTGTCACTGACTCACTCACTGATGACCATCAAAATTCTTAGGGTATTTCCTGAAATCTTAGAAAGCTGAAATTTTGTATGTAAGCTAGTATTAGTACACAGACAACCAAAAAAAATCTACACTTTGGTTTTGGATGGCATGCAAGTTTGTATGAGACTTCCGCAAATTTTTATGCTAGAGGTCTGGAAGTTGATGTAGGAACTCCTTGTTATAATTAAAATTTCATGATAGAAATTTATACAAATACACAGACTCGCGCAGAGCTTAGATAAGATATATATAAAAAAATCTTGTTTAAAATCTTGCAGTTGTAATAAAATATTTTTGTTATAATTTACATATAAGCACTTTTATACCATTGTTTTGGAAATAATACTACTGCACCTAATGTACATTTTTGTGAACGTACATACATTTTAATAAATTATTCTTATTCTTTTCTTATTTTATTGAGACACCTTACTTTACATACATTAAAAAACAAAAATTATAGCATAAAACACAAGAAAAAAAACAAATATTAAGTGCATTAAAGTAACCCTAGACCCTCACTAGGATACACTGTGTCGTGGGATCTACTTTCTTCGTCGTTAATGACAAATTATTATAAGTGCGCTTGGAGGTAGTTACCTAAATATTTGATTACAACACTAAACAATAATTATTTAAACTCAACTTATTAACTAAAGAAAACATGCAAAATTATAGTAATTACTAGAAGATATGTGAAGAGTGTCGATTTATGTGTAGTGTGTGCCTAATGTAGTTTTTATACAATATATCTGAGAGCGATGTAATGCGCCTTGGTAAGTCATTAAGAGGGATTTATAATAGAGGAATCAGGAGAGCTTCAGTCTGTGCGTAGTTCTGAGCTGTAGCCATTTGAGCACTTTTACTTTACAAGTGTGCTTTGCAAGTGTCCAAAACTTTGTTAATGTTTTGATAAACTAATGGATCCGTGTATCTAGGAGATCTGTTGTCGAATTTAGTACGAGTAGGGGCAGTTTTCCATGTTATTTGTCTACAAGACCTGGTATATTTGTTTTAGAAGGTGCCGTATAAACAGTTACATTCACCATTCGCAAAAGTAAATAGGTAACATTTCTAAGGGTGTAGAGTTTGTGAAGTTAGGGCTTGTAGAGTTAGGGCGTGTAGAGTTGAAGCTTGGCTCTACATGAGATCTGATAACTTTTTGACAGTGCGAGCCATATAATACATGGTCTCGCGTCTTGGTAACCTTTTATAATGGGATCTATTAATCTGAATTCGGTGCATCCGTTCCGGCTCTTCTTGTGGTGAAGTGATGCGAACTAACAATGTATGCGACATTGACTATGACTTAAGTGTTTCAAATGAAATCAAGTTTTTTTTGTATAAGTTCTAAAGTATAACCACCCGATTTTAAGGTTAAACCAAGCTTTTTGTTTAGCCTTAGACTTTGAAACCCTATGCCTGCGGTTCTCTCTATTATCAGTTTGCGATAAAATAGAACATCTATTATCAACATATATCTATAATAACGCTTATTTGTATAAGCTACTTGACAAGCTTGGTGGAAACTGTTTCCTTTAATATTCAGTTAAAAGCTTCTAAAAAACTATCGCAGCCTGCAGGTAGTCATTACGTGTGAAGTCACATCATCCTCTTGCTACAAATAAATACAACAAAACGCCAACGGTCGCCACCGGAGTGCGGCTGAGCCAGCGCTGAGCCGATGTTTGTCCGTCAGGCATCCGCTTTCCATATTTGACATTTATATACTTATATGGAGACGCAAATAAAAATATCTAGATTTTTAGGCAGAATTGACTTGAACAGAAGTGACTTGTTATTCTGTGAGAGAAAACAAGAAAAAAATGGATATCTTCCTTTTGTCAATGTCAACTTTTTGGATCATTTAATGTTAATATTGCGTGTTGGTTTCATTTTATAATATACAACATAACGTGCCACAAATTTATAGAACTTTGATAAAACCAATTTCAATAATTAAAAATTAAAACAACTGATTTCATAAAGTGGAAAACAAAATTACGAAAAACCAATCCCTCATAAATTTGATCAAGAGCGACGAAAAAAAAACAATCAAGCGTAATTGGATAGATGTTGGGTATCGGGTAGAGAGGGAGGCTCTCCTGCGTCGTTACATAATTGGGCTCACGCACGCCGCGCGCCGGCCGGGCGCACGGCTTGCGTGCGAGAATTAAGATAAAAACAGGTAATTTATTCAAAGAGTACATTCCTCCCGTATTAATTCTCGTCCAATCTGTATGTGTGAGTGTCAATAAATCTAAATATTCATCAGTTGGTGGGGAGGAGGGACGGGGGAAGAATCATTTAGTAGCATTAATTACACGCGTCCTCTGCTGCACCGCCTAAACCCTTTTAATATTCCCTACGCGTAGCTCCGTAGCGCTCCGTAGCACTTTGTAGCTCATAGCGAGACGTAGCGTCGTAGCTCGTAGCTTTATCTGTGCAAACCATGCTTACCTGGTAAAGTAGTTTGTTTACTACAGAGAATTTTAATAGTCATGTTATGTTTGAAATTTTACAATTTTGTAAAACCCAGCTTGAGTTTGTTTTTAGATAAGTATTACATTGTTAGTATAAAACGATCACCGGATAATTACAAAACATAGTCTTTTCTGTCTTTTAGAAAATTGGCCTGTAACATCCAAAAGTGTTTAAGCATACATAACATAATATCACGCCTGTTTTCCCCGTGGGTTAAGCAGAATCTCTTTAGCACAACCACATTAGGGCGCACGGTTGGCGCAGTGGTTGAGCGATTGATTGCTGCGCTGCGTGTCGCGGGTTCGATTCCCGCACGGGACAAATATTAGTATGATCTACAGATAGTTGTTCCGGCTCTGGGTGTTGTGTATGTGAGTTTATATGTTTGTAAACGCACCCACGATACAGGAGAAATTCCTAGTGTGGGGCAACGTTTTGAAAAATAATAAAAAAAAAACATTATACCAGTACTGTTTTCCACAAGGGGGCCGAGACTATAGTCATCACCGGATAAAAATCTTGTCGGCGACATTCCTGATAGGCAAACCTTATATATAATACCACCCGACCTGGAGATCAAATCCAAGACTTCGTGCGCAGCGATAAGCGCTTACGACCACTCTACTCTACTCTACTACTGGTCTGCTATAATACAGACAGTACTGGTAGGTCGTCATTACTCCTCGCAATGTTTTGGTCTAGGTCACAAACATATGTATGAGCTACCGGGATGCCATTACTTTGCGTCGAGCGGCCGAATAAGTAAGCATTATTGTAGAAACCAGCGAAGCTTATGATGCGTACATTATATACATTGTAGTAATTTGTTTCCGTAAGATATCATACGTACGTGTAGTATACAAGTACTCGTCGCTGAACGATTGTGATTACTAAGCGTCAGGCCGAAACGTAATAATCACAAATGAGCAATTTCTGGTGCTTGTTACATTAAGCCGATGGTTCGACTAGACGGAGGGATAATTATTTACATTATATTGCTTATCTCAACTCATCTTAACACCAAACATATATTATTTATGAGAAAAGAAGTAATATCGTAGTAGATCCTCGATGATGACCGCTGTTGTAATTATATTAATAATCGTAAATTAATTATTTGACAAGTTTTATTATCAGAGTTAGCTCTGATAATAAAACTTGTCAAATAATTTATAAATCAGGTAAATTCATCTGCAATCTCCTATGAATAACTTCAATCGTTGGTTCCCGGGCCCCCAAGCTAGGTCCCGAGCCGTGGGCCCTGGCACAGCCTGCGTGCTGCAGGGGTCGAGGACACCTCGCATGCCGGTCACGCGCCGCGCTTTATTTTATTCAAATAACCGGCGCCGGTAGCGCGGCCGGTCCGGCCACCACTAAGCCGTGTGCCAGCCGGAGCGGACCGGCACGATCACGTCGCATACAATTCTGCGTTAAGTGCCTAAAGTTTGGATAAGCAGTGCTTGTCACATACACTAACCTGGCCGATTGATCGTTGTTGCCCCTCAGTTCTACCAATTTGCACATGTTTGTATACAGTTGTTTGTACCTATAAGCCGGGCTCGAACATAACATATTACATCACGAAACAAATGAAACATATTCGAGTTTGAAACAAGCATCCACGAATCCAGAACCAGAATACCTGCAATGTTTACAAAAACAAATAAATGCGCCTACCCTCGATATGAAAAACAAAACAAAACCACCTACCCTCAACAAGCAAACAAATAATACAATAACAAATCCTAAAGATAAACAACCATTAAAATTATTGGAGACTACAAACTGTAATATCTGCATTTTAATTACGAACAAGAAGAAAAAAAATAGAAATATTGCAGAAACTACGCTTAGTAGACATTCGGAAAACATTTGTCATTATTTAATGCCAAACTGTAAAATAGAACAGTTATTATATGACATAGAAACCAGGTTAAAAAAAATCACATTCAATGATTTCTGCGTTATATTGTTAGGGGAGGAAGATTTAAGCAGTACAAACGACTACTTTCAGCTGGTATTATTCATTCGGACGACCTTACAGAATATAAAACACACTAATGTTTTAATCTGTGCTTCATCTTATAAATACAACGATTATAAAACAATGAACAATTGGAGGGTCGAAGTATTTAACAACCTACTTTATCTCGACAGTTTGACACATGAGTATGCATAGTTTCTGGTCTCAAATAAGAATCTGAAATGATTATACGATGTTTTCAAAACACACTGGACTAATTAATAACTATGGCATGCATACAATTTTCAAAGATATTGACAAATTTATCCAAGGACTAAAAATATATAACATATTTTATAGACAAAGCATTATAGAGGAATATACCAAACTGACGATTTACCGAGTAACCAGTGTTTTCTTTGACAATCATTTGCATATAATACATTAAAACATAGCAGGACTCCTAAATAAAGCAGATGCTCTCACTTTGTGCCTAGAAGAGTTTAGCACGAAGAAATATCGATATTGACGTCATCTGCATCTCTGAACACTTCATTAGGTCTGGCTATGAAGACTTTCTGACCAAACCTAACCTTGAACTAGTTGCATGTTTTAGTGAACAGAATCAAAACGAGGTGGAACATGTATCTTGGTCAGAAAGGGGCTTCAGTGGGTAGAATTGCCTGACATAAATGTACTAGCAATAAGTAACTCATTTGAATGATGTGCTATCGAATTAACACAATCAAGAACCATTGTCATTTGTATTTACAGAATACCTAAAACGTATAACTTAACCACATTTTTTAACAGCTTGGAAAAATTATTACTGCTAATAACAAAGAAGAAAAACCAAAATGTAGTAATATGTGGTGATTTCAATATTGACACGTTAAAACGTAGTAATATAACCCTTGACCTAGATCGTTTGCTTCTTAATTTTGATTTTAAGTTAGAAATCAACCAACCTACCAGGTTAAAAAGTAATACGTGCATTGGCCACTTTGCACATAAATCTTGGCACTAAATGCAAAGCTGATGTAGTTGAATTAGCTTTGTCAGATCACACCAGTCATATATTGAAGTGTCCCATAAAAAGAACTTTCCGCATAAATCATTGGTATGTAAAAAGACGGGACTTTAGTATGGATAATATGAATAAGTTTAAAAAATGTCTACAAAACACGTTTTCTTCAAATATGTATCAATGCGATGATCCAGATAACTACAACCTATTTCTGGATACTTTTTCCTTGTTTTATCGTCTGTGCTTCCTATTTAAACTAATAAAAATAAGGCTAAACAAACGACCTCAGTGGGTGTCGCGAGGAATTAGAGCCTGCAGTAAAAAAAAGAGGACACTTTAGTGGAATTACCGTCTGAACCGAAATGAGGCAAATAAAAGAAAACTTAATACTACACTAATACCTACAAGCGAATAGTTAAATTAACTAAACGTGCTCAAAATACATATAAAAAAAAAATTGGCAATAAATAAATCAAAAGCGACATGGGAGATCATAAATCAGTCAAAACCAAAATTACCGAAACACACAATCACAAACATTACAACTGAGAATAAAAATATTACAGATCCCCGTGAAATAGCTAATATTTTGAACGACTTTTTCATTGAAAAGATTAACAAAGCAATATAAACCTGTTTTTAATACTGGAATAAAAGTAACTTCGAATATATCCAAATCAAATCACTCGATGTTTATGGCACCAAGCCACGAAGACGACATAAAACAAAAAATAATGAAATCCTTGAAAAATACTAGGAGCGTAGGACATAACGGTACATCCAAAGAAACAATAAAGTATGTGTCAGAATGTATTAGCGGTCATTTAAGTTTCATAATTAATTTATGCATATCACGAGGTATATTTCCAACCAAACTGAAGATCGCTTTAGTAAAACCACTTTACAAAAAAAAAGATAGAGATAAAACGTAGTCGTACAGGCCTATTGCACTAGTTTCTATATTTTCAAAGATAATAATGTTTGAAAAATACTTATACGAACAAATTCATAAATATTTAGTAAAAGAAGACATCTTGACTGAAGAACAAAAGGGTTTTAGAAAAAAACAAAACAATCAATATGGCCATATATGACTTCGTAAATAAAGTTATCGCAATTTTCGACCGAAAATACCAGTATGTTCTATTTACTATGATATGACTCAGCGTTTAACTACGTAGATCATAAAATCTTACTTAATAAATTAGAAGCATACGGAGTAATAGGAAATATCCTACAGCGTATCGAGTCATGTCTAAAAAATCGGAAACAATACGTGGAAATTACAAAACTAGATCTAAAAACCAAGAATGAAAGGGTCCATCGGTCGCGTGATAGAACAATCACATATGGTGTGCCGCAGGGTAGCGTACTTGGTCCCCCTCTATTTATGCTTTATGTAAATGACCTGCCAAAAGTGATGCAACATCATATAAAGCTATTTGCCGACGACAGCATCTTTACCATTGACTTTAAAGATAAACTAAACTATGACAAACAAATTTATGAAAATGACGTAACTAATACTATACAATCAATTATAAAATGGGTAAATAAAACCTGAAAATAAATATTGACAAGACTAAATTAATGATATTCACACAAAGAAAAAAATTTACTATGAATTAGATTACGAAAACAACCAAATATATCAAGTTAACACATCAAAATTCTTAGGTTTAACCATTGACCAAAGACTAAATTGGAAGGCACACACGATAGATTTGGCAAAACGACTTAGCAAATCCTCATATGCTTTATATAAATTTGCGCCAGTCACAGGAACGGACGCTATTGTTACAGCATACCATGGTTTAGCTGGTTCTATTTTAAGATACGGAGTTGTTTTTTGGGGAAACTCATCTAATAGGGAACTCATATTTAAAGCCCAAAAGAGGTGCATCAGGGCAATGTTTGGGTTAAAATGTATAGAGTCATGCAAACCTTTCTTTATTAAATGTAAAATACTGACATTGCCCTTTTTGTACATTTACAAAGTTGCAGTATTTGTGAAGACCAACCCAAATCGATTTCCCAAGCTGTCGGATAGAAATAAACGGAGTCGACGATACGTCAATATGTTGTGTTCGAGACAGTCCAAGACTACTGATGCATAATAGTGTTTTTTGTATGACATCAACTATTTATGACCATATACCGGAGTAACAATTAAAATGGTAAATATTCACCTATTCAAAAAACATTTAAAGTACTTTCTTGTAAGTAGATCTTATTATAATATAATTGAGTTTCTGAAGGATAAAATATCACTGTAATTTCTTAATTATTGACATGTCTATTTAATTGTATTATTGATTTGACATCTTATTTACCTATATGGACAAAATAAGATTGCATCTTTGACATTTTTTTAGTATTTGTTATTTAAGTTTATTGATCTTTGTTTACTTTATTACTTGACATCAAAGTTTTTAATGATATTTATTTTTGCGATAATTCTTTGGTAATTTTATTATTTACCATCTAACGTTTGTGGTATTTTTATATTGACCTCAGTTTAATTGTTTTACTAAATTACAATATGATTTCGACATCCAGTTTTGTACCTAATGATGATACTTATTCAGTATTACTTGACATCTAATGTCTAATGTTTCTTTGATTTATTGACTATCTACATTTGCATTTAATGTTTTTTCTAAACAAATGTTAATAGTACTCTAAAGCTCTTCTTATAATAGAAAATGACTTCTGATTGATATTTTTTTTTTGTAAATTAATGAAATTAAATGTGATAATATTTGCTCCGCTCCACGGCAAAACATAGAGAATCTAACTAGTATTGTAACATCTCGCACACCTACGTTTACAAATAAAGATTCTTATTCTTTTCTTATTCTATTCGTTTCAGTCCAAGTGTTGCTTGCTATAAAATTCTCAAATATAACATGTAACTGTACTGGTATTACAGACTGTAACTATTTCAAATTAAGTTTTATGTTCACGCTTGAAAACTTCAGTCCTGAGTAAAAATATTGACGGAGAATTTGTAGGTGGTTGCGAGGCGTGGTTTATAACATCATGGTGCGACTGTGCGGGTGACAGACGGACTGTAACCGGTAGCTCCGGATCGTAACTGACGCCGGCGACATAGTCGCAATGTTGACACATCCGGCAGCGCTACACTTTGTCGTCACTATACTTTAGAGCACAGTTTATTGCTGATCGTCACTGAATGAGGCCTGAACGATCTAGAATACTTTATTTGTGTGATGGTTATGGTGACTAATACATTTTAAATCGGTAATCGTAAATATTATAGAATAGAATAGAATACTCTTTATTATGTACACCATAAAAGTTACAGAAAGTATAGAAGAAGTAAACATTACACTGGGTGACACAATGGGCGGCCTTATCGCTAAAAGCGATCTTTTCAAGACAACCTTTGGATGGATTTTAAAAATGAAAGGAAAAACAGTACTGTAGGTAGTCTTTGGTGTACTATTTATTATTTTTTGGTTTGTGTATCCATTTTTACGATCAATAAGTTAAGTTATTTTAGCGATCAATAAGTGATTAAAAGTGCAGGTATACGTCTATGGGCACGTAGGGCAATCCAGCATCAAGCAGATGTAGGGGACGGGTCATGTTAGTTCATTTAGAGCTTGTAAGATCATAAGTCTGAATTGTTCTACTTATTCTATTGGGGAATAGGGATGTGATGTTATTTTATTTTATATTAAACATATAAATTGGACCAATTCAAACAGCTAATGTTTGGTTTTAGTACAAGGTAAGCGTTTGCATCAAGTATTCAAAACACGTTTTGTAAATCAGTGTATGATTTGCAGAAGAACAGTAGGGAGCGTCGCTGCTGGAATAAATAAATCAAGGACGCACACATTACACATTGTTATTCAGTAGCCGCGCGGCAAACACGTGGTGCGGCTGATAAGTGACACGACAAATTTACCGCATCGCAAAACGTTGCGGTAGATTTTATGTAAAAAGACGCTGCTTGACATTGATGTGCCATGATGGTCGATGGAGCTGAAAAGCTCTGGAGTGACGACTGCGTACCGAAAGACGCAGTTAAACAAACCGATGACCTGGTTAAGACTGCAGGAAGCCGCTGGATGCGAGATGCAGCTAAGCAACTGCCTGCATCTCTATCGCCAGTGAGGCGTGTAGGGTGCTGCAGATCTCTCAAACTATGCGAGCAGTTTGATCACAACATCCCCATACCATACAAAAAATTCAACAAAAAATACAAAAGTCAAAATTAAACAAAAACTTCGTCGACTAAATAAGGCGAACTACGAGTATCAGAGATGTCTTTATTGCTCAGGCACTAGGAAAGCTTGACAATAATTTTAGCGTACCCTCTCTATACCTGTGTGTCTCGCACTAGTTATATTCACACGCGCGGTAATTAGAACGCCTGTTTACGACGTCACCATTGATGTGCGATAATCAACGTTAGTTAATATTTAAATTAATCCCTTAATACATGATCTGCGAGCTTAGAGCTCATCTACACTATTACTGACTTCAATGACTTTAGTGTTACGGAAATCTATCAAAAGATAGACTGATATTTTTGTTTGTTGTTTATTTGATTCTAGTGATCATAAGCGCTGCTGCTGAGCACCGAACTGCTGCGAAGCATATAATAGTGTTACTGGCTTTATGAAATTTCTCAAAAGCAGCCCGAAGTCTGTAGGAGAGCTATGGAGGGAGAAGATAAACCAGATTTTATTTGAAGAAAATACACAGTATATTGTCGCTATTTCACGGTATTAACCACAAGTGTCACAGTGTACAAAAGTCAAAAATAAAAACGTATTCCAAACAAACCACCTTTCAAATTTAAATTTACTCATATACAAAATACAAATAAGTTTGTATATCCGACACGCCCCTATAAATTTAAAACTAGCCAAAAGAAAACTCAGCTGGCCTTAACCCTAAGCCATCTAAACACTTATAATGTTTAACACTACATAACGGCTTAGTTAGCACATCAGCTAACATGGATTCAGTGGGTACATGTCTCAACTCAATATCGTTCTTGTCCCTCAAAGCCTCCCTCACGTAATGATACCTAATATAAATGTGTTTGCTACGTGCATGAAACACAGAGTTCTGAGCTAAGAATATATTGGTTATCGACATGAACAATCACTCGAGCATAACTCATGATTCTTAGTTCCTTCAACAAGCTATTGAGATACACAGCCTCCTTCATACTCTCCGACAGGCTGACATACTCTGCCTCATATGTTGAAGTAGCTCGCTACTGCTGCTGCATTCAAGATTGCCACGATATACAGCAACCACCTAAAATAAATGCATAACCAGAATTAGATCGTGTCTAATAAACAATTATCCCAACCAGCATCTGAATAACCCTGCACACATTCACCAGTTCTCTTGTATACGAGTCTTTATTGGATCGTTCCCTTCAGATAACGCAACGCATATTTCACTGATTTCTAATCGGATTTTAGAGGATTCGTCACCTTCTGGCTAAGTGTACTTACTGCATTAGCAATATCGGGTCTGGTTGCATTCACTAGACAATTGAAACAACCTATCAGCTCTCGGTAAGGCCATGTCTCGCTGCTCTCATCGCCGCATCTCTCTTCTTTCTTACGTTTGGAATTTATCTCCATAGGAGTCGCACATTTATTGCAATTTTCCATGAAAAACGTTTCAACAAATTTTCGACAACTTTGTTGTGACAAAATAATGATATTGTCATTTCTTTGAATATCCTATGCCAAACATATATTTTGTTTGACCATAATATTTCAAATCAAACTCTATGAAAACGCATTTTCAAATTCTAATCAAACCTCTTTCTTGACTTGCGACCAAAATATCGTCGACGTACACCAATACGAATTAATTAAAATTACCATTTTGTTTAAAATACAGACACGGTTCAATTAGACTCTGTTTCCACCCCATATCAGTCAACTTCTCGTTGAGTTTGAAATTCCATTGAGCTTGCTCCAACCATAAAATAATTTTCGCAATAAGCATGAATCGCAATCACCATCCAATTTTATGAGCATGGTCTGTGCGCGCTGCTTGACCATTGGATTTTATCCCTCTCGATTCATAAGCTTAACTAAACTTTCTCTCAACATTTCTGGTAACTCCATGTATATCTCCTCGTCCAGGGATCCATTACCTTTCTGAGCTAGGCTTCTGATATCAGATAAAATGGCTTCCTTTTATTCAGGTTTATCACTACCTTTTAGAGCATTTTTCAAACGAATTTCGGTTCTGTAACTTCAGTCATTCGATAAACTTTCTTCGGACGGTCTACCCTACCTGTATGCAATATTCGAAGTCTAACAGGAGCTCTTTTCATCAATCTCTTTTGATCATCTTGACTTGTTTCTTCAGGCACTTGTTCAACTTCTGAAGGTCTGAAAAATCTTGATCATCTCCAGGATATTCTTGACATTCACTCCATTATTCTTCAGTAGTCTCTACTTGCTCTGTCTCATTCTCGCCCCTATGTTTGTCAGTTTCTGGAACATCTTTTCTCGAGAATTGATTTTCGATAAAATCCTTATCTTTGTCTTCCGTGAAGTTCACCGGTCTCGTCTCTTGCTTCGAGATTTCGCTTTCGTGGAATTTCACATCTCTCGCAGTCATGAAATTTCTTTGCTCTGGAAACCATATTTTGTATTCTTTTTCATTATCTGGGTATTCTACTAAAGTACGTGCGATCCCTCTTGCAGCAAACTTATCCTTTTTCGGATTTTATCCAAAGTATGTACCTTGGACCCAAATCTTCGAAGGTATTCAATCTTAACCGGCTTGTTACGTCACCTCTCAAAAGGAATATCACCATGTAGACTCTTGTAGGACAACGATGCCTAACATAACATGCTGTATGCACCGTCTCTGCCCAAAAAACTGAGGAAAGATCTGAACTCAACAGCATACGAGTATACCTCGCCATTTTCACTAAGATTCATTTCATTCGTTCAGCTATCCCATTCTGCTGTTGTGTTCGAGTAACCATCAGTCTTCGCGTGATGGTCTACCTTTTATACTAGAACTTTTTAAGTCATAATATTACTTTGCATAACAACGGATAGCATAAACTTTATTTCGCAGAAAATCATTTGGCATACACTCATTTATCATACACTAGCTGTCCCACGCGGCTTAGCTCCCGTCAACTGGCTACCTACTACCCTACCCTACCTACACTGCATACATGAGTGTTGCATAACTTTAACCACTGACACAGCGCAAGCAACGAAAGCTCTCAAAAAGGAATAATTTCGCCCGTTTTTGCAACATTTTTCATTTATGCTCCGCTCCTATTCGCCGTAGCGTGATGTTATATAGCCTATAACCTTCCTCGATAAATGGTCTATCCAACACAAAAAGAATGTTTCGATCCCAACCAGTAGATTCTGAGATTAGCGCGTTCCAACAAACAAACAAACTCTTCAGCTTTATAATATTAGTATAGATTAAAACTCATAATTTTGTAAGTCCGAATCATCTTTTGGCATAAAGTTCATATCCATATTAATTGAAATACTCATCTATCACATTACAAAAAAATCATAGTTCATTCAAAAAAATCTATTTTATATAAATGCTTACTAAAATTAGTAGGCAATATGATAAAAACTATATAAATAATTAAATTGACCGGGCTTTCTGAATAATGTCCATCACTTATTGGGTCGGGTAATATAAACATGTGTTTTTTAAATTATTTTAATGTTGAGATTGGTTTTAATATAGAATACATAAGTACGATTAATATTTAAACAATAGAGCAGACAGAGACGGGGCTCCTATTTCTGTCTGCAGGGTTTAAAGTAACCTAAGCTCGGGTGCCCAAAGCTCGGCGCTCGCTTCGCTCGCTCTTTGACTAATTCATTGACCATAACTATCAAATTTCCCAACCGTTACGTAATAAATAAAAAAGATGATCAAATATTATTTTTGCATATCAAATATTAATTGAGTACGTTTAAACATAATTATCATGTTACCTTAAATGCAGTTCATTTATAATTTATTCGTAGATCAACTAATATAGAGGCAATAATTAATGTAAAGATTAATCATAAAAATCTACATCATTTATTTTTAAAAGTGCTCATTTACAATAGATCAATTAGATTTTAGAAGATCAAATAATATTGTCCCATAAAATTATTCCAAATGAGTTTCTGCCATCTTCATAATATGCCAAGTGAAATTATGCGAACTAAAATTCATCTTAAAAGTATGCCATTGTAAATTCGGACATATAACATAATTTTTATGCCTTAAAAATATTCGTCTAAAGAAGATTATCCCAAGTGTGTTATGCCATATAAATTTCGGAGCATCAAAATTCTACCAGATAGAGGGAACCCTTCGCGTGATGGCTGCTTCCTTTAAAAAAATATCCAATTCGGCATTACAATATTCACGTCCATTATTGCTTTGAAGGAATTAAATTTTCAGCCCCGTCAGGTTTTCAACGTGAGTTTTATACGCCTAGGCATCTAAGGCTTTATTTTTCGACCATAGAAAATATACTGTACACCAACGAGTACTATCATCAGTAAAAGTTATAAAATATGTTGTAAACAATATCAGTATGAACTATGTATAACTTCTCAGCACAAGGACCTAGAAAAAGTAACGCGGTCATCTTAAATCTAGCACAAATATCGCAATCAAGTAAGTTTCGTACCTCGGCTACGTCAAATTTAGCAACTAATTTAACAAAAAGCTTAGCAACATCTCTACCGTTCTAATGTCCTAATCTCTCATGCCAACAACGTACATCAGTTGGTAAACTTGGCTACTGAAATCAAATTCGTCCTTAAATCAGGGACATACAGCGTATCTCGTAATTCAAATAAGGTCTCCGAGTGATCGTTACATGCCGATAACCTTACAGTGCCCTTACCTTTTATAAAAGTACGTACATGCGTAGCTTAAATTAGTTCTCCGCTAATCATTGCCAAAGTGCCCCCAAACTTACTTGCATCATTACAAAGGTGAGACGTGCACCCACTGTCCAAAATCCAATCGTGCTTTTAAACATTAACAGCGTTAGAAGCTTCCAAATCTGAAACATTAAAAGTGTGTTTCTTCAGCCTTCACCTACTTTCTTTTTGCAATCAGATGCTTTGTGACCTGGTTCGTGACATTTAAAGCATTTATACCAAAAACCTTCGTTATTTTCCTTTCCTTCGTACTATCAGTTTTGTTTCCAGCCTAAGTACTGTAAAAGGGGGACGCAGCCAGGGGCTGAAAAAAAATACTATTCGACTTCTACGACGTATATTTATTCAAACTTAAAATAAATATAAGTTGCCAGCTTTAGGTGTCAGCGGCCGAACAGGTTGCTCGTCCTATGTGGAAAACCTCTACAGTACTCATATTAGCGCCTTTCCTTCCTTTGTTGAAGTTTTTGTTTACGTTTGTATAAAGCCTTTATTCTGAATTTTGTTAGCCTTTCTTGACTCGTTCTCTTCCAATATTTTGATTTTCAATGCCTCTGGTTTTGGCAAATCGTCTCTCGACTCAATCGCACACCTAAAGCTTTCGAAATTTCCGGCCAAACTGTTCAGCATCATTATATGTTTAGTACAGGACTGCAGACCACAGCCCACAGCCGAACAATGAGGCCCGTAGCAATGTTGCGACTCTTGGATCTTTCAGGTCTATACCCGCGAAACCGCGATACACGGCAGCGGCTGCTAGGGGTTTGTCTTTGAGATATTGGTTGTCGTCAACCAGGTGGAAGGTGGTATAATGTTGCAACTTACCCTTGTCCTCGTGGTAGACTCCTGCCTCGTTCAATCTCGTGGCCGGTCGAGGGTTATATGGGGAATATATATATAATAATAAGGGAAAACCGACGTGGACTGGACAGGATTCCTTGCCCAGACTCCTAGACACGTTACCGACAAAAAATACCTAGCTGCGCGCGTAATATGCACAAATACAACTACATGGGCGGAGCACAATACCAATCACGAATGGCGAACGTAATTCCCAATAACGATGGGTTGATTATTCAACACTTCTAATAAAATCAAAGTAAAACCACCGTATTACGTCCAGCCTTACCAAAATCACAAATTTTCAGTCTAGTGTCAACTGTAAACTCTACCAAAACTGTCAAATCTCGATGACAGCGAGTTGACACGGTGTTGCAACAAAATAACAAAAAGAGGAACGAAACGATAGGTTCCGAACATTATAGACAGTAAATCATCGTTGATCTGTATACCCATGTCTTCTAGCTTATCAAAAGCATCGAAAAAATTCTTCAAATGTACGTGAACATTTCCAGTTTCTGCCATTTTGTGCAAAATTAACCGTTTCAAAAGTGTTACCTTCTTAGCAGACCCTTTGGAAACATAAATAGACTCCAGCTTCAGCCACATTTCCCTAGATGTGATTCAGCTCCTAATATGTCTTAGCTCGCTCCCACTTAAAGATATGTCTGCTTTCACCTTTTCGTCTTCCACTGCCCATTTCTCAGCCTGTAGTGGCTCGGCTGGTTTCAGTACCATTCCATTAACGTACCTCCTCATCCATCACTTTTTTATTAAAATAGCCTGTACCTGGATTGCCCAACTGTCGTAGTTGTCGTTCCCCAAGGGCTCGATTCACATCATGTTGCTCATTATCATCTGCTAATCAATCTCTTATCGACTTTACAATCTGGATTTTCTTATTATCCTGTCAACATATCATTCTGGGCCCATAACCAATGTAGGAGAGCAGATAAACCAGATTTTAGTTTAAGAAAATACACAGTATATTGTCGCTATTTCACGGTATTAACCACAAGTGTCACAGTGTACAAAAGTCAAAAATAAAAACGTATTCCAAACAAACCACCTTTCAAATTTAAATTTACTCATTTACAAAACACAAATAAGTTTGTATATCCGACAGTCTTCCATAGATATACGGTCTGGTGTCTTCAAC
Source organism: Orthosia gracilis (assembly GCA_947562075.1). Taxonomy (NCBI): domain Eukaryota; kingdom Metazoa; phylum Arthropoda; class Insecta; order Lepidoptera; family Noctuidae; genus Orthosia; species Orthosia gracilis. Next base: position 15,517,457 of record OX387276.1, read on the forward strand.
TGTGTACATATATGGGACTAAACCATTCCTGGCGAAGTATGGGTGTACTATAGGTATACTTGTGCCTTACTCTTCAGGCACAACCGGCGTGATATTGTGTTATATATTATTTGTAACTTTCCAGCGATTTGTGTTACCACAGAGTTAATAGTTATGAATATCGATACAAACTGCGACGGATAGAACAAGAAGCCGAGAATTTGCATTAAAACTTCTACTTAATTGCTCGCCGAGTTTATTAATTTCCTATTGCGGGAAAAACTTAGGAACTACCGGAGTGTTGGAGAACTGCGCTCTCTGCGGTCACCGCTCAGTGTTAGTGCACAATATCTCGGCACTTGAGTAGTCTGCAATTAAATCATGAATGTGGTTAGATACTGTAGTGTGTAAGTAATAATAAGCATGTATGTAGACAGCCTTATTTAAAGTACTTCTTCAGCAATACTGTTTTATAATAAATTGCATTTTTTAAACACACATTAAATCGGACCATGAAACCAACCAGACGTATCATTTCAACTCTTCCAACCTACCAGTCACCGGCGACCCTGCCAGTCCTCATGTCACTCTACTATACTGCAACGACCATGCCAGTCCTCGTGTCAATCTAACATACTGCAACGACTCTGCCAGTCTACGTGCCACGCAAATTACCGTACTGCAACGACCCTGCCAGTCCTCATGTCACTCTACCATACTGCAACGACTATGCCAGTCCTCGTGTCAATCTAACATACTGCAACGACTCTGCCAGTCTACGTGCCACGCAAATTACCGTACTGCAACGACCCTGCCAGTCCTCATATCACTCTACCATATTGCAACGACCATGCCAGTCCTCGTGTCAATCTAACATACTGCAACGACTCTGCCAGTCCACGTGCCACTCAAATCACCGTACTGCAACGACCTTCAACGGCAACCTTAAATTTTTGAAACGTCGCGCGTCGCACCGAGCTTCGAGATTTTGCAATTTCGGACATTGAAAGACTATGGGGACTATGGGTTTGTACGGATTCTATTTCTTAGTTAGGTCCAGCAAGAAGAGTAGGTAGTAATTATGAGAATAAGATTTTAGAAGCTAAGAGCTTTATATGTGTCGTTTAAAAATATTTTAAGTAGTTTGCCTAAAGAAGTGTCTAAAGAATTATTATTTCTGTGTTCATGCATAAACGAATGCTATGATAAAATTTTGAAATTTGAGACGGAATCTAGTTCGAGTAGTAGTCAAAGCCAGCCGCATCGAGAAGGACAAACAGGAACGGGACAGTCGGCACCCTCTATATGAGCATCAACTTCAACTTGTGCGCCTGAAGAGCCGTAGGAGCTTCTTGAGATATACGACCCCCTCGAAAGCCAGCGCAACCGACGAGCGAATTGAATTATGGAAACATGCACGGCAGAGAATCTGCCTCCTGGAAACGAACTGCAGTGGCCAATCTGGAAATCCCTAAACCGATTGCGGACCCAGGTTGGCCGTTGTAAAACCAACCTGGCCAAACGGAATATCATAGACCCCTCCGAAACACAGTGCCAGTGTGGGGCCCCTTCCCAAGATATGGCCCATCTCCTTCATGCCCGACCACCTGCACCTTACGAGATTTGAGCGTGGCGAATGACAGAGCTGTCCGAGTAGCTACATACTGGTCGGACAAAATCTGAATGGCTGACTACAGTTTGAGTTAATCGACACGAAAGAAGAAGAAAAAGAAGTAGTCAAAGTCAAAATAAATCAGCAACAATGTCAGTGTCAGGTGAAAAGTTTAATTTAAAGACGGCTGTAAGGCTATTGACTAAAATTACTGGTGATGAAGAGGTAACCAGCGAATTAATGTATGCGATTGAATTGTATGACTCAATGCTTGATGCTGGTGATAAGGAGACTTTAATAAATTTTGTTTTAGAAACTCGATTAACAAGTAGAGCAAAAATGCGGTTAGCTACTTCTTATACTTCTGTTGAGTTGCAATTAGAAGATATGCGTAAATATTTACTTACTTGTAAGTCAGATACTGCTTTACAGTCTAGATTACAAAAGGCTAGACAAGGTGAAAAGTCAGTTACAGTGTTTGACCAGGAGTTAGAAAAGTTGTTTGTAGACTTAACCATTTCCCAGGCTAAAGATGATGATAAAGCGTACGAATTTATGTTTTGCCGAGGGTTTAAAAAGCCAAAAGATAGAGACAATTAGTTAATTTTCAGTACAAAATTTGACCTCGTTAAAGCATGCCATTAGAGTAGACGAAGATGAAACTAGCTCATCATCGGACCGTCAGGCCGGTATGACATATAATCGCCAGCCAACTCGAAATAATAAATTGGCTCACTGAGGATATCGTAGTCGAAATACATCGAGATATTTTCGAGGTAGTAACCACAATGGTAGGCAACCACATGGTTCTCATCAAAATACTGCTGCGCCAAGGAACACGTGGCGAGACAGCCGCGGCGCCTATGTACTATCGCATGCATAAATCCATTAGCAGTTTTACAAATTTATTGCATCAAAGCAAGTCGCACTTACGACCTTTCAATATAACAAACCTTTTGCACACATACACGTCTCGTATATCGCACTCTTTCATCATTATTTATTAAGAAAGAGTACGGTAGAATGATCATTTGTATAATACTATCTAGTCTGTCATATCGTGGCGGCGTATTAAGATAGTTGTATTTAATTTCGGTACTATTGCCATATAGCTATCTGGCTGAGTGGTTAACGCATTGGTTGTTTCACACGTTGAGACCTGCTTTCGAACCCCAGCTAAGTCGATCTTTTTGTGTTTTTATCGAGAATTTTAAAATAATATCTATCTTTGATATTACTCGATGAGAATAATGTTTCTTATTAGTTGAACTTGTAACAAAATTAAATAAATGTGGGTGAGTGTAAAATAAAATAAACTTACTGGATTGAAGAAGTAATTACCTACGATGTTGTTAGTTGGCGAACTTTATTAAGAGTACTTGTGTTATTATTGCGATTATTGTGTTGTTTGAATATCTGATTCGAGATGCAAGCTAATATTCCTATTGATGCCAGGGCAAATATTGTCGCTTTGCATAGAAATGGGCTTAATATTTCTCAAATTTCTTCCGAAACCGGTTTAAGTGTAAGTTATTTTTAAGGATTATTTTAGGTATGATGATAGTTGCGGCGTATGATACCTATTCATAAATCGCTAGTTGCAAGTGTGTAATAAAATATTTTTGTTTTTTAGAGAAATACTGTGAGCCGTTGGGTAAAGAGGTTCGAGGAAGAAGGTAGTTTGAAGAGTCGTGTGAGAAGTGGAAGACCGCGGCTTATTAACCCGACTCAGCGACGTTCAATGGTGGAAGAATATGAAGCAAATGGTTTCATTCCAACTAAACTGTTTGCAAATCGATTTGATACGTCTTTGGAAACTGTTCGCCGTGCACTCCATGCTGAAGGTATACATCATCGGAAACCAGCTAAAAAACCATTTCTGACACAAAAACACAAGGAAGAGCGATTACGTTTTGCTCGAGAATATTTAGATTTCAACTGGGAGACTACTATATTTACCGATGAGAAGACTTTCAAATCTTGTCAAACAGGACGACTTCATTTATGGCGAAAAAATAATACTCGCTGGTCAGAACAAAACATTATTCTGAGTACCGAATCAGGTAGAATAAGTGTGAATATGTGGGGGTGGATTAGTGCTCAGGGGCCGGGCGAGTTGGAATTCATACCTACGCGTGCCAATAGTTATAATTACGTCGAAGTTTTAAATGACATAATGCTACCAACTGTGCGTAATGTTTATCCAACTGAAGACTTTGGTGAACTAAGTTTTGTTCAAGATAATTGTCCGATACATCGTGCCAGTGTTGTAAAAGAGTGGTTTAGTCAGCATACTGATATTAAAGTTATTCCATGGCCAGCTCGATCCCCTGATCTTAACCCCATTGAAAATATATGGGGTTTAATGGTTCAAAGGTGGAAAGCACGAGATGAGAGAACTCCTGAGCAGCTTAAATCCCATTGCACTCAAATATGGGAGGATTTACGTGGCACAGATATATGTGCAAACATTGTCGCCTCCATGCGTCGACGTCTACTTAGTTGCATTGACAATAATGGAGGTGTAACTAAATATTAATGAATAGGATGTTTATTACAGGAAATATACTGGTCATAATATCTATAGTTATACACGTAAGTTAGGTTATGTTTGTAAAATTGGGATTAAACTTCAATCTTCTTTTCTCCATGAGAAAATGAAAAATTAAGCTATAATCTCAATAAAGTTAAGACATAGAAACAATTTTTCATAGAAGCAAACTTGTTACCTAATTTAATTATATATGTTTGAAATTACCCACTATTATTTTATTTTAACCTACAATATGATTCCTTTTTGTAATTTTCGGATCAAAAGTATTATATACCAATATTTATATATAAAGCATTTAAATTTATATATTACTTATAACATAACATTAATTTAAACATAAAAAATATATAATAAAAAAAGTAACGAAAATACAAAATCGATCTCAATAAATCATATGGGAATCGAACCCACAGTCTCTTGCTTACAAGTCATATATTTCTGATCTTAGCCAAATGAACTGATGACAAAGAGTTCGAATTTTAGCTTTAGGTTTGGATTGACTAAGTGCGAATACTAATTAGAAGAAAATAAAACTATATCTTTATCTTTGTCTAGTATTGACCTCACAGCCACCTTTTCGTATTTATACCGTATGACGAATAAATGTTTGCGTTGAATTCACTCTCACATGAATGAATACACGCTACTGTGCACGCGATAATGATTATTGACGTGCTAAAGGATTTTTGTGGCCTGACTGTACATCGCCGTGGAGCGTCAAGTTACGGTCCCAGGAGTGTTCGCGGAAATCGCGGCTATTGCGTAAACCATTCTAATAATAGAAATTTAAATCATTTTATTGCGAATGAACAACATGGTTTACCAACAACGCAAAATAGTCGCAATGACCTTTCTTCGGATCAAAATTTGGGACAATTTTTTCGTCCATAATCAAGTATTTACTTGTGACACCATTAATTGGGTAAATTTAAGTTTAAATAAGTTACAGTTAGAATTTTTAGTAGATACAGGGGCCTCTTTATAATGTATTATGGAATGTTAAATTCAGCTAAGCTACAGTTGCATAAATGCGATTTAACTATGAGAGAGTACAAGATGACAAATTTCCTCTTCTGAATATTACAGACATTTTAGAGTCTTTATCGGGTGCTTTTTATTTTAACCATTGCGATTTGAGTCGTCGTTATTATCAGTGTAATTTATCAAAAGAATCTAGGAAGTATACTGCATTCACTATTGATAAAGGCCAGTTCCAAATGTGTAGATTACCTATGGGATAAATAATTAGCCCATTTGCATTAAGTAGATTAATGACAGTAGTAATGTCAGGTTTGAATTACGAAAAATGCCAAATTGATTTGGATGATTTAATTATATTTGGTCGAAATTTAGCAGAACATAACAAAAATCTCATGTCAGTTTTTGAAAGATTGCGAAAAGTGAAATTAAAGGTAAATCCTTCTTAATTTGAATTTCCAAAGCGACAAATTCTTTACCTAGGGCATGTAATATCATCCTCAGGTATTTTGCCTAACCCTGAAAAGATCCGAGTAATTGAAAGTTATCCGACACCAACATGTGCGGATGACATTAAGCGTTTTGTTGCATTTAGTAATTACTATAGGATTAATTCGCAACTTTGCAGCTATTGTTTTACCACTAAACAAGTTATGTAGAAAGAAGGTTCAGTTTGAATGGACAACAGAATGTCAGAATGCCTTTAAAATTCTTAAACAGTTACTTAGTAGTCCACCTGGCTTAGATTATCCAAATTTTAAGAAAGAAAATGAGTTTATTTTACAAACAGATAGTTCTGGTTTTGCTATAGGTAGTGTTTTAAGTAATACAAACGGAAAACCTGTCACATACGTTAGTAGAGGTTTAAATAAAGTTAAATATGTAACAATAGAAAAGGAACTATTGGCAATAAAGTATTTTAGGCGATATCTTTATGGAAAGAAATTAATTAGAACCGACCATAGACCTGTATCACATTCATCTTTTTAACATTTCAAATCCATCTAGTCGTTTAACGAAATTTCGTCTTTTATTAGAGGAATACGACTTTATAGTAGAATACGTTAGAGGAAAGGAAAATATAGTTCCTGACGCACTTTTTAGAGTTATTTTAACTTCAGACGAGTTGAAAAAAATGAATAACAATTTGGTAAATGTAGACAAGAGCCATTTTAAAAAAAACGCAGCAATTAACTGATTTGACAACTAGTACTGAGACTTCGAACGATAACAATAGGCCTGATCAACCTAAAGTCGCTGAAGTACTAAAAAAATGTGATATGGATGTGGAATTAATTATTTTACCGGAAAGAAATCTGCGCAGATTACTAAAATCATTGAATAATGACGATTTGTTATTTTCCCCAAGAAATAGGACTTTTTTTATTATAAAAGAAAAAAAAATATTTGTTTGTCATCTTCTTTATCAGTAAATTCGCGAGACGATTTATTGGATAAGATGGTATTATTTTGCAAAAAATTAAAGACAGAAGAAATAATAATTATGAAAACGCGTACAAATAAAGAACTCATCGAAAATATAGCTAAATATATTGCTAAAAATAAATCGAGTGATTTACCTCGAATATGTGTTGTAAAGGACGTCCAAAGAATCAATGATGATGATGAAAAAAAAGTAATAATGAATAACTTTTATTTATTACCTAGTAGTGGTCATGCTCCTACATGACCACTACTAGGTAATCAGGAGAATGATAAGTTAAATTAAAAAATATTATTGTTGGCCATCAATAGAGAGAGACTTTAGGAGCTATGTACAAAAATGCGGCAAGTGTCAAAAAAAAAAAAAATACCAATAAGGAACCATTAACAATTACATCTACATCATCTTCATCTTTTGAGAATTTTTTACTTAGTTATAGTAGATCCTTTAGATAAAGATGATTTAGCCAACAGTTACATTCTAACATTACAGTGTCAGCTCAGAAAATATGTTGAAGCATACCCTTTAAAAACTAAAACTACAACAGATGTTGCTAAAGCATTCGCGGAAAACTTTATTTTACGATATGGAATTCTAAAAGAAATAGCAAGCGATAGAGGTACTGAACTTATATCAAAATTAATGTCAGAATTATGCAAAATTTTAAATGTAAAACAAACAATTGCGACTGCTTACCAACATCAAAGTATCGGGTCATTAGAAAATTCACATAAAGTGTTAGGTAGTTATTTGCGAATCCAAACAAATAATCATCATCAACCTCAAGTTGGAGTTCATGGTTACAGTATTGGTGTTTTTCATATAACACTACTGTACATTCAGAGACTAAATATAAACCTTACGAGTTAGTGTTTGGACAAGTGTGCAGATTACCTAACAGTTTAAGTAATATTGTAGAACCACTGAATAACTTTGAAAATTATATTTTGGAATTTAAGTACAGATTACAAAAAGGCCAAAGAGATACAAGAAATAATTTAATTTGAAGTAAAGAACGTAGAATAGATAATTATGATCAGTTAATTAATAGTATTAGATACAAATCAGGTGATTCACTGTTGTTGAAAAATGAGATAGGAGATAAATTGGATACTTTGTACACCGGCCCATATATTGTTATAGAAGACCTTACCCCTTATTTAAAAATAAATATTAATGGTCAAAATGATATAGTTCATAAAAATAGAACAAAATTGTATACGGAACCATAGTTTAGTTAATTTTAAGTGGGTTGAATATAGAAAAAAAAATGTTTCTTCTGTTCATCTTTTTTTTCAAATGACGGGGATGATGTAGTGTGTTAGTAATAATAAGCATGTATGTAGACAGTCTTATTTAAAGTGTATCTTCAGCAATACTGTTTTATAATAAATTGTATATATTTTAACACACATTAAATCGGACATGAAACCAACCAGACGTATCATTTCAACTCTTAACTAGCGAGCTGATCACAAAACAATAACCAAATAGTTATTTCTTTATAAGTCAGATATTATGACAGCAGGTTACAAGAGCTGATGGACGCTACTGATGACGTTAACATAGATTTGCATCGCCACCGCCACGTTGAACAGAAAGCACGATTAATGAATGGAGTGTGTGGATCTGCAAAACAATCTTCCGCAATTCTTAGCACTAAAGGACTCCCCTACAAGTGTCTGTAGTAGCGCTCTAATCATTTTAGGCTTCATTTTGTTTATATCGGCTGTTGTGCTCTCCATCAATGGATCTTATCAATGAAAGTAAGCGTTGCCCGCCGGACGATGCCCTCCTCTGAGGGGGGAGATGGGGTGATGACAAGCTGTTGCTTTACTTTTAATTAATATAATTTAGTTAGGAATTCGTGCAGGAATGCTCAAAAAAATTATCTTGTAGTGATGCGCGCGCCACTGTGTCGATATCGACATCTCAGAGTATTAAGTTGATGGTGATTGTCACCTAGTTCTATTCGTTTAGTAATAACACGATACGACGTCGAAAGTGTGACATTATTTAGACTGGGACAGTAAAAATTGTAACTGGTGCAATTATTTGTTTAGGGTTGTAGTTATACCACCCATGAACATTTCTTCGAAAATCAAATAAACATAATGATTTGGATCATCGTGATCTATTCAGACGAAAGACGTCTACTGCTGATCCTAGGCCTCTCCCAAATGTCGCCACATCGCATCGACTGGTCCTAAGCGTCTCTTATCCAGAGGATTCTAGATGAGCATTCTGTTATATTTTGTTGAAACCAAAGTTTGTTGATAAATCAAGTTGAATAATATCATTAGTGTCATCATACCCATCACTAGGTTCATCCAATTCGTATCAGTTGGTCTAACCTCACAGCACGATAAGCACCGCAGCCTCCCTGCAACACATCTACTAATTAACACTTCATTCTAAAAGCCTCCGCATTCGTTAGCTCCGAGTGATCTCTACTTGCTCTGATAACATCGCCCATAAGAAAGTTCTCGTTCAAAGAAACTGTCATCGAGGTTCACGAGTATTTTTGTTTAACTCGATAAGGACGGTCATTATAAATAATATGAAGGAAGTGAACGCTCCCTTTATTTTTGTTCTGTTCTCGTGATCTCTAACTTTATATTTTTCGTATGATTCATAATCAGATTATTATCTAAATAATAAACCTTTATTTCAGACCTTGTGTCCTATCCCTGTATCTATTGAAACAATTTAACAAAAAAATGGTTAGTAAGTTGTTAGTAGCGGCAAATACACGGATTGATGAGCAACTAATTGTTGTGAGTAGTTATGATCTTATTTAGTATTTTATTTCAACAAAGATTACACAACTTTCGAGTGTAACTGTTCGTGATATCGTGTTTAGCGACTTTCTTTTACAATGAGTCACAGCATGCAGGGGTATGTATGTATGCACCCACTCGTATGTACTCAACTAGTCATGTGAAGCCGAACATTCGGCGCACAGATAATATTTAACATTCGGACGGCAGAGGGCGGCGGGCGGGCGGCTAACGACTTCCGCTTCCGGCGGCGGCGCGGCGGACACCGCCACGGCACGCGCTACGCCGTAGCACTGCTACGAGCTACGCCGTAGCCACTCCACTGAATGGCCGTGTCAGAATGGAAGTCGGAATTATGAGTTTATTTCGTGAAATACGAGTGTTTTTATTACGTTGCCAATTTCATAACGAACAATGACACGCGCGGCGCCAGGAGCGGCGGAAGTGCCGACTGACGTCTCTGTGTGTGTGTGTGAGAGAGATATGTGCGCCGGCCATTCTTCGATACGCTTCATATGTGCACCATTTATTTGTCCATGCAGCCGGCTACAAAATCAATGCTTGCTTATTTAAACATACTCTTCGTTCATCTTACTAAATCATAAATAAATAACTGAAATAATAATTCAATAATAATATTCCATATTTTTTTAACGTATGCTTGCAAATTTGTGCTAATCCGCATCAAAATCTCTGAATAAAAAATTCGTCGCCGTCGCGAATCTCAGCCGCACAGTGTAGGGACTACTAGGGGAGGTGTAGGGGTGCAAGCGGGCCACACTGAATATTTATGCGTGTCGCGAGTGACGCGACAACTTTCCTCCATGAATACGACAATTGAAATTACAGCCAACGAAACAATTTTGTTATTCAAACGCGGTGCGACACAGAGGGATTGCGTGGGGGGGGAGGGGTTAAAACCAAAACAATACGTGATTGAATACAAACATCGTTGTAAAAAGTGACTTATCGGCACCGAACCCCCCTTCCCCCTGGCTCGTGGCTGATATTGATACGTCGGCGCTAATAAGTTAATCTCCCCTCGACTGACACTCGATGACACCGGAGCATTCACACTATAACAAAATAAGTGGAGCGTTATCTGGTCTCGTCAGCAACAGGGCTTGGTGTGGTCACAGCACGGGGCACAGTGGCTGATGATGAGATAATAATAATGTTTAAGATATACTAGCCGTGGAACGCCATACATTATCGAAGCATTTCGTTATTGCTAAGCGTTCTTTCTCGGTACTTGCTGTTTTTGCTCGGTTCCTACATTATGTCATAGAGTGTTAACAGCAATGTGTAAGATGTGGTTGCCTGTAATTGGGTGTGCATTGCAGGAAAATTATATCTTGTATGAATTTCTTGTATTTTGTAAAATGATATTGTATTGTGGCACTCGTTGGTGATCCTTGAATTAAATAAATAAATAAGAATTGGGTTACGCCAATGTAGCAATATCTTTTCAAATTCAACTGTACTTTCTGGAATTTCTCAATGACAAAATCATTTAATTTCAAGTATTTTTTTTGTTATCATACATCTAATTATATTTTTATAATGTAATACTTAATACCTAATTGATAAAATATTCGCATGCCATGACAAGTGGCAAACATGTCTTTAAGTACATACAATTATTTGTTATTTTTCATCATCGTACATACATGCACCTGCGTGTGTATGTATGTATACACATGTTTATACGAATAAATGTTTCTATTCTATTCTTTCAGAGATTAGCGCGTCCAAACAAACTTTTTACAGGGTGCCGTCCTTTAAATAATTAGTGTCACAGTACGGTCCACCCGTACAATTCAAATCTTTTTACGTTAAATAAGCAGTTTTGTACCGCGTGCGCAAATTACTTTAGTTCGCGTTCGGTCTTCGCCGCGTATACTCATTATCATTATATCATAGCAGTTTGATATCCTAAAATCATGCTATCATAAGCTGTATCAATTAGCTATAGTAGATATTATATATCAATAAATCCATCATTATAAACTCTACCACATCTCATCATTCATAGTTGTCCCGTGCAACTTTATGGTCCTTCGAGCCACCGTACTGGCAGGACTTACCGCGTGTTTTACAAGGTGCATGTGAACATTCCGCCGAATCAGAGTGGATATACCTTCCACTATCAGTAGCAACCACCAGGTAACGAGCAGCAGATACCAGTAAGTGACCATTATCATCGCAATAGCGAAGTTGCTGGTCTACGATTGAAATCGCCCGCGGGGTTAGCAGCACGTGTCACGTGGTTCTTTAATTAGCATACATATGGCAACACCAGCATACAGCATCATCAGCATTTCGAATAGACTACTATCAGCTATCATCCAGCGTTTTATGAAAAGAGTGTCTATTCCCGAGCAAGCCAAGCATAAAATCATTTTATCAACATAAGGTACCATTATATCATTTTCCAAGCTTAGTCGATGAAGCAAGGAATACACAGTCGAGTAGGATTCATAGAAATATCATAATATTTTTTCATCATTTATCAAGCTTTTTATCACGGAAGCTACATCAGCATCTTCGAGATGGAGAGCCTACTCCAAAATCAGTATCAGATTACGCAGGGCATAGAGAAGCTTTTGCGTATTATTAAAATTGATGGAGCTGAAAGAAAAACCTCTATTTACGTCAGCAAACGTTTAGAGCTTCTTGAAAAACATTGGGAAGAGTTCCAGTTATTAGCTATAGTAGATATTATATCAATAAATCTATCATTATAAACTGTACCACATCTTATCATTCATAGTTGTCCCGTATAGTCACTATGTGACATATTCTGGGCATTTTTAACCCTTTAATACCTCCATAATCAGCATAAAATTCTGTATCAATCTCTCTTAGCAGTATTTTTCTACTATCAATAGATTCCGGATAAAAAAATTTAACGGCCCCAGATTCAAAACCATTAACAAGGTATTTTCGATAAGATTTAATTATTGATTTAAACTACCAATGTGCCTATTCAAAAGTATGCAATTATATGATTCTTTTGACACAAGAAACTCATGGTGAATTATAAATGATTTTATTTCTGGAAGTTGGTTTTTACAAACACTTTTACATGTCGATCATATTTTTTAAAACTAGATGAGGTCGGCGTTTCCTATCTGACTACTCTGACATGAAAGACCGAAACAAACTCAGAGCTCTTTTAAAGCCCAGACAAAACCTTGGTTAGATCATTTGAAGACCATGCAGAATGATGTCTAAAATGGTCTTTTGAGGCAAGAACCATCCAGATTGAATGGAACTGTCCAGTCACTGCACGCATTTGTCAATAACCGTGCAGCTCAACTCAGAATTTAAGGAGCTCAACGATCCAACAAACAATACCAAAGAAAGGAAATTGGAGTAGGCCGCATAAAGTACACAAACTGCCAGACCATGATTAAAAACTATCTGAGATAATTTCAAATTAAAAACAAAAAAAATAATGATCCACATAGCCTTCACATCCCCAATAATAAAAATAAAATAATATAATACTTTAAAAAGTAAACATTCTTGTCATTTATCATTGCAAGAAAACAAAAAAAAAAACAAAATTCAGCATGCAAAAATTAAAAAATTATTAATTGGAGCTGTATATTCCTAAGCCTTTTTGTCCTCAACGTAATCTTTAGCGGTATAAAACGCTTTCTGTTACTACTAACGTTTAATGAACGGTTTGAATTTATTAAGGCTTAGATCTTGTACGTGGCTTGGAGGCTTATTATAAAAGCGTATACATTGACATCTAAAAGAGCCACCTATTTTCTTCAGCCTCGTTGTAGGTACTATAAATTTGTGTTTGTTCCTAGTATTTATGTTATGGATATCGCTGTACTTTTTTTAACAATTTTATATTTTATAGAGATTGAAGATTTTCATAAATATGCTGAGAAGGCACAGTAATTACATTAATCTCCTTAAATTTATCTGTGAGAGTCTCCGGCTTAATTTATAAATTGATCGAACAGCTATTTTCTGCAAAACAAAGATAGTTTTTTTTTATTTTATTTGTTATAGGCTCGCGCTTGACCACTATCTCACCTGATGGTAAGCGATGATGTGGTCGACGGTGGAGCACGCTTGCCTAGAAGTAACCTATTCACTCTTGACTTAAAGACCCCTAGATTGTAGCTATCGGGAAACACAGACGCTGGCAGGGAATTCCACTCCTTAGTCTAAATGTATGTGGCATTTCCCCACAACAGAATACCGTACGACATTACACTATGAAAATAGCTAAAGTACACTAAACGGGCTGTCTCTATGTCAGTTAAATTACGAATTTCTTTAACAGCAAATGCCGCGGAGTTTAGCTTTTTTGACAATTTATCTATATATCGGCCCCACTGAAGCTTAGCGTCCAAAATTAACCCTAAGAATACTGTGCTATTTTCAGTATAAAATTCTTCGTCCTTTATCAACACATCAGTTTTCACCTGCCCAATGTGAGGTAGTGTAAACTTAGTAAGTAACCAGCTGCTGACGTTTAAACAAAAAACTTTTTTACATCAATTACAACCGACTTCCAAACAAAAACACTACAAAGTAAAAAAATTACTTCAATTTCGGAAGTCGGTGTCAAAAAATGAAGAAACAAAAACAGAGACATCGACTGTTGTAATTTATGTAAAAAAGTTTTATTTTTCACTTTTTAGTTGTGGTACATAATGGACCAGTTCTATAGGCTAGGTACCTACGCGTATAGTGCCCAAAGTGAAGCCAGAATAGATTAACCCAATAACATGAAACTTAAACAAAACCGGTGCAATGAGAGTATACCAGGGTGAACTGTCCACACTTGTGTACCCCTTTAGAGCATACCAGTGTGATGTTATGTTATGAAATGGTGTAAACAATAAACAGACATGCGATTGGATCAATCCAGAGTGATTTACCGTCATTTATTGAAGAGTTCTGATTTATTTCTCCGAAGTTCTTCATCAGATCTTGATGAAAATTAAATGGGACCACATGACAAGCACCCGCTTTCAAATTAAAAAAAGAATCAGCAAAATCGGTACGCCCAATAAAAAGATCTGAGGTAATAAACATAAAAAAAAAATACGGTCGAATTGATAACCTCCTTCTTTTAGCGAAGTCGGTTAATAAAAAGTGAAGTGTCATCCGCAAACAACACTATATCATGGTGATCCTTTATGAGGTAAGGCAAGTCATTAATATAAATGAGAAACAAGAAAGGACTAAGAATTGAGCTCTTTCTTGTGTCTACCCATGCATATGATTTACAGTTGTTATACAGCATCGATTTTTATTATTACGCGGCTTCTGGTTTTTCGTCTATTACTCAAAATATGATTTTGTCAGATAACGACATTATAGCTACAGGACGGCGGCAGTGCGATACTCAGCGATACTCAGCGATCGAGTTTTTATCAACGAAAGGGTTTTCGTAATCGGCTCTGTATTTCCTGTGATTACCATTTACAATACAATTTAAACTCTTTATAATAAAAGTTAAAATGAAGACCAATATCTTATCAAGAATAATATAAAGTATGTAGTTGTAATAATAAGTATAGATTTTTCTTAAAATGATATTCTCCAATCTATTCCGTCAGACCAATAGAGCTTACTCTATCTGCACACAACAATGACGAGTTAAAAGTTAGGACACGCATTTAATAATACTTCCCACGACCCCCTCCCCTCCCACCCCTCGTGCAAACATACTAACAGTTCCTAGATGACACGTTAGCGCGTCAACTTGTACTCGCTAACTCGATTACCTGCGCCTCGGGACACCACGCCGCGTAGTAAGCCACGTACCGACGCCCCGCGTGATACGCCGCCTACTGTCCAACATTGTGTAATTGATTGCCTGCTCGAGATAACAGCCGTGTGATATGTGAGCAGTACAAACAATTGTGTAGAGTTCAGCTCGTTCCCGGGTAAAGAAAGTGCCTCGTATAGTAATGTATTACGAGAATATAACATGAATGATATTTATTTTTCACGAAAGCGAAATAAAAATAACACGTTCCCGGGGAATCTATCCAGTGTGTGTGTTCCCGGGGAATTTATCCAGTGGTACAAAGAAACAATAACCTACATGTTGACGTCGGAAACAGAACTATTTTTAATGTTATCAAAGCGGCCGTTTCTTTTGAAGCATTATTTGCTGAGCGGCAGCGCGGGCGCGGGCTTCAATCTCTTCGACTTGAAGGGTATCCCTATCGGGTGTAATCATCCCCCTTGCTTCCCTCCCCGCCCTCAGCTTATCGCGCTTCAAAAGCGAGAGGTCGTGCGCCCGCCATGGCCGCGGGCAGCCGTGGGCGCTCGGGTACACGCGGTTCTCGCTTTGGGATAACATTCCAGCTCAAATAAAAACGTGAGCCTTTGTTTTTCACGCGAACTGAGACCCCCCCGAGCGCATCAAACGCGAACAAACCGAATAAAACAAAAGATGCGAGAGTAACTATTAACTAAACATACGCAGAACACTTCAAAGGAGGTGTCATAATACTCACTGCGAAATTGTGTTACTTTGAGAAAGAATACAATATGCGAGAGGGTACGCATCACAAGGATGTAGAGGAGTGCGTACCCCACACGCGCCACGCGCCGGGCGGTGTCAGGGGGTGCCGCGAGTTTAAACTAGCGGCGATTAGCGTGACAAGCGCCGAGAGACAGCGACCCGGCGACCCTAGTGAGCGACCATACACAGAGCGCGCGGGGCCACGATACATACAATCAACTTGAATTTTGTCATTTGTAAATCACCGCTGCTTTCTTTACAAAGTTCACTTATGAAATAGCTTAAAGCTATGTACTCACGAGTGTTTTCTGTACATAGTGCGGCGCCGGGCGGCGTGTTCCGTCGCACCGGAGTGATGTCTAGTGCTGCTATATTAATCAAATTACAACAACCGTTTACTTAAAACACACATCCAATTAATCACTTGAAATTACGGATCGCGTCGTTATCAGCAAACTGTAAAATTATTACTCGAGCGCGTCTACTTACCGGGAAGCTTTGTCACTACGATCTACAATTGAATCATCGGACAATGATCGGTTAAGTTGATTAATTATTACTATAATACGTATTCATAATTATATCTTACAAAAGTTGCGATACAACTATAGCAGTAAATTTTAACCTGAGGGCCAGCGATAAAAATAATAATAATTATGAAGAGTGTCGACACAAACCTTATTTCATGTTAGGTCTATACTAACGATTACACAGATTTATCCTAATAAAAGAAAGAAAGAAAATACATTTATTTAACAACGACTAAAATACACTCAATATATTTACTAGATTCAAATACAAAAAATAACATTAAATAACATAACCTAACCTAATTTTTCCCCTGACATAACTATCCCGCATGACGGGAACCTCGGCTCGCGAGGTTGTCGACATGTGGGATGTGGACACAGCGATTATTGTACTGATACTCGTGTCAGCCAATAGATTAATACCTTAGGAAGCTCTCGTTAGGCGGCTGGGTCAAGGGCCTGATCCAGAAAGCAGTACTGCTGGACACGGCACTTATTGTTGGGAGGTTCCTCTCTCTGTGCCCTGGTCACCGGTAGCTTGGACCCTATACCGATGGGCCTCTTTTTTATATTTTAAATGTTTATTTATTTATTTTATTAAAATATTCAAAAATGTAGATTACAGGAAACAAAATGAATAAAGGACAAAAAATAACATTACATAAAATACAAATTAAATATTGCAAAGTCAGACGTAAGAAATTAGCAGGAAGTTGTGCCTCACGGCTGCACCAAAAAGGCCCAGTTCAGCAAAAATGCCAGAAAACTCTGCTTTTCAACTGAACCTCCTAGAGACTAAGCTATTCAGCGGCAGTTACACTAATTGTTATGTCCTCTTGAGTACTACAAGTCTGAATGTGCATTCCACAGTGGAAGAATATGCAAAATGCCGTTGGAGTGAAAGTTTCGCAGCTCATTGTATCGGCGGGGAAGAGCGACTGCGGATAATAGTCGCGATTATGTTCAACGCCGCGCGACACCGCCGCACCACACCACAGCGCACCGCAGCTGATCGGTATTCATAGCGCGGTCGCGAGTACGTTTACTCATTACCGAGCGCCACTTAGCGTCTGCTGTTGTTGCAGTTTGCTAGTGGTGACTGGTATGTCTCCTCAACAAGAGGCGCGCGATCTGTTGTGACTGAAACGAACAGTAAGCACGGCTAATGTAAACGCACCTTTAACGTTCTATTTTTGGCCATAGTTTTGGTTGGATGATCGTTTTGGTTACCTACAAATGTTTATTGATCGCAGCCAAATGAAATAATTGCTACTTGTACTGAGATGAAATGTTAGTTAATAATTTAATTTAAGAGTCTTTACTTTGACGCAACATACCTAACGTGAGGAGCCAGACTAAGAGAAATACAATCCGCAGGGCAGCTTTGGGGCGAGCTGGTGGGTAGTGACGACCCCACGGACCTGATCTTCAGGGAGAAGTCTTGTCCCTCATCTCCAGCTTGCCTTTATTGGCTGGTCGGAGTGAATACTGACGGGGAACAGAGCTCCCACCTCTCTCTTGCCTTAATTGGCTGGTTTGAGTGGAGATTCGCAAGAGCAAACGTGCTCGGAGGAAGAAGTTAACCCAGTAAGATGCTGACTTTGACCGTACTTCCGGGATTGTCCTGATAGCCGTGGTATACCTCTCCACTCCTCAAGCACCTCCATATATGTTGCCATTTTGGCGCTTCATCAATAAAGTGCTAGCGACCCTTTATGGGGGTCCATTAGTTGAGTCTGTCAGTTACCACCAGCCATTTTATAACCGTGTACATTAACAGTGGTCGTGCAGGGGCCAATAGTCCTTCTATAGTTTTAGATAATCGATCCACGAAACCTCCTACACCCATAGCCCAACGTATTTTGTCTCCATATTCTGCAATAGTCCTGCACCAGCCGGGGATTGTCCTTGGGTGTTCACTAGTGCATACAGGGATAATCGCCGGTTGGTGTCACATTCCATCCTGCATGTCTAGCAAGGACTCTGCGAGTTGGTTTCGGCCCCTGGTATGCCTTTCAAAGGTCCGGGACCCTAGGGTACCGAGAATCTCAAAACAATAAAAAAATATATTATACTAGCGGACGCCACATGGTTTCATCCGCGTAGTGCTCATTCTCGTGGGAATACAGGGATAAAAAGTAGCCTTTTACTCCCGGGGATAGTATAGCCGCCCAACGGTGAAAGAATTTTTGAAATCGGTCTTGTGGTTCTTAAGTTTATTTGATACATACAAAAATACAAATCTTACCTCTTTATAATATTATTTATATTTTATAGTTATTGTTTGCTACAAAATTCGAATAAACGAGTTGTCTACTAACACAACAGTTAACTGCAAGTAATAACGTCTTCTATCAGGACGACACCGCGACGTCGGCGTCGGCGGCACTATCAAACTTCTTTATCCTAACTCCCTTCAGTAAGTTCGCTTACTTCCTAATTAACCTCATAATTAGTCGGCGCTAAGTTGTCGTGCTGCGTCATTGCACTACGCCTAGCTCTAGCTACCACTAGACTAGGTAGCTCGGTCGGCTACGCACACCGCCGGCAGACAAGCAGTGCTAAGTTGACGCTAATTCTGACGATGTTGTGCTGATAATTATATAACAATATCAAGTGCATTAAAAGTTTTAATAAATTCAATTTTTTTTAAATTGGCTTTTTTTTGTATAGATATTGTTTAATAACAATAATAAATTTATTTGTTAGAATATTGTTAGGTTGTTATTCTTGTTGTTTTGTTTTGTTAGGTTTTGAACTGATGTTGAACCTGCTTAGTTGTTCTTTCATTGTTTCTTGGTAAATATATTTAATTTATTTTATATCGGTGCGACTCGAATGATGACAATATCTACATACTGTCCATCCGGTCCAGAAAATATAGATAATAATAGTATGATAATATTGATAGTGATTGTAATAGAATGCTGACTCGACAATTATTGAAACCATGAATATAGATGTAATAGTAGCAGTACTTATGTAATGTGTAAATATCTTATGAGTAGTTTGGACACAAAGTGAGCCTCTCGGTTATATGAATAATTCGTAAATGTTTCTTATATCAATATTCTGCCTCGTTTTTTGCGAGTCGACAGATCTGATTAACACAATCATAACTTTTGTTTGTAGCAAGAAAAAAATATTATAACAAGAGGCAACGTTTAAAAAAACCATTTCTTTGACTTGTGCTAGAAAATAGGAAATACTTTATCTAGGAAGGTACACAATTAGTTTCCGTTAATAGGTTTGGTGGGTACTTGAGTGGACATTAAATATTTCTGAGAGCATATTCTGCCATATGTATACTGTAGGGTTGGTACCGAACGCTCAAGAAACTGCGGTCCCTCATAACGAGTTACATTTGCAATTCTGTGTGTATGTTAATGAAGCAACTATACCTATTACTGGTCGTGGGACAGATGGCATAAAGACGTCACCGATATGTAGCGAGGGGTCGCCGACTCGCCGCGCGTTACTAGCGCAGATATTTGAGGGGACCCCTGCAGAGTGACCGATATAATATTTATATATAACATTGTCGGACGGCTGAAAGCATTTAAAAAGGCATACATTGGACAGCTTCTTTAGTCGAGCATTGACAACAGTAAAAAGTAAAGGTAAGTAGGTAGGTATTGTCAAAAATAGCTAATGCTTAGTTATTGGATGAGTATGTGCAGTCGACGCTTTGAACTTGTTCTGGCCCAGCGTAGTATGGAGTTTCAAAAGAGCATGTAGCCAGCTTATACTGTTATCATTATCAATATCCTGCGGCTTACAGCTGTACCGCCTACGTGATCCGGCTACGAGTGTGGGCAATCAATATGATTTGTATAATATAGCATCAGTGATTGTGTGTAGAGTGATGGGCACCGCGACCGATGCGGCCGGTACGACCATCACAACTCGCCAGCGCACCGTCATTCAACACGACGTCATTATTTCAAATTGGATACTTACGGCGGCTGCACAATTACCAGACGTGCTAACTAGTTGGCGCCTAAATATAAATGACGCAGCCATTACCCGCGCCACCGCGCCCCGCGCCCTTTGCAAACATGCATAATTATTAGTGTAGTCATCATTACAGCAAATAATGCTTTAGGTTAGACTGAGTTCAAATGCAGCCAGACTCACCAGCACTTTAACAACGCCATCTGGATATGGATAAATTAAAAATTAATCTAAAATTAAGAGAAAGCCTCTCTCCCCCTCATTTACTTTGTTTGGGCCACTCTAAACAATTTGAAGTTAGGCGAAGTTGCGCCGTTCGACGAGAGCAAAAAGACTAATCTGCAAAACTCCATCAAATGTAAATCGTTCGGAGGGACAAAAACCCGAGCAGCGGGTTTAGACAACAAATAAAACGTAAAGAGCAATGAATAGATTAACTGCGGGTTAATATTTGACCTGTATAATTGACAAAGTTCTACCGCCTCTTCCTGCCTACCCCTCGCACCGCCCCGCCACGCGTCTATACTCGGACAGTCAAACAGAACTAACTGCAATCTCACAATATCGTTTATGTAGGATGTAACTTTAACTTGCTATTTATTTTTCAATGGTTTATTTAAAAGTATAATACAAAAACGTAATACGCCCCGACACATTTTTATTTTTAACTGACTTCAAAAACAGGAGGAGTTTCTCAATTCGTCGGAATCTTTTTTTATGTTTTGTCCCCGATTACTCCGAGTACTAAGGAGCAGTGGTGACCAGTGGTGACGGCCCTGACGTAAGTGTCGTAGTATTATTTTATCACCACTGCTCTAAAAACGGTGAGGGAAAACATCGTGAGGAAACCGGCATATGCAAGAACCAAACATTCGAAGATATGTGACATCCACCAACCCGCACTGGGCCCGCGTGGTGGATTAATACCCATTCCCTCTCTCACAGAGAGGAGGCCTGTATCCCAGCAGTGGGAACATTAATAGGCTGATGATGTGATGATGTTAATTGGAGCGGTAACTACCAAAACTAAAAAGAGATAAATAAAAACTTTTTTTCCCAAAAAAATCAAACAGACTTCCAAAGAAAGTGAAAAATAACTTTCTTTTTCGAAGTCAGCGTAGAAAAACGGAAAACAATAGTTACCAACCAAAGACACCGACTTCGGAAAAGAAAGTTATTTTTCACTTTTTAGTGTTTTGTTTTGGAAGTCCATTTGGATTTTTGTTAAAAGTTTTTATTTTATAATACATAATTCATTTAGTAGTAGACACGTTTCGATCGACAATCTATTGAACACATAATTATCATAAGATATTTTGCGAAAACACCTCGATTCAAACAGTAAAACACCCATAACTTTAGAACGGCTGATCGAATTTCATCAAACATCTCGATAAAGTCATCTATCAAACAAAAAAAAATTATCAGTTTACAGTAGACTGAAGCTAACCAAGTCCTTGACATTATTAACCATGAGTGGCAGGGAACAACATACATTATTATTCGGTAACACAATCCTTACGATTAACATGCCTAGAAAAAAGGGCGATAATCGCAAAGGGGAATCATGACCTCGAAGTCACGATTTGTGGACATACTATATATACGGACGATACTATACGGACTATTATCATTAAGCCGAAACGTCACAAAATAATGTGTCATATTTTGCGTTCAATAATTGGTAAACATGTACACGATTTAATGCTGTATAACCAATTAGCAAGCACATCGTAAATACATTCATTCTTAACTACAGTTTTGAGTTTAATCTCAGTAAAAGTCCTGCCTCATAGGTTGCCTACCCGGGCACGGCAGGCGGTCGCGAGATAACCGGTCAGTGTTTGTGCGGCCACTCCACTCACTAGTTCTCGTGCCGCTCGCGCCACTCGCGCCTCTCGCGCCGGCTCAAGCCACCACAGATTTATACAAAGCCAATCTCTACCTCACTACTGTAAGTGTTTGGTTAGGTGCCGCGCAGACGCCCGAGGTATCGGGACTGCAGGGTTCTTTAATATAATTACCTATGTATCTATCTACCTACTCTGCAGTATTCACACATAGATACAAACCAGTTCATTAACCTTATACTGGACTTAAAGCTCACCACAACACATTTATAGAACTATTATATAAGTCAGCCTATTATAGAACACATTCAGTAAAGCAGTAACAATTAATTTCGGCCGGTATTACACGGTACAGTTTTCAATAATTCTTTCCAGGAGTTAACTTTCAATTTTTATTGTCCACAGTGTTTCAACCAATGAATGGAGATGTCCTTAGCAGTCAGTTACCTACGGTAAAATATTATAACTGCTGGATCAGTTTGCATTTGTGTTATAACATTTTGCGTTAATCAATTAAATCAACACAAAACTGCGAAGTTCAATATCTTGGCTCAATTAGTTAAACAAATGAGCATCGTTGAGTAGAAACATCAAACAAATTAGTCGCATCGAGACGAAACTCGCGAACCAATGCTCACGGACACTCAATGAGCCATCGCTGACTAGTAATGGACTGGTCAGCGATGGTAATTGACTCATTGAGAACACATACCAAGCGACGCAGACAAACATTCGTACTTAAAGTACTTAATCAGTCTCTGGGTCAAGCGAAACACACTTGAGTCGCATGCATCGGGTACCTGTGCCCAATTAGTTTAATTGTCTGTTCAACTATGTTCGTATTTCCATTAAAAATACCGTGTTGTGTCTATTTGAGCGACGCAAACCGGACACGGTGACGACACGACGACGGTCCGACGGGACGAACGCGACAGACCCGCGACCCAAATAATTTGTACACCGACTTGTTAATCCACAGACAAAAGCCTTTGATCCGGACACAAACTTTCGCTCCTCCCCCCGCCCGTCTGCAGCCCCTCGAGTGCCCACGATTACTGTGTGAAGGAATTCGGACGCTTTTATCTTCAAAAGCGAACACTTTTACGGCGTTTTTAATTCTTGTGCAAGGTTGCGCGCACCACGCTCACTTGTGGAGTGATTGATTTTATTTTCTTTTTAGGACTTTCCGCAAAAATTAACACCGATATTATTTTCAATTAAGTTGACAGTGAATATTTGGGATTTATACGTGACAGCTACCTGTAAAACTGATCGTTATGACAGTTTCATATAATACTGTCCGACTGGCAGGTGGAAACTTGCTAACTTCCAACGCGGAAGTTGGCAAGCATTTTAGCATTCTAATTATGGTGGTGAAACTAGAGCCTACCAATAGCAAACAGAGTCTACTGTACATTTATTTGTACCTACTCACGATCGGCAGCATACTTTCATAAATTCTGCTACTCTGATGTAAATATGTTTTGATGTTACGAGTAATATGTGCATAATGTGTAACGTTACCTCTGCGTCCCGCGCGGTTGTGTTAATTATTCAAGGGTTGCTCACTACCGGAGGGTTGCTCGCTCCCGCTCCGCCCATCAGTGCGCTCTGCAGAGCTCCCTGGCGTGTTGCTGTGACTGATAAACTAGATGTACATAACATCAAGACTGTATTTCCCGAAGGCTAAGGCAGTGGTTCACCTATAATACACAACACCCACCTTTAATCAGTTTTGTTTAAGTCCCATGTTATAGAGGGCGAGCCCATCAACCGGGCACTGGTGGAAAAATCCAATAACACTTTGCCCGACCCAGGATTCGAACCCGGGACCTCATATCAGCAGTAGAGCTTGCGACCACTATACAACGAGGCAGAACAAAACAGAGCTTGTCATTATATCCTAATAATAGATAAAGTCACTCGCAGTGGCGGTAGCCAGGCGTCCAGTATTAATTACGTCTTGGTCTGCGTCCCGCCGCGTTGGCTCGTGTACTAGCGTCGCGCCGCGTCCGCACTCGCCGGGATTTCTCCCGCGAGTCCCTGAAGCACTCAGGTAGTTAACCGTTTAATTGCGATCCCTTCTTCTCCCTTTGTAGTAAATAAAAGACGAAATAAAACATCGGTTTTGTTCGAACAACGACAATTATACACATTACGAGTGGATGTCGGTAGGAATCGATCATCATTTGCATTTGGCGGTGACGCGGATGATTCGCTCGCGGTGGGTCAGTGGTGACCCGCATATTTGCGATCACTCTGTAATCTGACCGCGAGGGACAGTAATGATACCATGTCGTTCTTATGATACATACGAGTATAATGTGCACAAAGTGATCGATCTGGCAGCAAATTGACCAATTTTCCAGCTCTTACAAAATCGTGAAACCTTTTACCGATAAGTTGTGGTGTCTACAAGAGCGACACGCTCGGACGCGGGAAAAATTAAATAATGCATCGGAGTGTGGCATCGGCTACAATTGCTACGAGCGCTACGAGTGCTACGAGAGTGCAACGAGAGTGCTACGAGAGAGCTACGAGAGTGCTACGAGAGCGCTACGGGTGTGCTACGGGAGTGCTAAGAGAGTGCTACGAGAGTGCAACGAGAGTGCTACGAGAGTGCTATGAGAGTGCTACGACATTGCTACGAGGGTGCTACGAGAGTGCTATGAATGACCGAGCGCCCCGTTCTCGTACAACCAGGTTTAGTGTGACTTTCGACATTAGTTTGCACCCACCTTAACTTTCTCCATCCCATCCATTCCCATCTTAAGCCAGCCTATTGAAGCAACGCGGCGTTTCGCTTATTTCAATGATAAAAAATCCTATAATTCCTACAATGCTTTAGTTTTAAATACCAACTTGTGACTCTTGAAAACAGGGAAACCACCGTTTCTATCACGTATCTACTTTATCCAGACTTTACGTGAGTCGATCAAATTAGACAGTATGTTCCATTGAAACGTAACTCATACAATTAAACAGCGATCACCAGCCCCCCTCCCTCCTCCCTGCTCCCGTCCCGTCGCGCCGCAAAAGTAATTAGCCACTGTAATTGTACTCCAACCAAATTTCAATTTAGACATATTAGCTGGACAAATGTTCCGCGCACATAATATGTGATGCTAATCGCTTTTCGTTTACCGGCTTTGGAGACTTTTATGAAGCTAACAACTGGGTTTCTGTTATGTATTTTAATTACATTTTAATGTGTTTAAAGGTTATCGTAGCTATAATAAACTTTAAATTAATTCATATGTAATTAAATTCAAGCATAGTGTACGCACCGGGACTTACAGCTTAGTACGCTCGTTATTCCAAATGCATACAGTGTGGTTATGTTTGCACCAATTTAGCCTGGTACCTATGGGATAACTACGACCCCACTGACTACAAACCTAGCCCTATAACAATTGCCTAGACCCCTAGTTATCCTTACGCCCTAACCTATCTATCATACAGACCACACCAAACGTAGGTTACGTTGGGTTTACGTGCGGGAAGTCTGTTACAAGGAGACCTACGGTAATAGACGGAATTTGGGTAGGAATGTGGTTTTGTGTTCGTCGTGCAATGTACACAGGAAATGGTTTTCTCGCTACCGATCCCACAAACTTACAGGATCGTTGAAGGCTAAGGGTGTCTTGGCTACAGTAAGAGGAGTGACGGAGAGATGAATCAAACTCGACTCCAGCTTGATGACTAATTTATTACAATGTTTTACTTAATTATAAACAAATTTTGTGGTCAATACACATTGATAGTTATTTACATGTGAGATGTGTATGTATTGAGCCGATGAATCGAAGATCTTAGTAGGTCACTTTTGAGCGCTGACGGTGTTGCCGGCGCGTGGACTGAAAGTATGTCGCTGACGCTGGCATGCTGTTGTTGGCGCGTGTAACTATTGCCTGTTCACGGTTGAACATTCTGACGCCTCTCAGGACCTAGAAGCCAGTTGGTATAGCTCAATTCTAATTAATCATGTAGTAAAAGCTTACAACTAAATAAATATTCATCATCATCAGCCTATGTTCCCACTGCTGGGACACAGGTGTCCTCTCTGTGAGAGGGGATGGGCCATAATCTACAACGCGGGCCCAGTGCGGGTTGGTGGATTTCACATGTCTTCGAAATTTTGGTTTCAGGACATACCGGTTTCCTCACGATGTTTACCTTTAATAAATATTACGGACATTAGTTTAGATATGTTTTATTAACCTTATTATGCATCTTTAAACGCTGCTCATAAAATATAGGACTAAAAGAAGAGTGCAAGTCCACAACACGTTACTGAGTGCACGTTGTGAGCTAGTGTTGGCATAGTAAGCTCATTGCAGTGAGGCACGTGGCGGGTGGCGGGTGGCGGACACAGAAAACCATCGCGAGTGGATTACCGTGAGTCTTGACAGACGTAACACTGCGCTCAGCCAGTGCATTATGCTGTTCAAAGGCGCTGTTGAAAATCATCGGGAAAAGTACACTCTAATAAAACAGTATGTTTAGACATACTGAGGTGTATGAGACTTGGAGTTAGGAATCACCGGATCGTCTCGTAATTTGGCAAAATGATTATGTAATTACTGCTCGTTACGTATTGAGGGTAAAAAAGTGGCGCTACTTAACTTGATCCTCATGGCACAATCCCTTGTTCATCCTGTAATCAACCGGAATCAGCGCTTTACCAATATATTTATATGAACACAAAGCGAGGCTACTTAATTAGCTGTTATTCACAGTAAAAATGTCGGCGATGCGTGATGGTATCGTTCACACACAGCGCTCACAGCGACGACGATTCAAATGACGAGACAAGGCAGTGGTCGTCACACGACGGAAATGAAGAATTATCGCATAAAACAATTAAACAAACTAAGTTGTTCAGGCGCTCACACCAGTGTTGGTTAGTGGAAAGTTATTCAAAGTCAAAAGCAAATTATTTATTTCAACATTTCTCAAATGAATGGAAGTTGAAGTACTTATGATGACGATCTGATAAATGGAGAATCCTTTCAGTAACGAGAACCTTCACATAATAGAAGAGAGTGAGATATATATAAAGCAGTAGCTTATAACACATTGTATGCATCTTTAATTCAGCAGTGAATATTGAAATAACACCTATCAATAGAAAAGTAATAGTAGTTTATGAAACTGTTGCATAATAAGGGGTATTACAACATGAGTGTGTGTTTAAAAACCGAGCCGTAGGCGAGTTTTTTAATAGTATTTCACGAATGTTTTAATACCTAGTTATGTGCAGCTTTATACACAACTTTATTTACAATGTATGGGACATTGGCATTGAACCTACTAAATACAAGAAAAAAGTCAAAAGATTAAGAAAAGTCAGTAAAGCAAAACGTATGAATGGTGCCAAAACCCAGCAGAAGCACATCACCGCACTAACCGTGCATGCGCTAAAGCGGGCGTTGCGACAGACAAGTGAAACTTGGAATCAAAACTTTTTATAATAGGTACTATAAAAAAACATTTCCTTCCCGCAGTCGGGTGAAAATGGCGCGACCCGCATAAATAAGCATGCATTCCATTACAAAAAATAATTGATGGAAACTCCTTGGTGATATTAGCTTCTTGGATTTGCCCTGTATCGTAATAGAAAAAACATTGTTTTATAGCAATATTTTGATAGAAAAAAAGTGTTTTAATAAGATTATATTTTTAAATTTCGGTACCTATTGTGTTCATAAAGTCTGTCAATATAATCTCGTTTTGATGTTTTTTTTCGAATATTACGATATGAGAGTAGATAAAATTGTAATTGAAACCAATCTCGTATTATGTTGAATTGAATTTGTGTCTCTGTTGAACAAAAGTGTTGCTATAAAGATTACTATTTAAATTGTTCCAGTTGTCTTACGTACAACAAGTATTTTTATGTAATTTTTACGATCGCAGTCGACACTTTGGATTAAAGTAATATTTCAACCATTTGCCCAAATTATACCCATTTTGGTACGTTGCTTTAATTGCGATCAGGCCATATATTTTCTTTTATTCGTAACATAAATAAAGACATCGTTTTCATTACTGGCACGTTGAGCAAGCATCCCATACGTTCATACAAATATACTTGTGATACCCCATACGTTGATAAAGGACGAGTGCGTTGCGTTTTTCATGCGGCGATTACAGACGACCGAAATGTAGATAAGTACACAAGCTACAGAGAAGACAGTTATAGAAGGGCAACTGAAATAGAAGTTGCATTTATTGAAATTTCATAATAATGTTGGCGATGGTCGAATAAACATCTAAAGATAAGTTAAGCAAATTAATATTTATTACTACACATTATTATTTTTAGTCGTCCATCAAGCCAAATATTGGTCGGCCATTCGACATGTTTGCTCCTAGCCAAGCCAACACTTCTTAGAACAGAGAGCGGGCTGTTCAGTCGATATAGTAAGCTTTCATGTCATCCCAAATCGTAGTAATGTAGTACTTCATGTCATTGTCCGAAGTAAGTCTTCTGCGGTTAGCTGTCCACTGAGACAACGCACTACATATCAATTGGAATCAATTGTCGGGCATCTGCATTGCGATGCGATAAATCTGTTGGTGGCGGCCGAGTACAGCCTGGTGTGTACCCCACCGGTGCGGTACGGGGGTGGGGGAGGGGTAACGTGTACGATCATACACACTGACGGAGTGAATGATGGAAGTGATGTAACGCCTAGGGAACTAGCTGGCCAGCTGTTATTGCCGCCTGACGGGACGTCTAGCGGTGAATCTGTAGCGTTTAATGAATCGGTGAAATCAGGTAATCGGTTTATAATATGCGATGAGTTTAAACTGTACTTTAATATAGGCCTACGATTTAACGTGTAACATTCAAACACTTAAAACACAAATACGCACGTCTTGTTTTCTTCGTAGAACAATTTGAGGTCTTACAACCTGTGCACAAAATACCAAGACATCATAACGTCGTGGAGCTAACTTGTGTACTGTGTATCGTGGCGAAGTAGACAAAGACGAGTGATTGGCAGTCGGTACACTGTGTATCACAACATAATGGTCACACACAGTACGAGAAGGAAGATATACCCCACATCAAGAAAACCGTTGTCTTCTGAGCATTCCGTGCCAATGCAGACTCGCCAGAGAAAATAAAATAAACTCTCAGATCACCTGTAAAAGCTACAGTTATATTGATTAAAAAAGTTAGAATGGATGTTCAAAAACTTTTTTAATCGTCGGCTGCATAAAAATATATATTTTGGTATTTTCCTGCCGGCAACAATGCGGTGGATTTTTCAATAAGGTTTAAGTTAACCGAAGCTCATTCAGAGTTACATTGGTGCCGCTTTCAGCGATTCGATGCCGATCCGAGTAATAATTTATTATTTGTATTTGAACTCCTCACAATCTCGGCTGAAACGAGCAGTGGATCGGCAACTCAGTGATAACAGTAAATACTGTCAGGTGTTTTAATAGATACATATTGCGTATCATAGTCACAATCAGAATTATTAAGTTTCTTTTGAAATTCTGAAAATAACTGTTTCCAATGGGGCTTCGTCATTGTAACGTTTCATCTCCTTGTGCCTTTTAATCAAAAATATTGAGTGGTTTCAAGCGTTACTCCGAACATTTCGAACGTTACGACTGTGCGCTGGTGGTATACTCTCCCACACTTTATAAATGTTAGCCTGATTGAGACCTATCACATTATCTACATTGTTAATTTACTAAGTAACAAGTACCCCTGAATATGTTGCAATAGACGTCGTTTTTGTTGATAATTTCCTTTACAGATTCCGAAATAAGGTACCGATGTAAACAGAACGATTAATTCTGTTGACTATTTAAGCGAAGTGCAGTTAAATCGTAATTGTGAATTACAGCGTTGTCATTGTATTAACGTGAACAAGCGAGCAAATTAAACCGTGAGCGACGAGTGCAGCGCTCGAGCGCTCGGAGCGAGCGACCGGAGCGGAGACGCGCGGTATTTATTATAATCCCAGTATTTAAAGAGCTCGCCCCAAGAATGTAATAGAGCGGCTTGAAATCGTGCGGGGCAGTGCGGGGCGAGGCGGGTAGTTGGGAGGGTACAACTTCTGTATACATTCGCCGCGCGCGCAATTACTGTGTTTTATGCAGTGCTGGTACTCTCGGCGCTCGCCTGTGTATAGTTCATAGTGTACACACACTGGGGTACACGCCGCAATAATACTCTGCATTCTACTGCGATTTATATGCCTGTCATTCTTGTGCAGGGTGAAGGAAAATTATTAATTTAAATGTTTGAAACTTACGTAAAGTTCGTAGTTTCTGTTAGTTATAGTTTTAATAAACGGACCGGGGCAATTTCGTCAGATTCCATAGATCAAGTCCTATTATTGACGACTGTAATTGAGTTCATATTATAATCAGATCAAATACTAAAATAAAAAAACAGAAATAAAAAAAACGGTCATGTGTGAATCGAACTCGTGCGCCAAGGGTTCCGTACCTACACATTATACCGCCATAATAAAATTGGCAAAGGAAAGGAAAAGACGGAACCCTTATAGGATCACTTTGTTGTCCGTCCGTCCGTCTGTCTATCTGTCAAGACCCTTTTTCAGGAACGCGTAGAGGTATCAAGCTGAAATTTATATCAAATACGCAGGTCTACTGTCCCTAAAAGCTGTAAAAAATTTAAGCCAACGCAATCAAAAGATACAGACGTTTATGCCGCAATCTTCGACACTCGTAAGGGAATCAAAACCTACAGGGTACTTCCCGTGAACTCAGAATCTTGTAATTTGGTACAAAGCAACGTCTTATTAATTTTTTATTTCATTTATATTACATAAACTATATTGTACACCAAGATAAAAAAATTACATACGGAAACCGTAAAATAAACACAAACATACAACAGGCGGTCTTACCGCATTCTGCGATCTCTTCCAGGCAACCCAGCCTTTCTTTATCTGTGCTGTCTTAAAGCACAGTTTAAGGAATAATTGCGAAAGCCGTAAATTTTTAGTAGCATCTATACTAATATTATAAAGCTGAAGAGTTTGTTTGTTTGTTTGTGCGAAGTCGATAATCTCAGGAACAACTGGAAATATTCTTTTTGTGTTGGATAGTCCATTTATCGAGGAAGGTTATAGGCTATATAACATCACGCTACGACAAATAGGAGCGGAGCATAAATAAAAAATGTTGCAAAAACGGGGAAAAAAAATCCTTTTTGGGAGCTTTTATAGGCAAATATTGATTTGGTACAAAGGTACTGGTACTATTAGGTTTTGAGTAAAAAAGAGCTATCACAGTACGACGTACAGTGTGAGAAAATCATAAATGAGGCCCTGATCCTCGATCTTAGAATGTTGGCGAAAGTTCAAGAGCCGGAGTACATCCCAAGTGTGTACTCCGGTGGCTTAAGGGACCACTGCCACTCAATAAATAATAGTACAAGTACAGAAGAGTCACTTCGCGAAACAATTCATTGAAATAGAGACGCCTGCTATTAAGCAACAAAGTGCAATTCAGCTCGCATAAGCGGTCAGTGCCAAACGTTATATTCACCTAAACGTTGCCGCTCTCTTCTAACGCGTATCTCCGTCGCTGTCTGGCGCGGTTTGACTCGGCTCGTAAGGGTTGTCGACTTGCCGCTTTCGCTTAAAATTAAAATTAATATACCGTTGGGTCTAGGTATGCTACATGTCTAAGTAGGTCCATATTTCGTTCGTTTTGTGAACAATTATTGCATTTCTAATACTATTATATATAATAATATATTATATGGTTGATAACGATTTGTAATAAGTACATCTATTTTTGAAGCGCAGAAAGATAAACTAAAAATTGTTATCAACCATAGGTATACTCCTATTTGTATTTCAAATACCTACGTATCTATAGATACGTTGTAGCAATCGATTAGAAAACTATTTTATAATGGCTGTTTGCTTACCTATTCTAAATTAAACAGATAGACATCTAAATATGTAAAGTACCTACCTACCTTCCTACACTTAAGTTTTTGTAAACCACAAAACTAAATATTATCTGTGCTATTAGGTACTGTTTTTTTCCTACGTATTAATATTTCGTGGTTTCCTAGACTATAGATAGATAGGCCCACGAACAAGAAACGGCCATACACATTACAAAATTAGAACCGGGAAGCCCTTATTACCCTTTTAATGTTATAGAGTTACAGGTGAGTAGGTACTTAAACGATTAAGTTAGTTTGAAATGTATGCATGTATGTACCTACCTACCACATTTCGAATTTTTGCTAAATAAACAATTACTGGGTATATTAAGTAACAGCTAGATACCTATTTTACTCCACGAGCATAATTATCCAATATCTACCTACTTGACCGCGTAATCTGTGTTATGTTTGATGCCTATGGTTACACGGTCAAGTAGGTAGATAGACAATGAATATTATAGACCGTCACTTTGTTAGGTACTTAACAAATGAAAACAAATCTCTTTATTAAATCTTCAGTGATATTTTGTGTTAGTTTATATAAAGTTGGCTTGAAGAACTCTTAGGAAACATTTTTTGTTTGTTCGTTAGATTTAACATTTGTATATAAAACTAGGTAGTTATTACCTAGTTTAATATACATATGTTAACGTTAACGAGTGCGTACACTCAGGCTATTTGTAAATAATTAGGCTAGGTAGGTAACTACTTACTAAGGCAATTATAATTTATTTTAAACTGGGTCTAAAGCGTTTACTTTTATGTGAACGAAGCGGTAACTATTCAATAAAAAAGGAATCAAATTATATTTGTGAACAACAAGAAAATCTAAAATATCTAAGTAGGTAGGTACCTAATAAAAATTAGTATTTCACACACCTACTCATTATTATAGACACCCCAAAATGCTTCAATTTTATAAAAATCTCGTACTCATTATGCACCTACTACCGATAGTTACAGAGTATTTATAGAATGTTTTAAATACAAAAAAATAGGCTTTCAACTTTAACCTTTCAAAATCTTTCGGAACATTAAAAAAAGGTTAACATCGATTCATTGTTCTTTGCTTTATTTAAACACCCGTAAACACAACAATATCTTTTAAATTATTCATTAGAAGATCGTTCAGAAGTCATCGTTCTTTGCTGCAAAAATCATAGAACTAATAAAGTGGCTAACGTGTGAGCCGAGCGGTAAGCGGCAACCCAATGCGATACTCCGTTCCGTCCCAGAAGGACCGCCGGCCGATCGTACCTAAACTGCGGAGTGAGACTCGCACTGCATCGAAGTCTACGAGTCAATTAATGATATCCTTTCAACTCGACCTATGTGTAGGTACTTTGATGCTATTTTTGCACTTTGCTGTGTAGATGAGATTTTATAAGATAGTGATACATGGAGACACATAATAATATGACGGTGGCCATAATGTCCACTCAAGTGAGTTGTCTTTCATAAAAGCATCTCATTAAAACATAATTTGCTATAGTTTAGCTTATGCATAACAAGTTACAGCCGGCGACCCTAAATAAATAACTATGACCTTCATTTTATAGCCAGCAGTATCATTTTATGTAGCACTGAGCAATGGGTGAACATAGGATAGTGAAAGTAAACTAGAGAAGTCGGAGCTCAGTAAGTATTCAGTTGCGTTACTATGTGGATGTTACAATGTTTCGAATGGATGTGGTTGGCTCTCAAACTTTTCTCGCAAAGGAACCTTCTAAATATTTAAGAACTGAAATATCCATCCAACGAGAACTGCCACCAATATTGAGACAGGTAACTCCTTAATTGCGATGTCACAACATAAGGAGTAGATGTCCAGCACTGCCGGAGTTAAGCCTGCCGTAATGCCGGGGATCTCCGCGTAATCACTGCGCTTGGCAGGCACTTTGATGTTATTAGGTCGCAGGAGATGCACAGCAGTAATCCCTTAGTCGGCCCTACGACCCCGCGTGCAATGATGACCAGACGCCTAGCTGGAAGGAACCTAAAGGTAAGTGTGCTGATGCAAATGTACAGCTGGCGTAGATCTATATCAACTTGTATGGCATTATTGTCGTATCTTCGAAGATACTACTGAAAGCAATAAAATAAAGGCCGGAATTCCTCCTGTTACAAAGTTGAGTTATATAAAACTGGTGCGAACATTCGGCTGTCAAATAGACATGTAACAAAAGTTTATTCTGCGAGTGAAAAACGACATTTTCTACTTAAATGGACTGTGGAAGCCCTCGTCCAGAAACTACGGAAAAGGTAAAACAAAATCTACGTCCAGTTTTTAACTAGACCCTCGCCTCCGTGGTGAGGCACTGAGTTAGTAGGCAATTATTTATACTGGTTAGTGTAGAATTTGGTGTTTACGAGAAAAATGATGTCATTGAAATAAGGTTTCATCTAAGAACAGGGAGGTGACCATAAGCTCTTAGAGTAAGGTTATTTTGAGTGTGTGTAAGTGACAGATTTATATGACTTGTATACATCTGTCACTTACGCGATATCAAAATAACCTTACTCTAAGAGCTTATGGTCACCCCCCCAGGTATTCAATTCTCAATTCTTTATTTCGTACTATAATATATGCAGTTGGTAGGGAAATAATTATATCAGTCACAATTATGGACCCTGTCGGGCACAGCATAGGTTAAGTAGGAGAGAGGAGGAAGAACACTGAGTGTTTAATGTGATAAATTTTATTATTGGCTAAGTATTATTACGTTATACTGTTTTATTGATACAGAATTGAATTTAAGAATTATAATTATTGTTTATAAATTATATATTTCGCATTATTTATATATTTAGTAACATTGTTCAAACCATTTTTTTAAATCATTCATATTTATTTTATTTACAAATTAATATTTATTATTCTTAATTTAAGTTATTTCTTGGACACTTCATATTTATTTAAAGAAAATATTTTGTGTTATGGGTCGGCAGGCGTATCTTTAATTATGAGTTACTTATATATTTTTTTGGTATTCGCTTATGATATAATAGCATTTGCTTACAAGGAAGAGCTTCAATTACTTGAAAAAGACGTGACACTTATTTGAATTCTTTATTATTTTACTGTATTTTTTATGAACATGACAAAGGTACTATTGGAGTGCATGTTAAGTCGCGATTGTGGTAAGTTTAGTCTATTTTTATGTCTTAAATTATTTTTCTTTTCTATGTCCTCTCTTTTTGTAAAGAATTCTTGTTAAATACGCAAAAACTTAAAAACCTCAAATATATAAAGACAGGGTAAGGATAAAACCTTTAGTTCCTGAAAGTGGGCTTTACAGCTATCGGTACTTCAACATTTACTAAGATTCTTATTAGTTTTGTTTGTAGGGTAAATAGCGTTGGTGCATCAGTGCTAATATTTTTGCTCTTGCTTTCTGAATGTGTGACTTCCAATGTATGTGTGTATCAATGTTTAAGCCTAGTAGGGTGAAATTACCAACTACTTCTAATTTATTATTTTAAAGCTAATGTTTATGTTTATATTTTCTGGCGAGGGTGGAATGAAATTATTTTAGTTTTATTGAAGTTAATTTCTAGGTTGTGTTCAGTCATCCAATTTGTTGTAGAATCCAGTATGGAATTCAATTTATCATTTAAATTGATGCTATTTTCACATGAGGTAAGTATATATATGTCATCCGCAAACAGGTCAAACGGCTCATTTATATTAATTGAAAAAGAGTTACCGTGGCCACGGTAATGATATCTAACAGCATTGTGACTCGGCCTTGTCCTTGAAATAAGTACCTACAAGTGCGCGTTGCGTAAACGCGATTTAGGGCTGCCTGCCTCTATCTACTTGAGTTTCTTTCTAGTTTTGTGATTATAAATATCTCAGATTCTTTTCTCTAAACTGAGGTAAATATTATATTTTTTATTATACTTATTTTTAATCTTACTGGATAGGATATCTATCATTTATTACTCTCATAGGTAATCAACTAATTATTTCATAATGATATTTCGGCTAATTCAATAATATATTCAATAAATAAATAAATAAATAAATTTATGTAAGTAGCTAAGTAAATAAGTAAGTAGATAGCCTAGCCTAGGAAACTACCTACTAGTTATTTTTAACGCATGCGTAGGTAGGTCACTCGTGTGTCACTTTATTACCCTATCCACTTATTTATTTATTCAGGTATTTTACTCCCATAAAAACAAGAAACAAAATAACGTTCTAGTAGGCTAGGTATATAATTTTTTTATAGTCTTGCATCTCGAAAGTTCCAGGTAATTTAAAAAATAATTTCTATGGGTGTTCTATAGAAGAATTCAAGCAACCTAAAACAGCACAATAGAGTCTATAATTGCTCTCTGCCAT
The DNA here is from genome assembly GCA_947562075.1 of Orthosia gracilis. NCBI lineage: Eukaryota > Metazoa > Arthropoda > Insecta > Lepidoptera > Noctuidae > Orthosia > Orthosia gracilis. The sequence continues at coordinate 15,553,961 of OX387276.1, forward strand.
ATTAAGTAAGTAAGTACTTGTACTTATTTCAATCAAATATTCACAAATCGCACACTTACTGCTTACAAAACCATCACACCGTTCGCGACTGTAGGCGACTATAGTGTATCGAATGTGTGGCTATGTGTGGCTGAACTCGAGGCGCGTAGGTATGACTCGCGATCCGACCGTTTGTATTAAGATTGAATACTGTTAGATATCAATACCGTGCCGTGGCCCAAGCTCAAACAGTAAAATTCTGACACGCCCTATCGCTACACCCAGAGCGGGAAAAATCATTGGATGATATCCCACCCAAAAAAAAAGGAAGGCCGTTTACGTAAACAAGAAACAAGAGAGGTAAGAGTGGATAAGTACACCCGATGCCATTTTCCTCATCTGCGGTTGAACGAAACTTGATAAAATGAGCATAGGATTACACCTTTTTAACATGTGTTATGCAAGTAAATTATTTGTTTTGATTTGATTTGCTTAATATAATATTATGAATTTTCTTTTTTATTGAGTTCTTATCGCCACAGCTGTATACTTCCTGGCAAACGATTAAAATCTAAATGAGTCTTATGCATTATTACAACTACACGTCACAAACTACAAAACTGTAGCAATAAGAAGCATGGTATGCCTTGCATAATTTTTACGATGTCCCGGTTTCATTGCATTCATTCATCACATGAAAAAGAGCAAGTTCAGTTAAAAGACGTACAATGTGACATCGTTGCGATATGTCCCACTACATCTCATCGTTCCGCACCGCATCACTCTGCCTGCCGTGATTGCGACGCGCGGGTTATGATGTTATGAGTTATTACCGCTCGCAGAACACTGTTTTGTTCTGGACACTTTATTATTTTTGAGTTATGTGTGAAACGAGAGTATGAGTTTACGGCGAAATAGTGCTTCAGGTTTACTAATGATAAGCATAAAACATATACCCATAATTTACATTGGCATAACGAAATTCAGCATAATGATCATTACGCATAATGTTATTAGGCATTAATGCTTTGCCATAAATACTGTTGGCATAATAATAATGATGCATAATCTTATAAAGCATAATGTTATGAATGCATAATGATATTTACGGTTCCCTATCCATTTGCATAAAATTTTAAGACCTAATATATCTTAGCATAATTTTGTTTGGCATAATTATATTTTGGCATAATATAATTACGCATAACAGCTTACGCATAATTTTTTTAAACATAATTTCTCTAACCATAATAATGATTAAGCAGAATATTCTAAAGCATAAATTTATTAAGCATAAAGTTCTAAAGCATAACTTTTTTAAGCATAATATCCTAAAGCATAAATTTATTTACACATACAGCATGCAAGCAAGCATACAGCATGCAAGCAAGCATACAGCATGCAAGCAAGCATGCAGCAAACAAGCAGCAAACAAGCAAGCATGCAGCATGCAAGCAAGCATGCAGCATTCAAGCGAGCAGGCAACATGCAGCAGGCAGGGTTTCTGTCTCGGCTCCGGCGCTGCGGGCTTCCGGCGGCCCCACGCGTGCTAATCGTCGCAGACGGCTTTCGCTCACCACCGCAGCTTCGGCTTGTTGGCCGGCTTCGCCGGCCAGCCTCAGCCGCGGCGCCTCGCTCGCAGCCGCCTGCTCCTCAGCCCGTGGGCCGCCTCGCCCCTACGCGCCTACGCAATTTTAAATTACACTCTAGGGGTAGGACAAACAAGACTACGTAGAGTCGGTTTTGCAGCAATTCGGTTCTGTCACTAACTTTTGTTGCACATCATATTAAATTTTTAACCAACAATATTATTTAATTGTTACAGAAACTATAGCAAATTGGTTCGGTTGTCTAGCATATTTACAAGCAATTGCTAAAAATATACACCTAAAATAAATAATTATACATAATTAAGGACCACTGTTTCAATCAGTTAACTTCTATCTGAGGAATAACCGCCATATTTATTTGTCATAATAGAAGTTAACTGATTGACATATTTTTTTATACAAAAACTGTCAAAACATCTAATATATTCTTCAGATAAAAGTTATCTCGCGATTGAAAAATCGTTTAAGTTACATAATGTTATGTATAATAAATCATTTGCATGAAAATTGTTTTTTTTATTTATATTAATTGTATGCCTAAATATTATTATGCCTACTAACGTTATGCTAATAGTCATTAGGTCTACTAACGTTATGCGAATCAAATTTATGCCAAAACAAATTAGTCTTTAAGATGATTATGCCAACATAAAATATATGCCTAAAAAAATTATGCCGAAGTATTATTATGCCAAAACAAATTGTGCCAAAATCGTTATGCCGAAGTATATTAGGATAAAGAACATTATGCGAAAAGAAGGGATCCCGATATTTACACATAATGTTCTTTGGAATAAAACAAGCATGTTCGCGGCTCAAGGGTGGCCCAAGGGCTGATATTTTGAAAATTTACATTTTGCCCGTAGGTATTTCAATTTTCGATGTTCAAATATGTACCCACTAAACTATTACGACGAATAAATATTATGCCTTAAATATTTATGCAACTCTAAATTATGGCAAAACAAATTAGACCAAATGACAGCTATGCCAACCTTTGCATTATTCCAAAGTATTATTATGCCACAGTATTATTATGCCACAGTATTACTATGCTGTATAAAGTTATGCGAAAACGTAATGCCAAACAACATTATGCCTACAGTAATTATGCCATGAGGGGATTCCCAGTGCTTCACTTAGCCATGTCAGAAGTTTTTCTAGCCACTCTGACGTCCTTTAGGTCACACCCACAACATCTCTAACGTCCGGGGAGCGTCTTACGTCACAGACACAAATTTGGCGTGTTCCAGTTGCAAATTAAAGCTTATTATCTCGTTAATTGCAGCTACACCAAAATATAAAATACGTGTGTATAGCTGAAACTATACAGAATCGACGCGTGTGAAAATTTAATTACAATAACTTGCAAGTCCTCGTAGTTAAAAGACATGTAAACTTGAAATAATGGGTTGAATATCAGTAAAATAATTAATTACTCCAATAAGATTGTTGTTTGTGTCAATTAAACACACAGTTACGCTGACAGTTGTAGCGCGTCAATACAGATGTGCAGGCGTAGTGGCTGCGAGTACCAGGGCGCCAGGCAATCGATCACCTGCTTCGAGGCGCGCGACGTCTTGCCAGGAGGTGAGAAGATGCAGAAGGCATATGTATATCACCGTTACACAGTGGTCATAATATGTAAGTAGTAATGAAACATTTCGTCAGAATGTTTGTGAGTATATTCACGCTGAAAATACTGAATGGTTGTTGATGAAGATTTATAATAATATAGCTTACACATCAAAATAAAACATAGGCTATCATTTATAAATATTGGGAGAAGTACTGTTAAGCAGTGATAATAGTCTTGTCTATTCCACATGCACAAAACAAATTGTGATTGGTGAATGCGACGTTAATATTCAAGCTACTTGCAAGTCTCATACAAGCTAGCAAGTAGATACCTTCGCAGAATAGTAATACCTGTACGCTGTTGGTTCTAAGTCAGGTGAGACATCGTTTCCCGTGTCAGACAGTGTGTGCTCAGCGCTCGCAAACACGGCGCGACAGCTCACAGCGCCACCCGTGTTATTGTAATTATAGCTCAGGCCTCTCTTGCTATTGATTACTATGGTCTCTGCATGCCTAAACCTCCTATCTATTTCTCTGGTCCTAGTACACTGGGTACTAGCCAGCAAAACCGTAGAGCATCTTGGCTTTGACAAATGTAGCTTTAAAAAGAGATTGTCATATGGTTATGACTTATGAGTGACAGAGAAGATAATCTAAAAACTTATAATTTTCCTAAAGTTCGAATGACTGAATAATTGCACCAGCTTAAAAACAGACGATGTTAATAGATTGCTGTGATGTTGTTGATCTCAAACAATCAAATATGTATGGCTAGTGACAGCATCCTCTCGTCGTTACTCGTCGAGTAGTAAATACTTGATCACTCATATCTTATGCATAACGATACACAGAGGTTTGAGGTTTTACATCAGTGTTGAGCGCTGAGCGCTGAGCGTCTTACACGAGGCGAGGGTCAGGGAAGCTCCTCGCAAAGGGACAGATACATAATGTAGCCGGGAACGTTTAGGAGCGTGTTTGTTGCATTAATGTACACTGAGCTGATATTGTTCCACGAGCCGCCTCGTCGCACAAAAGCGTTGGAACAGTTTCATTACGTAAACATTTTAGTAAACTTCCTGGCCGAGAGCACCATACCGCGTGGCTACAACAGGCGCGCGTATTGTCCGCGCGCCTAATGTAACTAACCTGTTGTTAATATTTAACCACTTCCCCCCTTCTCTTCTGTCGCACACACCCCTTTGTCGCCCGCAGCGAGCCCCCGCTGTTTGAACATCGTGAAATTAACTTAATAATGTTGAAGGTAGAGGTTTAATAATCGTGACAGTGATAGTTAATTGGCGGTCGTGATCGCGCCGTGAACGTGGGAAGCGTATGGCCGACATGATGTCAACACCATTATAAATAAGATGACGTTATTTTTGCTGTTGTTTATTTGTGTCGCTGTGTTTATTGCATGTTCCGTCACGTGTCGTAAAATGTTCCGTAATCCGCTGCCCCGCGGCCTCGGGATCACAGCGTCCGTCGTTCCGTCATCCGCGGGCTGTAAAATATCTCCGTGTTCCATTCTGTTTATAGGCTTAGGGAATAATATGGAAATATGTGTTTTGTATCTATAAAATGAAATTCCCTGAAGAGAGCGAGGACAGCAGTATAGTTTTACAATTACATTACAGATAGAGTCTGATTTCAAAATAGACTAGACATCCTTTACAGATGAAATGGTCTATTTCATTAAAAATTATCTGTTTCATTGTCAACAGATAATGTTAACTCTAATTTTGTCGTATGTTGGACCTTTTTCTTCGTAGTTTCTTGTTAAACTGAATAGCTGGACTGTTTAGTCCAGCTTTTATTCATTGCGATCCAAGGACCGACCTGCTCTCATAAATAATGAGTGATTTGCCCATTATGGTACCTACCTACGACGATACGCTCACCGATGGGATCACGAGAATATATCCAACAATGTAGATACAAATGTATGTGACAATGAAGTACCAGGCACACACGACACGCGAAGAGCTGCCAACATTAACAATTCAGATGACGCGCAAGACACGGGCATAGATGCCAGAGTAAGAGTAATTATCGTAATTTCACGTTATGTCAGACTGGAGTATGTTACTGTTATAGAGTACCAACGTAGGGAATACCTACTTAACATGATGTCATAACAAAGAGGGCCTTATTAGCAAGAAATTACAATCTGTACTAGCCCGATTGATGATTGTCTTTATTATTGCAATTAATGATGTGGCTATCAATACTTGCGTTTGCCCGAAACTATTCTGCTATTAAAACCATTCTAATTGCCGGTCTGTAAACCAAATCGCATTATAAGCATACTTGGATACTAACACGTTCCATGTAGCAGTGTATATTATGACACAACCTGTAATGTTGCAATAATATCCGCTGAGCACTGCGAGAGTCTGATTGTGTTAATTATCAACATTAGTAGAGAGCGGGTGCCGTGTAGCGGTCGCCACCGCGGGCGCCAGGAGGGATGCCAGTAGGCACCGGGCGTTGAACGAACTCAACCACTCTCCAGTTGTTTGCATAAATCATACGCTGTAATAGTTTCATAATCCTATACTTGTTACTAAATTAAATAATCGCTAAGAAAAGTTCCTGGGATCTTGAATATTTATTGAATATTTTGTAATTTAATATTCCTACAGATACAGGTAATGGATTAATTCCGCTTTGAGTTTGTGCTGTCGCTGAACTTCCGAACTACTTAGCAGACAACGTGAAAGTGGTTCATGTCTAGTTAATTACCTGCTTCACTAGAGTTTTGTCACAATATTAACTAACGAACACTACGTTTCACTTGCCTCTTTTTTTTATCATCATCATCGTGACAGCCCTGTTCCACTCACTGCTGAGGATAATAATCCATCCATGCCATGCTTTACTGGAGTCTGTAAGTCTCAACTAGGCCTTCACTGCGATCTTGCAGGTTGTCCTCTCATCGGGCTGTTTGTATTCCGACAATTATTTTTATTTATATCCCTTTATAGAAGTAATTTGAAGTTTCAGAGACCTATGCAGCCGTACTCGTTTTTAAAGAATACATCTATATATTTTTTTTGCAATTCACCAGTGACGGTTTCGTTTCATCACCTCTTCGGTACGCACGGTACCACTCAAAGATCCCACGTCAGGTTTCCACAGGTGAGACATTCAACCTGTAACTATAAGCTAAGCTGGCAGCGGACTCGCCGCGGGTACATATTTAATGCGGCATCAGCGAGCGCTGCTTCACTCACATCTCGCTACAAATCTACAGCTTTGCACTAAACTATTAATATTTCAGTAATTGGGGCAGCGAAATGGTACACGTATATAATTTTGTAATGTATCTTCCTTTCCTGTTACTTCAATAATATTCCTATCTTTACAGATACAGATGAACTAATAGTGCATCAATGCCCAACCTTTTGGGGAAAATAGGCTTCATGTAATGTAAGTACTGAGCTGTGTGCTGAAGTATAACGGAATCAACATGTTACAAACTGCTACGAGCTACGTAGTGCTACGAGCTATGTAGTGCTACGAGCTACGTAGTGCAACGAGGTACGTATTGCTACGAGCTACGTAGTGCTACGAGCTTTGTAGTGCTACGAGCTTTGTAGTGCTACGAGCTACGTAGTGCTACGAGCTACGTAGTGCAACGAGCTACGTAGTGCTACGAGCTATGTAGTGCTACGAGCTACGTAGTGCAACGAGGTACGTATTGCTACGAGCTACGTAGTGCTACGAGCTTTGTAGTGCTACGAGCTACGTAGTGCTACGAGCTACGTTGTGCAACGAGCTTTGTAGTGCTACGAGCTACGTAGTGCTACGAGCTGCGTAGTGCTACGAGCTACGTAGTGCTACGAGCTACGTTGTGCAACGAGGTACGTAGTGCTACGAGCTACGTAGTGCTACGGGCTACCTAGTGCTACGAGCTGCGTAGTGCTACGAGCTGCATAGTACTACGAGCTACGTAGTGCTATGGGCTACGTAGTGCTACGAGCTACGTAGTGCTACGAGCTACGTACTGCTACGAGCAACGTAGTGCTACGAGCTACGTAGTGCAACGAGGTACGTAGTGCTATGTGCTACGTGGTGCTACGAGCTAGCTAGTGCTACGAGCTGCGTAGTGCTACGAGCTACGTAGTGCAACGAGGTACGTAGTGCTACGAGCTACGTAGTGCTACGAGCTACGTAGTGCAACAATATTACTCTACTGATAATCGTCAATCATAAAACTAATTCTCTACCTTTCGTAACTTCTCCGACGAGTCTCTAAATTAGAACATTCATAACCCCACAGTAGTGGTACAATAAGAGACACAAAACCAACAGAAATAAGTCAAAAATCAACAAATGAAAGTGACGCCTGTTCGCAAAGTACAGGAAATGAGACCGATTTACATTAAAATTCAACGAAACGGTTTGACTCCGGAGGTTGCAGGGGTGAGGGGGTGTGCGGGGGTGTGGTGAGCCCGGGGCGGGGTCGGGGGTACTCGTAATCTCGCTTAATATCAACTAAATAATAAATCAGCTTTGTTTGTTCTTAACTTTACATTATTCAATCGAACAAGGTGTGTGTGTTGGTCAAGTGGATGACTCGACGTGCCCATATTTTTAGATTTCGATTGCAAATAGGGATGAACATTTAAAATTGTTTTTTTGACCGTCAGATAGATTAATAAAACATATTGGACACGTATTTTGTTTTGTCATGTAAATAAAAAACGACGACGATAAAGAGCGTCGCGTAACGTTACGTCTTAGTACACTTTCAGCTAGAACTCCTGAACTTTGATGCGCTATAACCATGTCAATTTGTATTGAATTGATACTGCAAAACATACATGTCTAATATTTTTAGTAATCTAACTGACGGTTCAAATAGAATCATTATTTTAAAACCAGGAATCGTCCCTATTATACAATCTTACAAGTAAATAGGTACTCGGGACTGTTCATCAGTTAGTTAGCACTAGTTAAACTAGCGCGGGGTTGAATGCAGCCCGTACTTATTGTTGGAGCGCTTCTCAGAAACCTGCCAATTTCCTGGGTTCGCGAGTGAGATTATGCTCTGGAATATCCAGCCACGTCCTAGGTAATAAATAGTACCAACTTGTAGACTACGTATGAGATAAATAGATATAATTGTTCTTTTAGTCAATCAGGCAATCGTTGGCTACGTAGACTACTTATTTGGTCTCTTTTTACGATGGTATAGCTAAATTAAAAAATATTTAAATTTTTGGAAGGGGCTTCTAGGATACGAAACTGTCATATGCGAAATATCCCAGCTTCCTTGTATAGCCATTAGTAGAAAAAAACGCCGTTTCCCCAGGAGTAATTTAGGACAGTACGCTTAATATCAAGACGAAGCTGAAACTGAACGAACACCGGATTTGTTTATATTGTTTCTTCACTGTATAAAGTAAAACTAAATCGCATTTATAAGATTAAATGATTTTTTTGTTTGGCAGTCACGCATCGTACTACATAGCTAGGCACACAGGAGTGCTGACCTATTTGTGCGAGATTTCCACGCGTGTGTTTTTATTGTTACAACGAATCTATCCGTGTTCAAATTGACTGCTAACAAAAAAACACAAATAAAAGTAAACGTGTCGAGAGTTTCAATGTGCGCTGCGTTCGGGAAGCTTAGCTAACGCGTCATGTATTATGCGAATCAATATTACGATTTAGATATAGGAACCTATCGCACTCCACTGCTTAGCAAATCATTATTAACTTTTAAAACTGGTTTTCCAAATTTGTTTTTATTAATTACATATTATTATCTTTTCTTTTTGTTACTTTAAAATCGTACACTCGATCCTGCGCTCTATTACAATTGTGATCTCTCTCTATCACTCAATGGTTTGCTGGTAGAAAACTCAACTTTGTGTTTAGCCCGCCTTGTACAAAGGAATGAATTTTTTTTTGTAAGTTGTTTTGATGTATGGTCAGGAATTAAGAATTATGCTTCTAACATAAAAATAAAGTGGTACCTTTTTTGTAGTTCCTACGTAATAATAAAAAATAAAAATAAAAAAATAACTCAAATGTACCTCCATACTAAAAACAGTAAACATTCTGTCTATGACAATGCCTTAGCTTAAGCAGCCGTAAGTTGATATCACTTTGGTTTCATTATACTCGGTATGCCACCGTGATCATCTTTTAGTCATCATGTATAGAGATTGCCCCCGTGTGACGGTCCCCGAAACCGAACCGTTCGCATTATATCCCGATCTGCAGGAAATTATTTATTGTTTCGCTGCTCACTACGCATCTACCCGTAATACGCAATCTTTTCCTCCGATCTTTCAATCATCTATTATCAACTGAGATTACGTTTCCTTTTATTTCGAGATTTTATTAGCTATATTGTTATCTGTTATGTAACAGAATGTAATATCGAATTGCCTGTTGGTAATTGTGAGACATATTCATATGGGTACATTGTTATATGTTATATCATAAACGATGAAGAGAATGTAACTTCTGAATGAATTAACACGTCAGTGATTATTTTTGGGAAGTATCTCTTGCGCTTACGAAGTCACACAACACAACACTATTCAACTGGTGTAATACACTGTCAATAAAAGATTTAACAAGGTCATAGCTGTTGTCATATAAACAAACAAGTTTATGGTATAATAATTATGTATTCCCATGAAGATCTTTAACTAGCTGCGGCAATTGGGATACTCCAGGTTTGCAGCAAACATGTAATAAATATAAAACAACTACGGTACAAACTAGCTCATTATAACTGCGGTGAGGTCTCTGCGACACTAACTGTGTTGCTCAGTGTCTCGTCGCGTCGCCCGCGGCAACTCTTGTGCCGTCTTTATGTCCTCGGTCTTGTGCACTTCGACGCGGGCGCGACTCTGATGCAACAGCCTTTTATATTTTGTTAAAGAATGTTTTATTCGTCATTAACTTGCTGCATTTATGCTTGTTTACCTGTGAATAATGTACCACAGCGTGTATAATAACAGCGTGAGTTGTTCAGAATGCATATATGATTAGTTATTTCAATATATAAGTCAAATGTAGAATCAGATCCGACTCTAAAATACTTCGCAACGATAATCTCACTTGAAAGCCTGCTCACCCTGTAGAATTAAAAGGCCTAAAGTCTAAATTGACATTATAGCCTATTCTAACATATTTAAGGGTCAATGAAGAGCCTACCGTATCAGATACCAGTCTGTACGGCTCTGAGAGCTCGTTACGGTCCAGATACGGGTCGCATAAATATTATTCATGATTCAATTCGGTTTCAATAACGCACGGAATCCGGCGCGTCTCCGGCGCTCCGGCACTGCGGTCCGGAGAACGTAAGACACTCGTGAGACGCTGCTAAATAATTCTCTGCGTGTCGTGTAGGCCCCTCCCCCCACACCCCTCCCCCGGCAGGGTGCCGGACGGCCGGCTCTCTTGTAATTGTGCTAACTACAAGAGACGGATTGTGTGAGCAAACCCTCGGGAAAAGCGAGCGCATCGTTTAGTCGCGGCTGGTTCATTGAGCCCGTGCTTGTACAATGAACAATAGGCTGCTCGCCAGCAACAATACCAGTATTATTTGATCTCTTATTCTATTGAAACTCCGCAATATGGTAGGCCAACTCATGGCTTAACTGATTCCTCAAACGAGAGGCCTAGTGTACTGCATTGACAAGACGTTTGTCCTGCCTCAGTCGACGTCTCGGCCAAATCTGTTTGTTCGTGTAATTGTTTCGGAATGCGGATGACTTCGTGTGCTCGTCTCGCTGTGTACAGTAGTACAGGTGTATGTTGGTTCAGTGCGAGTCAACACGGTGAGAGTATGTTACATTATGTTACGAACAGAATACATTTGCATGCATGCCAAGTTGATCATCCAATCATGAAACACACAAAGTAAGTTCGTAAAGTAAGTCATTTGTGAGTGCGCTTTTAATATTAATGTTACAGAATTCGTGAAGTGTGTTTGAGGCAACGAACATCACGTTACCACTTAAACTAGGTAACTTGACAATTGAACAGAGTAACTCCTGACCTACTTAGCGCTCGCAACTCAATACGAAACACTCGCACATTACACAACGCGAGTATCAACAGAGAGTTAGGTCAGACCTGGTGAGTGGAGAGTGGTGGCGCTGTCGGTTCGATTTCTTTGACGCTCGTAATCAAATAAAGCGACGTCAAATCACGTTAGCTCCTACAAACAGGCTGAACCAGGACTTAAAGCCAGAGCTATTTTAAGCCTCTTATAACTTGACAACTTTAAAACCAACCCCACGCTTAGTTAAAAAAATGAAAAAGAATAAACGTAGATTGAAATGCTTGTTTAGCATTATTAATTTTAAGGTCCTGCTCTAAATCAATTTCTTGACCAAATCTGCTTTTTCTAAGACCATATGAGTGTCAGGTTTAAAGTTTTATTTATTTTATTTATTTAGTTTACACCAATAAGTACAACATCGTACAGTATTCCAAGACGATGTTATACACCAAAATAAATAATGTTTGACACTTAATTTAAACATAACAAACCGGGTCAAGTGCGTGTTGGGCCACGCGCAGTATAAGGGTTCCGTAGTTGCACAATAATGTGGACTAAGAAGAGGGTTTTGTTGTTACATGAACATTGAATCGGTTTCAGCGGCTCACATTTAAAAACGGGCCCACATAAGATGGTAACTGAAGAAGGAGTTATAAAATCCAACTTCACAAGTGAAGATAGAAAAAATATTATCTAAGTATTTGAGTACCACCGCGGGTAGAGGCAAGCGTTTGTAATAAAGATTGATAATCAGCGACACGTAACAATTTGAATACTGCAGTATTGCCGTTACGGAGATACTCGTAGTATTCGTTAAAATCTCCAAATATTTGGTATGCATGGGCTGTTAGGCAATCAAAAATACGTACGATAATTACTGCGACACTGTTAGGGCATTTGCATGATCTATACAAGTCTATTATTATCTTCACATTGTTTACTTTGACAGATACTGCTTTACAATGTTCACCTCCAGCAGTGTTACTGTAAGATTGCGGTTTGAGTCGCGTTTAATGCATCGCGGAATTTAGGCTGCATTCGGTTTCATACTAAAGTCCAGTTTGTGCCACACACAAATTATTTCAACCGAATTGCGTCCGAGGTGAAGGAAATAAGCGTCAGCGCTCCGTACAAACGTAGAATAGCAACTGAAATTGTGTCCGTCCGTCTAGCAGCCTAATCGAATTTCAGTTGAACGCAAATTTCGCGACTCATTTTACGTGACTCACAAAATTAGGTTCGTTAAGCCTCACCCTAAAAGACCGACTAAGTATAAATTTAACAAAACAATGAGAAGAAAAAGCTAAATACCTGTAATTGCAAAGTTATTTACAAACCGAAAACAAATATTTTTATATGAGTTCTTTTAAACAATCTACTCAAGTACCAATAAGTAAAATCAAATTATTGAACGCAACAAATACTCTGTATGAAGGACGTCAATTGCGAAAGGAGACGATACGAGCGTGCGTCAGAGCAACGGAGAATGGCATGATTTGTTCCTAGATCCTCACACGCACGCTCCTTGTTTCTTTCTCTTTCGGAATTCAAAAAATTTAGAATTTATTCACTATTTCAGTCTTGAAAGTTTTTTGCTACTCAATTAGTGTTGTGGTTGGGTCTGATAATGACTTTATAGATGGATGTCAACAAAAGAAAATAAGTAATTTAATATTTCTTTATTATAATATTATAAAGAGGCCCGCCTCAATGACTTTAAATTAGTTCATAATTTCAAATTATTTTGATTTATAAAAAATATATATCGACAGTATGGAAGAAGAAAACGTGTTGCGCTGACCCCAAGTAACATGGGATAAGGGCATCATATACGTCTTATTTTTTTGAACTAAGAAATCGGGTATCTATAGATATCAATAATGTAATTAAAATGCAATCTGTTATACTGCCCCGACGTGGCCTTGGTAAATAACGACCTATGACGCGAATGTCAACCTTACGGTAAACGCAATTATGTCTAATATTGCGACCATTGGGAATACCACCATCTATGGTGGGATAGCGGAATTTGCTCGAAAATCGAATCAAGTTTGACTTTACAATACAAAACATTGACAATAAAAATACTAATAGGGCTGGTCTCTGATTTAAGTATTCGACGCTAAGTATGTCTGATCTCGATTTAAGCATCTGTCACTCTTGATCATCTGCCACTTTAAGTTTTCTACGATTCTGAGCAAGGTTTGAGTATACGTAGTCAAGTCATTCCAAAGTATACCTTATGTTTTACAATAAACCTTCATTGAGAGTTTGTTTCGCTATTTCGGACATTGTTTCGCTACTGAGAGAAACATATTTGATCATTCTCAAATTCTCATAGTCGTCTCAAAGCGTTATCAACGTTACATAATCAGTGTAGCCAGATTGGGCGACTTTTTGCCATTTATTATTTGCTACTCGGAAGGGTGCCGGGGCGACCATCAGGCAAACTCAGAAAAAAAATTGGGCGGTTTTGGGCGATTTCGGAATGAGACTATCTAATGCAACATTATCTGAGGAATGATGAAAATAACTGAAAACAAAAACGCTTTAAATAGTATTTTATATAACTATTTTATTTTTCAGTCGCAACAACACTGGGAAAATAAAGAAATGCTGAAAAATGTTTTATGTGGAACCAATAATGATTTTTGTGTCTAACGCATTAAAGTTTATATTAGCTTGTAGTGTGTTCAAGGATCCAATGGAAATTTAAGTTTTGAAGAATGTTTCGTGGTTTTGGTGAATAATGGTCGTCTTGAGTTTTTTATAGATGAAAAACGAAGTTTTCGGTGACTTGGGGCTCTGGCTACACTGGTTACATTTGGCAGTTGATAGTTGACAAGCCTGTGCTTAAACGGTGATCAAGCGAAATAAATACAAAATAATATATAAACTTATAAAACGAGTGACGAAGATACATCTTTGTCTTCCTTGGAGATGCCTCAACGTAGACCGATGCCTGAAAGAAGAGTGTTTGCCCTGAATTATCGAAAACATTAGATTCAATCAATCTGCCTAGCCTTTTCCCAACTATATTGGGGTCGGCTTCCAGTCTTACCGGATTCAGCTGAGCAATAGTGTTTTACGTGGAGTGACTGCCTATCTGACCTCCACAACCCAGTTACTGGGTAACACGGTACCCCTTGGCAAGACTGGTGTCAGATGTCAAGCTTCTGACTCCCCGTAACGACTGTCAAAGATCTTCAAATGACAGCCGGGACCAATGGCTTAACGTGCTTTCCGAGGCACGGAGGAAACTCGATATATTAAAAATGGTCACCCATGCACGAACCGTCCTCGTCAAGCGTTGCTTAAACTTGAAGATCGACCCGTGCGGCTGTTACTATTTAGCCGCGAGCTCCTGAAAAAAAAACAAACAAAACATTAGATTGGATGCAAATATTTTGCGCCTGATAGATCTCAGATGCTCGAAGAACGGATGGTCAATGGGGCTGTTAAGTTCTTGAGTAGCGACCGCGTGGTGGAATACGCAGCGTTTTAAGGCCTACCTCTGTAGACCAATGACCTGGTTAAGATCGCGGGAATCCGATGTACGAAAGACGCACAGGACTGGTTGATGTGGTGACGCTGGGGAAGGCCAGTATCCAGCAGTCTTTCGGCAGACATGATGACGATGATCTTAAGAATATCTGCCCTCATGTAAATATATTTGTTATACTACTCTATTCCGTTTACTCACACATTTAATTCATTTGTAGCACAATAAGTTTAACATATAAACCTCCGTTAATCTAAAAATATGATAAAACTATAAAAGATAAATTACTTCATTGCTCTATACAATTTTCACCACGAGTGACATAAAATTTTCTTCATTACAAATTGCCAAAAGATCGAAAGCTCCAAATTTGAAAATAACTTGCTTTTAAAACATAGACTATAATCATAGACAATTAGAAATTCATCCACAACAGATGATCAGTGAGATATTAAAAAAAATATTTAGCAAGTGCCAGTTTTTGTGTTTGTGGTCGCCAGTGGCTTTTCCTGCGCGAAAACCGAGAGATATCCAACAGGAACTATGTGAAAAGAGGAGATGGACCAGTCATATGATGCGCGAAAAGTGACAAACTGGTTCGCAAGAGAGTGGAATAGAAGCCGTGGAAGACAGTGTCAGAGATGGGAATGGGATATGGGAAAGACCGCTAGTCCAAGATGTAGGCAAAAAGTGTAAGCAATGGAGCGCTGTGGTGTTGGCGAGTAGCTCAAGACCCAGTGGAAATATTATTGATAATTATTTATTTTACTATGTGATATTTTATAAACTATAAACATGTATTGTATAGACTAGTTTTATATCTCTGATTTCAGAATAAAAGGCTTTGTTATTCCGTTTATTTATTATTATATCTATTTTATTATATTTATTTTTATAATTGTATCCTAGGTGCTAATTCTGGTCATTGAGTAATTGTTTTCCAAAGTATATACTTCCAAATACGTTCAATTGAGTTGCGATTAACAAATATCCAAACATACAGACTTTCATACCTTTATACCATAATACAAGAAGAGGTTACAAAGATGAAAATGTGCACAGAATTTGGCTTTTGCATGATACGATTTTCGTATCAGAACAATAAAAGATGATAAAAACAGCATGATAAGTCTTATTTATTTATTACTAGCTTTCCCACGCGGCTTCGCTCCCGTCAACTGGCTACCTACCTACCCATCTAAACCGTTTACGCAGCGCACGCAACGGAAACTCTCAAAAAGGAATATTTTTTTCCCGTTTTTGCTACATTTTTCATTTATGCTCCGCTCCTATTGGTCGTAGCGTGATGTTATATAGCCTATAACCTTCCTCAATAAATGGGCTATCCAACACAAAAAGAATGTTTCAATTCCAACCAGTAGTTCCTGAGATTAGCGCGTTCAAACAAACAAACAAACAAATTCTTCAGCTTTATAATATTAGTATAGATTTTACAAAATAAGTAGGCAGATATTATATTGTTTGTTAACACATATTAAAACACAGTCCTCCTTCATAATATCCGACACATATTCAATGACACCGACCCTGGCTAATATTGTTTTCCTTCAGAGGCTCCTCGATGGCTAGTAAAGCCTCAAAACCCAGGTCTTGAAAACCCAGGTCACTCATTAAAAATTGCATCACAATAGTCCACATTTGTTGGTAAATAACACGTTAGCTCCTACAAACAGGCTAAACCAGGACTTAAAGCCAGAGCTATTTTAAGCCTCTTATAACTTGACAACTTTAAAACCAACCCCACGCTTAGTTAAAAAAAATGAAAAAGAATAAACGTAGATTGAAATGCTTGTTTAGCATTATTAATTTTAAGGTCCAGCTCTAAATCAATGTCTTGACCAAATCTGCTTTTTCTAAGACCATATGAGTGACAGGTTTAAAGTTTTATTTATTTTACTTATTTAGTTTACACCAATAAGTACAACATCGTACAGTATTCCAAGACGATGTTATACGCCAAAATAAATAATGTTTGACACTTAATTTAAACATAACAAACCGGGTCAAGTGCGTGTTGGACCACGCGCAGTATAAGGGTTCCGTAGTTGCACAATAATGTGGTCTAAGAAGAGGGTTTTGTTGTTACATGAACATTGAATCGGTTTCAGCGGCTCACATTTAAAAACGGGCCCACATAAGATGGTAACTGAAGAAGGAGTTATAAAATCCAACTTCACAAGTGAAGTTAGAAAAAATATTATCTAAGTATTTGAGTACCACCGCGGGTAGAGGCAAGCGTTTGTAATAAAGATTGATAATCAGCGACACGTAACAATTTGAATACTGCAGTATTGCCGTTACGGAGATAGTATTCGTTAAAATCTCCAAATATTTGGTATGCATGGGCTGTTAGGCAATCAAAAATACGTACGATAATTACTGCGACACTGTTAGGGCATTTGCATGATCTATACAAGTCTATTATTATCTTCACAATGTTTACTTTGACAGATACTGCTTTACAATGTTCACCTCCAGCAGTGTTACTGTAAGATTGCGGTTTGAGTCGCGTTAAATGCATCGCGGAATTTAGGCTGCATTCGGTTTCATACTAAAGTCCAGTTTGTGCCACACACAAATTATTTCAACCAAATTGCGTCCGAGGTGAAGGAAATAAGCGTCAGCGCTCCGTAAAAACGTAGAATAGCAACTGAAATTATGTCCGTCTGTCTAGCAGCCTAATCGAATTTCAGTTGAACGCAAATTTCGCGACTCATTTTACGTGACTCACAAAATTAGGTTCGTTAAGCCTCACCCTAAAACACCGACTAAGTATAAATTTAACAAAACAATGAGAAGAAAAAGCTAAATACCTGTAATTGCAAAGTTATTTACAAACCGAAAACGAATATTTTTGTATGAGTACTTTTAAACAATCTACTCAAGTACCAATAAGTAAAATCAAATTATTGAACGCAACAAATACTCTGTATGAAGGACGTCAATTGCGAAAGGAGACGATACGAGTGTGCGTCAGAGCAACGGGGAATGGCATGATTTGTTCCTAGATCCTCACACGCACGCTCCTTGTTTCTTTCTCTTTCGGAATTCAAAAAATTTAGAATTTATTCACTATTTCAGTCTTGAAAGTTTTTTGCTACTCAATTAGTGTTGTGGTTGGGTCTGATAATGACTTTATAGATGGATGTCAACAAAAGAAAATAAGTAATTTTATTATTTCTTTACTATAATATTATAAAGAGGCCCGCCTCAATGAGTATAATTAAATTGGATCATAATTTCAAATTCATTAGATTTATAAAAAAATGTATATCGACAGTATGGAAGAAGAAAACGTGTTGCGCTGACCCCAAGTAATATGGGATAAGGGCAGGAAGATGATGATGACGTCTTATTTTTTAGAACTAAGAAATCGGGTATCTATCGATATCAATAATGTAATTAAAATGCAATCTGTTATACTGCCCCGACGTGGCCTTGCTAAATAACGACCTATGGCGCGAATGTCAACCTTACGGTAAACGCAATTATGTCTAATATTGCGACCAT
Source organism: Orthosia gracilis (assembly GCA_947562075.1). Taxonomy (NCBI): domain Eukaryota; kingdom Metazoa; phylum Arthropoda; class Insecta; order Lepidoptera; family Noctuidae; genus Orthosia; species Orthosia gracilis. The sequence goes on from OX387276.1 coordinate 15,572,193, forward strand.
TGGGAATACCACCATCTATGGTGGAATAGCGGAATTTGCTCGAAAATTGAATCAAGTTTGACTTTACAATACAAAACATCGAAAATAAAAATACTAATAGGGCTGGTCTCTGATTTAAGTATTCGACGCTAAGTATGTCTGATCTCGATTTAAGCATCTGTCACTCTTGATCATCTGCCACTTTAAGTTTTCTGCGATTCTGAGCAAGGTTTGAGTATACGTAGTCAAGTCATTCCAAAGTATACCTTATGTTTTACAATAAACCTTCATTGAGAGTTTGTTTCGCTACTGAGAGAAACATATTTGATCATTCTCAAATTCTCATAGTCTTCTCAAACCGTTATCAACGTTACATAATCAGTGTAGCCAGATTGGGCGACTTTTTGCCATTTATCATTTGCTACTCGGAAGGGTGCCGGGGCGACCATCAGGCAAACTCAGAAAAAAAATTGGGCGGTTTTGGGCGATTTCGGAATGAGACTATCTAATGCAACATTATCTGAGGAATGATGAAAATAACTGAAAACAAAAATGCTTTAAATAATTCATAACTATTTTATTTTTCAGTCGCAACAACACTGGGAAAATAAAGAAATGCTGAAAAATGTTTTATGTGGAACCAATAATGATTTTTGTGTCTAACGCATTAAAGTTGATATTAGCTTGTAGTGTGTTCAAGGATCCAATGGAAATTTAAGTTTCGAAGAATGTTTCGTGGTTTTGGTGAATGATGGTCGTCTTGAGTTTTTTATAGATGAAAAACGAAGTTTTCGCGACTTGGGGCTCTGGCTACACTGGTTACATTTGGCAGTTGATAGTTGACAAGCCTGTGCTTAAACGATGATCAAGCGAAATAAATACAAAATAATATGTAAACTTATAAAACGAGTGACGAAGATACATCCTTGTCTTCCTTGGAGATGCCTCAACGAAGACCGATTCCTGAAAGAAAAGTGTTTGCCCTGAATTATCGAAAACATTAGATTCAATAAATCTGCCTAGCCTTTTCCCAACTATGTTGGGGTCGGCTTCCAGTTTTACCGGATTCAGCTGAGCAATAGTGTTTTACGTGGAGTGACTGCCTATCTGACCTCCACAACCCAGTTACTGGGTAACACGGTACCCCTTGGCAAGACTGGTGTCAGATGTCAAGCTTCTGACTACCCGTAACGACTGTCAAAGATCTTCAAATGACAGCCGGGACCAGCGGCTTAACGTGCTTTCCGAGGCACGGAGGAAACTCGATATATTGAAAATGGTCACCCATGCACGGACCGTCCTCGTCAAGCGTTGCGTAACCTTGAAGATCGACCCGTGCGGCTGTTACTATTTAGCCGCGAGCTCCTGAAAAAAAAACAAACAAAACATTAGATTGGATACAAATATTTTGCGCCTGATAGATCTCAGATGCTCAAAGAACGGATGGTCAATGGGGCTGTTAAGTTCTTGAGTAGCGACCGCGTGGTGGAATACGCAGCGTTTTAAGGTCTACCTCTGTAGACCAATGACCTGGTTAAGATCGCGGGAATCCGATGTACGAAAGACGCACAGGACCGGTTGATGTGGTGACGGCCTGTATCCAGCAGTCTTTCGGCAGACATGATGACGATGATCTTAAGAATATCTGCCCTCATGTAAATATATTTGTTGGGATCCATGATTTAATAAAATGACTCTATTCCGTTTACTCACACATTTAATTCATTTGTAGCACAATAAGTTTAACATATAAACCTCCGTTAATCTAAAAATATGATAAAACTATAAAAGATAAATTACTTCATTGCTCTATACAATTTTCACCACGAGTGACATAAAATTTTCTTCATTACAAATTGCCAAAAGATCGAAAGCTCCAAATTTGAAAATAACTTGCTTTTAAAACATAGACTATAATCATAGACAATTAGAAATTCATCCACAACAGATGATCAGTGAGATATTAAAAAAAATATTTAGAAAGTGCCAGTTTTTGTGTTTGTGGTCGCCAGTGGCTTTTCCTGCGCGAAAACCGAGAGATATCCAACAGGAACTATGTGAAAAGAGGAGATGGACCAGTCATATGATGCGCGAAAAGTGACAAACTGGTACACAAGAGATGGGAAAAGAAGCCGTGGAAGACAGTGTCAGAGATGGGAATGGGATATGGGAAAGACCTCTAGTCCAAGATGTAGGCAAAAAGTGTAAGCAATGGAGCGCTGTGGTGTTGGCGAGTAGCTCAAGTCAGACCCCAGTGGAAATGTTATTGATATTTATTTATTTTTTTATGTGATATTTTATAAACTATAAACATGTATTGTATAGACTAGTTTTATATCTCTGATTTCAGAATAAAAGGCTTTGTTATTCCGTTTATTTATTATTATATCTATTTTATTACATTTATTTTTATTATTAAATCCTAGGTTTTAATTCTGGACATTGAGTTATTGTTTTCCAAAGTATATACTTCCAAATACGTTCAACCATTGAGTTGCGATTAACAAATATCCAAACATACAGACTTTCATACCTATATAGATTATTAGTAGAATCCAAAATAAAAGAAGAGGTTACAAAGATGAAAATGTGCACAGAATTTGGCTTTTGCATGATACGATTTTGGTATCAGAACAATAAAAGATGATAAAAACAGCATAATAAGTCTTATTTATTTATTATTTTACAAAATAAGTAGGCAGATATTATATTGTTTGTTAACACATATTAAAACACAGTCCTCCTTCATAATATCCGACACATATTCAATGACACCGACCCTGGCTAATATTGTTTTCCTTCAGAGGCTTCTCGATGGCTAGTAAAGCTTTTGGTCTTGAAAACCCAGGTCACTCATTAAAAATTGCATCACAATAGTCCACATTTGTTGATAAATAACAATTGCAATCAGATTCCAATGCAGATGCACAAGTTCCCTATTGAGAGATCTTGTGAAATTCTGAGTAAAATAAATTGAGATAATATGTACTAGTACGTTATTACCTCAATGGTAAAATATTCTGTAGTTCTAGTATTACAAGAACCAGCAACAGCTCGCTCTGAACACATTCACTTCTAGTAATTATAAACTTCAATTCTTGATTTTGTTAATAACAAATTATATTAATATTTGTACCTTCGTAAACGACGTTTTCTACAAATTAAACCTAACTAGATCGATTTATCGCCCCCGACACCCCCTGCATAAAAAAATTCATGAAAATCGTTGGAGACATTTCTGAGATCATTTTATAACTTGGTCGACTATTACTCGTAAAGTTGTAAAACCTACATAGTTGTGATAGTTTTCCTTTTAATTTCGTTGTATATACTAATGCCATATTTTTTTTCAAATATCCAAAATCCACCTTTTAGCTGACAGTTTTAGCTGGCAGCTGGAAGTTGTACTGCTATCACTGTAGTGAAGATGTTGTAAGCTTGATAGCAGGTGACCCACGAGGCCTGTCCCGCAAATGAGAAGCGACGCGAGTGTCAGAGGCAAGTGATATTAGTTGTGAAGGTAAACGCTTGTAAAACGATGGTTGATGGCAGAACATGGACTAGAAAATGCAGTCGTTTTAAGAACAATGCCCTGTAACAGAATAGATTAAATCATAAAACTTAAGGTAGGATTGCTGAAAAATTTCGCCTGCAATATTCTTTGTACGCATGTGCATGGTTACAAACTACTAATTTACATCGCAGCAATCTCATTTAGGTATTATCGTGATCATACAATATAAGTGGGTTAAAATGGTAAATATTTAAGTGTCTAATAAATAAGTACGACGATTCCTAAAACAAATCTGACAAAGTGTAAGAAATACACAAACTTTTATGAATTCCCGATAAAGTTTCCATTGTGACTTAAAAGTAAAATTGTATCGAATGTAAGACGCACGAACACACGCTGAAGTCATAACAAACTAAGTTTTTGCTTCTCTTATACGTACGAGTGGCAGAGGCGAGGATCATAGAAATTGAAACTGCCCATGGTGAATAAATATCACGCACAAGGGCGCGCAACTTGATGAATTTGCAAGGATTATGAAAATCCACGTCCATCCTCAATCCGCCCGGTATCTCGGTACTGCGGTATATAGTGCCGTTACTGAGGTATCTCTGTATCGCGGTATTCATATCAATGTTTGCCAAAAGAGTTCATTAAAAAAGTTCGGCGTGTTGCTAAACCGTTGAGTGCGGTGACAATGGCGCCGTCTGGTGAGTGCAGAAGGGCAACTGTGCAGTATAAACTGGCTGCAATAATTTGACCTTTGCATCCTTTCTATTGTGGATACTTTGCCGTCGATTTTATATTTCATCTTTGCCATCTAGACGTTTTTTCTTTCTATGAATTCATAACAGAGTGACTTTACTTACATCAATATTTTTTATCAGTGCTGCTTTTATATAAGGGGCATACGTGAACCTTTTGCATGTTCTTGCACCATGTTCAATACTCGGCAACCGAACATTTTAACAACCGCGTGTGGCCCGGCGAGGTTCATTAGTGGCCGCACTACGGACCGCGCGTAGAACAGGTCGCAGCGCGCGCAGTCAGGCCGAGTGCGGGCCATTGTGTGCTAACTGCATGTACCAGGCGACTGGAACATGTGTAATGTGTGTAGGCAGCATGTCTTATTGTTGTTATAATTCTGTGAAATGTTGATAGTTTAAATGGTTGAAATACTTCTTAGAACCATGTTTGTACTAAATGTGCTTAGTGAAGAAAGTTTAATGTGTAAATTTTTCTAATAAGTTTCTTCCAGTCCAAGACTTTTCCCGCTTTTCTAACTTGTAAACACAAAGGAAACAGCAAAATAGTTGGTAGCGGTTTGAGCCTCCAAGAAGGCTATTAAATCTATAACAAATCTTAGTTCAAACTAAACCAATTACGTGACCGCAAGCGGAGGAAGCTCATCCGAGTGGCAACCTCCCCTTAATAAGATAATTCTATCAGTAATATCGGTTCATCGCACTTGTTCCAAGGAACGCTTTCTAATATAACCTTCAGTTGTCCTTGACTCTCGAGATTGCATTCTTCAGATGACACAGATGAGCGAGGTGCGTGTGAACGTGATGACGTCACTGCACAGTTCACAGGTCACTGCGTGACAATGTGTCGCTTGCAACAGCAGGAAACTCTCGCCCACTGCCATAGTCCTTCGTCGCAATATTATGAGTTTCACACAAAAAGGTTCTCATCTCGCCATTCGTGAAAAGTAAAAATATGAGCACATTGTGACGTGTACGTGCAACACGGTTTCTTTGAACGTCTCGGGGACGTGTGTTGATAAGATGTATGCAATAACATATTGCAATAAATGTCGCGTGTATCGGCGTGTCCCGTGGCACCGGGTGGCCGGCGGTACGCAGTCCGTGGCACAAAGGTACGCCACCGCTCGTCCTTGGCCACACAATGGTTGCAAGCAGCCGCTCAGGGGGACGGACTGGATGGCTGCCTTGTTACACTGACGTATGTTATCTATTATGTAATATGTCGTGCTCATATAGCCAGATTAGATTTACAAAGAGACATTACGATATTTTACTGGAAATTTAATATTTGATACTAGGAAATAGTATTTATAAGTTGTTGCAGTATATTCACATCTCTATAATATTGCCAAACCTCAGGCAAGATATACCACAAGTAAAATTTCAACCCGACACATTTTTATTTCAAGCTACATAATTTATCACATATCTATTGAACACGTAATTATGACACGATACTTTGCGAAAACACCCCGACTCAAACAATAAATCGCCCATAACTTTTGAACGGGTCAACCGATTTTATTCAAATATAGCTAAGAACACTCTCGACAAAATCACCTTTTAAACAAAAAACTTAATCAAAACTGGTTCATCCGTTTAGGAGCTATGAAGCCACATACAGACACACAGATACACAACAACATACGTCAAACTTATAACTACCCTATTTTTCCGTCGGGGGTTAAAAAGAGAGGTCACAGTGAGGGCACAATGCTCGTCGTACGTCGCGGTACGAACTCATACGAACTCGCACGAGCCCGCACGGGCTTACGCGATGTTGTGCTATGCTATGCGAGAGCATTAAGTTAACGCGGGTCGCCGCTTTGATATGCAAATGTGCGTCGCGTCGCGTTGCGCTCCAGTCTCTCACGATGTATTTTTAGGGTTCCGTACCTAAAGGATTCCAATGGGAAAACAATTATTTTTTTCTAAGCCTACAGTGTATTAGTCACAGGCTTGTATCTTTTCAGCCTTAATAGGTCGTCAATTAAAATTTTCACATAATAAGTATTACTTACAATAGCAACTGTAAAAAAACGTTTTTACAAAAAGATAAAACCAACATCCAAAACAAACCTCCTTCCTTGTACTCTATTGTCTTGATGTGTTGTCTTCATGTAATATACTGTGTATGTATTGTTAAATAAATAAATAAACAAAACACTACAAAGCGGAAAATAACTTTGTTTTGGGAAGTCAGTGTCTTTGGTACCTATTTTTTTTTCGTTTTTGACACTGAGTTCCGAAATTAAAATTATTTTTGCTATTGTGACTGTTCCTAAATAACCCTAGGCCGAAAAAACAACGATTTTCCTAAAAATGCCTTATATTTAGTGTTAAAGTCGGCTCCTCTGATTAAGGAGAATCTGTGCCGCAACCCGCCGCACAAATTTGTAAGGTTCAACTTCCTGACTTGGATACCTTTCCACCAATTACACGTAAATTCTAAATTATGGTTTTGTTTTGGAACTCCACAGTTATAAGCTTATAACTTGGAAGTCGTTTAGAAATATAAAATATAACTAAAGGGATTTAAACTAAATTGTTACTATTAACTAAAGCTTGTGTGAGATCTAATACTCTTTACACTAATGTAAAGAGTATTAGATCAAAAGACCGAATAGTGGTCGCGGATGATGAATATACATTCAAGAAATAATACAAATAAAAGTAACTAATTTGGCAGAGAGTTTTAACTCAAGAGGTAACTGGAGTTGATTAGATCAACTCTCCTACAGACAACCCCAAAAGCGGCCAACCCGTCATTATCTCCTAGTGTTTTAGCTGATAAGAAGAAATGATGAAACAAACTTCCCAGCACACATACGTCTGTAAGCCATAAGGACTATATAAGTAAACCAACAGTGATGTATGAAGTTGTAGTGTAGTTTCTCAGTATATTTATGAAAATCTTTTATATGCCCATTAAAATATAAAATTGTTTAAAAAATACAGTGATATCCATAACATAAATACTAGGAACAAACACAAGTTGTAGTAGTACCTACAACAAGGCTCAAGAAAATAGGTGGCTCGTTTAGATGTCAATGTGTACGCTTCTATAATAAGCTTCCCACGTACAAGATCTAAGTCTTAATAAATTCAAATCATTCATTAAACGTCAGTTGTGCCAGAAAGCGTTTTATACCATTAAAGATTACGTTGAGGACAAAAGGTTTGGGATTGAGCTGCTCCAATTAATTAAGATTTTAATATTTTGCACCGTGAATTTTGTATTTTTTTTTTGTTTTCTTTCAATGACAAGAATATTCACTTTTTAAAGTATTATATTATTTTATTTTAATTCGTGTAAATGTGAAGACTATGTGGATCATTTTTGTTTATTATTTATTTAATTATTATATACTTTATTGTACACCACAAAATATGTACAGGACAAACATTCACAAAAACAAGTGTACAATGGGCGGTGTTATCGCACAGGGTCTTATCTCTTACAGACAACCTTTAGATGGACTGTACGATAGGAGAAGAATTTAGGATTGTCACTGTGCAAAATTACGTACTTAAATAATATAATTTAGACATAATAACCTACAATACATACATACAATATTATATTAAATACTAATACATATCAAATATATAACAGAGAAAGGAGAAGATTAAAAATTATAGTGACAGGTAATGCTCTTTTACCATTTTCTTAAACTTAGGCAGTGTTTGAGCACGTCTTATTTCAATTGGTAATATACCACAACCGAGCCGGTTGAATCGTGAAAGATTTGTCAGAAAAGGAAGTGGAATGCATTCGAATTTTTAATTTTAATTTTCCGATATTTCAAGGACCTAGAATGGATGCCACAGAGGAACTGAAAGTGTTCTTTGAGATAAAAAGGAGTAAAAGGATTAAATAGCACGTTATGAAGCAAAGAATGTATGTGGGCATTCCGGCGAAGGTGAATAGGAAGCCATTTGAGCTTAGTATGAAATTCAGAAAAGTGATCATACTTGCGCAAGCCAAATATGAATCTGATACAGAGATTTTGAAGTCACTCAAGCTTGTCCAATTGATCTTGGGTGAGATCAAGATAGCTGGCATCAGCATTGTCAGGGATGTTATCGCAATTTTAGTGGTGATGGGATGAAAATTAGGAAGACGTCTCAGAGAGCCCGCAGAAGCAAACAGTTTACGACTGACTTCTTGCAGTTGTTCGGTTTCTTCTTGCAAGAGTGCAGTCGATATAAATCCCCAAGTTCTTCACAGTGCTAGCTATAGGAATAATGGTGTTATTGAAAGAAACCTGGGAAAGCGTCGACCAATTAATTCCAGGAACAGTCCGGGTACTACCAACAACAGTCACCTGAGTCTTCGTCGGATTAATCTTCTGTCCAAACTCAGCACCAGCTCCAGTCACCTATTCGAGTCAGGTCTATATTAATCGACTCAATGGCATCTCGTAACTCTCCAAGAGGGGCTGAATTCCAGAGATCATCAGCATACAGGTGGTAGAAAGAAGAAAGTCATTGAGTGACAGCACTAATAAAGAGTGCGAAGAGAAGAGGAGACAAAACGCCACCCTGCTGCACACCGGCAGATGTGTGACACCAAGAAGAGAAAGATTCATCAGTGCAAATACGCTGGCGGCGGCCAAACAGGTAACTACGAAACCAGTCAATTACCGGAGGAGATATGTTAAAAGAGCTTAGGATGCCAAGCAAAATGTCGAGGTCAACGGTATTGAAGGCATTGCTAAAATCAAGCATAGCAAGTACCGTTAACTTACTTATTCTTTTTTGTTTTTAATTTTAATTTATCTTAGTTAGTTTTTAATCGTGGTCTGGCAGTTGGAGTAGTTTATGCGGCCCACCCGAATGTCCTATCTTTGGTATTGTTAGTCAAACCGTTGAGCTCCTTAAATTCTGAATAAAGCTGCTCGGTTATTGACAAATGCGTGCACTGACTGAACAGGTCCACTCAATCTGGCTGGTTCTTCCCGCAAAAGACCATTTCAGATATCAGCTACATGGTCTTCACATGATCTAACCAAGATTTTGTCTGGACTTTAAAAGAGATTGTGACCTCTGAGTTTGTTTCGGCCTTTCTTCTCAGAGTAGTCAGATAGGAAACACCGACTTTATCTAGTTTTAAAAAATATGATCGACGTGTAAAAGTGTTTGTACGAACCAACTTACAGAAATAAAATCATTTATCTTTTATGAAGTTAATTAGATGAAAGGGTTCCAAAGTGCATTATTTACCCAACGAAAGGTCAGTGGAAGGAGCGCTAAGCTTACATTGAGAAATACATTACTTTGAAATGCATTATACTACTTATATTATTACATTACTCGTTAATGTAATTCAAAGTAATGTAATGTTGTCAAGACAATAGACTAGATTCCCACCCTAGTGACGTAAGACCGCGGTGAACATTCACAAAAGAAATACATATAGTCGAACATAGAAACTCTTTCTTTTTGGAAAGTCGGTTAAAATAACATAAGAACAAAGCCCGTAGAATGGGACCAGGCGTCCCAAAAAGTAGGTATAAACCCAGATTCCGTACAGCTACTGGAAAATTCCAGAAAAATACCCAATACTTTAACCCGTTACCCCACCCAGGAATAGAATTTAAGAAGTCATGCTCATAGTTATCAAAAATAGACAGATCATAAAAATGTATGGAACCCTGAGTGCGCTCATCAAACTCGCAGTAAGCCGGTTTCTCGCAGGCGCCTGTTTACTTTACTCCTTTATTGCTATTCAAGGAGTATAACAATGTTATTGGGTCGCGACGTAACGTTACAACAAGTTCCCGCTGTCGAACACACTCAATTTTGATAATTATTTTTGGGAGCTTTTTCGACAGCTTTTTTAAGTGAGAGGAAAAAGTACTTGTGTAACACAGTCAGTCGTTTACATAGTCTTGACATCAATTGATCGTCTTTATTGTAACTAGGAATCTCTCTTTGTTATAGCAATCAGTTTTCATAGCTAATTTATGTCTTACTTTTCTCTTTTCTTAGGAGCTTTATGAAACTGCTACGATGAGTGTTACATCCAAAATATTTTAAAATAAACTATTTTAAAAATTACAAGTTTTAACCGCCTTTTATTCATATCTTCTTCACGCAATAACAATCGCTAGCACTTTAGTTCATCATAGCACACTCCAAAGTACTGCTTCTAAAATACCTGCGCAAAAAATAACGTATCCAATTTTCCAATCGACCAATTCAATTTAGTCTCAGTAGGTATCAGCAAAAAAGGCTCTTGAGTAGGTAACCGTCGTAGCGTCGTAGCGCTCTTAGCGCTCGTAGCCCGTAGCGCGTAGCCTCGTAGCGCCGTAGATTGCGTAGCACCGGATTACGTAGCGGGCTATGTTACGATTAGTGGCAACTCAAATTAACTGAGTCTTGGGTCGCTACGAGCTACGGGCTACGGGGCGTCTCTAAGACGTAAAGTAAGTTTAGGAAGTAAACTACTTGTACAGAAATGAGGGTTGATTTTAATTGGAATTAAAATAGTATTTTTATTGCTCACTTTGGATGACGTAAAAATCAGGGATATCTTTCAGTACTTATAAAAACTTCAACAATATTTATTATGTTCGTACAATATATTTAACAAAATTATTTAAGTATTACAAGTGCTATGATGGTACGACTGCACCGTTTGAGAGTTCAAGAGATACACAGTGTATTTTTGTTAATCGGTCCCAAGTAAAAGAAAGAAAAGAAAGAAAACATGTAAACAGCTATAAAGCGTCGGCACAGTTATTTTTAGACGAAATATATTTAATATCATAATTGTACCATATTATACCGAGACGCCGACATCACCGGAATAAACGGTTTGCACTGACTTAACGTTAAAAGATTTAAATTAATGTCAATTACCTCTTCGCTGTGATCACTTTCACATTCTACACTGCTGTTTGTTGTTTTGAGTACATGTAAGATTGGTTCGATATTATATTCGGACATACATGCCGAAGATGACCTGTCTTGTTACACACACGGCATACGTAACGGCCAAATCGACAAGTGGACGTTTCATGTGCTCCGCCACAAGCTTGACATTGATGTTGGCGTTTCGATTGTGCCCAGCTGACGTCGACGGTGCATTCGTTCCACTACCATGACGGCGCTCGTGCACTCTGTGCCCACCGCGCACCCGGGGCTCCCGTGTCGTATCTCTTGCATACCGCGTGGCTGCCTCTTCCCCTTCCCCATTCGCGGTCTCCCTCCTTTGCCATCTTGTGCCTTTTATCTAGTCAATCGGCCGCTGTCACCTCCCCGCTTGCCCTTTTCGGACCTTGAGCTACGGCCGCCGCATTTTTTTCCGCTGATTCCAAGCTAATCGCTAAGCTATAGGCTCTTGAAAAATCTAGCTTAAGTTCAGCGATTAACCGTTGGCGAATCGTCTTACAGCTTATACCACATACCAACTGGTCCCGTAAACTTTCTTTTAGCCACGCCCCGATTTCGCACATTTTGGACATTTTATTGAGAACAGCGATGTACTCAGCTATTGATTCGCCACCCCGTTGAGTCCTCTCCCTAAACTTGTACTTCTCAGCCAGCTCACTCGGCTTGGGCTGCGGATGTTTTCCCATGATATCAACTATTTGCTTAAACGTCTTTGACTTTGGTTTATCTGGTGTGCACAAACTCACTAATAGTTCATAACTTTCTGCGCCCATTAGCGTTATTAACGTCGGTACAAATATTTCACTTTTCACCTCGTTCACTACTAAATACTGTTCTAAACGTTCGTTAAATAACCGCCAATCGTCTTTATGCACATCGAATTCTGCTATTTTACCGATCGTCATTACTGTGCTTGCTATAATTTATCGCACGCCGAATATATTTGGCACATTTTTGTCCTCGTCGCCACTGAGCTATTTGCTAGGCTTAATAATCAAACAACGTGTTCACGGTACTGAGTTTAATCCTTGACTGACTCATAGTAATAATTATACAGATACCGACATTACAAGTTTCTAACTATTTTTTTTTTTTTTAATAATGCAGTTTGTGAATTCACCTATAGTACAGCAGAATAGGTCCTCTTAATAGCCACGAGGTTGAGCGTGCCGAGTGTACGCGTTAGCGGCGCCTCTCTTAAGAGGTTGGTTCGACTGTGCGGCTCAACTAGCAATCTCAGCCGCCGGCGTCGCCAGACGTATCTGTCCGGAACACACAGACACACCTGTCCTAAAACAGTTGCATTATGCACCTTCCCTCTCAATATTTTCAAAAATATATGAGTTGAGTGCCAGTTCCCTCCTAACCCTCAACTCATTGTATCCTACCATACCTAAAATAAATAAAGTAGGATACATTAAGGTATAAATTGGGTAAACACCGTTATCTCTCATATATAAATACCTAATATATTTGTTTTGTACCTTCTCCAGCATAAGACTATATTTAGCTTCATGTGGAGACCAGATGATTGCGTTACTTTCTAGCTGGCTCCTAATCAACGCGTTATATAAACATTAAAACCTACTCCATCTCCTCTACCAGCTCTTGGATGCGGCGTGTGCTTTGAGTACATATCCAGGTATATCGCTAGCATATCTCCCTTCACCATCTCTTAACCATGTCTCATTTAAGAATATCAGGTTTGAACATATCTATTGAATAGAGGAGTTCACTTCTGCCAGTATTCAGTGATCTTACATTTATAAAACCCTATGATTTTTAAATGGTTATAAACAAATTGATGACTTTAAATTAATTTGTTTATAACCATTTAAAAATAAAATAAAATAAAAAAAAACACGTAAAAATAAATTATACAAAGTCGGAATCAATTATAAAGTTAATAAATAAAATATAAAAAGATAGAACTATGTATCGCTGCCCAAAATTCCAACATGAATATTAAGTAAAACCTCAGCGGTGGGCGGCATGCGACGCGCGATTTATCGCACAAACAACCTCCGCCCTACGGCGCGCGACGTAAACGATTTCTTAATGCTCTTCTTATGAAAGTTATTACAAATAATTGTAAACATTAGTCAGAGGCTTACGTTCTTGTTAAAAGCAACCGTTTGTGAGCATTTTGAGGAATCGTAAGTACTTGAAACAGATTTTTTGTGGCCCGCGGAAAAAGCCAATTATTTTCTCAGGCTAAATCAAACAAAAAAATCGCTTGAAATTTTAGAAAAAATTGAAGATGCAGCAGTAGTAAAAACAAACAACAATCGATGTTTAACTAAATTTTTTGGTGTACAATAAAGTATATTCTATTCTAATCGCAAATGAAGCAACCACGCTACATGGCATTTTTCTCGATCAAGCGGACCAGTTAAGTTGTCAAATAATTATAAGTACCTATTATCCCGGCAGAAATCGATGTTCCCAAAATAACTTTTCCCAATTTAGCGACCGAATCTAGAACCCTAAGCTCAGCAGACTCCCAATTGCTACTTTTGAAGCTTTCAACTACAACGACATTCGATAAAACCTCGGCAATACTCATTACAAAAAATGACTACAGCACGAGAAACGAATGTGATTCGAATTTCGAATCGTTGTCAATAATGACAGCTTGCAATTGGTTCTTAAACAAAGCCCCATCAATGTGCTCATAATGCCAATTAGAAACAACTGAGTATCGCTCTCGTGCACACAATAACAATTGTTGTCATACTGTACACTTCCCTCTACATACTGCCTCAAGTGGGGGGAAGAGAGGCAAGTTAACCCGATCTCTTTAATTGAATCTCGGCGAGGGACGCAAACGCAACGAGCGCAACGTTTTCTTTCCATTTTCCGATGAGCGGAGGAAAATATGATGGTGTGGCGTACATTGGATAATTTACCTAGTCGCTTTTTAGATGAGGGCAATTTTAGCTGATGGGTTTTCGTGTTGCGGAGGAAAATACGTGATTCATTTTTGCTTAAAGTAGAACTACAGTAATTAAAGTACGATATAGGGCTATTAAAGTTGAGTATATAGTGTATTAGTTAGTAGTATTTTAGTTTGGGGGAGGTTTGCCTTAATTGCCACGCTTGGCAATCGCAGTTTGTTGTTAAATTGCACAGAGAACGCTGCTAGCCATACTCTGGTGTGTCCCTTAAAAGGCGACTTTTTACGACACCCACCGGAAAATATGGGATGGTGAGATTCTGTACGTCCGACACCATACGGAACACCATACTGCTATGCAATGGAGAGGGCTATTCTCGGAGTGAATAAAAGTTCCTTGCGTGACCGAATCAGAAATTTAGAGATCCGCAAGAGAACCAGGGTTACCGACTTAGCCTGAAGAATTGCCAAACTTAAGTGGCAGTGGACAGGGCACATTGCTCGCAGAACGGATGGCCGATGGGGCAGAAAAGTTCTGGAGTGGCGACCGCGAACTGGAAGACGTTGCGTTGGAAGTCCTCCCACCATGTGGACCGATGATCTGGTGAAGGTTGCGGGGATACGAATGGATGCGAGACGCACGGGACCGATCTATCTGGCGATGCTTGGGGGAGACCTATGTCCAGCAGTGGAAGTCTTTCGGCTGATACGATGATGATGATGATTATGATGATGATATAGTGTTATTTTAGCTGTACTGTTTAGTTCAATAGCGTTGTGTAGTGTATTTGTAGCAGGTCTCTTTCTGTTGCTTATTAGCAGGTTTATTTCTGTCTACCCCCATGAAAAAGGGGTTCCCTCTATCTGGCAGAATCTTGATGCTCCGAAATTTATTCGGCATAACACACTTGGCATAATCTTCTTTAAACGAATATTCTTTAGGCATAAAAATTATATAATATAATTGTTTTGCCGAATGTTTATACGTCCGAATGTACAATGGCATAATATTAATATGGCAGAATTCTATTCTGTATAACTACTTTTGTCAAAGTTAAAATTTCGCATAATTTCGTTTAGCATAACGTTCATTTAAAGTGACTTTTATTTGGTATAATTTCACTCGGCATAACATGGAGATGAAAGAATTTTATTTCGAATAATTTTATTTGGCATATTTCTAAAAAAATGTCTTTTTAACCCTAAAATTAAAATATTGTCTTAAAAAGACAATATGTTGAGCTTCAAAATTTAGTGACAGAAACGAATTGCTGCAAAACCGACTCCACGTAGTCTTGTCTGCCCTACCCCTGGAGTGTAATTTAAGCCCGGTTAACGCCCGCGTAGGCATGGAGGGGCGAGGTGGCCCACCGCGGTTGAAATCATCAGCGACTATAAGCTCGTGTGGGACCGCCGGAGCCCCGCAGCGCCGGAGCTGTGACAGAAACCATGCCTGCTGCCTGTTGCAGGCGCGCTTGCATGCTGCATGCTTGCTTGCATGCATGGTGTATGCTTGTTTGCATGCTGCATGCTTGCTTGCATGCATGGTGTATGCTTGTTTGCATACTGCATGCTTGCTGCATGTATGATGTATGCTTGCTTGCATGCAAATGATTGCTGCATGTTTTCATGCTGCATGGATGGTGTATGCTTGTTTGCATGCTGCATGCTTGCTTCATGTGTGAGGTATGCTTGCTTGCATGCTGCATGCATGCTGCTTGCATGGCGTTCTGTGTGTGGTGGTGGTGTTCTGTAATGTGATAGATGAGTGGATATGAAATGTATGCAAAAAGATGATTCTAACTGTAAACTTTCTGAGATATGATAGTTCTGCTTTTTAATGATTATCGGTAAGAAATGTATGCCAAAAGACGATTCAGTCTGTGATGTTTCTGCGATATGATGGTTATACTTTTTAATTATTATGGATATGAAATTTATGCCTAAAGAATCATCTTTCATCATTCAAAACTCATAATTTTGTTAGTCATATCAATGGCTAACAAAATTATGAGTTTTGAATGTATGATAAATGAGTGAATGCCAAACGATTTTATGCGAAATGAGCTTTATGCTATCCGCTGTTATGCGAAATAATACTATGACATAAAAAGTTCTGCTATAAAGGGGTGACCCATGAAAAAGTTGTATGAGTTTATGTATGCATGTAGTGCCATTTACTAAACAATACTTGGAAGAGGTATGAATGTACGATGTTTTATCAAGTAAAAGAGGCTTTCAAATTGCGATAACAGCGTTAGTTGTTCAATAGTCTCTTCCTAGAAGTAATGGATGACCGAGTGGCAAATAGTGAAAATACCTCGCATGTGTTAGTTACTATGTAACATACACAGCAGACTAACTGGGTGTCGTGTGTCGTGTTGGAACACTGCACCGCACGTTGCTCCACTTGCCGAGCGGCGGCGGCCCTACGTCAGCTGTAACTAAATACGTGCCCAGTGATACTATAGCATGCAGCCAGTCTTAGCACAAGATTCATTCGGTTCATGGCGTTCGTTTGAGGATACTTCGTTACTATGTTAATATGCGGAAAACTTAGCCTCCTTCAGTAGGCGTCCTTACTCAGAGCACACTTACACTTATTATTTTGTTTTTATTACCACGTATTGCAAACGAAGCTACAATTGTGTCAGTTTTACGGAACCGACACAAAATAAAATAAAACCGGTCAAGTGCGAGTCGGACTCGCGCACGAAGGGTTCCGTACCATTATCGCAAAAAACGGCAAAAAGTTCACGTTTGCTGTATGGGAGCCCTACATGAATATTTATTTAATTCTGTTTTTAGTATTTGTTGTTATAGCAGCAATAGAAATACATCATTTATGAAAATTTCAACTGTCTAGTTATCACGGTTCATGAGATACAGCCTGGTGACCGATGGACAGATAGTCTTCTGTTCGACAGTTCTTGGCACTTGAGATGCCATAGATACTCTCATTGATGACGTAGTTAGAAAATTAAATGACCAAATGAAAGTGGCTGGACTATT
Source organism: Orthosia gracilis (assembly GCA_947562075.1). Classification (NCBI taxonomy): domain Eukaryota; kingdom Metazoa; phylum Arthropoda; class Insecta; order Lepidoptera; family Noctuidae; genus Orthosia; species Orthosia gracilis. The sequence goes on from OX387276.1 coordinate 15,589,258, forward strand.
TATTGACCTGAGTTCTGCATTTGACACTATAGATCATCAATTACTGCTGGCTAAACTGGAACATTATGGTATTAGAGGTGATGTTTTTTAAACTTATGACATCTTATTTACAAAACAGACGAATGTATGTTGAAATAATAAATATTGATGAAAATAATCATGTAATAGCATAAAAATCAAAGATGCTCAAAGCTCAATTTTAGGTCCAATAATATTGTATCTTATCTTCACAAACGATTTAATAAATTTCGTAAACACAGCTCAGCCTGACGTTTCGTGTGTTGTTTTTGCTGATGACACAAAAGTAATAATTGGAACGCATGATTTAAAAGAATTGTCCACAAAACTAAATAAAAGTCTAGATAATCTTTCTGAATCGGTTAATAGCTAAAAATTTACTAATTAATACAAATATGATGTTATTCAAGACTACATCTCGTAACACCGACACTATAAATGTGACATTGAAAGGAGACAAGATAGATTTGGTAAATGAGGTAAAATACTTAGGTATTAACACTGATTCAAATCTGAACTGGAAAAAGGAGCTTGCTGCTATTGATGCCTCTATATCCTCTGCATGTTATGCACTTAGAAGCCTCATGGATGAAATAGATTTAAAGCAACTTAAAGCATGTTATCATACTTTGGTTGAATCTAGGTTAAGATTCAGCATCGGTGGAAGATTACGCGAGTCATTCCAGTGCCCAAAGGCAGGGCGGGAGCTGACATCAGTGGGTATAGGCCGGTGGCGGTGTTGTCGACGCCGGCAAAGGTGTTCGAGTCTGCCATTCAGCCCTGTATGCATGAGAAAGTGCGCGATCAGTTCTCGGATGCGCAGCACGGATTCCGGCCGGGGCGCAGCACTGCTACTAATCTCCTTGATTTCATGGGACGCGTGGTGCCGGCGGTAGATGCTGGGGTGCAGGTGGACGCAGCTTATTTTGACTTTAGAAAAGCTTTTGACACCGTCGACAATGACATCTTACTGCGGAAGCTAGCAGAGGTCGGATGCACCCAGCATCTATTGCGATTATTCGCCAGTTACATGCAAGGCAGACAGCAGTATGTGGACTGCAACGGATGTGAATCCGACTTATATTACACTTGGTCGGGTGTAAGTCAGGGCACCAACTTGGGGCCTTTAGAATTTATTATTATGATAAACAATTTGCCGGAAGTCGTAAGACATGGCGCTTGTTTATTATTTGCTGATGACCTCAAGTTGCTGCTTGAGATTAGGTCCGAGTCTGATTGCAAGCGCCTACAGGAAGACATCGATCGGATGGTACAATGGAGCCATGAAAACAAACTGTACTTCAACGTATCCAAGTGCTCGTTGATGAGTTTCACCTGTGCTTGTGCACCTCTGCTCTATGAATACATGGTGGACGCGGCGCCCCTGCAACGAGTCACGGAGGTGCGAAACTTGGGTGTTTTCATGACGCCCGATCTGACATTCCGTGAGCATGTAACCAAGATCTGTAAGAAGGCGTACAGAAACTTAGGATTTGTTCTGAGACAGACACAAAGCTTCAAAAACATCACAACAGTTAGGGTCCTGTATGATGCACTAGTCAGGAGTCATCTGGAACATAGTGCGGTCGTATGGGCTCCACATGAAGCTAAGTACTCTGTAATGTTGGAGCGCGTTCAGAACAAGTTCACGCGCCATTTGTATAAGAAATTATATGGGGTATATCCGTTTTACCCACTGATATCCCACTCTGTTTGTCCTGGGCATGGTTGGCTATAATCAACTGCATGTCCGACGGGAGTTTACGCTGGTCGTCTACTTGGTGAGTGTGCTTCGTGGAGTGGAAAGTCACCCGGGAGTATTGCAGAACTTGAGTCTGTTTGTGCCGGACCGCTACGTGTGGAGGCGGCGCAGCTCGCCGCTGCTACTGGTACCTACAGCCAGAACTAACCTGCTTGCCGAGGCACCCCTTACTAGAGCTATCCGTACCATCAACGAACTTCAAACTAAGATTGATGTGTTTACATGTTGTTATAGTGAATTCGCAAGGGTATTACTATTTATGTTATGCTAAGCAAAATAATACTTAATTTTAACTTTATTTTTTGTACTATGTTTTTGTTAGTAGGTAATTGTGTATTGATATGTTTTTTAATTTTAATAATGTTGTTATATATTTTTTTTTTTCTAATTTAGTTGTAAGTACATATATAATTTAGTTTATTAGTTTTAAGTTCTTAGCTGTCGCATTAGGGTAAAACCTGTAATGATAGTTTAAGCTATTATAAATAAATAAATAAAATAAGTTTTGGGGAAATAGCTATAACTACAACTGCCAAAGAGCATTCATCCTTCAGAAGTATGCCATTAGAACCATTGTCAAAATTTCACACCGTGATTCATGCAAAGAATTCTTTAAGTAATTATGCATTCTTACAGTTCCCAGTTTATACAAACTGGAAACTGTAAGAATGCCTAGTATATACATTCAAGTCCTATTAGGCAAGTTCGCAAAATATATACATCAATATGAGTCACAAAAAGAAAGAGAACTGAGAGAGAGCACACGAAGGAAAGTCATTAAAAATATAATGGTGCCTAAATTAAACATAGCAAAGCATTGTTCACGTTACCAAGCAGTAGAGTTATATAATAAGTTACCTACTGATTTAAAAAAATGGTCTATAACACAAACTTATTTAAGGCAAAACTGAAAGCCTTACTATTAGAAAAAATATTTTTTTCTATATCCGATATGATGTTGAATGATTCCAGATGAATTGTGTGTGAATTATTTGATAAGGTTAATTAAAAAGTCAATTAATTAAACACACAATAAATAATTAAAATAATATTTTAGTTGACATTTTTTTGTATCAATTTGGCATCTAATTCTCATTTGATAAAATTTAGGTTTTGAACTTTTTATGATTGAACATGTAAACCATAATTTAATTGAGATTTAATTCTCAGTTGATTGCTATTGGAATAGACATGGTTGTTTTTGTGCTTTTTATGGTTTTTGATTGATGCATAGTGATTTATTTTTTATTTTCTGTTTGCTTTATATTTTAGGTTTGCTGGTAGAAAACTCTTCTTAGAGTTAAGCTCACCTTTGTACATCAACTTTATAATCAATCAAGTAGTATATGTATTTCTTTTTTGTGTACAATAAAGAATTATGATTATGATTATTGCTTCTGTTGTGGTTTGAAATGTGATTGTTTTGTAGAATTCGAACACAATGTAAATTGTTTGATGAATAAATGAATGAATGATGAAGTCAGACGGATCGTGGAGTCTTAGTATTAGGGTCCCGTTTTTACCCTTTGGGTACGTAACCCTAAAAGCAAACCGAGTACTCCCATTGTAAGCACAGAAAGAAATTTCACTAAAAAGGAACTTGTAAAACTGTCTACAGAGAAATCCCCGGCCAAGCGAATAAGTGCGGTATCTGAATCACTTAGCGCTGTAGCGTGGCCGCTCGCAAACAAACACGCCACTACTCGCGGACCATAAATCTCGCGGTAAGGCCCCGGGTGCGCTGTGCCCCGGGGCGGAGGGGGCGGCATTAAGACGAACTCGTAATAAAAACACGACTCGCGGCTCATTAATAACGTGCACTTGCCGCGACCTCGCCCCGTACCCCGTGTGGAGCGAACACACTATACAAGCGGCAGCTCATCAAGGGTACTTTCCCTTGATTTCTCTTCCTTATAATTTGTCTCATATTTACGTTTACGTACACAATATTGATAACTTTCATGATTATTGAGTGAACGGGCCCTTTATTGTTATGACAATAGTCCCCATTTGTCAGTGACGACAGTGCGCTGAAAAACATCAACAACAGTGGTCTAAAAACAAAAATCTTTTACTAACTCCCCCATTTCATATCAAAAGCCTATATCAAAGTATTTTTCTGACGCATAATCAACACAAGGATTAATAAAAGCCTGGCTATATCCAAATCCTAGCATTCAACAAATCCGTGTCTGCGTAATTCACTTCTGCTGGTAAAATCGCAACGAATCAGCACCGCCAGTCAGCCGGAGTGCCTCGTGTGAAGACTGTACAGCCACTTCCTCTGTATTATGTACATCTGCACTCTGCTGTGCACTATGCACTGTAGCGAGCAAACACTCGGCAACCGGCGGTCATCGCACGTCATCGAATGAGGCCGGTGCCGGACGAAAGTCGAAACACACGGACTTTTATATCCGTGCGGGATTCACGCCCGCAATTGAATTCGGAACTAGTTCGGCCGCTTGAAAAACTGCACACTTGTGAAATATTCTATGTGAGCCAGATCAACTGCCATTCACATACAAATAATGGCTAGTGAAACTATTTACAATGATTGCTCGATGTGTAAGAGAGCGCGAGTGCTTCTTAAAAAATATTTTTCTCGTTATTTCACATTACTGTTTTCCGTGTTAAGAACCTAACAGTCATTTTTAGTACTATTTCCAGGAGATTTCAGTAATTTTTAGTAATACGCCTGGACAGCTTTTAACCCTATACAAAGCGCAAGTCCGATCCTGCATGGAGTATTGCAGCCACCTTTGGGATGGCTCAGCTAAATACAGCTTGCCGCGCTTGACTCGGAACGCAGAGCCAAGAGGCTCATCGGCGACGTTGAACTGGTGGATGCCAAGCTTCTCAGCTTGACTCATCGCCGCACGGTTGCCTGCTTATCCGTCTTCTGCAGACTTTACTTCGGTGAGTGTGCTCAAGAACTCCACGACCTCATCCCACCAGCCTCCTTCTACCATCGGATATCTAGACGCACTGCAAGTCACCATCCTTACCTTGTTGCTATTCCACCAATTCGTACCAAGCACTTCCAAACGTCCTTCAATTATGAAGCGAATGAATGGAACTCACTACGTACCTGCGTCTGTGTTTCTGAACGCATTCAACGAACAGGGTTCTTCTGGGTAAGCTCACTCCATCTTCGACTCTGTCTCTGTCACTTCTAACCTAGACTTGAGTCAAGAGCAAACTTATCACAAATAAAAAAAAAAAATTAAATGTAAAGAAGAATGTCCACCGTTTACATACACATAGGCCTTGAGAAGAAGAAAAATTTATGGCAACAATAATATGCAATTTTAATAATGAACTCGTTATGAAATTGTTTTACTTATAAGTACAGGTTTTTAAGATATGATCGTTCTAATTAATCATCTCACTAATTTGGCCTTACTTATAATAAAAAAGGGGGCGCCGCGTAACCTGAGTAAATATGTAAAAAGCATTTTTAATGACATGAACGTCGGACTGTTGATAGGAATTTCACGCGCCCCACAATTTTATTTTTGAGTCTGATCTATGCCCTAGATTGATGAGGAGGGTGGTGTTTTGACTGGTACCTAGGACCTACAAAATTATTTTTTAGCTTTTAGTAAATTATTATTTATTTTTTTTCTATTCAAAAAACAGTTTGACTTAAAAACTTTTTTTACTTTGTTTATTTTCAAGTTTTAAATTTTATATCGTTACTTAATGTATTAAGTCCCAGGTAGACGTCTACAACTTTTAGTGTAGGGCTCCCATCTTGATAGTTGTGGGTGTAACACGGGCATTCAAAATGAACTTTTTTGTGTCCATGTTCATATTAAGAGACATTCTTTCGGAAGCTCTACTAATGTACGCATAACGCATTGCACTGAGGTCCTCCATAGTCTCAGCCATGACCAATAACTACATCGACGGCAAACCGAAGGTGAGTGATGAACTCATCATTGATTGAGGTTGATGCCTAGTCCCCTCCAGTCCAGAACCTTGAAGGCAGCGCAGTTAATAGTTTCGGAGATATGTCGTCTCCCTGTCTCACACCTCGCTGCAGAGGGGTAGATTCCGAGGTCTGATCCTGAAGGCGGACTGACATGGTGGCGTGTTGTGTATAACTGCCCATAGAATCTTTCGATATTATCCCTCAGAAATTTTGGTTTGGCGGATATGATCCTGCCACAGATGGACTGAGTCAAAAAAAAAAAACAATCAAATAGATTTTTTCAAATAAACCTCAGAGGTACTTTTCAAAAATTTCAAATTCGCAAGCATCAGTAGGTCTCAATGGAGAAGATTTTTTTTTTTTTTTTCTTGCGATCGGCTTCTCAAGCCATTAGCAGATGCGTTCTGTGCATATTGGTACGGTCTTCCAGTGAGAGCCGACCCTCTACTTGTTACTCAACTATATCAGAGTATGTCCCATGTGTGCTGTCTTCTTAGTCGACGGTGTTCCAGTGGGTTGGTTAGTACAGAAGCCAGACTGTTGACGTGGTTTTCAATGCGCAATTTATATAGTGTTGTTCTGTGCTCAATCACTTCTTTTATGGGTTAATTTTTAGGCATTCATGTAGATTATGACACACTCAACTGCCAGGGCACACAGAAGTCAACGAATGACACATAATATGTACAGTGAATGGAAGATTTATAGTCGGAACATAGTACTGTAGCGGGTGCATTAGGCAGTGTATGTTTACCCCGCCACTTGAGCCAGTTGCGTTCCGTCCGCGCGCTGGATCGTTTGTATGGCGTACACATATTGTCAATAATAGACTCGTGCACCCTTTATATTCGGACTTTTATTTCACAACCTTTTGATATTATAGTGACTGTCAACTTTGTTCAAGTGAACATATCCACACAACCAAAAAAGTGTGAAACACACACATGCATCTTCTACTATAAATCTTCTTCGGCTCACCTTAATAGCACATGCGGGCAGTTATATAATACTAAAAGAAATTGAGCTTATACAATACAAATATATTCACACAGTCTTCAGCAGGTCCAACAATACTTCAAAACTTTTCTGCCCATCAATTGTTTCTGCGCCCTAGTGGCTGCGGAGCAGGACCAGCATTGAGCCAAGCATTTTTACCAGCGATGTGATCTCCCAACTTATAATATGCTTGCCTGCATAGCGTTTTATACAAGTTTTAAATTTCATCTCATTCAGTTCTAGAATGTGGGGAATTTATTGTAACATTTTATACAGTACCCCATGAAAAATGAGGCTAGTTTAGCAGTCTGAAAGTTTGGAAATTTTAAGTTAATTCTCTGACGTTCAAAAGTGCCGCTTTTTGGCCTAATTGAATAAATATATTTTGACTTTGACTTTGACTTTGAGTAAGATACCGTAAGATATACCGTAAGGTATAATGATAATATGAAAGTAAGATGTCAAAATAATCATTTAGTAAGTCAAATTCCTCAATATGTCGCAAACATTATTAGAATGTCAAATAATTCCAGTGTATGTCCCAAGATAGTTCTTGGGACATACACTGGAATTATGTCAAATAGATCCAAAAATATCTCTCAAACAAATTAGAATTTCAAATTAATCCAATATTAAAATTTATATTATAAACACAATTCATTTTTATATGTAACAATATTTAAACAAAACTTGTTCAGAATTGTTTCTCAGTGAGGAATTCGCTGACAGTACAGTAGGTTTTTTGCGGAGCCGGTTTTTGAATAATGTAACGGGCAATTCTTTCCATTGCTTAGGTAATTTATTATAAATGACCGAATTATTAGACGTAGTAGATTAGGGACTTGTTGAATCATTGGCGAGGGTTACTACACTATGGTACCTCGTATTCAACCTTTGCAGTTGTTAAACTGAAATCAAGAACCAAATTTCACGACTACGACATTCATCACTTAATTTAATAAAAGCCACTGAAGTAACCAAAAATCAATTTGTTAAAAAGATAAGAGTTCAGTTTATGTGGCGGGAGTGGGCACGTCTTGGTAGAAGTTGTCATTCATTGGCGGTGCCTGGCGTGCCACGCCGCGGTCTGTCACGTCACGTGTGATGTAGAACGCGCGCGGCATACAGCGGCGCGTTATCTCGCGAAGCTTAGACGTGGCTGTTTGTGGCCGAGACGACGTCTACGTGGCATCATATTTCGGAAGTCTAAAATATTATGAATATATTTATGCCTTCTAAAATTGAATCAAACTAATCTAATGCAACTAATTGAAACAAAGCTATGTGCATATATGCTAGATGTATAAAAATGAACAAAGGAGTGTAAGTATAGTAGCAGGATACGTTCTGTAGTTTCTGCATACCGCCATGGTAAAAAGGCGTGAGATTTTGTATGTATGAAATAAAGTCATAAGTGTACTTTCTGATAAAGCCAAACCTACTCATCACGAAAATGAATGAAATGAATCTCTACAGAGTATCTCTAAGTACTCAGGTAAAATAAATAAAGCATTTAAGCGACCACAGCGGGTCCAATTAACACAAAGCCCGGCAATATCTGCGAAGCACTTAATTAATATAAATATGTAGGTATTTATCAGCGGCTCCGATTGTGGCGCTTTATGAGAGCCTCAACTTTAGGGAGCGCCGTAATCCCGCCAGATGAATGTTTGCCAACAAACGCTATACCGCGCTGCGAGCCACGGAACTTGTGTACGCATTTGAACGCACAAAACGTAGAGAAGGTCCATAATACTATTTGCTTAGTACCTTTATTTAATGTACGTAAAGGATTGCGTGACAAAAATAAAAAAGAGGCCTGTGCTCAGCATAACTAGGTGAGATGTTCGAGCAAATTAATATGTAGAGATTGTGCATCGTACTCTTAATCGTATTTCTTATCTTGCTATTTCAGGTGAAGCTCAGAAAGATAAATTGAAATTGATTAGTGGAAGACCCACTTTTTAGCACCATTTCAGTATCCATAGACCACATCGCAAATAGTGTGAATGGCTCTTCTGCACCAATGCTGTAACAGATGCATGTTGAATAGTGAGTGTTAAACTGGGTCGATTGATATGAGTGATGTCATATGTCGCGCTAAACGTCGCCGTGTCGCACGCATCGCGCGTCGTCTTGTTGCGCGTAGTAATGGACGCCGCAGGTTTCTGTCAACTGTCACGTCAGCATTATGCAACGTCGTAATTTAGATAGATAGCCAGAGCGACATTATTTTATTGCAGTTTTATGAGATAATAGAATAATAAGTACCTTATAAATGTCTTTTTGCAGAGTTTCATGATTTTATGTGACTGTAAAAGGCAAAAACATAAAATCCTTTGAAGTAAACTTTAGTTTTGGCCAAATTTTACAGTGTTATGTTTCGAACGATGCCGAATAAAAAGTAAACTTTTTACCTCACTATACCATATGAAAAAGCGTCGCAAAGTAACATGGAGGGCATTTGTGGCCTACAACACAACAAGAGCAAGGGAAAGACGCGCCACGCGCCATGTGCGAGCAATGGAGCGGAACACATCGCACAGTATCGCAGTTACGAGTATTAACAGTGCCATAGTTAGTCAGTGATTACCAACGTACTAGCGCGGTTCACCCCTATATCCATAGTAACACTTCAACTACAAAATCCGTTCTTAATGCTACGACATAAAAGCACCGTCAATATCAAATTATGACCATAAAGTGCAGTTAACTGTACTTGGTCAGGGAGCCGACTGACCCTTATATTGTGGTCGCAGACTCGCAGTTAAGAGATTCGTTGACCTGCATGTGATAGAGATTTATTTGTTGATGGTCAGTGACGGTGATGCGTTTAATGTTCCAAAGTTAATCTGATCACACATCTGGCCGATTTGTTATGGGAGTCGAAGGAATTTTAGGAATTTGCTCTTAGTCGGCTCTTTTTTCTTGGAAACTATTATTATATTGGTTACGTTAAATTCTCCTGTCAGTATACTAACTTTCCAAAACAAATAAAACTTTTAGGTAGTTTTATTACTATGGCTTTAGAAAAATAAATACTTACACAACACAATCTCAATTGACTACCAGTAGACTAGTATCAATCGAATGTATAAAATTAACTTACAAAGGTTTTATTCATATGCGCCGCACTCCGCTGTCCATTGCCACAAATTCCCTGCTTACCACCGGCGGGCGAGTCGTGAAGTGCCCCTAACTACCTCCACTGCCATTATCGAAAATTGAATCAAATCCTACTGCCTCCAGGACATATTTCTTGACAAGCACCCCTTCACTTGACATGAAGCAATTTTCTGTCTCTTTATGGAGCTCCAGAATTCGGAAGTCATTTTGTGTGAGCCGCTCTTTTGTCAGGCTTATTGAAATAGTGAAGTGGTCAATGGTCAGCCCAGTAAGTAAATCGTGAGGGTTTGTTGACCTGCATTCAGACGATAGGTATTATGCCAGGTTCTATTAATGCATGTTCATAACATGTATTTCAAGTATGATAATGTTTTGTTTCTATGAAGTAATTCTGCAACTAATTTCTTTTAAGTTATAAGAACGCAGTTGAAAGAAAACAAGAAAGTAGTGTGAAGAAGACATCCAAAAAATCTCGATAAGCGACAAGATTTCCCTGGTATTACTCATACCGGTGCATTGTGTAGTTTTAAACAATATTTCTCGCTTCCACTGTAACTGTAACAGTTTAAATTATCACAATAACAAAGCATCACTGTAACTCGTAGTTATTTAATTCAGTCGGCCATTACGCAGAATGTTTAGCGCGGCATGAATTTACGAGCAACTGTCAGTTTACTGCAACAACACAACATTGTGGTCGGCGGCCATTTAACTTTTTGGGAACGTAGGTTGTTCATTTAGCTATGACGGGAATCGCAAAAATGAGTACTTGATTTACTTCGTGTTGGAGTTAGTTTATTAAACATAAATTACAAAGAGGAAGAATGGCGACCGACCGCTCGTCTAGATGGAAAGAGACTGAATACCTTTACATTTAAGCAATTGTCGAAAACTTGGGATACGGTCGGGGTGGCACATTACAAACTAAAACACAAAGGTTTTTACAGCTACATAGGTTCCACAATAAATATAGAACAGTAAAACATTTGCAAAAGAACCGTTGGCATCACAACAAAAATCTTACGATTATAGCGCTAAATTCTTAAAGTTAAAACAATAAAAAATTGGGCAAGGAACCCTCACATTAAAATAAACTATTGTTTTTAAGCTGACATGGTCATAATCATTAGAATTAATATTTGTTTCGGGATATTTACCATGTATATTTAGGTTTTGGTTGAGAGCTCGTTATTTCGGCACTGTTACAAACGTAATGATCACGAGAACTAAAGTCTTTGCGGGTGGGTGTTGTTTACGAGCTGACATATCTGTCTACCCTATTTCTCACTCGTTTTTCGCGCACGACGCCACTACTACCAGAACTCGTCTCACTAATTACTCGACATTGTTCACGACAGACGAAGCTCACTGTATCAAATTTTGACACATGTTCAGTAGTTTTACGATCTTTACATAGTTGAACCACTGGATTCCAGGCTCTCGACAATTGAAACCCGTCGTGCCGAAATATCGAGCTATTAACCATAATTAGGTTATGGTTAATAGCTCGATATTTTAGTCTACCCTATTTCTCACTCGTTTTTCGCGCACGACGCCACTACTACCAGAACTCGTCTCACTAATTACTCGACATTGTTCACGACAGACGAAGCTCACTGTATCAAATTTTGACACATGTTCAGTAGTTTTACGATCTTTACATAGTTGAACCACTGGATTCCAGGCTCTCGACAATTGAAACCCGTCGTGCCGAAATATCGAGCTATTAACCATAACCTAAATATGCATGGTAAATATCCCGAAACAAATATTAATTCTAAACTATTGTTATCCTTGGATACCCAAGGCAGACAACAACACGCAATAAAACATCTGCGGGCTCGCTGTGAGAATCCTTAAGCGAGCGATTCTTTACAGTTAACTTAAAATATTATTTACATACTAAGTTCCCTAAAGTAATACCTATTATATTAATAAACAATTAATGGAGACGCTACAAACTGAATATATTCATCACAACTAAATGGTGACGAGACCAACGCGCTCGTGACGAATGTGCGCGAACAAACAAACGCGTTACGTATGCATCTGTAATAAGTACGGTGACAGTTTGTAGTCCCAAATGACAGGGGTCGAGCACAGCGCCCATTTCTTATGCACAACTGTCAGCCCCAGGTTATGACAAGTTTTCTTTGTAATAAAAATATCATCATTCTTTGTCTACTTTGCGACAAACCCACGAAGATTATTAGCTGAAGATATGGAAGATTAATTACCAAAATGATAAAATTAAGTATCAACTTCATTTCTTGCAAATTGCGGCCCTTTTCAACCTGGCACAATCCTCGAGGCATTCGACGTGGATCCTCAAATTGATATAAATGTCCGAGAGGGCCCACTTCGCGCGAGTATAAATCAATAGCTGTCGCCGTGTGACGAGTGAGACAAGAGAGCCGCGCGAGTGATACGAGTCGTACGACCCGCGCGACCGGCTTGCTCGTGGCTCGTCTATCGCCCGCGGGACGGCGGCGGCGCGCGCTCCGTGAAATGAAGCCGCCGCGGTCGCCTGGGTTGATACATCACGCGATTGTCTGACAGCTTGCATACGCACGCGAATTGTTTCTATTATTTTTTGACGAGGTCTCGGATGTGGAAAATGAAAAGGAAATCTTTTTCAAATATATGACAGGGGTATTATTGTAAACTTGGGTTTGGTGAACACTGCGATTTTGGCGGTCTCTCCAGTACCGTGCCTCTAGCTCTCGCTGGAACACCAATACCGATGTGCTCCGACTTCCTGTACTTGTCCAAGGGGATGGCGAAGTAGACTGAGACGTAACGCACCGGGTCAACTCGGGATGGATGAAATGGCGACAGGTCACTGGAACAACTTGCGACTCACGGTTGCCCCTAAAGTTAAAGGAGAAAATCTACAAGTCCGTTATTAGACCTGTCGTACTGTATGGATCAGAATGTTGGGCTGTGAAAAAGATGGATGAAAAGAGATTGCATGTAGCGGAGATGAGAATGTTGAGATGGATGTGTGGAGTGACGAGAATGGATAAAGTGAGAAATGAGTATATTAGAGGAAGTTTGAAAGTGGCGCCAGTGACAGAAAAGTTGAAAGGAAACCGTTTGTCCTGGTATGGTCATCTGATGAGGAGGGATGAAACGCATGTTACTAAAAGAGTTATGAATAATAAATGTGGATGGATGGAGAGGGAGGGGACGGCCAAAGAAAAGATGGATGGACTGTGTGAGGAGTGATATAAAAGAAAAGGGAGTCAGTGATAGCGTGACGGGGGACAGGATGGTATGGAGAAAGAAAACGTGTTGCGCCGACCTCAAGTAACATGGGACAAGGGCAGAAAGAAGAAGAAGGTTTGGTAAACACATGTTTTGCAAATAACTACATTTCTTACCTATGCCTATGCTATTTACGCTAACGCTGACGCTGTGTTTTTTATATTATTATAGTAATTATATTTATGATATCATCAGAACTTTAATAATACTCAGTGCAAACTTATACCAATAAGTCTAATTTTAATTTATTTGACTACATTCGTCCCTTGGCATTTCTAAGATCTCATGACACAAACATCTGCAGCCTTGTAACAGTAATTAAATAGAACGGCTCACAGATACCTACCGCAATATTTTGTTAAGGACAGAGGTATTAAATTTTAGACAAAGATATCAATTACACGACTAGTATTACTTGAATTGAAATGCGTTTGAAATATCAGCTCGAGAAACAACCTATTATTGTACGAATTATCCAGCACCGTCCCGCACGGTCGGACCTCAGTTTCTCTTTTAGATTTTTGTCACATATGTAGGTTCCATCTTTTATCGGATGATATCTACGGCTGCAAATTTAATCACGTTACAGGAGCATTGACCTATCGCTCGGCCAAACGATTTACGTAAAAGATTTTGATTTATATAAAAGAGTACCTACGAACGGTTAGCTCCGGTAATAAATTAGTAATTCAAGTAGTAGTGGGTGGGTACAGTTGATCCGCAGTCTCCTTTTAGTAGATTGAGGATTGGAGGACGACCCGCGGGGCTATTGTTGCGCCACTGCACTCACTAACATTGATGATAAACGGTAAAATGCGATGTAAATGCGTACGGATTTGTCTTTTGTTCTATTTTAATCTAATTCGATCAAACTTTCCGTCTAGGCATAATTCCTAGATAATTATATGGATACTCTTGGTAATAAAGTGAATAGAAGATTATTTCGGAATAGGGCCCTAATAGTTTTTAATCTCGATTTCTCCAATCAATACTAGTATTGCCAATAGCACTGTTTAGTATCCTTATCTGTGCTGTTAGGAATAGTACAGAAGATAGCGTTGATAAAAAAATCGTACCATTCGTATTATTTTATTGGTCGGTACATCTAATTTGCCTGACTAGAATTATGTGAATTCTTCTGCCAGCGGCTTCACCCGCGTGAATGTCGTAAATTATTCCAAGGGTACATATTCCCGGGATAAAAAGTGTCCAGACTAAAATCTATCTCTGTGCGAAATTTCATCCAGATCCGTTCAGCCAATTGAGCGTAAAGAAGTAATAAACATACAAACCCACACACAAACTCACAAACTTTCACCTTAATAATATTAGTGTGAAGTGCGACGTGATTTTCGTAACGATCGCCCTTACAACATGTAGGTAAGTACCTAAACTTTCTTTTAGTTATGAGTAAATGTATCGAATAACATGCCGTCGCTTTCAGATCCTACAATCCTAACACGAAACCTATGAATCCACTGCTGAGCTGAACTCTCGATATTTACCCTCGCAGCCGCTGCAACGCTGTACTCCCGCCGGCTGCCAGCTGCCGCTCATTGTCATTTTTCAAATCCACCAGGCGCCTTCCAAAAACGCGCTTCAATCGTATCGGGAGCATTGTGCGGCCGAACGCGAATTTGAAAAGAAATCATTATATTGCGCTCTCATTGGAGCGATTTCCTTTAGAACTGCTAACCCGCTTGCGTGCCGTCGTAACGTCGTCGTAGAGAGCTAGTTTATTATGGAGGTTTGGTTTTTAGTTTTTATGGTTAGTTACTCAGTTGACGACATATTCATTCGTTTACGTACGTAGATAGATTAAATGTGTTCAATTTTGCATTATTTCATATCATTAAGAAAATATATCTCTTTGTATCACGTAGTATAACCACAAGTTACAAAGTTCATCTTGTAAGTTCGAAAGCCTTTACTTGACACATGAATTTATTAAATAATTGAATGCCGATTTCCTAATTATACAATCAAGACTACACATTAAAGACTCTGCCGGTCTTCTTAATTCTTTATTGTACACCAAAAACAACATTACAGACAGTGTGATAATAAAGTACATGTACATGTCTTATTTATAACAATTTGAAGAAACCCCGACATATTTTTATTTCATACTACATAATTTATCTAGTAGTAGACACGCTGTGATTGACAATCTATTGAACACGTAATTATGACACGATACCTTGCAAAAACACCCTGATTCCGATTCCGATTTTCATCAAACATAACTAAGAACACTCTCGATAAAGTCACCTTTCAGACTGCGATGTGGAGGGAAGGAAAAAACAAAAAAAAAGTAAACACCGTGATGTGTACTTCTCCATGAGTCAACTGGAGACTGAAGACTCTCAGATATTTATTATAATAAAACTATGAACATAGCTTATTTATCATATTCAAAAACGTATTATTTTAACTTTTACATTTAATAAGTGTACTGTCACGAGGAACAAACGTGTGTGCAAAATTTCAGCTCAATCGAATACTGGGAATTGAGTCAAATTTAACTTACAAAAGCACCGGGACAGGTGAAAGTAAATACAAGCTTGTAATACTAAAGTGAACACTATTACACTAACTGAAAGCGTTACAAGTCAGTACACTTCATTGCTTGTTCAAACATTACATAACAAAAGACAAGAGGTCTTAGGTCATGCACTAAGTCTTTGGCTACTGCGGGGACTATGTAAAGCTGCGCATCGGAGCGGTGCGTGGGAATACGTTTTGCGATTCGATGCGGCACAGTTTTATTGTGCGAGTTGCCGGCTGTTGTCTGATCCACGCCAGTGGCTGTGCCAGCTAGGTCTTACTGTGCACGGAGAGCGACTGAGGCAATTCAAGAAAATTATTCCTTTGAAATGCTGAACATTTCATGTAACCTTGTCAGCTTGTCATGTTCAGCTAGACAGGATGAAGCAGGATGATGGCAACATTATCACAGACCAACATATAGTACTTACTTACAATTTATGCTAACCCTTCCTCCTGGAACTTTAGATTAGATTGCTGAATCTAGTCTTTGGAAGAAAAGAAAATTCAATTAATTTACGTTTCATTTACCTTCCATCAATCCACTTGTATGTTATGGACCAAGTGATTAAAACGGCATTTTGCCGGGAAATCTGAAAAATGCTTAATATGAGTAGGCGTTATGATAAAAACTATTGAAATAGTCAAGACAAGATTGAAGGCAATAAATTAACCGGGCTTTCTGAAAAATTACCATCACTTATTGGGCCAGGTAATAAAATTATGTATTCTAAATCTTACTAGTATTATAAATGTGAAAGTTTGGATGTATGTATGTTTGTTACTCCATCACGCCAGAACGGCTGAACGGATCTGGATGAAATTGGCAGAGAGATAGATTATAGTTTGTAATAGCACATAGGCTTCTTTTCATCCCAGTATAATTTCCCATGTGATAAAAAACACTTTTCACCCGGACGAGGCTAGTTATTTTAATATAGTTTTTTTTTTTAATATTTACTATTACTATTTAAGCAACAAAGTCGTCGGAGCTTCGCTACGCGGGGCTCCTATTTCTGCCTGCAGGGTTCAAAGTAACCTAACCTGAAGGAGATGACATGTCATCTCCTTCGTGCCCTAAGTTCTTGAGCTCGCTTCGCTCGCTCTTGGACTAGTTCATTGACCATAGTATCAAATTGCCCAACCATTACTTAGCAATATTAATAATGACTAGATGATGTGATAAATATAGAAATTTAAACCAGTGTTCATTACATTGCCCGATTTGACTTTACTTGATTCATAATGCCCGGGCAATATTTAAAGTGCCTTGATTAATCACTTGGTCCATGACATATAAAGCCTGTACTTCTCTTGTAATCAGTAAGTACTTGTAATATGTGCGGATTGCTTTACTGAAATTCAGTAAACAACTTGAGTTCAGCTTCCGCTCCCAGTCTTACCGAGCCCTTCTTGCAGCAGCACATAAAAACAAGGCGTCGAGTGTCACTGGTTCGCTCGTCTAATGCGATGTATTGAAATGTCTCCGTCTCGATAAACACGCTCTCTGACAGGGTTGCCACGCGCGGTGCTAAGTCGCCGCGGTCTGTTTGCATCCCGACAACCACCCGCCGCGCGGACGCGTTTAAAACACGGTGACGGTGACAACCTTGCTCTCTGATTTTCATTTGCTGGTTTTTTGCTTCTTGTTTCATATTCACACGTTCACTGCATTTGAATGGGGATGAGTTTGTTCATGTAGGATACGTTTGGTTGTGACTTGTTCATTACAAGATATTCTTAATAGGCTTGTGAAGCTGCGGGCAATTAGAATATGTAGCCATCAAGAGTATCCAAAAGCCCAATTCAACATGTTAATAAAAAGCTAGGCAGTCGACAATGATCAAGAGTGGAATCGTATCTAACAAATTAGAGAACCAGAGCTCATTGGCATAATACGGTGATGTAAAACATTTTTACACGACTACCCAAAAAAGGAGTCTTATGTTTTCAGGGTTCGGTTAAAAGAATTTTATGCTCATAAGAACAATACATAGGTTCACTTACAATGAGATACAAAGTAATTGTTATTATCTAAATAAATACATTTTGCCTCCGATGCGTGTTGGTGAAGTTATACAAAACTAATATATAGGAAGTATGTAATTGCTAACATTTAATATGCGGTATGACTACATTTTATAAACGTAATTTCTCAGTTTTAGTTTAAATCTATAAATATTCTATGTATATTAATGAGTTTCTTTATTCCACCATAACTACTAAACGGCTAAACCGATATCAATGTTTGGGTATCGTTAGAAGCGTTGCTTTATCCCGGATAACATAGGCTGGTGAGTATTTGAAAAATATAATGGGGGAGACATGGTTATTGAAAAGAAGGAAATACTTTTTTTCATAAAATATTTGTTTTCGTATACTATCATCATCTAGAGCTTGCTTAGTACACAACAAAAATATATAACAGTAGTATTCAATATGCATTCAATAACTAATAATATAACAAAATAAATTTAACAGTAGGTACCTACTATTCGGGGTGCTTGGACAGGAAACCTCCCCGTTTGCTCGTGGGCTGGAGTTCCCTTTTGGATGCGTCCGGGGGAGAGGCCAGTATCTGGGACGGTGCACCCTGGGGTACGGGCAATGACTGCCCATTAGGTACTATGTACCTAACGGGTCTCGTTGCCCGTATGGCAATATCCTGTCAGAGAGGTTGGAGGTCGGAAGAACGCTCCAACGTGTGTCCCTCTGCCCTCTAAGCAGATACGCACAGCGGCGGAGTAAGAGCGGGCTCCGTGTGTACTAACCCTGTCACCCAGCAAGCAGGAGCAAGAATTGCTCCTCCTTCTGCCACTGCTAGTCTCGTAGCCCCGAAGGTAGTCACGTTCATGTTTCTGACTGTTGATGGGGGTCGAGGGTCTATGCTTAACTGCCTGGGTCGCGAGGAAGAAAACCTCTATAAAAATCACCCCAAACCTCCAAGCGGTGGTGCACCGTGAGGGAGGTTAATAGCTTAACTAATGGGTAGCTAAATTAGTCTCTAGTGCGAACCACTAGTATTGAGATATAAAATGTTATTTACTCCTGGAAACAGAATCGAAAATTTTAAAAACAAAACCGATGAAAAGGTGAGGAGTGATGATGATCTGGCGCAAAATGCTCACACAGCTCGGAGTGCGAATAGGTGGGGGCTGCTGCAAAGATCCTAAGGTTCTTCCGGAAGCACCCCGGAGGGATGGCCTAGGGTCACCTTCTCATGACAAGTTGGCCTCGGCCCGGAAGATCCCCAACAGTAAGCGGGGTGGTGGCTAAGATAGAGGAGTGGGGAGGGGCTCACCGCCCAGGAGGCTGCCCAGAAGCCTAGAGGCTTGTCGCAGAGGGGCGCCACCCCGGATCGACCAGCCGCATGGCTGTCCTTGCGGGGTTTTCTGGCGGTGAAACTGGATTTGCAGCTGGATTTGGTCGTGGATTTGCAGCCGCAATCCGGGATGTGGCCTTGAAGGGGAATAAGTCCTCTAAAGACAAGACCATTTCCGCGGCCACGGCTTCCATTATGGCGGCAGCAGAGCCAAATCATGTCGGGCCTCCGGTGGAGCCGGCCTCTAGGAGATACCGCAGCGGGAGGCGTGGCATGGGCAAGGTCAGCCTTTGCCTGCAGAAGACCAGGTTTTGAACCTGGTGTGGCAGGAGCTGGCTGCCTTCCTCTGGAGGCCATCGTCCTGCGTCCCTCACAAGCTGGGAAACACGCTCGTTGGGACAGGCCAATCGCAAGGCCATGCTGGAACCCGCGAGTTCCAAAGGAATGGCTTCACAGGCAGCGAGGGACCCAGCCCGGGCGGCAGATCTCTTCCGCCTCCTGAAACTCCTGCGGCTGATGCCGAATGGCAAGTGGTCGGGGAGAAGAAGAAGGCGAGCAAGGAAGTAAGGGCGGCCTAATGGAAGGTAAATCGAAAGCGGCGCAAGGAGCGAAGCGTCGCGGCTAGGCTCCGCACCCCGAAGTCCGCAGCTGTAGGGATTACTCTACAGCCGGAAGCGGAAAAGAAGGGTGTGTCCTACCGCGATGTGCTCTCCAAAGTGAGGGCGGTGGTGAACCTGGAGGAGCTCGGCGTCACCGAGGACATCCGGGTTAAGATTACCGCGACAGGGGCCCGGATGCTGGATGTCTCCGGTGAGGCCAGCGGCCCGACCACCGACGCTCTGGCCGAAAGCCTCAGGGCGTCCCTAAATGCGGACGAGGCCCAAGTGTCCAGGCCCACCAAGTGCGCTGACTTGAACATTCTGGGCCTGGACGATTCTGTGACGGAGAGAAAGGTGGTGGCCGCCGTCACCAGGACAGGGGGGTGCTCTGTCGAGCAGGTCAGAGCAGGCACCACACGTCCTGACACTTCGGGGATGTGAACCGTCACGGTGAGCTATCCCGTCTCGGCAGCCAAAAAAATACTTCCGGATACGGAAGCCATTGAGGTGGAGCAGTACAAGGGGTACAGAGCGGCGAGGACCGCCATCCGAGCGGAAATCAAGCGGAGTCGCTGGGGACTCTGAACAGGAATCCATGGGGGCGGCCCTACAAAATGGTACGGGATAAACTCCGCCCATGGGTGCACCCGCTGACGCAGAGTCTCCGGCCCCAGCTCGTGGAAGGCATGGTGAGGACTTTGTTTCCTTTGCAAGGGGAACATACTCCCCCGACGATGCTCAGGAAGTGACTGAGGTAGATTTGAGAGGGGCGGTACGTAGGATGAATGCGATAATTACCGCCCCAGTACCCGACAGCTTACCTGGGAAAGCCTAAGTCCAGGCCTTGGAGTCTTTCGGGCCTCGACTAAGGGGGCTCTTTAGCACATTCTTGGAGAAGGGCCAGTTTCCACTTCGCTGGAAGACGGGGAAACTGGTCCTCATTAAGAAGCCATGGCGCCCAACGGACTCTCCGTCCGCTTACCGGCCCATTGTGTTGCTCGATAAGGTGGGCAAGCTCTTTGTAAGAGTTATTGCAGAGCGCCTCGTTGGGCAGCTAGTGCGGGTGGGGCCGGATCTGGCGGAGAGCCAGTTTGGCTTCCGCAAGGGGCTCTCTGCGTTGAACGCCATCAAGCGTGTGCGAGCAATTACGACGGGGGATGCAGTGGCCCGGGGTAGGATCGTCTTGGCGGTGTCAATAGACATCGCCAATGCCTTCAACACCCTCCCCTGGAGTTGCATCAGGGAAGCACTCCGGTATCACCGGATGCCGCCCTATACCTGTTGCGTGGTCATCTTCCCCGGTCACCAGGGAGAGTGGAACCGGCAAGAGATGTCGTGCGTGTCGTGTCCCACAGGGATTGATCTTGGGGCCGTACCTGTGGGACATCGGGTACGACTGGGTGCTGCACGCCGACCTCCCTAGCGGCGTCAGCGTAATTTGCTACGCTGACGTCATGCTGGTCCTGGCTCAGGGGAGGTCGCACCAGGCGGCGGCTGCATTAGAGACACGCGGGATTGCGACAGTCGTCGAGAGGATCCGACAATTAGGACTCGAGGTGGCCCTGCACAAGTCTGAGGTCATGTGTTTTCATGGTCCCCTGATCGCGCCACCTCCGGGTTCACAAATAACGGTAGGAGGGATCCACATCGGCATCGGGTTTACGATGAAGCACCTGGGACTCGTCCTCGACAGCCGGTGGAATTTCGTGGAGCATTACCCACGTTTGGCGCCCAGACTCAAGCGACTCCTGCCCAATCTAGGGGTTCCAAACGCCTCCTGCCGAAGGCAGCCGTGGGCGCGTTCCCTGAGGCTGCGACCAGCCCGCTGGTTGAATGCGTCCTAAAGGATCATGGCCATCCGCTGGTCCGGGGATACCGCACGGTATTCGGTGAGGCGGCGAGCCTTTTTGCCGGATTGCCGCCATGGGATCTGGAGGCAAAAGTCCTCGCACCTGGCACCTCGCATTTGGGAGTGGCGCGAAGAGGCGAAACGCCGGGGCGAAACTCCGCTGCCACGACAAATCGCGGCTCGGTGGACAGAGCTCCGGCAGGATCTCATGGCGATATGAAGAGAGCAACTGTCGCGACCCAGCGCTGGGCACGCCACAATTGCGGCGGTAAGGCCCCTCTCTGAGGAGTGGCTTGAGAGGCGCCACGGCTCTTCACCTTCCGCCTGACGCAGGTCCTTACCGGACACGGCTGTTTCGGGAAGTTCCTGTTCAGGATAAGACGGGAGGAAACGCCCGGGTGTCACCACTGTGTGGATTGCCCGGAGGACACGGTGGAGCATACGGTGGAGGTCTGCTCCGCTTGGGCGAAACACCGCCGTGTCCTCGTGGAGGCAATCAGCGGTGGCTACCTCTCGCGTCCGGCCCTGGTTCAGGTCATGGTATGGAGCGAGAGGGCATGGGAAGCTATCACCTCCTTCTGCGAAGCAGTAATGCTCGCGAAGGAGGAGGCGGAACGCGTGAGGGTGCGACTCCCAGCGTGCGGGCGACATAAAGGAGACGCCCTCACGCCCCTAACCACCGCAGGAGACGCCCTGGGCCTCGGGAGTCGCAATCCGATTCCCGGCCACCGTAGGCGCGGGCTTGCGGACGGAGAGTAATAGGTAGCTCGCCATCCGATAAGGACCAGGCTCGAATTGACGGCGCGTAGTGTTCCACACGCGCCTCAAAGAGATGTCTGCAAAAAGTGTCGGGGTCCGCTAGGGCCGATGCCTATCTGGGTCGCAGATAAATTTGAAAGAGAGTTACCGCGGCCCTGGCACAAGCAGGAAGCTGAAGGAACACGGGTGGGTTTTAGCCAGTAAAAGTCTGATACGCCCTGCCGCTTCACCCAGAGCGGGAGAAGTAATTGGAAGCTCTTCCACAAAAAAAAAAAAAATGTGCAAAAATATCGTTTTATCACTAAAAGATATGACATAAATAATTTAAAAAATAAACGCCTGCCTTGTTAAAAACAGAAATAAAAAATGTAACAAAAAATTTAAAAAACAAGCTAAATGACTTATAAGATTATATTCCTGAACAATCTTTTCATTACTGTCGGGGGACGGTTCCTTGGAACAGTTCTTTCCTCGACTTCGCTGAAAAGATTGGTTTTCCATCATTTAGCTTGTTTCTATTTTTTTTGTAAAAAAAATTTTTCACTTTTTGACAAGGAAGACAAAAAAAACAACAAATTCATAAACACGCCTTGTGTTTATGAATTTGTTGTTTTTTTTGCCTTTATTGAAGATGACACAATTGAACGAAAACTTTACATCTTCTAGAATATATATTTCACCACGACGCCTTACCATCACTATTGCAATAGACTCTAACCACTCGAACTACAAAAGATCACGTGACCAAGCACTAAGCTCCCGGCAGCCCTGGCCGGCGGCGGGGGCAAGTTTCCAAGCGATGTTTTTGCCAACGAGTGAGTTATGCTCGCCGCGCGCCTCCGCCCGACTTCCGACACACTCACACATAATGACTCGCCGACAACTGTTTTCGCAATATCCACCAGTTCTTGCTGTACTTAGTACTTATGAACAGAAGGACCACGACCTCTGGACTGACGTAATAAATATAAACACAGAGAAACACCCTATCTAATTAAAATATTCTATGAATTTAGTAAGCATTGTCTATCGCTACCTGTTTATTCTATCGCCTTTCAAATTTCGCCTGTTTTCTTAAAAAAACATATGATAAATATTTAGTTCTTTTTACTTACTATCATTTTCTAGCTGTTGTCATGTTTCGAGACTATATATAAACATTTTAACTCAACATCAGGCCAATGGGTTGCCTCCTTACCTTATAAGGTAACATCAATAGCAAGAATATTTATTGCCTGAAATATATATATATATATAAAATCGAAAGGTCACTCACTCACATATCACGAAATATCGAAAACTGCTTGACATATAAAGATGAAATTTGGCAGGGAGGTTCCTCAAGTGACGTAAATGCGCACTAAGAAACTAAGAAAGGATTTTTGGAAATACCACCCCTAAGAAGGTAAAAGGAGGGTTGAAAGTTTGTATGAAATTTCTACAAATTGTAAATTGGACACGTGAAATTTTAGATTTACGCTCTTGGTTGATAAAAATAATTCATGTATTTATTGGTTTTTTAAAATTCCACCCGTAAGGAGATAAAAAGGGAGTTGAAAGTTTGTATGAAATTTCTACAGATTTTAAATTGGACACCTGAACTTTTAGATTTATACTTTTGGTTAATAAAAAGAATGCATGTATTTATTGGCTTTTAGAAAATCTACCCCTAAGGAGGTGAAAAGGTGGAAATTTGTTAGGCTTTTATTTTTGAAACTTGGCATAAATACTAACCTAAGTAAATAGTAAATGTTGTATACAGGCCCGTGGACCACAAGCCAAGAGGAAACACAGGGGCCCATGAGCAATGCTGCGACTCTTTGATCCTACAAGGTCTATACCCGCGAAACCGCGATACGCGGCAGCGGAAACTAGGGGTTTGTCTTTTGGGATACCGACTCACTTACAGGTGGAAAGTGATACAAGCATGCACTTACCGCTTCATCTCACATTTGTCCCCGTGGTGGTATCGTTCTTTCTCGGGTCCGTTCGAGGGTAATAGGGGCCGAATATATATAATAATAAGGGACAACCGACGTGGTCTGGACCGAGATACCCGGCAGACAGCTAGACACGTTCCCGACAAACATACTTCGCCGCGCGCGAAATATCTACACAAACTAAGACACGGGCGATTCACAATACCACTCGCGGATGGCGACCGTAATTTCGAGTAACGTTGGGTTGATTGTCTGGCGATTCCAACAAAATCAAAGCAAAACCACTGTATTACGTCTAGCCATGTCAATCACATTTTCTCCAGTAAGTGTCAACTGTCTACCAAACCAAAACTGTCAATATCGATGACAGCGAGTTGACACAGTGTTGCAAATAAAAAAAAAAAAAAGACGAAACATTAGTTTCGAACAGTAAAACTACTCCTCAAATACGATTCAGGGGCTGTTAAAGATTTTGAAGAATTTTACTGTACAGGGTTTCTTTTTATGATGTATGGGAACACTATGAAAGAATTTTTGGAAATTCAACCTTTAAGGGTAAAAAAACTAAAAAGTCATCTGTAGGATAAAACACGGATCACGCGAACGAAGTTGCAGTCTTGTTATAATCTAACTTCACTCGTGACTGAACCTTCTGCACCTAAGTCCTGTATGTTTTCCGTGAATATGCACAAGTTTATTTGAGCGTTATATTTTGTTGAGGAGACATTCGACAGTTCGGCTCCACTGCGACCGTTTATTTCCGTCGATCCGAGATGAAGGAATAACATTGAGTGTAGCGGTTGTACTCTGCTATGTGCACGCTGAGCGTTGGCAAATGCGTTATATTGGATGCACTGTAACCTGTAGCAGACTGGCTAGAAATTCAAAATATCAATCTTTAAAGTCAATGACAGGTTACATATAATTGTCAACTTTTGACATGACATATCATTCAAACAAATCATTTAACTTTTAAATCTTTGACCATTTTAAGTCTAAATCGGAATGTCCCAGTGTACAAAATAGCACTAAAACTTTATCGCAGCTCAATTCTGAATGAAATCGAAATTTTAATGTCAGGTCCCTGATTATGATGGCAAGAGTAGGACAAAGCAAGCAAGTACGTTCTAAAACTGTTACTATAACAGTAATGATCAACGATTACAATAACGTGAACTATTAAACGTCTAACAAAGTTCAGCACAGTTACCAGTTATCACAGCAGTTCTAATAACGATAACACTGGTACTTGTTACTCGGCAACTCATAAAACTGACGTGGACGAATCTTTTTCTAGCCTCGAACACAACACACTTTTATTAGGAGTCGCCGGCACATAACACTGCGATTTGTTCCACAAACTATTGTTGCAAACTACTGTGTTTGTCACCGAGGTTTCTTGAGAGCGTGGACTTGAACCGGCTGAAATATTTTTCATTCATGGATCGTATCTCTAGAATAAATTCGTCATAATACAAACGACAAAACTTTAGAAAAAAAAAAGTAATCTTGACTGGTTCAAATTAAGTGACGTAGGCAACAACAGATCAGTCTTACGTAGATTTTGTAAGAAACTACTTCAGCAATATTCGCCGCTATAATCTCTTCCGAAGCCAAAAATGAAAAGGTTGGCAGTCTGCTTAGATAAACTCCACCAGCAGGTTGGATATCTCTGCATACACTGGCGTGCCGCATCAGCCGCTCTCCACCAAATTTATTTAATCCGTCAAAGCGGAGACGCGGATATGTTTATTTTCAATTTGCGACTGCGACAACTAAACGCGAGGAAAAAAAGTCGGCTGTTTACCTAAATAAGTTAGTTTGATGATCAAAAGAGCTTTGAAACGTCCAATTAGCTAGGGTCGCTCTCCGTTCCCTATCTGGACTAAGTCAACTTGGAAAAAACGCTGGGATTTGGGTACACAGGACTTTGTCTCATTATTTAAAATTACGTCGTTTACGTAAAACTGTATACACGATATCCTTGCACAATTTTTTTCCTTCTTAGTACTTACTTGCTTACTTACTTACTTGCAAAAACTCATCGTTAACTTGTATAAAAGCTTTTAAAAAAACTTTTCATATGACCCACAACCCGTTGCATATAAAAAGGACGTCCCAACACTTCATTAAATGGGTCAACATTACAAAAAGGTGCTAAATACATATATTCCCTTTGTAAGATTCAAGCTACTCAAAATACACATAACAATTAAAGGAGAACACAACACTCCCCGGAACCCTCGGAGCTGCAAAAACTTGATATTTCCATTATAAAATGTATTCTCTTTGTCATTCATTTATACTTCATAAAGCAGAACACAATTTCTCAACAACTTGAGCAGAAATGGAAACAAAAAACTCGTCGGAGTCGGCACATAAATAACTCGACACAGTTCACAACTACTAAGTACATAGTTATGTGGCGAGCCAACACATTAATAAAACGTTCATTGCTGCTCATAAACGAGGCGTGGTTTTGGCACAGGTTGAGGGCCCGCGATGAATAATGAATGGCCTGGATTACCTCACGTCAGCGTGACGTCACGGGAACACACAGCATCGCTAATACGCCTGTTTAGACCACTAACCGAGACGAATATGTTAGGAATTAATCTAGCAAATTGCCCGCTTTCAAGCAAATTCAGGAACATGCATTATGGAGCTGAAATCAAGTCACTGGTGTTAACTATGTAGATGGGCATTAGGATAATAATGGTTCTATTTTTACGCGATGATTGACGTCATTAATAAGGACTGTAATGAAATCTCCAACAACCATGAGCTAAAATCAAACAAAATCCGATCACAAAATGAAGCGGCTGTATTCTACTCAACTTGGCACCGATAGAAGCTGACACGATAAGCTTTAACTCACTAGAATCACTAAAGTTTCGGCTAATTGTGTTTTCTAGATCATTGGCAATTAGGACTACTTTTAATCGTTCGTTAGGCTAGCTATTTTTTAGGCTAACTTATTTAGTACCTAATCTATTTTGTCTTGAATGATGTTCCAATTTGTAACTTGTTGGGCTAAAAGGTATTTCATTTTATCAACGCTTTTGATTAAATGAAATGCTTGTTTAAATCCATCAATCTGCTTAGCCTTTTCCCAATTATGTAGAGGTCAGGTGCCAGTCTAACTGGATGCATCTAAATAGCAGTATTTTACATGTAGTATTTTACGTGTAGTATTTTACAAATAGCAGTATTTTACATGTAGTTTTTTAAAAATAGCAGTATTTTACATGTAGTTTTTTACAAATAGCAGTATTTTACATGTAGTATTTTACATGTAGTATTTTACAAATAGCAGTATTTTACAAATATCAGTATTTTACAAATAGCAGTATTTTACAAATATCATTATTTTACATGTAGCATTTTACGTGTAGTATTTTACAAATAGCAGTATTTTTTATGTAGTTTGTTCGTGTTGTAGTAATTTGTTTAACAGGGAGCGATCCACAACCCAGTAAATTTAAGATTAGTTGTTAGACTCTATATTATATAATAGGTGGTCACCCATCCCCGGACCGACCACAAAAAGCATAAATTAACTTTGAAGACGACCTGAGCTATTGTAACATAGGCCGCCAAACACAAGCTTGAATTTAAATATGAGTTAATTAAGTTGAAATTTAGACATTTCCGTTACGCAGGAATACGGCACCGGTTGCATTTGAATCATAAACGTATAAGATGCTTGCCTAGAAGTAACCAATTCACTCTTGACTTAAAGACCCCGAGGTTGTAGCTATCAGGAAATACGGACTTCGGCAGGGAATTCCACTCGTTAGCTTTACGCATAATGAAATTATCCCCAAAACGTTTAGTGCGTATGGGTGGGATGTCCACCATGTACTGGTGGCTATAAATTACAGATAAAGTCATTCTAGTGAATAGCTTGTCAATTTATCAAATACTCACGAACAAAAAGACTCGGCTAGAGATAATACTGATAATACTAAGTTAGATCATTTTATTTGTCAAGTCAAGACAGACACAACACAGCGTTCCCGTGCCAAGATTTTAGCGTTCGTTAGCGGAACACGTCGTGTAGGACCTCCTTAATTTTGTGGCTCCTTTTTATGTTGACGATGTTTTGAAATAGAGAGACATTTCTATTTAGTAGTGTCGCTTAATGTTGTTTGGTTGTTGGTAATCAAATAAAGTGCGACACAATGATACACGAATTGTCAAAACATTTTAGTTCTGTGTTTATTATTCCGCCGTCGTTGGTGAAAACCTAATAAGATCGAAAATAATTAGAGAAAGCACAAACTAACACCTGAACAGTAAGGGGCAGAAGGCTTGCAGTACAAACTTAGCTTATTGCCTTAGCTAATTCGGGTTAATACACCCGCTAAGAAACACTTGTCTAGTGTATTTTGACAGCCAGATTCATCAATCCATACTAACATTATTAAAGTGAAAGTAACTCGGTCTGTCTGTCAGTCTGTTACCTTAAACCGTTGAACCTATTTAGATGAAATTTAGTTTCGAAATAGTTTGAGACCCTGGGAAGCACATAGAATAGATTTTTATCCTGGCAATCATCTTTAAGGGGGTGGAAAGGAGGTTGGATGTTTGTATGATGAACCAAAGTAAGGCAGTCCACTTGCCTGCAGTATTATTGCGCTATTTAAAAAAGTACTAATGCTGAGCAGACAAAGTCGAGCGAATAAGCTAGTTGATTATAATCTTTCTTCATTTTATGTAAACCACTGTAAACAACAGTGGTTATAAATGTACACCTGAAGAAAAACCGGCCAAGAGCGAGACGGACTCGCGCACGAAGGGTTCGTACCGTTATCGCAAAAAACGGCAAAAATATCACGTTCGTTGTATGGAAACCCCACTTAAATATTTATTTTATTCTATTTTTAGTATTTGTTTTTATAGTGGCAACAGAGAAATACATCATCTGTGAAACTGTCTAGCTATCACGGTTCATGAGATTGATACAGCCTGGTGACAGACGGGCAGACAGACGGACCACGGAGTCTTAGAAATAGAGGTCCGTTTTTACCCTTTGGATACGGAACCCTAAAAAGGAGCGTCTTCAAATTAAGAAAATTCACGATGAAAAAATTCTCTAGGAGCCTATTTTATCAGTCTGATTTAATTACGTTGAAAACTAAATCAATGAAGTAACGGTCTAGACAGCTATTTCATTTTAGATGTAGCTAGGACTGTTACTTCTGAGCTCATCTGCACCCTATAAAATTCTACATCATGTTTCAGTACGACGACGCGACGGCGCGATGTATAAAGCCGGAGGCTCTGGGCGGCGACAATTGTCACATGTGCGCGCTCGTAAGGCCGGCCCGCTCAGCCGCGCGGTAACACGCGTAATTGGATAATGAAGTCGACGCCATGAATATTGTATTAGTGACCCTCGCACCCGGCCCCCGGCCAAGTTTCGTCTATTCAATAATTTATTTATTTCGTCGTTCACCGCTAAACTCAGAGTTAAAGGTGAACGTGTATGTATAGTTGATGAATTGAGTTATTAATGTGTTGCTTGAAATTATTTTGTTTGCGTAGGTATTGTGTGAAGCCGTAATGTAGATATTTTTTAATCAATGAAACTGAACCTGGTTAAAACATGCTGGAGCCTTATTTATTAAATTAGATAGATGCCCCTGATGCTGATTTCGTAAATGAGAATCACGTCGTAATTTCTTGCAAAAAATATATGTAACATTAGACCATTTTCCTTAAAATTTGATTTAAGAAAATTTTGAGTTTTATTCGTAAAACATAGTGTAATTAATTTGTAAAGTTATGTCTAACCCGGACAAAAATACGACAGTCGCACCAAAACCACCGGGCGTATTTTAATGAAATTGACACCATCTCAAAGACAATTTAATTATCTACATTTCGATCTGAGGCTTTTTTTAAAGTCATAGAATAATAAGAAAAGTATAAAAGCTATTCAATTTTGGGTCGCGCGGGTGTGAAACGAGTGCAAGTTTTGTTCCCACAAAATCGTGTGCGCGCGACTGTCGTCTTCTTAACAACGTGTCTAACCAATGACAATTGTTGTCAGGTTTTCAGGCTACAGTAGAGTTTAACAAGTCTGTACTCTTCTTTAGTAGAGATTGACAATTACTCAGAAATCGGGGTTAAATAAGATTCAATTTCTACTTAATTTACATTGTATCATTTCATATTTGAAAGCTTTTAAACATAATAACATTTTGCCAAATAATTTAGCCAACCACTCCCCATGAGAATAGGTCACATCACTATGCAGGTGGTGGCGCATTATGATAATGACAACACCGTCATGACGGCAGCACATAATTGATAGCTCAAACAACTACATCACGTAGATATCGCACAGATTACTGAGAGCCAGGTTACTAGGGCGTGACGTTACTGAAAACATTCGTAGAGGCACAGAGTATGTATAGGGCGTGATTTCAAACAACCTAGTACCTATTGAGGTGCTCAAGCAAAGTATTCAGAGAGTATTTTTGTAAGTGACTTATGCCAATTTATTAAGGGACGGCGCAGCATGTATTTATTAATTAGTAGTCATCTAAGTATTTTCCTTCTTTCGTGCCATGCAGACTTGCCCACAATCTTCTTCGTTTGATCTTTATCTCAAATTGACTGCAAGGGCACGGGTTTCCAGCGCTAACAATTATTTAACATTTTCTAGAATTGATCATAAAAATTTTATGTTATTTTTTAATCAACCCTCCTAAGTACAAAATTATGGAAAATTGGGCTCTTCACATTTCAAAGATTATTTGAACGGATCATTTAAAATTGATTCCAATAGATGGCGTGGTTTTAAACTTCTGAGGCACGCCACTCGACTTTTCAAATTTGTATTGTAACACATTTTGGTACAATGAAACTGTAAAAACATGCAAAAAATACTATAAAACAAATCGCCCCTGTATTTAAAGAAAAAAAATGTCACGAACAGAGAAAACCCTTTTACTTGCAAGTCGCTGCTAACAGTATCTATAGCCGATCGTAGTACTAATACAAAATAATCATCTTAATCAGACGAAAAACGCTAGTTATGTCGGCACGGTTTGTTTGTACGTGATGAGGCATCTGTATGCTAGAATTGCATTATCTGTGGCAAGGGTTCGGCATATTTTATAAGCCGTTATGCAGTCCTACCATTGGTATGCTTGTAACTGTAACATTCTAATAAGAATCTCAATTTCCCAACAGCCGTGTGTTATCGAAATTGTAATGCTACCTTTCTCATAAACATACATCAATATAACACAGGTGACGTCCCATAACTCGGTCACATAAACGTAAACACATAGGTATCACAATAAACAAGCGCCCATACGTCGATGATTACGAGTACCAGTGCGTTACCAACGTGAGCGGGTAACATAAACAAAGGTAAGGCACAACGTCACGTGATGTATGGTACAGACGCGGCGCATTTTACGAGCAGAACGTCAAGCACTATCGGTTGCGTTACGTAGTTCATGTTGTGCTTAAAACTGATGCATTTGGTGATGTTACACCGTACAGATAATACAGAAGTTCAAAAATTTAAAGAGAGTAAATGGACTCAGCTAAAAAAATAGACAACATAAAGTTTTCCTAGCCTTTCTTTTTTTTGTTCTGTTTCCATGGTGTATTTATACCCAGGTCTTAGTCGCAGATTGTAGCTATCAGGAAACACACACTCTATCACAGTCTTATCAATTAAAATGGCATATTACCAGGTTCCTCCGAAGTTACTCTTGCACTAGCTAATCCCGAAGTAACTAAGGATTAACATAGCTTTAGCAATGTTATTAATAAACATTGAATATCCTTAGACTAACTATTCATTTCTTACTCTTGAATTTACGCGTATGGTATGACAACCCAGTTGAATTTAAAAGTAAAAAGAATGAACCAGTGAATGAAACCAAGAAAGTTGATTAAATAAAGTAGAAAAAGAAAGAAAAAATAGCGGATAAAGTGAAATCTGTCACACAGTTTTGAAAGTGAAGGAGGCAATTTTAAATAGTCTCAAAAATTTCAACATAAATCGCATATAATAAAATATTATACATGCAAAACTAACTCTGTCTGTCTGTGTTATGTTTTCACGCTCAAACCGGTGAACCGATTTTGGATGAAATTAGTCATTAAGATCATATGTAATACATAATTACCTCAATGGAGTTCATTTGAGACCCTGAGAGGGACATAAGATAGTTTTTATTTCGGGAACCATCCTTAATAATAATTAATCCATACTTTCTACCTTCCTTGCGACCGGGGGGTCGCAAGGAAGGTAGAAATTTGTATGGTGAACTAATAATTTCTCAAGTAAGGCGACCCACACATCCACAATATTATTGCGCGACATTAAAAATAGGCTATTAGGAGTACTAATGCTACGCAGACGAAGTCACGGGTAACAGCTAATATTTAATATTCGTAGTGCTTTGATAGATCTGATGACGAGTGTATCCCTCATATTAATGTTGGTAAAATACTTAAGTATTGAACACATCTCCTTCATGCGGATTCCTGAAATAGTGTTTCCTGTCTAGTCTTACGCTGTGTTTTTTTGATATATAACTAAAATAAGTAGGGATAATCAATAACATATGGAATGATTGTGAATATAAATACAATATATTTATTTCAAACTAAAAATTTCATCAATAAATCACAACGAACATAATGTCAATCAAAAATAATAAATGTAGTCGCCATGGATACACTCTCAATCCAACCTTAAACTAGCTAGCACCATGGAGTAACGTTTAGTCCAAGAATAGAGTCAGATTAGTATAATCTCTCCTTATTCCGTGTTTATTAATACGGACATTGGTTAGTACCAAGCTAATGCTTAGTTAATGTTACCTTAGTCCACGTTTATTAATAAGACGGTAATAGTGCAGCTCTCCACTGTTTAGTTGTGTACAATGCAATATATAGCATTTCGCAGAATAAAATGTCACCTGCATGCAAGTTTCTGTTCAAAGAAGCAATTACCAGAGCGAGAAACCCAGCAGCGTTGCTTGAGATATCAGTTATTCTTAGAAGCTTATGACTTGTCGAGGATACTGATAGATACGGCCACTCGCTTAACTTCGTACTATCTATAAAGAGTGTAAAATGAGAGATGAGATCACAAAGGTTTACAGAAATGAGGCTTTATACAAAAGTTATATGTCACACAGACTTCATTGAATTTCGTCGTTTTGGCTGTATTTCGAATCAGCCTTCTGTAATAATTTTGCCGTATTCCAATGCATATGATAATTAGGCAGCTATCCCGGCAGGTATATAAGCTCATCGCTACAGCCTCAGGCCTTATTCGTGCCTCGTTGAGAGCCCGCCGTGCCGGTTACAAGTACTACTCGCATAACGATGGCAAAAGATTTGATCGTAATTATGATATTTAACAAGGATTTGTGAGGACACTTGGGATGTTCGGATGGGATGATGACGTAAATAAAACATGCAAATGGAATACTTAGGTATCAAAAATGTTATTTCTCCAAAGCAACCCAGGTATACCTACTCCTGAGTGGCGGAAAAAAAAAACTTTGCTCTAGCAGGAGCAAGCTTGGGGCGTAAAAAACAACTTCTTCTTCTTAAGCAAGTTAAAATACCATGTAAAACTTGCAAATAGAAGGTTAAAAAACAACGCTGTTCTGTTTTTAAGGCAAAGAATTTGTTCGTTATTTATTGACCCCTAGTAAACTTAAGTATTAAAGAGCCTACAGGAAGCTCATAACATGATCATAAAGCTACCGTGTAATAGATATCCTCCAGAGTCAGCAGACTGGCAAATACTAATATATTCTTAACCTGAGTTAAACCAAGAAAAAAGCTAACATGAGAGAACGTAATTTAATTTAAAAGATTGAAGTCAGACGCGACGGACGGAGGCGGAAGGCAGCCACCACTAGACTGAACCAATACCGCGCCGCGAATCAATCGGAATCACACCAGACAGACTACAACCTCATTACCTACGCTATAACTGAATACTCATGCATAAGGAACAAACATAATGTTATATTTTCTCGTTTTATAGTCACCATATTGAAGTTAATGGGCTGAGATGACGCGACTCGGCTCCGGAGCGGTCGTAAAGCAAGCGCTTGGCCGCGAATACTAACATTTTACTTAAATTTTAGATTATTGCAGCAATGACACATTGCCGAAATATCGTAAGACATGAGGGAATTATTATAACTTGTGGATGCACGCTGGCAGCAACCTTAATTGCGATCACTAATCGGTTTGCCTGACATTTCAATTACAGCTTATTAATTACATTGACCTTACCGTAGGCCATTTTATCAAGACGGACTTTATAAAATCTTTGATAAATGCACGTTAAACAGTTTGATATTTTCTTTCTAAATCACTGCAAACTAGGTTTCTCATAAACTTAGGAGACAGCGGCGCGCGGAATTTTTATTCCTTTCAGCGCGTTATCTCGCTGTAGGCGGTATTCGCAGCGCAGGTCGCACAGACGTGCGGAGTCCCACAGACGTAGGAACACGGCGCGAACACGGCCTTATCTCTTTGTTGTCTTATTATTTATGTACACACGCGACGTTTTAGCTACCAGATACCGCAGATTACACGAGAGAGAAATGTGGACGTCTTACATTAGAAGACATCGCACACACACAAACGCTTTCTTACAAGAAATTAAACGAGGCACGAAGGATATTCATGTGCTAAATATCAGTTAAAATTCAAAGTCGCTTATGTGTACGTGCTCCAAATAAAGACAAAGTCAAATCGCTTATTTCAATTAGGCCATTAAGCGGCACTTTTTAATGTCAACAATTTAAATAATAATAATAATTGATTCCACTGTCCATGCGCAAAGGTACATTATTATGGAGAAGAACGGACAAGAAACTCCACACTTGCTCTTTAAAAAAAAGTGCTGTACAATATTTACATACCCACATTAAATCATGTACGCGAGGACGACGTACCTGGTATAACATGGTCGATGGTATAGCACTATTAGGTTAATTCATTCATTGAATAAATATAAATATGGTTCTCACATACTTACAAATCTTGCTAGCATAGGTAATTAACCTAATTCAACAACAATGGAACAGTGTCACAACACTGTTCCATTGTTGTTCCAATATCTTTAAAAAAAAGAAGCAATGTGAATTTAAAAATCAACGAGTTAGAAAATAATACAAAAGTCAAGAAGGCACATAATTATATATCTTCATACGTAGGTACCTGCGTTTTCTGTAATACTTTCCTCACAAAAGTTCCAATCGTCTCACGTTAAGGGGATTGTGTTTGTTCTGGGACCGCAGATCGTATGCTTCACTTGTGAGAGAAAATATTGAGAGAATCAGCTTTTTGTTCCGCAAGTTGTAACGTCAGCTCAACGGTAGGTATTACAATGTCGCAGAGCAATATATCTCAAATGAAATTGTTTAAACTGCTCGTTTACTCGCTCTAATTTATATTACACTGTTATTTGCTGACTATGTAACGAATATAATATAATAATTACTCGTCTCTGTAGAATTGGCTGGGTATAATCATTCTCAAATGTCACTCCCCTAAGGACCAAATATTGATTGTGGCATTAACGATTATATTGAAGTATTCCTTAATACAAAGAGTTTCGCTTTTAGTAAATAATAAGTAGATTACTTACTCACATAGAAATTGTCTATATATTATTCAGTATTGCAAATATTCGTGGGAATTTCGATGCAACCGAATTCTTGTAAAATCCTTACCTATTCGTTACTCGGTCGCCAGTCTATATGTTATGAACCAAGTGATTAATTAGGGTACAGTGTATAATGCCCGGGTATTATGAATCTAGTCAAGTCAAATCGGGCAATGTAATGAACACTGAGTTAAACTTTTATATTTATCACATTGTCTGGTCATTATGAATATTGCTACGTTACGGTTGAGCAATTCGATAATTGTGGTCAAGGAATTAGTCCAAGAGAGAGAGCGAAGCGAACTTGGGAGCTTCCCCGAGGCACCCCGACACGGATAGGTTAGGTTCGAAGAAGTTCATGTGTGGTTAGTACCCTTTAGACAGAAATAGGAGCCCCGCCCAGCGAGGCTCCGTCGACTTTGTTGATTAAATAGTAATCGTACTTCTGAATAATGCCTATCACTTATTGGACAGGGTTTTTATATAGAATAGGTTATTATTCTATATTAAAATTCTTAGATATGGAGTCATCTTTTGCGGGAATAGCACGGACAATGAAATAGCGTTTCGGGCACAGAAAAGGTGCATTAGGTCGATGTTTAGACTGCAAACAACGGACAACTGTAAATCTTATTTTACAAAACGTAAGATATTGACATTGCCCTCATTATATTATATCCTAGAAACAGTAATGTTTATTAAATCCAATTCCCATTTATTTCAGCGTTTGCCTGATGCTGTCCCTAGGAATAGACGTGATAATTTCAAACTCTGTGTTCGCGGCGCTAAAACAATTCTTGTGCGTAAAAGCATCTTTTGCATGGCTCCAACCATTTTTAATAAATTGACAAAAACATGGAAAACATTAAATATATCTACCCTAAAAAGTAAATTGAAGAGTTTACTAACTGAAAGAGCACATTACAGTATAGCAGAGTTTATGAAAGAGGACAATTTCTTGATATGACAATGTTGTATTTTTTGACAAGTTATAGTAATCTATTGTATTTTTTCACATTATATTGTAATCTATTGTATTTTTGGAGTAATTGTAATTTGGAGTTGACATTCATAATTATTTTCATTGACCAATTTATTTAATGACTAATTTGACATTGAATTGTATCAAAAAAATATGCTTATTGAATTGTAATTATACCTAATCTCTAATGAATAATGATGAAATGTAATTTTTGTGAATATTATCACGGTTAATGCACCATCTCTTCTTACCAATTTGTACGCCACGACATGCGGCTGAACATGTTAGAACATTTCTGTATCTTGCATGCAATGTTTCATGTACACCATGTTTCAACAAATAAAATTTACTTACTTACTTACTTAAAACCAAAACCAAAATAATTTAAAAAACACATCTTTTTATTACCCTGCCAATTCACTGCTGCTCAATTTAATTATTTCAATAGTTTTTATCATATTGCTTTCTATTAATGCATATCTTTCAAATTGCCCGGGCATTATGAATAATGCCATATTAATACCTTGGTCCATAACATATTAATAAAATAACACACTGTTAATCCAATAATCATAAAAAAACGCTCAACTCCTGAATTCCCTTAAACTAATTCACGTTTAAAGCCCAAAAAGCGTTGTGCACACAGTGCTGCTTACCTCTCGAGTGTCTTTTTTTAGGGTTGTCCACTCAGCTTAATATTTTCCTTGGCAAGCCCTTTCGACGCGGACGTCTCAAGTCTCTGCCTCCTTACCTGCGCCTGTTTACCTAGTAATGTGGTGCAGAGGATCCACTCTTTGCAAATTAAGGAAATTAGCAACAAATATCACTAACATATTCTGTAGTTATGGTTAAAAGGCTTGTAAGTTATCTTCCTAGCCTTATCCTTTTATCTCATCTTAAAAGGGAGGTGATGCATGCACATTCTGCTGAAAATACAGTGGTATCTAAAGTAGTCAATATGTTGGACGAGTAAGTTGATAATCACTGTTGTTTCAGCTGAAATTCATCCACTGCAAGATATATGTCTCTCTCAAGCCTCACCACATACACCGGTCCAGATTCTTTGCATTCAGAGGATTCTTGAATCACTTATTTTGTTGCTTAGTACTTAGTATTATGCTTAGTTATATGTGTCGTCATATTGACTTGCTTTGTCAGCGATGCAGGTCTATTGTACGTGAGCTAATGGTCATCAAGGTAAAAAATACCTGACTTTAAAAATAGTAGTTTTTTATAAGTAGTTAAAACATGGCAATCGTCACTAGCACACTGCAAGAATTTTAGAAATATATATTCTTTTATCAGCATTCTAATTATTTAGCTTTTTATAGTGTTCTGCAGACCGTGAAGTGCCCTAGACCATACCAATATTTTATGTTTGACAAATTCTGTAGCCAACTGGAAACTTTTGATGTTTTGTCACAACTAAGTTTGTTCGCGACGAGGCGTCACATAGCTTATAAACTAGTATAAGATATGTATGTAATAACATAAGTAAATCAAATTTGTTAATTATTTTTCTTCGATACCCCTATAAAAACGTGGATTCGGGTAGTGGTGTATGCGATCCGCTCAGGCAGATGGCGCACCAATCGCATTGCTTTATTTTACACATTTTTTTGTTAGGAAACAAACTAGGTGTTCTAACTTGTTTACCCTATGTCTATGACTAAAAACAGTACATAATAACAGTACATAACAAGGGCTAGTAGCATATCACCCTGGAACGGTGTACACCTAGACTTGTACCTATGCCCTGTATTTAGATTAGACTCATGTAATTCTAGTATATAAAACACCACTTAGTTCAGATAATGTGTTTGTATGAACCAGTATAGAGATTTCTGTGCGGTTGTCGGCGGACTCACCGCTTTTAGACACATTTGGTGTCTGAAGGGTTATTGATATGCTTTCTGAAGCATTACCTTCGGGAACCTGCCGGCTGGCGCCCAGATTCAATTATTGTTCACAACCGCCAACTAGGCTAACTTGTCCAAACAAAATGATCAAGCTGTGGGACAGCGCAATTTCTTTCTAATGCAGCCGCATCCCGGCACTCAAAAATACCTAAAGTACCTTTGGTATACCCATCAGGGTACTACCATTCGATAGTCCATTTCTCTGTCTCCCTAACCACACTTCTGTAAGGAGCCCAGCTCTAATGGTTGGGGAGACAACCTTCGTGCCAGGTTGCGAGGTTCCATAGTTTTCTCGCGGCGTCGTCCTTCCCAGGGTGAATACTCGTTCGAAGGTTAAAGCTACAACCACCGAAGTGCTACCCTAGGGTAGCCTGTCGGGATGGCTACCGGTTGGCGCTTGGCGAGTAGAGATACCTCAGATAGCTTGAGTGCAAACTTACTTTTATATAAGAAATCTGTACCGTTTCTTCCATCCAACACTTTCAGGCAGCTACGCGCCTGAAAGTTGTCGGTATAACTATAGATATAGTATATTAGTATATTCTTGTAGAATGGCTTCAAGACCCATGTAGTATCCTAGTTGTAAGCTATATATTTTTAGAATAAAATAGTTTCTAAGTTGAAAAATCAACAAAATTTCCCTTAACCCCTCACTCTTCCTGGAGAATCTCTTCAGGGGATATGGTTAGTAACCTTGTTAAGAGTTCATTGGATGGGCCATTTCAGGGCGCATCCACCTATATACGAAACATCCTGAATCCTTCGGGAATAGGGGAGGTTTTGTTGGTTTGTAGGCTAAGTCTGTAATAAAAATTACTGCAAATAAAAAACTGATTTGCATGCGAAATCAGGGTCCTCAATAAAGTAAAGTTAGGTAGTATGATAGAGTGCATGCGTGACGACCGATTTGTAGCCATTGATATGTAATTAGTTACTCCACGCAACTTTGTTCTCTGAAGACCCTGGAAAACATCGCAAATAGTCATGAAGCCTTCACCTAGCAGCCATCAATGAACATCCCAGGCTTCAGAACTCTTGAAAACGGAACTATAGGTACAAGGCGTCAACGCGCTTAGAGCAGGAGACTTACAACCTACTTCAAATTTATTGAATATAGCAAAATTGCCACATACACCATTATTTATAAAAAATCTGCGCCTTTGTTAAGCCGATTTTTAAGTGAAGTTACACCGTCAAATTTTGGTCGTTCAAATCGTGTGGAGGGTCGATCCAATGATTTTCAAAGATAAATTTCAAAAAATAGTTTAAATACGATCACAAAAATATAAACCGATTACCAAAAAAACATTAAAAAATGCAAAAATAACTTTGGTTTCGAAAGTCTGTGTTGCAAAATAATAAATAATAATCTATATAAATAATGATAATAATGATGAAATTTATATTTCAGACAAAGTCCTTAGGATTTGTATAAAACAATAGTTACCAAAGAAGACAAGAGGTACGGGAGTAATTTTTGCAAATTTTATTTGTTTTTTGGCATTCTGTTTTTTTTTTTACGAATCGGTACTGTTTCATTAGCCGGATCGATCCTGCTCGGGATTTACGATTAAACGGTAACGCGACCAAGATTTAACGGTGTAGAGA
This sequence comes from Orthosia gracilis, assembly GCA_947562075.1. NCBI lineage: Eukaryota > Metazoa > Arthropoda > Insecta > Lepidoptera > Noctuidae > Orthosia > Orthosia gracilis. Next base: position 15,629,566 of record OX387276.1, read on the forward strand.
GTTTAAATTTAGAATCTGCTTAAGGGCCTACATTCGCTTTGTGCCGTAAAACGGTAACTTTCTAAAGCATACTCCTTAGTAACGACTAGGTTAAAAGGTTTGAAAACAATATATATTTATAAGTGTTTCATGTACATTATTTTTTAAACATGATTTTTTCGTTTAACAAATACTTTTGCTTTAAAAAAATAAATAGCAACACGATATTTTTCGCTACTTTTGGATACTCCTACAAAACGACTTGGATGTTTCAAAATATATTTTTTTGTTTCAAAATAATTTACAGAATAATTGATGGCTGGAATTTTTTCATAACTGAAATAGCATATGTAAATCAAATAATATTTTGCAAACAAAACTGTTCAAAAGGAGATTCAATATTGATATTTTGGCTCCGAGCGGGCGCACGGCCAGTACTGCGTTAACATTGGGGCGTATAAATCGCCTTAACGTTACTGATCTAAACAGATCAGAGATTTTTACGTAAGACTGATAATGTTTATATTGCTCTTTTCGTTACAAGCTTTGCAAGTGGTCCTTCTGTCTTCAACTACTGCTCGTCTTAAGCCCAGATCAAAGCCCTCGTCTTGACAGCATCTAAATCTAGCTAGACGTTACCTAGATATCAGGTAGGTACCTACACAAGGACGCCGTAATAAATTACCGTACGCGAGATTAACGTACATCTACTGATTATTTGATTAATGTTACAGAGGAAAACTATCTGTGTGTAACAGATTGATGTAGGTTAATGTGAATAATGAAAATACTATTTGTAAAACAAAACCTCTATCTTGAAACTACATAACATCCATCACGCCCGTAATTCTCGAAGGGTTCGGCGGAGGTGCACAAATAGTATTCCAAGTGTTCTCTCCAGTACATTTCGCCAGTGACGGAACGCATTAAAATCATACCTACCCTACTTACCTACCTGCCTTACTAACCTTGTTACCTAGGGTAGGTTAGGAATAGGTAGGGAAAATCTTAACAGCGCCATTCAGAAAATGACGTCATTTTACAACGCCATTTATCGAATATGGAGTTCAACCGTCCGAGTATCTGAATTGAGTGTGTTCTGTTATTTTACTGGGTGAACACTTGTAAATTCATCTAACTTTTGATAGAGTGAATCGATTGCGATGAAACAAAAGCTAAGTAATACTTCAAGTTACGCACAATTTTTATGTATAAAAGTTATCTACATTGGTTCCGTATATTTTACATGGTGCGTGCACAACTAAAGAGACAAACGGATAAATAGACAAATATGCCAAAAATGCTGGCAATGGGTTCTCTTGGTTATCCTTTACCACACCGGCAGATTATTTGGAAATATTTTCGATGTACTAAAAAGACTTTTCTACAGATTTATTATGTTTTGATTATAGAAAGGTTCGCGCTTGTCCACTATCTTACCTGATTGTAGTACGCGATGATGTGGTCGACGGTGGACCACGCTTGCTATAAGTAACCTATTCACTCTTGACTTATATACTCCGAAGTTGTAGCTATCGGCGGGAATTATGTATGAATTGTTTATTTGCCTATCTCTTTATCGCTTTGTTCTATTCCTCGAGGACAAACCTTCTTCTCTTTGATTTAATCTGAATATTTTCATGATTTGTATTTGTTTTTTTTTACCCACATCGCAATATGTCTGCTCGTTGTCAGTTTGTCACACAAAGGAAAAGTCACGCAAAAGGATTACGGCGTCCACGGACCTGCGCCGGCGCCGGCGCCATGCTCATTAGTGAACTAGTTGCTGCTTACATTCTGTTAGCTCTACAGATTTGTCGCGCAATCTGACAGGACACCCGACTAAAGAAACAATGTAGAATAAATTTTTATTACTTGTTAATTTTAATTGTTAATGTTCGAAAGTGCCGCTTAATGGCCTAGTCGAAATAAATACATTTGACTTTGACTTTGAATGGGATTCTATCGCCAGATATTTGGGAATTATTGTGTCTTCGTATCGTCATCGAAAATTGCCATTTTTGCATAGGTGGATAGATAAAAAAAAAAAAATTTTTTAGACCATTGGTGGCCCAGGTGACTTGCAAGTTGTAGGTCGTGGGTTCGAACCCAGGCAGGCGCTTTACATTGTGTAAATTATTTCATCACCACTGCTGTCAAAAACGGTGAAGAAAAACATCGTGAGGAAACCGGCATGTCCTAGAAATAAAAATTCGAAGACATGTTACATCCTCCAACACGCACTGGGCCCACGTGGTGGATTACGGCCCATCCCCTCTCACAGAGAGGAGGCCTGTGTCCCAGCAGTGGGAACATTGATAGGCTGATGATGGAATGTGATGTGGATAGATTTAGTTTTTTGTAATTTGAATAGGTTGTTGTGTATAAATTGTAAACTCAAGCTTTTTATCGGAGAAAATTCTTACATACTCCTCTACCATAGTTTTATCTAATAAAACTTGTATATAAAGATTTTTTTTGCTAAATAACGTTGCATTTGAAGGTTTGAGATTTGAAGAATAACCGCCATCGGCCTTACATCGACCTCTTCCACATTTCTGCACAATTTCTCATTTTTCAGGCTCCGTCTAATTGTAGGCAAAGTTGTGTGCAGTCATAAACACGCGCCCGCATGCTCGCGTCAAACAGTCGGGAGGCAGGCAAACACGCGGGTGCTGCACAGCGCACAAACAAACAGATGTACTGCACCTAGCTCTGCCTGTATTTACCAATGTTGTCAGGCATTCGAGGTTTTGTTTTTAATTCAAAGACTGGTTACGAAGTTAGTAAGAGTTTCTGAAGAAAAAGGAGGAGGTGCATGCGGGCTAGGTTTTGGTGTCCCACTTAGAAGAAAATGCTAGAAAGAATATGTTTTACTTCATTCTTTACTGTTGTAATAAATGACTGCATAGTCCAACTAAAATAAAGTGTACCAAAATAAACAAAGCAGCGAAAAGGAATAAATTCCACAACCCGTGTTTGAACTCCCGTTCCTCATATACTTAGTCCCAAAACATTGTCATGTATGTCGCAAGTACTCGACGAGTATTGGGTAGCACAGAGGCTGCTCAAGAGGTGATTGTCTAACACTAATAAGATTACGTTAATTTGACACGGACTTAATCGCAGCGGAACTTCGTAACGAGCTCGGGATCACATAGATGAGACGCGCAAGTTGTAACACATCAAACTATGCGCAACTGTTCCGATATCAGTTCCGTTTGGTTGGTGCGATGCGATGGCGGTCTGTTACCAACCGAACTGTGGCAGCTGATCGACGGATTGTGGAATGGCAATCACGTCACCGCGGTGTTATTACTGTAAGGTTGGCTCGTGACGTCACAGCCTCAACCAGTGGCTTGCGGCGCAGCGCGTCTGCGGCGACACCGGCCATCCACGACGAACTGTGCTTTAAAGCGCTTTGAAGCGTACACTGTCGCCGGAACATTTTCAACTTCACCCCACAACATTGAATTTGCATCCACACCAATTCTATCCCCGTTATAATAAAGTCTACTATCGTTTGTCTCGAGAGCATCTTTAATGTAGTGTAACTTAACTCATTACGTAGTAGGCAGAACTATGTCCCCCGAGCGCGTTTCCCCTCGGATTCGTTGAGACAGAAAATCAATGGTGGTGCCGATAGCCCTGTTTTAATGTCGCATTGTTACAGGGTCCGATTCAGTGAGCACCAATTGTTATAAGTGTTCAATTGAAAAAGAAATAATGGTCTTTATCTTACAACAAAAGTTATTTTGTTGGTGAATTATTCGTCAGTGTAATGACAAAATAATATGTATTATCTCCTGATGTTATTGAGATGCTCTTAATATCAGAATAGTAGTGTCGTTCAAAAAAGTATGTGACCCTTGTATAGTAATATCACAATAAAAGTAATTAATGCGTTATCAGTACTGTTATAATTATATCGTGTGCTGTAATGGCTTCATCTGGTATGCAGTGGTTCTCTGTGTCAAACACTATACCCAGTGCACCACAAGTATCACTGCTGACACGTTGCACTGCTCGAGTAACGCATTACTGCATTAAAAGTAATTAATAACATTAGGGAGACACCCCAACACCCCTGCAGTCGACTGTGCCTCGTGGGGTACATACTTACTAAGACCCTTCGGAAATATGGCGCTGTTGCCATTTATAAAGTTCACCGCTCGCCCAACTTATTTAGGAAATTCAAAAGAATTCTCCTTATAAATAATCTATAGAATGTCAACATGAAAGTTAGTAATAAAATGTATTCGATTTCGATCGCTCAATTTGCACCCTCGGTAATAAAATGCGGATAATATAATAACTGTACAAAAAATATGGGGTGATAGTTGAACTCAATTCCTAACCTAGTTAGGTTAAATGCGTCGAAAATATAAATTAGCCCTGACATTAAACAGTAAATTTTTGGTAGCTTGCCTTTAATAATTTCCTTAATAATTGTTCAAGAACCAAGGATGTCTTTTTTATCGTTCATTACGACAAGTCTGGGGTCAACCATTACTCTCTTCAAACTCAATTAATAATTAAACTCAGTAATGAGCACCATTATGACCTCTACGCGAGGTGGATGCCCCGGTTCTCGTCCGCGGGGACATTTTCATACAAATCGAAATTATAGAGGCACCTCATCGAGCCGATCTGACGCCGATTTTTATTCGATTCCGATACAATATTGCTGAAATACTTTTTTATTGGCGATATAAAATGTTATCTGGACTCATTTGGGTCGAATTATAGGCAAGTAGCACGCCTTAGAAATCGTGTGTTACTGCCTATCTGTAAGTACCTGATATCGTGGAACCTGTCTGCAAAAAGCTTGCGAATCTCAGGTTTTTGCTGGCTTTTAAATCTTTTTTGCGGCGCTTGTAAGGTCGCGCCACTCGTTATCGGTGCGTCGACGCTCGCACTCGCACTAACGCGCGCCATCGTTAGCTCTAATGCGATAGCAACGAAAACAATCCGTCTCACCCTTTGCCCTTAAAGCGGTTTCATCGGCGTATAAATATAACATGTGCAGCGACGTATTAATAATATTTATCACGTGTTTTTGTGATCAAAAAGAAATGATAATGTCATAAAATTTATTTATATCGGCAGAATTTGTAATAACAAAGAAAGGCCCGTGGGAAAAAAATTCAGCACCGACGGGACAAAATAATAGGCTTCACATTTAAAATTTCGTCTTTTAACGTAAAGTAAAATTAAACTTGTAACGTAAAATAAAAATATTCTCATGAAAACAAAATGTGTCATGTAAAAAACATAAAATATTTTTGGCCTTTTTAAACGTGATTGCAACTGTGATGCTGATTTATTCAGGCTACTTGAAATCCTCATAAATCTTTAGACACTAACCTTGAACTTTTTTAAATGCAGCACTTTCTTCCAAGAAGTAACAAAACATCGACAAAATTGCAGTGAACTCATACGGGCCGCGCGCGGTGCATCATTTGCCGCGTCATAGCCGCGCGCGTCTCGCGCGGTCGCGCGTCCCCGGCGACCGCGACGCCCGCTATCGCGCTATCATTGTCTCACGAAATTAACACATAGTGACAGTATGAACAGGCAACATTCATTAGGTACAGATATTTATTTAACTTCCTCATTGGTCTACTGGTCGCAAGCGCAAGCTCGCTCGTCACTGCCACATCAGTTTTTAAGTCTTACAATTCTGTGTCTCTAATAGTAATACTAATATTCAAGCTTATTGTTATAGACGGGACACATCCACATTTATGAGTTAAAAACATAACGTTCTAGGAATTAAAAGTAAACATCTCATTGTATCAGCTGCTTCCATCCCACGCAATTGCAGCAACTAAACAAGGGGAATACAATTCTTTTGTGATAGAAATTTTCAAGCCATGATCCTTTATTTTCGAAAGGGCTATTATTTTTGATTAAAAATAAATATCAACCGAAGATCATCTCGCTCTTGGCATAAATACTATTACTAATACTTAACTTGTGCTTACATTTTTATCAAACAGTCCCAGCGTCACCGATTATCCGCCCGACCTGTCAACTGAAAACATGACTTTTAGTTTATTGAGATATTTTGATATCATTGGTCCCAAATGAAAGGTTTAGGCGTAGAACCATTTAATTCATGTAAACCGGTCTACGCGTTTATGAGATATTAACTCATTAATGAATGCCAAGTGAAAGGGTCACGGACGCCCCTCACCGCTAAACGCTAGTTTTGAACGTATTGGCGACCTTTACAGTATTTTCGTATCTTTTTGAAATATTGGAATATATTGGTGGACAGGTGTTAACGACATTTAATTTTTGTTATCTCGCGGTAAATTTATAATGCACCTGGCTTTTCTGAATAACATCACCTATAAGATCTGTGTATTTCCTTTCTAAGGTTTGAAGGTCTTTACATCTTAAAAATTCTTAATTAAGTAGCTCATCGTACCCTGCCGTGTGTCTCATAAGCCGCACCGCCACGAGCAGCTGACTCATGACTCATCGACGCTCGCTGTCGCTTTTTTGCGATAATTATCTGAACGACGACGCCATTGTTCGAACGCACTAAGTACCGCACTCCATCACACGCTGCAAGTCACTACCGTCACACTATTCATGAGGGCAGAAGGTCTGGTTTGTTATGTTACAAATTTATAGACAATTAGCGACCAGCTCTGGCTTCGCACGGAACAAATTATATACACAAACATTCCCCGTTTATCGTTCATTCTATCAGTAAAAACCGTATCAAAATCAGACAAAAACACAGAGGCAGACAGTGAGAGTCGTTTTAATTTCTTTGAAGATATCTATGTTATGAAATGGAACTAATGGTAAGATCCATTTCTTCCCTTGGACATAATTAAAGTTCCATATTCATATTCTTTATTGTACACGAATTAAACATATTCAAATTAAAAAGGAAAACTTATGCACAAAGGCGAGCTTAACAAATAATTGGGTTCTCTGACAGCAAACCTCAGTATTGTAAAGAGATTAACAAAATTAGGACAGTTAACAAAAGCGCACAACAAATGCAATCCAATCGCAGTGGTTGAGCGATTGACTGCTGCGCTGCGTGTCGCGGGTTCGATTCCCGCACGGAACAAATATTTGTATGACCTACAGATAGTTGTTCCGGCTCTGGGTGTTGTGTATGTGAGTTTATATGTTTGTAAACGCACCCACGATACAGGAAGAAGTTCCTAGTGTGGCGCAAAGTTTAAAAAAAAAAAAAAGATTTTATACCAAATTTGTATTTATTCAAAAACCCTTAAAGTATCACTTGAGCTTGCCTTGCACGCTCCATAAACCATACCCTAAATGCACAGTAGATCCTGCCCTACAAATGATTAAATTACGGTACGAACCATGGATATCAAAAAGAAAAATTGCTCATTCCAAACTTTTTCCAAAGTTTATGGAAATACAACTTTCGTTTTTATTTCACGCAACCTAATGGGATTATAAGTCAGCATCTATTCATATAGCTAATCTACTTTAAGTTAGTTGTTACCGAGCCTTCTGCCCCACGTATGGAGCACCCGATCGAGTCACGTCGCCGCGCGTTCGAGCGAGCCACGTACGGCACGTGTGAGACAGGTGATTCTTATTGAACATGTAATCTGGCTGTACACTGAACATGAGGGTACTGCGCACTTGAATACTACTCGAACCGCTTTGTCACTCAAGCTGCGAGTTAGCGGGAGATGTTGGAGATAGCTTTGTTCAGGTAGTGTCAAAAACGAGGTATTTATTTAAGCTTTTTTTTTTGTTTAAATGCAAGTATGCCGTAACGCCTAGAGCCGTTGGATTTATTTCAGCAAAAGCATGTTAAAACTGCGATGTTCACTAGTAAATTAAATACATAAAGTCATTCGGCAATGTCATCTATTGAAACAAATATCTTTAACACAAGACTTCTTCTCTCGACCACTCCTTCTTTAAAATGCTTTTGAAAATAAATATAAACAAAATAGATTAATACAAAATAATGCGGTTATTGGACATCCGACGACATTTGAATTGAACAAAAGATTTTCTTTTAAAATTCTCAACGCGAGCACAACAGAACATATATACATACCGGTTATATTCCTTCAGATACTCGTAAAATAAACGGAGATTTATCAAAGGCTCTGACTTTACAGAATCTCTTTGTTCTGTTAACGTAATTGCATCCAAATGAGTCCGGTGAGATGAGTCGCAGATCGCAGACGAACGCCCATCCGATCCGTGCGCCGTTTGTTTAACACAACACTAAATAAAACGGAAAATTCGGGTCGTTTGGGGTACGATGTCGCGGGAAGGGAGCGATTGTTTCATTTTCTCTGATATCTCCCACCAATATTGTATTTCTGACAACAATTTTGAGTATTCTCGGTAATGACGCCCGCTATGACACCTAACGATTTCTTGGAATGCTTTAGCTTGTTTCTGAATGACGCCCCTCTTTTGAGGAAGAAATAGCTTTTCAATATTGCTTACTTCGGAAGTACACAGACAGCTAGTCAGATGCAATTAAATAAAACACGGAATGCTATAGAATATAAGCTCTGCAGTCGCTGTGCACTGATGTGTGAGGTCACTGGTGCATGCAGCACGTGGCCGGATGCACAACGCGTGCATTGCTTCCCCTCGCTCTTTTTATTTATATATGGATTTTCATTCTAATGGAATTGAAGATTTGCCATTACTCTGACATGTTTAAATCGAAAACTAAACGTAAATGTATCTGATGGATATAGTTGTTTGTATCTTCCTATAAATATAAATAATATAACCTTTTTATTTCCGTATCCTCATTCTCTTGCCTAGCCTTTTCCCAACTATATTGGGGTCGGCTTCCAGTCTTACCGGATTCAGCTGAGTATTATTGTTTTACGTGGAGCGACTGCCTATCTGACCTCCACAACCCAGTAGCTGGGTAACACGGTACCCTTTTGGCAAGACTGGTGTCAGATCTCAAGCTTCTGACTACCCGTTACGACTGTCAAAGATCTTCAAATGACAGCCGGGACCAACGGCTTAACGTGCTTTCCGAGGCACGGAGGAAAATCGGTATGTTGAAAATGGTCACCCATCCACAGACCGACCTCGTCAAGCGTTGCTTAACCTTGAAGATCGATCCGTGCGGCTGTTATTATTTAGCCACGAGCTCCTCCGTATCCTTATTGTTACATTTCAAATGTTGTTAGTAGGTATTTGTTAGTATTTGGCTTACTTATTTATTAGTTGTTAGTATTGTTAGTGACTTAAAAATTTTTACTTAAAGCTTTACAGCATTTTTTTAAGCCGAATGTGTTTCTTTATAGTGGTTATTTTCTTGATATACCTAATTATTAGGTGTTAAAGTATGAAATTGCCGATATGTACTGAAAAATTGAAATTGCATGCTGTGTCTATCGCATCATATTGTATACTATGCTTGTATCATATTGCTTGTATTATTAGAATAAACAGTGTAACAATTGTAGATAGGCCAATAAATAAATAAATTAGTTTTTTATTTAACATACCTATTTATTTAATCCAAATAATTTATTATACATTGCTGCCATCTAATAGGAAGGTCATTTATGCATTTGCGATAGAACTCTGATGATCTAGATTCGACAAACTGTGTGAAAACATTTTGTACTGCCTCCTGAGAAGAAAACTTTTTATCACGTAGAAAATTGTCCAAATCACGAAAAAAATGGTAGTCCGTTGGAGCAAGGCCTGGCGATTACGGAGGGGGACTAACGGTTTCTAATTGCAGTTCCTGTTGAGTTAAGACGGTTTCTCGTGCTGTATGAGGTCTCGCATAATCATGGACCAATAATGGTGAAGATCGATTCATGAGTCGGGGCTGTTTCACTGCTAGTTTTGCTATCATTGTTCAGAATTCGGCACAGTAGACATCTGCCGTTATTGCTTGACCAGATCGGTGAAAACTATAGTGAATAACACCATGCTGGGACCAACAAACAGTTACCATTACCTGTTTATTTGTAAGTTTTGCTGTAGAACGCGGTTGCGGCGTTTGACCTGGAGTCAGCCATTGCATTTTTCGCTTACGGTTATCGTAAAGAATCCACTTTTCATCGCATGTCACAATTCGATCCAATATTCCTTCATTTTTGTATCGATTCAACACGGCTACACAAGTTTCAACACGCGTTTCTTTCTGCAGATCAGTCAAATCATGAGGCACCCATTTTTCATATTTTTTATTTCATTGATTTGACGCAAATGAGTCAATATTGTTGGTAAGGTAACAATGATCCATGCCGCTAATTTCTGGGCAGTTTGGCTCGGATTGGCTTCCACCATCTTTTTCAATTAATTGTTATTCACCTGTGTGGGTGGTCTTCCACGTAGTTCGTTCTTCAAATCAAAGTTTCCATCACAAAAGCGTTTAAACCAAAATCGCAAGGGGCGTTCATTAGCAATCCCCTCTCCAAACGCAACATTGATATTGCGGGCTGTTTCTGCTCTCTCTCAGATCACTCGAATTTTCGAAGTACCTATAGGATTTCCTTCTCGTCTAAGCTGAATAATTAAAGCAACTGAAAGTCGATAATCGAAAATCGAAGGTACCATGTGAGAAAATATTCAATAAAAATCTCAAATCATGAAGGTTCTATGTCAATTCGAAGTACTTATTACAATAAAACGGCAATTTCATACTTTAACCTCGATTATTTTCTACAATAGGAACCCCTACGAGTATTTGGGTATAGGCCTTCTCCAGTTTATTCCAGTTTTCTTTATATTTAGCATGCTTCATCCATTCATTTCCTGCTGTAACTATGATGTCATCCAGCCATCGTTTCATAGGGCGGCTTTTTCGTTTTGTTTCGCTAGGGCCCTTCCATCTCGTCGCTTCTACTGTCCATCGCTTGTCGCTGTTTCGTGCTACATGGCCAGCCCATCGCTATTTTAACCTTAGACTGTAGTGTAGGATGTTATAGGTTTTGTCTTCTTTCTTATTAATTCACTTCTTACTTTGTGTATCCTTCTTATTTTTAGTAGGCTTCTTTCCATCGCTTTCTGGCATCTGACTAGTTTTGTTTTTTAACCGACTTCGCAAAAAGGAGGAGGTTCTCAATTCGACTGTATTTTTTTTTTTAATGTTTGTTACCTCAGAACTTTTCATTGGGTGAACCGATTTTGATGATTCTTTTTTTAATTGAAAGCTGGTGCTTGTTCCCATTTAATTTTCATTAAGATCTGATGAAGAACTTCGGAAAAATACATCAGAACTCTTCAATAAATGACGGCAAATCACTCAGGATAGATCTAATCGCATGTCTGTTTATTGTTTACACCATTTCATAACATAACATCACACTGGTACGCTCTAAAGGGGTACGCAGGTGTGAACAGTTCACCCTGGTATACTTTCATTGCACCGATTTTGTATAAGTTTCATGTCTTGGGTTAATCTATTCTAGCTTCACTTTGGGCACTATACGCGTAGGTACCTAGCCTATAGAACTGGTCTATTATGTACCACAACTAAAAAGTGGAAAATAAAAACTTTTCTACAAAAATTACAACCGACTTCCAAACAAAAACACTACAAAGTAAAAAATAACTTCAATTTCGGAAGTCGGTGTCAAAAAACGAAGAAACGAAAACAGAAACACCGACTTCCGAAATTCAAGTTATTTTTTACTTTGTAGTGTTTTTGTTTGGAAGTCGGTTGTAATTTTTGTAGAAAAGTTTTTATTTTAGTGGTGTAAGTTCTCGTCTGGCAACCATACGTGATCCATCGCTGTTTTCTTTAGTATCTTCCTATTGATAACCAATAATATATCAACTTTCTAAAAGCTAATCTGGAATGGGAACATGAGAGAAGCCACATATTTGCTAACCTCAAATTGGTAAAAATCAGTAATAACAGCGGCTCAGCGGCGAAAAACCGCAATATGAAGGATAGCTCTCATACAAAACAGCATTTATTACTTTCGGAAGAATATCTGTACACTGAACTTTTTTTGATTACCCCGATTGCGTCTGTTCGTTTGTGGAGCGCTATTAATCTCAGTCAAATTATTCTATTTAATAAATCGCGCTACGAAGCTACACGCTACGGTGCTACGGCGTAGAGCGTCTGAAGTTTTCTCTCAAATGAACCTTGGCATTATGATGTTTTGTTTTGAAACGGATCCGACCAATCGTATGTATTGTATCGTTTTGATAAAGACGAGCGGTGGGTTTAACAATTAACAATAAGTTGGTTAATTGTAACAGGGCCTTGTAATAAAGGTTTAGATTAAATATTATTTTGCCTGACTTATTTTAACACTGATTTGTTGTAAGTTTCATTATTTATATTCCGTTGAAGAATCTTAGTAAATATAACTTGTTTAATCCCATTCAGTATTCAATAAGCAAACAGAATCTATTACATAACTAAAATAGACAATCACATTTTCTTCGTAATATAATATTTATTTCTAAAGAACAAACTAAACTAATTCTATAACTTTCTTACAACAAGTAAGAAATGTGTTTTATTGTCCAATCATTGTTGATACAACTTTGTTTTGGAGAAGAAAACTTTGTCATAATAAAACAATAAACAAGTTAGTTTTAATTGAATTTGAAGATTTAAGTGAATAGCTAATTGTTTTTCTAAGAGAATTAATATTTTAATGTAGACGGTAACGAACTATTGAAACTTATTTATTTCAGTAACAAGTACTCAGTAATTAACAGTAAAATGATTGGAATACCTTCATAGGACACGCGTCAACTTCATAGGACATGCGTCAACTTCATAGGACACGCGTCAACTTCATAGGACATGCGTCAACTTCATAGGATATGCGTCAACCCGTCTCCTGCCCAGCATGCACAACAACCTATTTATCCTAGTGGCTACATACTGCTCGGATATTTATGAAAACGACCAAAACAAAATTTTGGTTACATTTTCTTGATCTGCAATTGTCAAACAAGACAGTCACAGATCTTCAAGATGAATGTAAACCAAAACACAAGTTCAAAGAGACAGAGTACGTAAATAAGTAAAAACAAATAACGACAATGATCGAAGACACAACCGAGACGTTGTCAAGTTAAAAGTTCGCGCAAACTCCTTTGTGAATACCAATCAGTTGGGATTGAATCTACCACAAACCGATACCTACTATAGTACTGTGGTACCCTAACTTTGTGCGAAAGTAATCCTTGCTTTTACCATCTTGCAAATAACCCGAAACGAACGACGAGCTATTCCGATGACGATGCGATTAATACTGATACGACAGAGAAAGGACTACTATCATCACATAAGGTTGTGGTGGGAGTGAAAGAGACAGAAGGCGGATACAATAGTAGGAAGTTGTAAAAGTCAATGTTACGCGACTAGTCCGAGCGCATGATATAAGGGTGGGCGTCTACTGGGCTGTAATACGAGTTATACTAATGGGCGGTGATTACTTGATTATTGCTCACGCGAGTATTGGTCGTTATGTAGGCAGATTATCGTGAGAATACTCAGTATCGTCGACTCGTTTAATAAATAACAGTTGCGACCAAGATTGCGCAAACTAGCGTAGATTGCACAATCATTCTAAATTGTTACATACGTAAAATCAGGCCTGTATTCCCCGGAGGGTTGGGTATTGGTGCAAAGTACACAATATTTTGCCAGTTATGTGTAAGTCCCATGTAACAGTTGCGAGTCTTTTGCCATCAACCGGGCTCAAATCCAGACTCAGGGCTGCCACTGAGAAATAGCGATGGAGAAACCCTATAACACTTTGCTCTACCCGGGAATCGAACCCAGGACCTCATGCATTAATTCAACCTGCTTAAATTGTTTAAAGTACGAGTACTTTCAAACATGATATTTTCCTTGTTATTTTATATTCCATTTTTGTTTTACTTTGCGTTCGTATCGCGTTACGTCCCGATGGGCTGGCACCCCTCTCGTTCAAACATATCTGTTCGGTGCGGCTCTACAAACCGTATTACGCTATTTGTTCTTCATATTTGAGTTGCCAACAACCTTCACATTGTAGAACAAACCTGCTGTGTTGGCGCTTCTTTATTCCATACAATGTTCCTTTGTTTATGTATGATGGGATCACTCGCAAGGATTACTGAAGCTTCTATGGGTGATTTATCATTTATTTTGGTACGTAGTGTCTTATGTTAAAAACAGTAGATACTAATTCATAATTTTTCTTGTTGGAGTCCAAGGTGATTGATTTAAAACGAATCTCAATTTAACAAAACACATTTCAGTTAAAATTTGAAACCTTGCCCATTAGTTGCTTATTTAATTAATTACTTAACACACACAAATGTAAAGAGACGGAATTATAGTACGAGCATTTTCTCACAACCAACCCTTGGGTGAAGCAGAGGCAGGACTTATATTGTTGGGCTTTACTTTGAACGCTAAAAGCATGCTGCTCTACTCAGCAGCCTACTGGCCTCATACAATTATGGCCTGCTTATATAAACAAAACTCCGTGACAGTATTTCATCCCTTTACATCATAGAGGCAAACCTTCTGCAGATATTTAATTCAGCGTTGGTTGAAACCTTGTTATATAAGCCTGGTCCGGTGCGACAGTGCCGGTAAAGGTGTGGCGGAGACAGGCTGCGAAGATTGCATCTTCTCAGTCTGTCTCCGGGGACTGAGTACTCTCTCGTATGGGTTTGTAAGTACGGCTGTACTTAGCCCTTGCGGCTGTGGCCCTAATGAGATTGGGGTCGTAATTAGATTCTGTAATATGAAAACTAAAGCTTAAAACCAATATTCCAAGTGATTTCCTTTATTCAATTCGACCTCGACTCGTAAATTTAACATTTACTTAAAGGTGATAAAAAAAAAAAAATCTTTTATTATCAGGCGTCGACGGCCCATAGCATGTTAGTAATCAGTACAAACCTAAAAACTATGTTAGTAGTAACACACATAAGTATAAAAACACAAATTACACAAGATTAGAGGAAGATTTATCAAGTCCCAAGTCTGACATGCAGCTTGATAAATCTATCCATTGTAGGCCCATCTAGCTTTTCTGTAAACACCTTCAGAATGCTGTTGCTGTAATTCTTTAGGTTAACATGTGATGCATCACATGTTAATCTAAACAATTACCTGCCTAACTCGACATGAGTCATAACACAGGGTTTCCCCTCAGGCCTGGCTAGACATTGAGATATTATTTTCTTTTTTATCCGACTACGGCGAAGCCAAAAGGAAGTGTTATGATTTTAGTAGTCTATATATGTATGTATTGTTGTATCTACATATGTTCCTCCGTAGCGCCTAAATTATTCACCCAATTTTAATGAATAAGGTGTCAATCGATTCGTTATTATGGCCCAGGTAAAACAGGCTAAAATAAAAACCGTAGTCGGGTTATAGTTTTTTAAGTTTTTGCTTGTGTATGTAGCGGCGCCACCTATGAACTAATGACATTACGTCACGCAAATCCTGCATCGCGCAAGCAAAGTTTTCGGCGCGATTTGAACACATACAACAGTTCGACAGTAATAGTTGGGCAGTTGCCCGGACCAGACTCATCACCCGTTTGGTCGGAGGGTCCTCACTTTTCATGCAGGCTTGTGGGACTTTACACCCTGTTCCAACAATCCCCAAATCTATATAAAACTAAAATCTTATTCAACAAAGTTCTTCAGTAACGTTTCAGACCTATGTGTAGTTTAAATGAGTAGGTAATTGGTATGGATGGTAATAAAATAAATTCAACAGATAATGTCTTTGCCTAGTGTGTACACGTCTAATGGGAGACTATTTGTATTATTAATGATAATCGTGTGTATAAGAGAATAGCGTAAGTCATGCTCGTGAGCGCGTATGGTAATCGTTTCGTCTTCAACAACAACACTGCTCGAATTCTTCCACAATGACAGCGGGACAGACAATTTGCGCTCGCATTCATATTCATACCGCTACTCGCGAGACGGGGTGCGGCGTAAGGGCGCGCGCAGACGGGCGGCGCGGTCGCACAAACGAGCGTTTGATGCCGCACCGCGCGTGTAATTACCTCGCCGACGCTTTGTTCACGTAATTCGCTAATAATGGCGATTTTTTACGCGTCCCAAAGTAATTTCCTTTTCTACGGGAGCTTGTTCATTTGTTTTTCTTCGCCTCTTTCACAAGGAAGGGTTGGGTATTTACTTTTTTCCTGTTGATGTTCCATTTTCACCTGAAGTGAGTTTCAATAGCTGCAAAATGGTAAAATTAAAAATGATTACGTACCTCTAAATTGACTCTTTTTGTAGGCATTAAAAATGCGTCCTTTCATGCAAATTAAAACACACTTCAGGTATCAACATCGTATATTTTCCGTTTAAATGGACAGAAAATGAACGTTTATGGAAAACGGCCAAATTGAGTTTCAGGAACTGTCATCATTACTCAACTTGGATTTTTCCTCTCCACTGTTCGGGAAACACGAACTTTCTTACTTGGCTGCGAAACCCGCACCAGTATAACTAACCATCTAACTACACAGTGCAGTATCTTTCTACATTTCCATTTCAAATCCAGATCTTTTAGTGTGGAACCGTTCTAAATTCATTCAACACAAACACCCGAGGATGAAGGCGTTCGAAGAGCTTATGCTAATAACTCATTATAACGCAAAGTGTGCGAGAAAACTTAAAACTCCATCACTACGCTTACTAGTAGTTTCACAACTAAGTAGGCTTTTGTGAAGTCGCGGGAACGGTCGCAAAGGAAGTGTGTCGCGGGACACGAATCCCGGGATGATGAAAGCCTCATTGTAAGCGTTCCTAGCTTTGCTGCTTTATTTCGAGACACTAATTTCCGTACTCAATTTAACTTGATTGAAAAGCAGCAGCTGTGTTGTTGTAGCAAGGTTTTAATTCCTAATTGGCTTTTGGTACTTCCACAGGCTTTGTGTTACATTTTCTATGAGATGCGAAAGCAATCAAATAAAGTACTACTGCATTTGTAACTTATAACTCAAAGCCAACATAGGGTCTTGCTATAGAATAACTTCTCAAACTCATTATATTTCTCCTCATATTGAACGAGCCTACTCCGACGCATCTCCATATTTGATGAGGCTCACGTTAAATATGTGGAAGATGGCAGCTGCGAACAAAAACTTGTAACAAACAATATGGCGCAGTTCTATTAGCATAATGTATCTCTTATTAATAATCCCGGGAAGCGTTTCGCTTCGATTAACGGGATGTTCCTGCGAGCGATCCCGGGGCATGCGTGCATCACTACCTCCGAAGTCCACATGTGCAGAAGGCCAACTTCAAACTATGAGAAGAATAAGTTAACCCTTTGTACAACAACTTCATTCCTGAAGAAAAACTTTAATAAACAAAGTTGTGGTATCTGCTATCTACATTACCATCATATTTGTAGATGAGTGAACGACCAACAAAAAGTGTGTTTTTCTATTCTTCTAGAATAGAGAGAGGTTTATAGTCATCAATCATAATCATAGAGGCTCAAAAAATCTACTAAGACGAACTCCTAATAGATGTATACCAAAGAGTTGTAATTTTCGTAAGAGTTCTTCACCGCATATAATAGAAATGGGTCTACTTTCCAGTTTATATTCAGTAAGTCCATTACATTAGGGCGCACAATGCGCGGTCACAATGAGCGCGCGAGGACAAAGCTGCGCGAGTGCAACACCCCTCCTCCCACCACCGGGACGACGGGACGACACTCTGGGATTTAATACTTTTAAAATTGTCACGCCCATCCCTACACTCATTATAATTTAATATTTTGTGGGAATTCTGTCGAAAATGAAGTGTTCGTCAGATTGTGGAGCGACGAGTATGAATATTTCATTCGTGTATCGGATTTATAATGCAATGTGACGATTAAATATTCCGTTTAACGTTTCATGCAGAATTGAGGAATCGCATCAGTCTATTTGTAAAGTCGACGTAATTTTATCAAGAGGATATGAATTTAACACTTATCTAATATTTATCACATTTTAACAAAATAACTCAATCTTACAGAGCACTGACTACAAATTCATTTAAAAAAAAGATTAGGAATTTATTAACAGACAAATGTTACTATAATATTAATGACTTCTTAACAGATACCTTTTAACATATGATACCTTTTAACACATTATAACTGTGAACATATTGTACCATTTGACATATTCTACCTTTTTGACATATTTCAATTCTATTATTCACGACAGTTGGACGATTTGTATTTTTTATTATTATTTGTATTTGTATAATGTAATTCGAAGAAAGTAATACCGACATCAGTTATAAATATTATTATGAATGTACTCAGAAAAACATTGGCTAAAATAGAAATTTTATAATCTGTATAAATGTAATAAAAAAAAAATTGTACACCTCACCAGGTAAAAGCATGTACGGACCTACCCTACTTAATAAGATGATGCTCAATTTTGTGTGTAAACGCATGTTTTAACAAATAAATTATCTTTATCTTTATCGGTAAGAATGAATATACGCTAATTAAATGTAAGAAGATAAAGTTATACAAATTGAGCAGTAAACTGTTCCGGGGTTGTTAGAGTGAAGATGGTGGTGATATCAAAGTGGTTCCCTCTCAATACTCTAGTCGTACTCGCTCATATCGTCGTCTGTAAAGTCCGCACAAGTTGGAGTCGCGGTCGGCGGCGGAACTTGCCTCGTTACATTTAATAGTCAGAAAGTCAAGCTTTTATGATTTCACTTAAAAATTTCTCAAGGAAGTGAGAAGTATAAAATAGTGGTGAGAAATGGGAACCGGATGCGAGGGCCGAGGCAGGAGGTATAGTTGCGGAAAAAGATCCGTTTACAGTCAGCAAAATTCACAAGCAATTTTCTTGCAAAATAACTAAATATTAGAGATTTGAAATAAAACTTAGGTTTGCACAATAATGGCGGTTTGAAGATTCTATGCAATTTTGTTCAACTCACAGTTTTGGTAAGTGTCCATATGGTATTCGTGACTACATCAAGCTCGTGAGCGGAGGCGGAGCTACATTGTGCTCCGCCTGGCTTGTACTGTGACCTCGCTTTACTGGCCCACACATTAGAACCCGCACTGCTCCGCTTGCACTGCCGTCAAGCTCTCTGTGTAGTCGAGCCTTACAGTTCGTGGAAACTAACACAGAGAGATTTTAAATAACATTTTAACTACTTATTTCAGTAGAAAGTTCAGTGAAGTTATTAAAAAGGCCACAATGAACCACTTCACCTTGCGTTCTCCCAACTTCTTGATTTTTATCGAAGATCGCGAGACGGGTAAGTTTAGAAATTAAATAATGTTTTAATCGCGCCGTGACTTTTACAGCTAGTCTTAAACTTAAGTTTGATAAAGTGGTAATTGTTTTAGTAATGAAATTTAAGACTGTTAATATGATTCATTAAAAGCAGTTACGGTAGCGTCAATTTTTATTGATTACTAATCACAATTACTTTTAGAAGTTTAGTTTAGTAATTTTTAATTATATTAGGGCTACCGTCAACAAAAATTGCAACCAGTAGCATAAGATATAACTTTAATTTGGTCGTAACATCACAGCGCTTTAGAAATAATGATGTTACTAGTACCTCCCAAAAGCTTCCTACTTTACGTAGGAAAGGATAGATGAACTGCCTATTCCGCACTAAGGCTCCCATTTGGTCAGTTGTGCAGGGCTTCTCTCTGTGAGAGGGAATGGGTCGTAATCCACGAGGCGGGCCCAGTGTGGGTTTGGTGGAGCATTTTTTTTTGGTTCGAAGACTTGACATGACATGATATGTTTTCCTTCACCGTTTTGAGAACAGTGGTGATAAAATAATTTACACAAAGTAAAGCGCCTGCCCGATAGGTGTGGCGACGCTTGGAGGAGGCCTATGTCCAGCAGTGGACGTCTTTTGACTTAAATAATGATGATGATGGTTAAAGCGCCTGCGTGGATTCGAACCCACAACCTACAATTTGGAAACCGCGGCCGCTATCTCTGGGCCACCACTACTCTAAGCCCGTAACCTAAATCTTGGTCTTATTCCTAGCCGTTTCCCACACATCACTGGGGTGATCACGGCGCACAGTGTGTTCTGGTGCGCCGGTGATGAGGGGTACTCACCAGAGGAGGGATCTGGTGACGGACAGCCGCGGCGGGTTCGCAGTAAGTGCTAACGCGTGCCCTTGTTCCCGCCATAACCGCACAGGAGGACACCGTGGGGTTTTAGTGGGTTGGAGTCCCACATAACTGCGCTATCTCCCCGTGGTAGCGCCGTATGCATCAGCATTACTCCACGCAAAAAAAGCCGTTTCACACACATACATAAAACAATATTATCAGTGCAGCTTATGCACATAAAAATGCAATGCAACTGTACTTTATTCACAGGAACAACTACAAACTACAGGTCCATCCCAAGTCAGCCAGGTCAAGTTACGTGCACCCTTCCCACCCCGCACCCCCTCGATATCAGAACAAAGGGCGTCCCGGAGATTGCACTCAAATACATTTTTCCGTTTCCGCCGGTCGCTGCCAGAATAGAACCGGCTAACGAGCGGCTTTGTTGCACCGCCGCGCCGGTTGATCACTGCGCCATTGTGGGTGGGTGACGTCACAATACAAATAGTAGTTCATGTATTACGTGAAATGGCACGGTTTTAGCTGGGGTCATGAGTGGCGGTATTGGGTTAGCGCGTAAGAGTTATTCTGTTATAGCTGTGTTTTTTTTTTAATCTGTGTGCTGCTGGTTAGTTATGTTAGTCTTTCTATTTTTATTTTTAACTTAATCGGACAAACTATAATAAGTTATTGGTACTCTTCTTAGATGAAGAAAAAATAAAAGATATTGCACTTTGAAATTCGTGGCAGAAGTTTTCGTAAGAGAAGCTGTAGAACAGCTTCCGGTAGCTATTTACAAATAGATATTATTATTATAGATAAGTTTTAAAATGTACAACTTGAATGGCTTGTATTTTACTATTTTCAAGTATGATGGCTTCCCATAGCCCGCACATGGTACACTCAGGCGCAAAATGCCGGCAAATAAAAGTAGAATCCGCTACTAAGAACAGTTGTACTCAAAGACAATCTGTCAGACAATGGCAGCACGAGTTAGTGACGTCACATGAGTGGATGCTCAGCCGAGCAGCGTGACGAGTAGTTGAGAGAGTAAGTGACTGGAACGGCCACTGGCGGGAGAGTCTGCAAGATAGTTCGCTGTAGTTAGATTATGAACATGCATATCTTAACAGAGATGTTGTAACAATATTATAAAGTGGTGAAATTCTTTCTTGTTTGCAGGAGGTAATCCGAGGAAGGTTTGCCTACAATAATATTGAGTGATTATTGTTAACTGAGAATTTTATACAAGAAATTTGGGGTACTTTAAGAGTTATTGTTGAATTCTTGATATTTTCTCACATCCGGTAAGTGTTCTCCATAATTCTATAGTAAAAATTCTATCACTGGTACAAAGCTGCAGTTTGTGGAGTGCCATGGAAGGAAAAAGATAAGTGGTAGCTGTGACTAAATGGTGGTGAATAGAGTTATGACACACCTTACCGTAAATAACTCTCCGCAATAAATACATTCGCAGGTAACAAAAAGTACTTTTATAGACTGCTCAGTAGCCGTCGTTGCTGTATCACAAAAGTGCTGATTGCATAAAGAAAAAGATCAAAACGCGAACGGTAACCAAGCAAATTCTTCAGCTGCATCATTACGCAAACGTTCAGTTTTCCCAACCTTCGGTAGACTATACAAGAAAAACTTACTAACAAGTACCAACAATATTCGCTGCAATAACTTTTAGAAGCTTCTCCTTATCTCGTACAAGCCAAAGAGCAGACAATAGTTGTAACAAATGGTGATAATATCCCAATACACTTGTTGCTTCATACATTTTGTATGGCGTGGCAGACGATTGCAAAAACGTGCTGAAGCGGTCAAGCTGCTTGCGGCGCTGTATACAACATGTAACACACAATCTGATATTATGTTACAAGAGCGGGAGGTGAAATGCTCCTCGTTTCAGTAAGAGTGGATTACCATTCATTCACATGATAAACGTTCTTATGGAATGCAGTTATTGGTATCAATTTATTTAATCCTAAAAGTTTAACTTCTAGCTTTGGATCAATAAAAACACTACAGTTGTTAAATATTCATCGACTTTAAAAGCTACTAAAAGTGATACAAGCTCCAACGTAAACAAATTATTTCAAAAACTAACACACTAAAAGGCACTGAAGGTTTATATATTACCGAAACGCCAGCAACTTTTACTGCAATTTGGCTAGGTTAGCTTACTTTACGAACTTTCCGGTCAGTTGGCGCACGGCGGCGGCGGTCCCAACTCTCGCTCTAACATGCAAGCTCTATGCGCCATAACTTCATTATTGAAATTGATTGAGATTTCATTGATCACATTATACAACTCAATAACGTAATCCCGCTTTTATTCTCGCCTGTCAAGTTAAATCAATTCATCGGATTTTGTTTTGACAAATGTGTAATCTATTAGGCCGGTAGCGGGGCGCGGGGCGGGGAGGCTTAGAACAAATCCATTTACTGCGGCCACCAGTCCCCTGACCGCTTATTTGTGCCACAAAAGACACAAAGACGAGCCATCGGGCCTAGTTAACCAAGCCGGTAAGCCGATTTGTAGACAAATTTTATAAGATTTGTTACGACTGCCTGCCCATAGTGAATGGCGCTCGTGTGATCACACAAAATGAATATTGACGACTTAAAAGGTAGCAATCAGACTCCCTGTCTGCTGCGTCATGTTGGGAGATTGACAGATTTGACAACATGTTTTCTATTTCTATAGAAGCTCCCTCGCAATTTTGGGCACCCCATCACCTTGGGAAATGATGGTGCATTCCGTCATTTATAAGGAAACGGATGCAATTTTAATTCTGTAATGTTGCCTATATTTTACGGTGCTAGTGTGTAGGTAACAACAACTTTTTACCCGACCCGCCGTCGTAACTGAGCATACCTACGTTTTACCCAGAAACGCTGTTAGAGTGTGCCTGTGGCAATTAAACTTTTAATAACAGTATTCCAAAGTGGATGAGCAGTAGTTTGTTAATTAAACAAAATAAATAATTGGGTCTCTTTCATAGTAATAATTACATTAATGTCGTGGTGGCCCAGCGGCAAAGACCTCGCCTCTCGTGTTTGAGGTCGTGGGTTCAAATCAGGGCAAGTACCAATGTGACTTATTCAAACTCATATGTACTTTCTGATTTTATCTTGGACATCACAGGCAATGGTGAAGGAAAACATCGTGAGGGGTTCCCAGAGGCGGCTCAATTATCTCTGAAACCAGAGGTGGCCACATCCTCACACGAAAAGAAGAAGATTACATTATTTAAAAGTTAGCTTAATTACTGACCGCATCAAGAGGCGCTATATCTACCTAAATGTGAGTACCTGTCTTGTAAAGTATCTAACAGTTTCATCAATCAAAATCACATTACACAAAGAGCAATGAAACTACGCTTACAGCGTCTCCATATAAATTGGTAACAAGTAAATAATTAATATTTGATAAACCGCTGCGCGCCAAGTGGGCGGTGAGCGGGCACGATTGCTTTTTACTGAAGCGAACCTCCGTATTAATTAATTTGTAGAACAACTCGTCGAATAACTCGGCGCCCCGGGACAAGACGCACCGGACCGGCCCTGAACCGGGATGTATCGGCGCGGAAACGGGAAATATTTACCGTAAAAAGTTTTTGTGTATCGGTAACTGAATATCGATTGTGGCGGAGTTCGTTTTTTATTGAGGGGGAATTTCGCGTTGATTTATTTTGGTCGCGCAAATTGAGATCTTTGTTTGGCTGTAATATTTCTCTTCTTTTTTAGAAACATTTTTCATAACTGAGTTGGCAGGTCAGACAGGCAGCGCTTCATGTAAAATACTGGTACCTACTCAGCAGATCCAAAGGTGACGCTGGTGCATCAAAGAAAAAGATTATGAATGGTGCATCATAAAAATAGATTAAGAAGCAAAATGGAAGAATGGAATAAAGTAGATGATGAATTATAATTATAACGTTCTTGTTAAAAACTGATATTGTATAAAATTTAAATATTAGGAAAATCTAAATTTTCAGTGAATAAATCATAATCAATCAAATTTGTAACACGGATAAACCGTGTATACTGTATGGATTAGGACATAGGCTAAAAGTACGTTCACGTGGGATATTTTCGACTTCTACTTAGGAGACGCAACAATAGATCCTTCAAATCAGTATATTGGCTTTTAAATGATATTGTCATTGACATCAAACCAAGTAGGTATACTCGTAGTACTCACAGTGGATCTTTGTATCTCTGAAGTTGGCTACAAGACCCTGCGCAGTAGCTATTTTTGTGTCAATGATGAAGTAGAAGATAGAATTCTATAACTGCATCTTTCAATCGCTTACGTTTATCGTATCGTTCTATCTCGCTTACTCTATGCAGTATACTCGATCGGTCATCGCCTTCACACACAGCTCGTCACTGAACACAGCACGCATCGATAAAGAACTTTTATTTAAATGTGAGAATTCAGCGCTCATTTACATCACTAATCACTCTGTAACGTCAGTTAAATTGCTGACGTTTTCCGATGGAAAATGCACTTGTAGAGATGTGTAAAGATGCTTAACAACATAGAGGGTGATTATTAAAATCTTTTAATTTGCGAGTTAGAATCAAATTAAAGACCTACCTTAATAGGAATCTAATTAAAAATCTTTTAAGTTCATTGTAAAGCGTTTGCCTCGTGAGTCTAATATTTGCAAGCACTACTGCTGAATCCTGGTCCTGGGGTTGAATCTCTGGTCGGGCAATTTGATGTCGCGCTTTTCCGTCTGGAATCTTTCAATAGCAGCTCAAAGCCGAATTTCTGCTAGTGTGTGTAGTGGCAATAGGCTTGCCTTCTTTAACATGGGCTTTAAACGTAACTGGCTTAATGTGGGTATGCTGTAAGTGCGCCTCCGTCTAACCCTTCCGGGAATGCAGGCGTTTTGATATGATCTTAAATAAGCTTGTTTATTGAAAAACTCAATCAGCCATTTTTGTATATTTATTTCAATGGATAGAAATTTGAAAAGCAAAACTGTTTTCAATAGGAATTCATGTATACGTACAATATTAGAGGAGCTTGTGGCAGTATAATAACAGCCGAAAGGGATTAATCTTCAAGTTTAAGCAACGCTAGACGAGGTGGATAGGTGACCATTTCAACATACCGAGATTCCTCCGCGCCTCGGCAAGCACCCGGCGGTCAGAAGCCTGAAATCTGACACCAGTCTAGTCAAGAGGTATCGTGTGACTCAGTTGCTGGATTGTGGAGGTCAGATAGATAGTCACTCCATGTAAAACACTGGTACTCAGCTGAATCCGGTTAGACTGGAAGCTGACCTCAACTTAATTGGGAAAAGGCTAGGCAGATGATTGGTTAGAAATTTTAACAGTAAAACTGTTTTCAATAAAAATTCATGTAAACGTACAATGTTACTTTCGCGCGATGATTGTATAGTTCCTGTGCACGTGTATGTGGAGCAGTAACTCTCAGCCCCGCGTGATGTCGGTCAAGTGTGCGATGCTCGTACTCTGCAGTCGCTCGCGTCGCACGGAGCGACGACTGCCGGCAA
Source organism: Orthosia gracilis (assembly GCA_947562075.1). Classification (NCBI taxonomy): domain Eukaryota; kingdom Metazoa; phylum Arthropoda; class Insecta; order Lepidoptera; family Noctuidae; genus Orthosia; species Orthosia gracilis. The sequence continues at coordinate 15,655,154 of OX387276.1, forward strand.
TTTGCGACGACTCCATACAGAGCGTCACAGAGCGATGCAAACCAAAGGATATGACTGTGTTTAGGATGAATAGATCAACTCAAAGGATATCATGTAGGTTTTGAATTTCTTAGTCGTTTATGATGACTCCGTAAAAGTATATTACTGCAGAATCCAGTAAGTCTTCCTGGCCAAGTTACTGGTTGAGGCTTGTATAATGCTTTTCTCAAAAATGAAAGAAACTTTAACAACAAATTATTGTTTTTGAAACCCCATGTTAATTTTAGAATGGAAAGTTTTAATCTAACATGATTTATACATTGAAATTACTAAATAAAAACATAAAATCCCACTCTATACTTCTACAACATTACTAAGTACAAAACGAAACGTGCATACTTTTTCTGCGTCGCGTTATTGTGTCACAGACTATAAAATGGCTGTTTAAAGCTCCAAAAATATATCTATTTCATAAAATATCATACCAAAAAGATAGATAGATATATATTTGGAGCCTCCCTCCTATAGCCATGTTATAAAGGCTGAACTCTAATCTGTGTCTGGTACTATGTTTTTTTTTTCTAAGCAGATCTAAAGAGGATGACCTACTGTCCAGTAAGTAAATTACATACTTACTTACTGGATAGTAGGAGATTCCATATTTAAAATCTCGCTTATTACTGGACAGTTTAAATAAGTCTCCGGTAGAGTTCACTTTCTGGATACTTTTTAAAGATGTTATGGCAACATTACATACCATTTTTGAGAAAAGGTAATTTTTAGTATGTCTAAAGAATGTGATGAAAAAAAAACGGTTAGTAATAAGCTAACGAAACATTTTGTTCTATAGTTTACATCTGTGCCCTATGAAAAATTTTTCATGTTGTATTCTATGAAAAATTCTTTTACTTAATTTTTTTCTTACTCACTGCTAGAGTCGCATCTAGTAAATTTCAATCAGACATCATCATCATCATCAGCCTATTAATGTTCCCACTGCTGGGACACAGGCCTCCTCTCCGAGAGATGGAGGGCAATCAGACATATCGTGTTGTAACTTTTTATTGCAACAGGGCCGATTTCTGAATATACTGTATTTGAGGTTAAGAACAAGTTCAGTATTTATCATAACGCATAACTTTTATTATCATCATAATACTTTGGCACAATACAAAGGTAAGCATAACTTTCATTTGGTCTAAATGTTTTTGGCATAATTTGGAGTTGCATAAATTTTTAAGGCATAATATATTTGATGGGTAAATATTTGAACGTCGAAAATTTAAATATCGATTGTATCTAAATATCGAAAACTGTTATAAATATGCTTAGAATGTGTAAGGGTCGATTTTGCAATAGTATGATAACTTTTAACTTTGGAATTAAAACGGCCATTTGACAGCTTTTGTATAGAAAATATATCAAACGGTCATTTTTAATCCTCAGTTAAAAGTTATCAGACTATTAAAAAATCGGCCCTAAGATTGAAATGCCGAGTGATTTAAATATCGAATGATTAAAAATGTCGATAGTCAATATACCTTCGTTCAAAATGTCAACATATACAATTAAGTTCATTATGTTTACGTTAAAAATACAAGTAAATATTTAATAAGTTAAAATAGGTTGAATCTGTTCTAAAACCGAATTGGGGCACCCCGACTGCACGTAGTCTTTTGGCTACTACCCCTAGAGTGTATATAAAAAAACGGCGGCGCGAAGGGAGGGCCACACCCGTCCGCTGTAACGAAGCATAGGTGCCTATCCTTTGTTACGTAAGGGCGAAGGGGTTGCACTCCCCGCAGTGCTGGAGAAATTGCAGAGGCAAGTTTAAAGTGTCAGGACCAACTTTAAAGTATTTTTATATGGATATTTAGGACATTTGATACTCCTTACTTCGATATTTGATAATATATTTTTTAAATTATATTTCATATAAGTACTCAATTGAATTAGTTTAAGGTGCGGTGAGAGTGGCCCTCGGGCCACCTTTGATCCGCGAATATGTTTGTTTTATACCAATGAACTTTACGTGTAAATATCATCGCATATATATTATGCGTTTATAACATTATGCTTTATAAAACTATGCATTTTTATTACTATGCCAACAGTATTTATGGTAGTATACTTTATGGCAACACATTTGCGCCTAATAATATTATGCATAATGATCATTATGCTGAATTTCGTTATACCAATGTTAATTAAAACAATTCATTTTATGCTTATCATTAGTAAACCAAATATTTTTTTGTCAAATAAATAGTTAAACAAAAGACTCATCTCTGACTACAGTACACGTAGGTTATTATATTGAGTAGAATGGAAATATTACTTTAAAACGTTTTGAGCCCGCTAGCTTTAAGTTGCTTATCCATTTTCATATTTTTATTTTCACTACTTTTTATTTGTTTGATCTGAAGAACAACCTCTTTACAAAGTAAACGTGTCTAGAATCAAGTCCATAATCTATCCTACTATAAAAATCTTCTCAATTGTCTTAGTCTAGTCTTATTAAAGTGTTTTTTACTATTTAATTACAAACCCTAGGTGCTAGATTTCTATTGAGATAACCTTAGACTAAGTTGTATTAAGCGTGAGTAAAGAAACTGAAAGTAGAGCGAGCTAATTAAAAGTATTCAGCTTACTCAACGTGTTTCAGTCCAAAGAATTAGTGTTAGGCTTAGTTAAATCTTCGCTTGCGCCAATTAAATAATACTTTATTTTTCTGTAGGGATTTTTTGTGTAAAAGTACTTTGCTTGTTTTGTTGATTGATGATAAAATGTAACAATGTTTACCGATATTGTAGCCTAGATAAATAAAATTATTATTACAAGGCTATGTGAAATATAAGATTGAATTTTAGCTAATGTCACTACCAAAAACGACCCTAGGCTGATAAAAATTTCGTTTTTCGTAAACTTGCCCTAGATTTAGTGTTAAAGTCGGCTCTTTTGATAAAAGAGGGACAACGCCCCGCCATACGCGTTACCCTATGAACTTCGCACCATTGACTGGATGATTCTTTTCCGACTATAGTGAATACCAAATTATGTTTTGTTTTGGAATTCACAGTTATAAAATTATAACTTGGAAGTAGTTTAGAAGGATAAAATGTAACTAAGGGATGTTAAGTAAATTGTTATAAATAACTGAATCTTGTGTGAGAAACCCTTTACACTAATGTATAGAGTATTACATCAAAGACCGAATAGTGGTCGCGGGTATACGTGTTACTAATTTGGCAGAGAGTTTAACTCTCGAAGTAGCTGGAGTTGATTAGATCAAGCATCCTACAGACAGCCCCAAAAAGCGCCCAGCCCACCATCATGTCCTAGGTGTATTCGCTGTTAAGAAGAAATTATGAAACAAACTTCCCAGCACACATTTCTGTCTGTTAGCCATAAGGACTAAAAAAGTAAAACAATAGTGACGTATGAAGTTAATTAGATAAAAGGTTTGCAAAGTGCATTATTTACCTAACAGAAGGAATTTGTTAGGAACGCTACGCTTGCGTTGTTAAATACGTTGACTTGAATTACGTTAGTGGATTCAATGATAATAGTATAGATTTCCCACCCAAGTGACGAGCAACCGCTAACAGCAGCAAGCACATCGTACGTGTACTATTGGGCCTAGAATGCAGCTTCTAGAGAGATTCTACTGCGGTTCCAAGAGAACAAGCTCCCTATGCTCTAGCATGCCTTGCCCAGTCCTAAAACAGTGGACAGTTTTGTGCCTAATTGCCCCTGCCAGGATTCCGCCCCTCCTAACCTCGCCCCCCAGGCGCCTGCGATTTCTAAAAATTACCACGATATTCTGTTCATGGCTTGCAGCCTTTTGTCCCAACTCTCAATCGTTTTGGGTTGGCCATTAAAGCGAACCTCCTCTATTCGACACTCTACACGTGTTATAATAAAATGGTCAATTTCTTTGTCCTGTTGTCTGCGCGCCCGGCGACGACCAGTTCAACGTTTATAGCTGCCAGATGTCGGTATCTTAAGGTTTTTTTTTTAATGAATGCCTTTCTTGCTATACCTGCACGTGGATATTTAAATGTATATATTATATCTGATAATTAATTTAGGATAAATGACACGGTAGTCACACTAACTTTGTTGCGAGGTCGTATCCTCTCCTTCATACTTGTCACAGAAAATGCCCTGCATTGTGACGTATAAAATCGAACAGGATTTTCAAAAAACAAATGAATACAGAAGTTCTATTGTTCATCGTCTATTATTGATGCTGAGCACTTGCGATGATGCCAATATCTATGTTTGCTTAGATTGAGTTGTGAAGAGTGAACATTCTTTTCTCTTTATATTTTTATTATATTGTTTAACATTGGTGCTCGGCTCAGATTCGATTTCCGTGCAGTACGGAGCCGCAAGGAGGTGGTTCGGCGCTACAATAAGATCTGGTGTCACTTGACAACTCGGTACAGATCCGATCAGATCCGATGGAATGTGCTTTGTTCCATCGATTGCTAGCTTCTTCACAAAAACGAAGTATTTATTGTATTGAGTGGTTTATTTTCTTTACAACTGAGGAGTGGAATAACCTGCTGGAGTATGTGTTTTGTTTAACTGATAGCTATATTTGGGGGTCTCTAAGTCAAGGGTGATTAGGTTACTTATAGGCAAACATACTCCATCTTCAACCACATAATCACTTACCATCAATTGAAATAGTGCTCAATCAATAATAAAGGAAAATAGGGTCTACCTTATATAGCAGAACTTTTTATGTCATATTACTATTATGCATAACAACGGATAACATAAATTTCATCAAAATCGTTTGGCATACACTAATTTATCATATTACATTCAAAACGTATAATTTTGTAAGTCAGAATCATCTGTAGGACTAAATTTCATATCGATAGTCATTAACATACAAGCTCATTGGATATGTATTGACAAGGTATATCACATGGGTACATTTCAGTCCATTAAAGAATGTAAAAAAAAATACTTTTAATTATTATTTCAAAGATTATAGAGATAAAAGCTACATAGCTGAACAAGAAGTCTTAGTACACTGTAACAAATCGCCACGCTTTGTAGACAAAATCCTGAAGTCGTGTCTAATAGCCTGCACTTAAACAAAGCGGTGCTTATTCTAAGCTCAGACTGAATAAACGGGATGATAGTCTGCTAATAGAGACCACGCTTTAAGGCACCGTCTACTGTGTTATTTCTAGTAAATAGCTTAGGCGTGACATGCAAAAAAAATGTCTTCACATAAACATAACATCACGTTTATATTCCCCGAAGGGTTAGGCAGATAGCACACCCATATTTCACCAGGTTTTTTTTTCATATCTAATAGTGAGCCTATTGCCATCAACCGGCCACAAATCCAGACTTCGGGTTGCTACTGAGAAATCCAGATAAACTCAACAACACTTTGCCCGAACAGGGCATCGAAACCAGGAACTCATTCTCAGCAGTAGTGCTTGCGACCTTAGTCCATGTCACGCGTAGCGGATTTCCTATTTGCTACGACGTAGCGGTTGTAGCACTTCAGCTACGGCGTAGCAAATACAAGCTTTATTCATGCACCGAAATTATATTTACCAGCTGCCTTACAACAATCGACAAAGGGAAAACTGCAAAGAAACCGGCAGAGTACATAGTAGGAAGTTGCTAATACATTCCATACACGTTCAGGGAGTTGCAGTGTTGTGCGCAAAGGGGCAATTGTATCGATACACCTACTTATATTACTATCGATCGATCCCCTGTAATGAAACTGTGTAACAAGATATTGAGCCGAGAGAATCTGTGCTGAGCAAGAATCGATCTAGCAGCGATAATGATATAATGTTCATGGCGGGCTTGTGGTTGCAATATGCTCGTAGTCTAATGTAACTATGGTTACATTAGGGTGCAGCATCGTCTAAAAAAATATTTATGCTTCTTACAAATACGGAAATTTAGTTATTTTTCCCTCTTATTATAACACCATCTTAAAATATTAATTAAAGCATTTTGTATCACAAAATCTTCTCTATCCACTGCTTAGACTAAGATCCCTTAATTCTTCGACTTACAGCGTCTCAACGAGACAGAAGTCCATATTATGAGATTAAATGTATTATGTATGTACATCTCTATGTTTGTATATGTGTCTGTATAGAAGGACAGTTAAGTGTAAACGCCCTCATCCGAATGCGGGGCTCGTAAGACAAAGAGTATTAAGTCAGATAAGATCTTTATTTAGCCGATGCGGAGGGACTTTATTCAGTTTCAGATGATAGTGATTTGGTGAAAAGGGCGTTCATATTTAGGAGTTATCTCTTTTCAAAAACATGTATCAAAAATTCCATTTTATCAAATAAGTATTCCACAACGTTTTCACAAAAAAGGTGGAACATATAATAGGTTTTAGACGACTAATATTACTGTTGCGAATCTCACAATCCTGCCTGATGCATGCCAGATAAACCTGAAAGCCCAATAAAAACGCTAACATTTTAATATGCCTGGCTGTCACGTCCAAAGCCTTTAAACCCAAAAAGTCTCCAAAACAAAGCACACAGCAGCTCTAACGCTCACGATCCAAGCTGGAGGCCGGAGTGTTTAATTTGGGTGCTGTTTAGCATTTTTGCGTCACAATCAGCGGCTCTAGACTCAATTTGGTCGTGAGCGGAACGCCAAACAGTCGGCTTGCTGCCTGAGCCTACTACACAGAAAAGCGAGGCTTTTAGCAATGCCGCCGGCCGGCAATATCCGGCTCGAGGGTTGCGACACGCGGGCATCAGGCACTGTCCCGGGTCTTTAAAATGTTGGTGACATGTTTTTATATTATTTAAAAGGAACAACAAAGTTATCAGGGGAATAGTAACCTAGCTCTTGAAAAGTTGAGAAATAACTTGATATTTCATTTTGCTTTCATAAAACTTTTATAAACGACATTTCTCGAATCGATCTTTGAAAATCGTAACGAGTAGTCTGAAGCCTTAAATCTGACACCAGTCTAGCCAAGGGGTATCGTATTCCCCAGTTACTGGGTTGTGGAGGTCAGATAGGTAGTCGCTCCATGTAAAACACTGGTACTCAGCTGTTACAGTCAAATGGCAGCCGACCCCAACCTTGTTGGGAAAAGGCTAGGCAGATTGATTGATCGGTGAGAAAACGCTTAATCAAACCTGTTTAATTATTAAAACTAGTACACAACATTCAGTCTACTAATGGACTTTTAATCTTGTACCACAATCCTGTACAATATCAATATTGTATAAAGTCCCGGTCACACTATCCCGCATGTCGCATCACTGGCGCGGCCCCGTGCGCCGCAAGACGCCAGTTATCGCGCTGATAATTGCCGCTTTTACGCGCGCCGGCAATTACATCCCTACCGCGCTGTTATTGAAACTGTGTTATGTTACAGCTCATAACGTCGTCACTTTAATATGGCTGTTAGGGCAGAGAAACGATGTTATGTTGGCATAGGTAAGTGTAGCCGTATTAATGTTTCGAACATGCAATCTTTAGATTAACATTTACTAAAATCAAAAGTTATTTATTCAAATTAGGCTTGAGATCTAGCACATTTTGAACGTCAAAGTGCTACATAAAGACCATCTTCCAAAACGCCCCACCACGTCCTAGTCTTTTTAGGGTTCCGTACCCAAAAGGTAAAACGGGACCCTATAACACAAGACTCCACTGTCCGTCTGTCTGTCTGTCTGTCACTAGACCATTTGTCATGAACCATGACAAATGGTCTAGTGACAGACTAGACAGAGCTAGACAGTTGATATTTGCACAGATGATGCATGTAATGATGTTTCTGTTGCTGCTATAACAACAAATACTAAAATCAGAATATAATAAATGCCTAAGTGGGGCTCCCATACAACAAACGTGATTTTTAGGTATGTATATATTGGTACATAAGTATATATGTAAGTATGTATGTACAAATATATTTATACCTACCACCCTCATCGCTCAAAACTGTTGTATTGTTTGTTGTGTGTAACTTACCTTCTTCTGGTTTGTTTATTTTGTACTTGTTATGCTAAAACGATGTTTTAGTCGAAGTATTATTGTAATGTTTTTAAGATGCATGTTTGTTTTTGCATTTTATCTACGCTTACTGGCAGATAACATTATTCTAAACCTATTATGTTTTCTCTTTAAGTGAATTTGTTAATTCTTTTGAGAAATAAATATCTTTAACCGTATTTTTTTTTGCCGTTTTTTTGCGATAATCGTATCCGTGCCACTATCGCGACTTAAGTGTTCCGACTCTTCGTGCGCGAGTTCGACTCGCACTTGGCCGGTTTTTTTAGCTGGGCAGAAGAAGTGGCGTAACAAACTCCCCAGCAAGAAGTCAGCCTAGCTTATTAGATTTATGTAAGTGTTCATATTTCACTTATTAATTCTACTTCCTTTTATTATCTTAGTTCCTCAAGATCAATCGTAATTATTAAAATAATAATGCTCAATGTATGGTGTGTCTATGTAAACACATAAGGCTAAGAACTTCACGGATGTAAATTGTGAATGTTTACAATTTGCTGCAAGGCATTTTAAATCCGCGCCGTTCCATTACTGTGATCACCAGACATTAGTGGCTGTGACGGATGTTGCTAAACGATGCCGGAACTCGTCGCCATCCATTTTATTCAGTAGCCTATCGCTATGTACATCTACATTCTCACAAATAGTAATTTAATCATAGACAAGAAAATTTTGAGTAATCTATTTTGCCTTCCTCAGATCATAACTTAGTAATAATTATATACTGATTGAAAAGTCCGTGGAGTTTCTTGAAAGTTCTTTTCCATAGAAATCTAACAACTCTTGCGAATGTCCCGCTAGCTTCATGTTTTGGACCGGTAACGACTGTTTGAAAATTCATAAGTAAATGTTTAATTAAAATAAATGTTTTAAGTTTGAGTTTTCAGAAACTGTAGCTGAGATGTTAAAAAGATCACGCTAAAATATAAATAGCGTAGTTTCAATACACGAACATTTACCTAGTGTATGTGGAATGGTAGATGATGTACATTCAATAACAAAACAGATACGTTTTTCCCGCGACCACGGGTCTGACGCGGTCGCGTGGGTCGCGTGTCATATGCCGCGCGTCATCTGTTGCGGTGACGCGCCGTCGCATTGCCATGCTATGATCGCTCACCGGAAAATCAACGTGCTGTCAACTAAGCCTGCGACAGTTATTGAAAATAAATCCGATACAAGTTCACAAACCAAATAATGATTAATTGCTATCGGTAATACACAGCCGTGGCCAATTTTTCTCAGAACTTGTCACATTAAGTTAAAATATAAGGATAACCCCTGGTTGGTAGTCACAAAATAAAGGTCGTCTACACTTTTATTTCGTGGCAGAAAGCATCACACTATTTGATTATATTCCCATGAAAGAGCTATGAAATCGATTTTCGTTAAAAGCGCTAATCAAAAGTTATTATTATTCGATTCAAATTTTGAAACTAGTGTTAATTATTATCAACAACGACGTTGACAGACGCGTATCAATCGTATCAAACGCTCGCATCACGCATCACGTGACTGCTGCTTATGTAGCGCCGTGATTGTGCAAAATTCATCACTCGTGCATTTACATCCTCTAACAAAATAGATACCGCTTTATTATTATTGAATGGAATTTGCTATTCGGTCAATTAATTAAATTCAGTAGATCTTGCTCGTATTACCTGAGATGAACTAACGCTTGTAATATTAATATTAATTTAGTATTCTCGTATAGCTTGAAGCTTTGCGTCCTAAGGACTTGGTGTAACTTAAAACAAACATGGCAGTTCTGTTCCCTTTTGTATTAGTTCTGTTCTCTATTAATTTCTGAAATATATGTCAAATAACATAGACAAACAAACTAAATTCGAAGCTGAATATTTCAGTATCAATTGTCCAATACAGAGTATTGTATCAACCACTTTATTTTATTTTCCAGTCCTGCAACAAAATAAAACGTGGACGACTATTAAGTTTGTATCAGGACAACTCGTGTAGCTGTCGGTAAATGACTAAATACATTGTTCAATTGTTTATTTACGTCGCGCGTGTCGTGATGTCGCATGTCGCCGCGGCAACGCCCGCGTGTCGCCCGCGCGTCGCCCGCTCGCGCGTGAAATTCACTTTGTATTCTGCAATATTAAATAGTTTACCTAAACTAGCTTTTGTTGGACCCGCATGGATAGTGATTTTGTGTACTGCGGACATTTGCACCGGTAAATGTTGTCGTGTTGTTAGGATTATTTACTTTTGATTTGTGAAATGAATCATCAAATACATTAATGTTATCATTAATGTTTTAGTTATTTATTTACAGTTAACAACTTAATCTGGGCTGTTCCAAAGTGAAATACCTATCTACACCTCTTTGACCTATCAACTAAAGCTTGCTATGGCGAACAAACTCGATTGTACGCAATCACTACAAAAATCCTTTGTTCTTTACAACAAAGATAATCCAAAGCACTCCAACACAGATATAGCGCAAAGGATCGTTCGAGATCGTGTTTGAGTTCTCTGAACATCTTAAGCTGACTTATTCGATGAAGTAGGAGAACAAATAGTGTAGTAATAAGACAAAACAAAGGCGGGCTTGCAAACATCCTAAACAAACGGAGGCCCGGAGGACCGCGGCCGGCTAGCGAGCGGCAGCGCGCCCGCGGCTGAGCGGCTGTGCGCCCGCGGCTGAGCGGCGAGCGGTCGCGCGACTGTACCGCACTCACTCTGAACTGCGAGTGCTAGCTTAAGACCGAAATAGTGCGGTGACGTAGTGTTTGTTGGCTCGGTTACATTTCGTATTTAATAAGCTTGGCATGCAATTTTAGGACCATTATTTTGTGCCAAAACCAACAAACGGTAAAGCTGTCAGTAGTAAGCTAAAAGATAGTGTATTTAATGACGTCCTACCTCGAGGTAACAGAGCAGAGAACATTGTCTTATTACGGAGCTCCAAGGCGGACTTATGAGACGTCATGCTTTTATACATCACTCGTTTCTATGTAACTGGAGGGAGGTAAGTTACGAGTACTTAGGTATTATTAAGTTCATAATGAAGAAAATTTCTGTCCTCACGAACAAATATGAGAGACAACAATGTACACTGTCTACAATACGAATTTATTCTCAAGAAACATGTTCTTGGAAGACACGCGCTCAAATATAAAACATGACGTGCACCAAACTTTGTTATCTCAATACAGCGCCGTCGGAAACTAAAAGCTTAATAACGTAACTTCTCCATATTCAGTGCTGGCCAAGTTTAAAGTAGGCCTTATTAATTTTTCAACTGTTGGCTTTCGAGTCCGGAGATCTTTGCAAAGTTTACAGTAGCGTGTATCTTTTTAATACTTTCTGGCTTCGTGTGCTGTCGGCAAAGTTCGGAAGAGTTCGCAACACTCGGAAGATCAGAGCGCTGAACGCTTTTGAACAACTGTTAAATCAAATTCGATGAATTTTGTCGAGTTTATTTTATTTAAGCGGTACTTGATCCTTATGGTTTTAAGAGGTTGATGTTATATAAATGTGTCAGTTATATCCAAATGCTTTTTTTAGAAGTCGCATAGATACTTACTATTAGGCATAATTCTTAATACAGGCTTCATAAAAGGAAGAGTTCCTTCTTAGCTCCGGGCATCTCGTATCTCAAAAAATGCTTCCCTATCGCTCGGTCTTAGATATGTTTATATTGGCAACATGCTAAGCGTGCTTTTCCTATTTAAATGCGCTACTCAGAACTCAGAGTCAATTATTGCGTTTAAAGCCAGTTCTATAATTTATTTTTCAGTATTAATACACAAGTTTCAAAAATGAAGAATGTGAAAGTATTATGGATTGATAAACATAGCTTTCCCAATATCCCCGATAAATAAAATTACTGTCAACCCAACGTACCTTAACGAGGATCAGCAGAATCAATCAATCGTCCAGGTGTCGATCCTTGGGAAAACGCAAAAATCCATTAAACGCTGTTGTTTGACGGGTGCGGGCCTAGGGCCGGGATGTACGGGGTACGGGCGGATGATACGCCCGATCTGCTACCCACATCAAACTGTGACAGAACTCAAACAAATACCACAAACAGTTTATACGAGCAAACAGCTCCACGATCTATGACGCTTTGACGACCCTTCAACGATGAGATTTTTTGTCAACATCAGTAACTTAGACATTCACCACCGCCTTACACTCACAACAACCTTATCCCAAGCCAACAGAATCCTTAATCCAATGTTTTTGATTTTCGGGTTTGGATGTTTAAGGTAGCAGTTGTTGAAGAGATGTTTGCATTGGATTTTACGGCAACACTGAGACAATTTTTGTTGTCAAATATTGCGGCGATCTCTCCTCGTGTTTATGTGTTTTGTAAGAGCCTCACTTTGTGGGCATTCAGCTCAGTTGCAGTCAATTTGTGATGCAAACACAGCCGTGTCTCAAATAGAACCGAATGTGGCTGCGAAAATATTGCATTAGCTGCTTCAAACGGTCCAAAATGAACTAGTCGCCGAAATGTTTAGGTTTTGGTTTTATTTCGTATTTTAGCGGATAAGTTGAAAAGTTTGCTAAGCCAAGATGAGATGACCCAAATAATTATGTACACATGTCAAGCCGTGAAGCCATGCTTAGCTGTAATTAGTATGCAGATATGTGGCACTCGCGATATTGACGCGCCGGCATGCAACCCGAGAATGTGCGGCATTCTGGATCACTGGGCTATGCACGCAATATGTAGCGGTGGTCGGGCTACATGTAGTGCTTACTCTAACTAATGTATGTTATTCCTTACCTGAGAAATCACCTAAGCGTGGGAAAAACAAAAGATAAGTTACAAAGGTTTATCCAAAACAGAAAGTGCTTCAATTTTCAGAATGTTCACTAACACTGCTCACTTGTATGTATTTAATTATAATACGTGATCACCGCAACAATGTACACGCCGTATGTTACTACAAGTTAAGCTTTTTATAATGACATTTGAATATGAGTATGGTTGAGTTAATTAAAAAAATAATTAGTTGAGACTATATTTCGACAAAAAAAAAGAAAAAGAATGACAATGGCCGTTGCTGACCCACCTACACATTCAATGAAATTCTTCAATTATACGTTTTCAATTAAAGTTTGAATCGAAATCTACTGTGATCCTCAATATTTTTCTAATGACTAAACGATAGACGTACATGATTAATTATTCGTTTTTAGGGTTCCGTATCCAAAGGGTAAAAACAGGACACCATTACAAAGACTCCACTGTCCGTCTGTTTGGTTTTTTGGCTCTTGGCCCGCTATCCTTCGGTGGTGGGTGGGTTGGAGTGCGCGTCCAGAGACGTTTGTCGTGGTCTGTTTGTTTATTTCCGCGATACGTGAACCATGCGATGCATCTTTTAGGTACACACATTACAATGAACACGCATCACTATATCAATCAAGACAAGACACACGAACAAGCGCACTGGATTTAACACTTTTCCCCACACGCACACACATTAGGAAAAGGCGGCGGCGTTGAGACACGAGCGTCGTCGGGCTCTTGTTAACTACCGACCGCTCACTTGCTGGTGTATTTGGTGACGGCCTTGGTGCCTTCACTGACGGCGTGCTTGGCGAGCTCTCCGGGCAGCAGGAGCCTGACGGATGTCTGCACCTCGCTGGATGTGATGATCGACCTCTTGTTGTAATGGGCGTCTGTCATAAGCGTGATAGCTAGATAGTTGAAATTTTCACAGATAATGCATTTCTGTTGCCGCTATAACGAAAAATACTAAAAACAGGATAAAATAAATATTTAAGTGGGGCTCGCATACAATAAACGTGATTTTAGCCGTTTTTTACGATAGTGGTAAGTGCGAGTCAACGGGCGGGGCGGAACCCTTCGTGCGCGAGTCCTACTCGCACTTGGCCGGTTTTTACGAACAGATATTGAGTAAAATCACACACTAGGAATTTCTTCATGTATCGTGGGTGCGTTTATAAACATTTAAAAACACAAACACCCAGAGCCGGAACAACTAACTGTAAGTCATAAAAATAATTGTTCCGTGCGGGAATCGAACCCGCGACACGCAGCGCAGCAGTCAATCGCTCAACCACTACGCCAGCCGTGCGCCCAAGTTTATAAGCAATATTGCTTCTTATTAAGTTTTAGGAAGCGACTTTTAAACTTGAAAATTAATTATCTGCGAATGAATTTTCTCTGTATTATGTACTTAATTGTTTTTGGATGTTGTTGGAGTTTGTTTCGCTCTATTTTGTTAGAACGTCGGCAGTGTTTGATGTTGCGACTTTCTGCCGCGGGGCGCGTTTGCCTGACGTATCATAGCGTCTTCCGTATAATGAATTTGTAGGAATTCATTGGGATTTAAAATACGTGTGTTTGTTTGTGTAAGATCAAAAGTTATCTTAAGCCGCATGACATGTTGGCGTCCTATTTATTTATTTTTGATTATTTATTACGTGGAGAGTTATTCAAGATTTCGTTATTAACCCCCGATGTCTGAATTAAGAATTTGAAGTTGAGTATTAGTTAGACTCTACTTTAGTCTGAAAATCTGTATCTAACAAACTTTGGCATTAAAGTAGGGGTCAATTCAGAAACTGGCCCTAACTATAAAGTTAGCTTGGTAATCCTACAGACCCTTATAAACTTAGGTTAGCTACCTAACTAAACAACAGACGATGTAGAATGGATTAACAGTCGATACCAGACGTGCAACTTTACATACACAAACTTGAGTATTAGCAACAAGTACTTCCCAAACAGAATCTCTAACTACCCACATTAACTCGGCACTAAATATGAAAGTAAACACGAAGACAACAGGCTCCGAACTCCGAACTCCGACAAAGTACTTACACACATTACTTCAACAGTCGAAATCCCCCAAAATGCACATTCAACAGTTTCGCATCATTTTCTGTGAGGCCTTCTAACGAAGAGTCCTTGCCTTTAACATTACCAACATAACTCTACCACCGAACCACACAAAAACCACTCTTAACCCAACAAATTTAAGGTGTATACTAGCGGTATGGATAAGGTGGTTTTCGTAAGTTCACACTCGTGGCAGACGCTCTTGGCTGAGCGGTAAGGAAATGTTGCTGTCAAGTATCTTTCCAACGGGAAACGGTAGAAAATATATACTTACGAAAGTATTTTATTTAACGTTTGAAGGAGCCTCTAAAACGTTTAAGTGTAGGTCTTCAATAAGTGGGCAATGTATCCTCTTAGCTGCCTACACAATTTTGATAATTATTAGACTGAAACTGTAGCCTTTGATATAAAGCGGACCTAAGTCGCCTGAGGTTTCTCTTGTCCCACTCGTTAAAATCGGACAGTCACTGATCCAAAACTAGGGTCAAAGGTAAACCCACACACTAAGACACGTGTTACTGACCTCTAGACCAAAAATTCACCACTTAAAAGCCCAGGTCACTCCCCATTCATTAAGCGAGGACTATCTAGTAATTAAACTTACTAATTAGCTCGTTCTCATTAGTTTACCTGTGATCATTAACTACTTCAGCCAAACCTTGCAACCCAGTTAGCTAAATATAAATTACTTTTAAGTTTAGCGTAGTTTTAGCGCCAGTTACACCGGAGAGCCAGCTGGAATGACCACTTTGTTTTGTAAAGTTTCCTTGAATATGCTGTAACCATTGGTGAATGGCTTTTTTGGACAAAGTCTAGCGTAGGGGCCTTATTTATAAAAATGTCTGAGCTGTTTAGCAATGGGTACGTAGATTCTAAATTGTAATTCTTTATAGATTTGAACATAGAATACTATGCTAAATAATAGCTAAAAAGCCTGATGATGATGTCTAAAGGAGATGTCTAAGGAGGGTGTCTAAGTGGTGATAACTATCATGACGACAAATTTTCACAATGAAGAAGCTATAACATACAATATTTATAATTCACGTGCGATAATTTCTTCCTAACGCTAATAAGGGTCCGAACAGTAACTATTAACTTAATTATAATTCTTCGCTGCCTCCGCTTATCAACATGAAAAATTCACACGAAGTGCGCAACCCACATTAAGTTTTAATTCAATAACGCACCGATGGACTAGGCCTGCTTGTAATTTGTAAGATTAAGTCACTCCCGGGCTGTCCCGGTGTCTCGGGGTGTAAGCCGGGACTTACGGACCGCGGCCGGGACGCGGCCCTGTGGACCACTTACAAATTAATTCAACAAGGTACTAGCATCCTGTGATTTGCATACATTCTGCGGTAGTGTTTAAGATTGGTCTCCACGTAATCGGCTCGTAAACTTCTGGAGTCAATATTGACTGAGCTGTTGTCAATGACCGCGCCTATTTGCGAGAAAACGGAATTAGGAACGGGTTCTGCTTACTGTGCGCTGTCTCTGTGATATACTGTCCTACACGAAATATATTATGACAGCTGTATGTTTTCTCACGTAAGTTGTGATATAATTACCTACAGGAAATTAGTAGGGCATCCTGTAGGGGAGGCGTGATGTGTTATCATTACTTGCATTATTTCCAAATGCTCGAACTGTGACTCGTGTTTTATGTTCTTCTTTTTCAAGCTAAATGGGTTTTGTTCTGAATTAAGTCTTGCAACAAGTTCATTAACCCGCCGAACTGTTCAGTGTATATTGATTGCCGACAGACTTTACAACAATAAACTCACAGTGACTCTACGAAACGTCCTAAAAGGAGACTCGGGAACAATTAGGGTGGCACCCAATTAGCGGGCATTTACGCGCCGCTCATAAAACAAGCGCAGCGAGCGACACGACCGGCACGTCATGACGTCACGTCACCGCGACTAATGATCCCACTTAATACGTCGGTCGCTGCGCTTTGTGTAAATTTATAACAAAATTAATTACTATAATACCTGTTAGTATACGCGACATTTTGTTGTTGTAGTAATAGCTGGTATGACCTGCCTTGTTCGCTTCACTATTTCATTAACAGTAGTGGTGCGCGCCCCGGCTCCGCCCGTATTTGAGCGCAGCTCTTACGTTCAATATTTAGGCAGCATCATTAAAATATTAAATTACACGGCTGTTATTACACAACTAGCGAGACATGTATGTGAATTTGTTAGTTAAATAGCTATGTTTAAACGTTTTCTTTTCATTTTGCGTGGATTTTAATTTGAAAAAATTTTTTTACAAAAATAAAAACTACCGACTGCAAAATAAAAATAGTATTTGTTAGGTACCAATTTTTTTCGTTATGGACACCGATATCCAAAACGAAAGTTATTGTATTTTTATTTGGAAGTCGGTAATTTTTTTTTGTAAAAAGTTTTTTTATATTTCACCTTTTAGTTGCTAATAGGCAAGTTCTTTAGTAAGTTACCTATAATGCCAGAATAGATTACCCGAATATCATGAAACTTGAACATAACCGGTGAAATGAGAGTGTACCAAGGTGCACTATACACATCTGCGTACCGTTTTAGATCGTACTGGCGTCATGTTAAGTTATGAAATGGTATAAACAAGAAACAGAAATACGATTGCAGCTATCCCAAGAGATTTGCCGTCATTTATTGAAGAGTTCTGTTGTATAACTCCGAAGTTCTTCATCAGATCTTTACCAAATTAAAATGGGACCAATTTGGAAACATACTCCTTCAATCAAAAAAAAATTTTTTCTTTATCATTCTACAAATGACGGAGAAATCAGTGAAAATTAACAAAAAAATAGTCATAAAGTCGAACATAGAACATATACCTCATCATGTAAAAGAAAATGCAAAATTATAATAAAAAAATCACCTAATTAAAAAAAAGAACTAAAAAGTAAATAAAAAAGTTCATTCAAAAAATCTAAAAACCCGACTGCTTAAGTAGCGAACTAAAAAGACGTAAACAAAAGAAAATCATGCTGTGCAATCGGAGGATACATATTCGCGATCTGGCTGACCAAAACCATATATTTCAACCATATATTTTCCATATATTTTTGAAATCACCTCTTAAAACTCTTTATTTTGATACCCTACACGATTGGTATAGAAGAGAAAAAAGATTTGGTCCCCCACAATATGGCGCCCAAAATCCGCCATTTTTCTATTTTTCAATTTAAATAACACTCGCAGGGTTAAGACGAATCGATCGACGTAAGAATCATCAAAATCGCCAACGCGTTTGGTCTCTAGAAGACCACATAGGAACATACATAGACTGATAAACACATTACCCTCCTTCGGCAGTCGGGTAATTAATAGGACAGTGAAGTCTGCAAACTCTTACAAGATATGTAAATGAGAACAATAACTTGACCGCTCCCCACAATTAACCAGGCAGGCCCACAATGAAACAAAACCCGGCCATTCAGCTCCTTTATGTTATTCTAGCTTTGTGCAGGTTTAAGTGGCTTTGTGCCAGCGCTGCCCCTCGCCGGACCTTCCCAGGCGGATATCCGAAAACCCTTCCTTACGTAGATTTTCTTCTATTTAAGATAAAGCGGATTGGAGGCGTAAGACAAAAACGGCTTACCTTCAAGGGATCCCAAAAGAGAGAATTGTTATTTAATCGAGAGTATTTCGTATAGTAAAATTCTATTTTGAATAGAAAAACCAGTTGATGAAAATACCAACAGGCAACGATAAAGTCTTTTGTTTCTGTATTTAAAGCCTTCACCCTGTAAAAGGAAGATTTTTTCCTATAAACTTATTCCAAAGTAAAATACCAAACAATGACTTTTAAGATCACAAACTTTGTCATTTCAAACAAAGTTTATCAATTGTTTCAAATATTATTTCTTTCAAGTTTCCTCGTTATAATGTTTCATTCAGTCAATCTGCTTAGCAAACGCGTTGTTATTGTTAACTTGGCGTACTTATCGAGTTCTCGTGAGTCGTGCGGAACAGCTCTCAGTGAGGTATTTCTATGGTGAGGAGGCACTCCTTATTGAAAATTGTTCGAACGTGATTTAACAATTACATAACTTTTCTGTTTTCTGCCATTTTGATTGAATTAACTTTTGAAGGTGGTGTGTGAATTGATGGATCAGCATAATATTGGTTTCTCGGAAACGTACCTACCTATATTTAGGTAGGTATGTTGATGTTCTATTAATTTCATATCAATTCACATTAGTCGTATCAAATTTTATTCGGTGGTAAGGCTAAGGCTTTTCATTCTAGATTCTCCTTGAAATCTTGAAAGATCTCTCTCTCTCTCTTTATGGTTATTTTCGTTTTTAAAATGACCAAAACAGAAAACATCCTGCGAAGTGGCACAGATTTCAGCTAATATCACGTAATTAGGACTGTCTGGGCCTCGCATCCCACACTTTGTGTTTAAACAATTACATGAGCGGATGAAAAAACGCGCGGTTTGTAATTAAATTCCATGATGGCCGACGTGACCAAATTATAAACTTCTCTGTAATTGTTTTTTTTGCGTTGTTGGTTTTTAATATATTAAATGCTGTATTTTTTGCTGTGTTAGGCGGTTATTTTTCGGTGTAGATTTCCGGTGTATATTATCCAGTGTTCAAACATATTTTTGTAGCTTTAAATGTATAAAGTTCAAGTGTTCTGAAACTTGATATGAACCAAAATCAGTGATGTCTATGATTACTCACCTATAATGAAATTCCACTCACGTTCGATTGGGAAATAATAAAAAGGCAACAAATTTTATTTTGTACAGAAAGCCGTATAAATCTATCATGAATCAATTTTTCCATTTTGTTAAAATTGACAATGAAATATTTATGGGAAATGTAACGAACTATGCAATTCTCTGTTCGGTGTAGTTTGACAACGAATTTACCATTCAGTTTTCCCCATACTTCAACCTTAGTAGGTATCTATATGCCAATACTGTGAATGTTGCCTGATTCCTACAAGATTTGGCAGAAAACTAGTGCTAGTTTGATATGAACACTCATTCAAATTTGGAAAACAGACAGCTGTCGGCTAACAGGTGCGTTTTTAACGGTACCTAAATGTAGTGCTTGACAGAAATAAAATCCTATCATAGCGTCTATATTATTATTTACTTTTACTAAATGAATTTTATCCCGGAGAGGCACATCTGTCTTACAGTTCATAAATTTTTTCTGTCATTGTACGCCCACCCTTACATACGTAACGTAAGGCCGCAGTAATGTTGAGGGTGTGACAGTACATGAAAATATATGATAAGTTAAAGGACCTACTAAGACCCTACAGCCTAACAGTCCCTACGATCCTAATACTACACAAAAAAGTAAAATTGAACAGTCATATAAGACTCTTCTGTAAATTAGTGCTTTAAGCTCGGTTATGATGACTAATCATTGTAAGACACCTTAATGGGTAGTGCTCGTCCACAGTGACTTTCCCGCGCCGTGTAAATGAGTCAATAATGAATGGAGTTGATAAACGTCATCGAAATGTCACGTTAACTATTCCTTTCATTTTTTTTGGCATTTCTATCATTGCCTTCGTTAACATCGAATGTCACTTGTCTAGGGCCTCTAGCTGGTGCATGCGGAACATCCGCATCCGCACGACGGGTGATGATAGCGACAACGTTACCCTAGGACGTCAGCGGTCCGGTTCCTATAAGTGCTATGTGGTTTAGATTGTATGTGACAGTTAATTGGCTGAAATATTTTGCGCGGATCGTCCGCGTCCACCCCGCGCCGTGTAATAACGTGCGAACCTTGGGCTTGGCCTTCGCTGTAACTGTCCGGGCTGGTCCCCGAGGATCGTCCGCCGTCTGCGCCGCGCTGTGCGATGATGTCCGAGCCTTAGTGCTGACATCCGGTTTCTATAGGTACTATGTTGTTGGCTTTGCACAGCGCTCGTTAGCGGTGACCATTCGATAATGAAGTGCCGAAAGACCACTTCGTCTAGTAAATCGATGCAGCTGAAATAGGTTACCAAGAAAGTACAGGATCTGAGTTTAATATTGATTAATATTAAGAAACAAATTGAATCAGAAATGAAGATCCTGCACTAGGATTACCAAAACAGCCCGAAGAATTGCCATGCCAAAGTAGCAGTGCCGGAAGACGCAGCGTGGGAAGGCCTCCCTCGTGGCGGAGCGATGATCTGGTCAAGGCTGCAGGAATCCGCTGGAAGCAAGACCCACAGGAACGATCGATATGGTGAAACTTGGGGGAGGCCTGTCTAGCGACGTCTTTCGGCTAAAATAATGATGTTAAAGAAACCATCTCTTTTGTTTGTAAAAAACATTTGCCGGTTAGCATAAGGATTGGACAAAGACTGATAGTGATTCATCAGTCTTTGATCAGATGGTAGAAATAAATAGTTAAAAAACGGCCGTATTTTTTTATGGGCTGTCGGACTTAAGCCTAGAGACGTTAGCCCGTCTTGGAAAGCTTGATGATTAATGTTCATACCTTCTTTGTCTGGAAAGAGGCCTTTGTCCTGGTATTATTGTTATTAGATGGGATTTAATATGCATCATGCTTGGTATGATATGGTCCTTCTGTCCGTGTCCTGTGTCGTTAACCCAGTTCCTGTACGTCCAAGTAACGGCGAGCGAGACTTTACTTTGACGAATTTATTTCATTATTTGACAAAAAGAAATTAAATGGGTTTACTGTGCTAGTGTGGACGTTAAAGAGAAATGGATTTAAAGTGAAAATAGCTTTGAAAATGCACTCGAACTAGTTACACTGGAAGACTTTTAACTCTCCCATGGCGTGGTACAATTCTAAGTTTTCAATCAAAAGGCTATTTTTAAGTATTTAAAAAATTTATTCGTACAATTCACTGTTTAAACAGAATACAGAAGCTATGGTTTTGGAACCGTTTATGACTGTACGACGAAGGTCTTTGTTCAAGTGCACGATGATAATTCTGTACAGTTGTGATGATGGAAACCCCGGGTTGGAAACCCGGGGTTTCCATCATCACAACTGTGCATCAACACAAGTGTAATGAATTAAACCGCCCGTGTTGAGTGTGGTAAAATCAGTGGTTTGTTTTACTTAGCCAGTAAACTAAATGATCGCGCGTGTGCAAACGCTGATATAGCTCAACCTACTTATTAATATTACGAAATGTGCGGGTCACCGTAAAATTACAGACACTGATGGCCTTAAAAACCTCATTATTTTTTATCATATTATTCTTCTGTTAACAAGTAAAATTTAAACATTTGACGAACCCCTGACTCATTTTTATACATGACATTTATATAGTAGTAGACATGTTTGGATCGACAATCTATTGAACACGTAATTATGATATTATTTATTGCGAAAACACTCCGATTCAACACTAAAACGCTTATAACTTTAGAATGGCTGAACAGATTTTCATCAAACATAGCTAAGAACACTCTCGATAAAGTCACATTGCAATAAAAAACCGAAACAAAAACGAAATCAAAATCGGTTCATATGATGCCTCAGACTGATACATAAATACACAAATACACAGGTACACACTTCAAACTTATAACACCCCTCTTTTGCTTTTAAAAATAATATAACATGCCTCAAAGAGAAATAAAGCATTCAAACAGTATGTAATACAATAAAAACTCTTTTAAATATTGTACTATTTCATACAATTTTGATGAGACGTGTAAATTATATCGCTTCGCAGGAAAGTAGTAAGTACATCATGAAACAAGATTTTTTTCGGACAGAACTCATGGATTTTCATTACAATAGTAATGAAAATATGTAACAAGATCATGCTTGGTTTTCTATTTAACATCCAACACACATAACATAACTTCAAACTACAAAAGTTATTGATTAAAACTTAAGATTAGCCGAGATTCAAAACAGGAAAAATACCTGAACTTTTTTTTTCCTTATTGTACTTGTTACTGTACAATAGTGAAAACAAAACTTGTTACTTCTCTAAAATTCAAGTTAAAGCGCTATTAGTTTACTTTCAAACATCTACTTAGAGATAGATTTTATGTTTTAGTGTCATTCAGATGTTCTAAAGATAGTTAAAATTTCTCCAAACTTGTCTATGCTACAGAACGTAATAAATTTCATAAGCTAGTGAATTGACTCTGCTGAGTTTGGCAAGACTTCGACTCGACAGTCGACAACTGTTCCACTTAATTATGACTACGTCCTACTCTTAGGTGCCTGAAACGACAGGCGTGAACTTTAGTTGGTCTAAATATTGGCCTTTTTTATACAAAATGTTGAACGAAACGTATCAAGTATGACACAGATAGAAAATAAAATATAAAATAAAGTATCCAAAAAAATTAGGATAAATTACATGATTGTACCAAAAGGACCTCAGTTCAGCTACTATTATTTATTAAGTGGTTCAGGATAATATTATTTGGTGGCAAAATTTATTTAAAGCACATAATATTATCATTGATTTTCAGCTGCAACCCATTTCCATTCGCTCGTACGTATGACCAATGAGCAAAGTTGGGAGATATAGTTTCGTAACATTTTTTTGGGAATTTCGAAATAAAATTAAGTATGTCCAATTGTCCACTGACAAGCTGCAAAGAAGGATGTCAATGAAAGGAATCCGTAAGAGAGGTTCTAAAATACTTATCTGTCTAACAAATATTTTTACTTTGAATCCAGGCTCAGACGCAAGCTAAATTATATCTAGGCTGCAGGTTTATTAAGTTGAAAATCTAATAAATCCTAATATACAACGGATGCAAATCACAATGTGCCACTATCTAGCATTTAATTAACGCCCTTCCAAAGTCAATCGTTCACCGCAGCCTGACATGGTGGCATTGAGTATTGGATCCATTTGCAGCTCGCATTTATTGCCGGATGCCGACCAAATTGTCGGTCGGACGCCTCCACAAATATAGGAAAAATGGAAAAGACATATTGCTGTGTCTTACCAACGCTACGAATTTTAAACTTTATTGCTCGACATTACAGTTGGTTTTCGAGTGTTGGTTTACTTAATAATGGTAGAAAGATTGGCAAAGTTTGTTGATACGGCTGAGTTGATGCGTAATCTCGTCTGGAGCAGTCGTTTTGTGAACACGCGGCTCGAGCTCGAGCTCGAGTGGGTGACGGAATGGAAGATGGCTTTTTATTATTGCTCCTCGTTTTGTTCGAACAACAGCGGTTTTGTATGGCGGCGGCGGCTAAAAGGCCCGGGTGCCGAGTCAAAGCGTATTACAGCAATTAAAAGTATTAGGATCGTCGAGAGGTTTTCTTAAGGATTGGAGTAATTAAGGCTTTAATTTGCTGCTGTTTTCGACGTGAATGCTCGTGAATTACTGAGAACTACTTATTAAGTTGGAGAATGCTTAAGACTAAAGCCACTTTTGGACGTATTTCAAACGAGAGAACTCAGTACTTTACGCAGAAAAATTAAAGATATTAAAAGAAAATTCTTGAAGAAGCTAATTTTAGTTTTTTGTATATGGTATAAAACTTATGACAGGTACTCTTGATTTTAAGCATAGCGCATCAGTCTCGGTTTGATGTGGCGACAGGCAGTGAGGAATGTGCTAACTTACATTTTGTAACGTACACCAGTATTGAGTAAGTCATAGCTTGGAGCGAGTTCAGAGTTTGTTGTGAGATTTTAGACTAATTATTTTGGTAGATAAGCAACTAGCATACAAGTAAGGAACTCTGGTTAGCATTTTGGAGAATACAGACTTTTATTTTTATTTTTTGTTGACTATAGAAATGCTCATGCATAATGCTCTACCACGGGCAGATAGCGCAGTTATGTGGGACTCCAATCCACTAAAACTCTACGGTGTCCTCCTGTGCCGCTTATGGCGGGAACACGGGTACGCGTTAGTACTCATCGCGAACCCGTCACGGCTGTCCGTCACTGGACTCACTTCTAGGGTGTATCCTCGATCATCGGCGCACCAGAACACATAGCAGGCCGTGACCAGACGACCCCGTGTATGGCACCATTGGTCCCACTTTGGAGAGCAGTGGTGGCCCATTGGCAACGGCCGCGACTTACAAGTTGTAGGGCGTGGGTTCAAACCCAGGCAGGCGTTTTACTTTGTGTAAATTATTTCATCACCACTGCTCTCAAAACGGTGAAGGAAAATATTGTGAGGATACCGGTTTACCGTCGTAGAACCAAAAATTTGAAGAAGTGACATCCACCACCATGCACTGTACCCGCGTGGTGGATTGCGGCCCATTCACTCTCACAGAGCAGAGGCCTGCACGCACAACGGACCAAATGCGAGTCTAAGTGCGGAAAAGGGGTCCATCTATCCTATCCTGGTCCCCCTGTGAAGGTTCAGGTCAGTAGCCGCAATACCTACCACTTTTCGGCCGCAGGGGATAGGGACCTCCCTGCAGCTCCACCGCGTCAGCCATCAGACGGTGACGACCCCGTACAGGCCGCGGAAGGTAGGGAGAGCGGCGCACCGCAGTACCGGTACTCTTCTCTCGCTACGGCCTACAACCCTCAGTCGCGATATCGTAGGGTCCTGGAACGCTCCATTCGACATCGCGGCCCGCCTCGGTTGCGATGTCGCTTCTGTTACCAAGCGGCATCGCAACCGCCGTCGTCGGCTTAATCGGCAAAAGCCTTGACGAGCGGCTCCTCCTCGGGCTCCTCTTCGGTTCATCGTGGGTAACTAACGCACGGCTACTGAAGCCTCCCCGTACCCACTTTTGCCCCTGCCATTCTCGCAATTTCGTCCGTGGATTCGCCAGAGATCAACAGAACTCCATAACAACAGATGGTCACGGGCAACTGACTGTAGACAGTCAAAAATGGCTTTGCCAAATGTATACCCGCGTCTAACTAAAAAACTTCTCTGCCTAAGTAGAAATAATATAAAAATAATCACAGGGACAATAACGGGCCACCCTTCCTTAACAAACATCTTTTCAACATAGGCGTCACAGACAGCCCACTTTGCAGGGGCTGTTTTAACGCCGAAGAATCAGCCGCTCACGTCATCCTGGAGTTCGAGGCCGTGGCATCTCAACATGATAAAATCATCGGAACAATGAGGTCGCTTCGTGAAGCCTGCGAAGCCCCCAGGAACCTTCTTTGTTTTTGGATGGATCTAGGCTATGTTAGCCAGTACCCACACGCACAACGGACCGAATGGGTGTCTTAAGTGCGGAAATGGGAGTTCCTACTACTACTACTCCGTCACTTGCCCTTAAGGTTTCATTGTTTCGGCGTCACCCAGTCGACACCGGCTATCGCTGAAAACCAGCGCTGTGGCTCTGTCTTTCACGCGAGTCCCAGCATTATGCTGAGCGATGACCGTTTTGCGTGGTTGTGACGCATACTCTGTATTTGTATTTAAGTTTTCCTTGTTTTTTTTTTATGGTATGCATCGTGCCTGGCGCAAATAAACGTTTTTCTTTCTTTCTTTCTACTACTTCTGAGGCCCCCCGCCTCGACAATGCGGGAACCCACCCGGGGGAGGGCAGATAAAAGATCGAGTTAATAAACTCAGCACTTTTCCAAATCTTAAGAGCTATACAAGCCGTATCGGAAAGTGGTGACGAGCGGGCGTTTTAGTAGTCTGTCTATTGTAGTTTTTAACCGACTTTCCAAAAAGGAGGAGGTTCTATGTTTTACACACTTAAAGCGATATAAGCGATTTTGGTATTTTCATCCACATAGCAAGCATTTGCATTGAGAAAATATCATTTGGTGATGTGGAACTGATGAAGAAGACCACAGATGGCCACTGGAACTTCTTAATGATAAGTATGTTTTGGGTATAAGATGTATCGAATAGTTTAATGACTGTGACGAAGCAAATTTAAATAAATGGTTTTTATGAAAATGGTACCATCGAATTGATCTGATGATGCAGCCGGAAGGTAATCACTCTATAATAAAACAATGTAACCCAGTCGTGTTTAGGCTTGTTGGAATTGTTATGAGAAGCCTGGGTATAATTTATTTTCACGGTAATATGAGGTACCTACTAAAACTAAAAACATAAAAAAAAACTTTTTAACAAATAAATTAAACCGACTTCCAAAATAAAACACTAAAAATAAAAAAAAATACTTTCTTTTCGGAAGTTGGTGTCATTAACGATAACACAAACGTTGATTCTCTGCCTAATTCGAGTATGTAATAGTTTCTCGTTGATTGCTAGATCAAATCGATTTTCATCGTTACACACACATGTAACCACAAACCATGCAAACATGTATGTAAATAGACTCAAGGGAAAAGCCATCACTCTGCACAATTGTGTAAAGCATTGATCATATTTCACAATTGGCAAATGCTAAACCGCCCGTCTCTTATAACTTAATCTCACTTTAAGAAATAAGAAAACTCTCATGTTCTGAGCTTTGTTCGGTAAGTTTTCGAGAGCGTGTGATTTGCATGGGACTCATACATAGCGCTCATACACGGGGCTCAAACATGGCGCTCAAACGTGGCGCTCATTGGCCCTTTGTTATTTAAATCGGTATGTTTTATTAAATCTCGCCTCTTTAGTGTTTGAATACTTTGAATAGGTAGCTGTTAGTATTATCTTGGGAATGAGGAGTTTCAAAAGAGGAAGCACATAAGTACGTTTTTAGTCATTCCAGATCTCGCTTAGTTATTTCTCTTTGTGTAACGTTAGCTGCTATGCAATCGTATTAGAATCATGCCACCTGTTGAAATAGACTTGTAGTGTGAAACTGTCATGGGCATACCACAATTGTCCTCACCTTCCACCTGACGCAGGTCCTCACCAGACACGGCTGTTTCGGGAGGTTTCTGTTAAGAATAAGGCGAGAGGAAACGCCCGGTAGTCACCACTGTGTGGACCGCTCGGAGGACACGGTGGAGCATACGGTGGAGGTCTACCCCGCTTGGGTGGAGCACCGCCGTGTCCTCGTGGAGGCGATCGGCGGTGACGACCTCTCGCGTCCGGCCCTGGTTCAGACCATGGTACGGAGCGAGAGGACATGGAAAGCTGTCTCCTCCTTCTGCGAAACAGGAGAAGGAGGAGACAGAAAGGAGGCGGCGGAACGCGTTAGGGCGACGCAAAGGAGATGCCCTCACGACCCTAGCCACCGCAGGAGATGCCCTGGGCGTTGGAAGTCGCAAGCCGATTCCCGGCCACCGTAGGCGCGGGCTTGCGGGCGGCAAGTAATGTTTAGCTTGCCGTCCGATAAGGACCAGGCCCGAGTTTACGGCGCGTAGTGTTCCACGCGCGCCTCAAAGAGATGTCAGCAAAAGTGACGGGGCCCGCTAGGGCCGATGCCTGTCTGGGTCGCGGATAAATTTGAAAGAGAGTTACCGCGGCCCTGGCACAAGCAACTGAAAGAACACGGGTGGGTTTTAGTCAGTAAAAGTCTGACACGCCTTCCCACTACACCCAGAGGGGGAAAAGTCATTGGATGATTTACCAAGGATAAAAAAAATTGTGTAACTGTCAACTCATGATTTTGAGTACTTCATTCTTCTTCATGTATTTTCGATTGCAATTATTTTGGAGTTGATCGCTAAATAAATCACAACACAAGTTTTAAATTTAGAATCCAAAATTAAGTATTGCCAGTAAAATTTGAACAGCTATTTCTGAGCCATCGAACACAGCCCTCATCGGCGTCGCATCTGGCGGATGTCTCGTCTCGTGCTATTCAACGTCATCGCATCGCGCGCTCGTGTCGATCGCGTTGTTCGCAGACAATCGCGAAACGGCCGCGCAATAAGAAAAACCCATTAGCACGGCTGTGCCACCTGAGCCGAGCCGCAGACTAAACATAGCAGTAAACCATCACTGGTAGGCAGCGAAGTTTATGAAAGAAACTTTGGTTCATTGCATATCTGAATAAAATTAACATTGGAACATTTATCACTTTCAGTATTATGTTTCATCTACCGATACTGGTCAGGTTTCTTGACTAGTTCGACTAGAGGTGATTTTGTTTTAAATCTCTCGTTAGTCATTTAAGTTTGATCCACTGAAAGGGAATCATTACAGCGACACAGATATGACGTTAAGTTACGTTTGAAATAATTTAAATTAAAAAATACATACACATAAGTTTCCTAAAATTACCAATAAACTAAAAGGCCGCGTTGCTCAAAAAACCTTGCCAACTGAGTACACAGCTCCACCACTACACCACAGACGGCACGCCGCCGCCGCGCCGCCGCGGTGGTACTCTACTCGACAAATTAAAATATTCCGCGCGAGATGTCGCGCCACAATGCCAGCCGCTGCTGATTGAACCCTCGCACCTCAGCGCCATCACGAAGTGTATTGGTGCAGAAGGCTTACTCTATGAAATGGGCGAAAACAACCAGACTATTTTG
Source organism: Orthosia gracilis (assembly GCA_947562075.1). Lineage (NCBI taxonomy): Eukaryota > Metazoa > Arthropoda > Insecta > Lepidoptera > Noctuidae > Orthosia > Orthosia gracilis. Next base: position 15,684,347 of record OX387276.1, read on the forward strand.
TTAAAATGAACCTGTGGGAACTTCAGTGAAGTGTGCGTGAAGTGCACTGTCATTTCACTTAAAACCGTTGAGTGATATAACTCATTTCAAGCTCTCTTCACCTAAATTGCCGTGATAAGATGTTTACAGAATAGCACTGCACACGTATGGTCGCACGTACCTACGCATCTTGCAAATAGTGCAAGTGTTCTTGCCACTAGGATTCGTTAGAGAGCCTCCCACAGACAGCTGCGACGCCAAGGTAACAATGCAACAGTGTTGCTAACACAACACTTATTCATTGAAATAGTTATTTTATTATAACAATAGTATGTGTAACGACAAATTCGCGCTTTGCTCCTACCGCAGCTTGATTGAGTTTGAGATTGTCGTCCGTTTACTTGTTTGTTGGTAGGCCTCCCCCAAGGTGAACCGAGAATCTGGTAATAGATGAGGGAATCCGCTAGATATGAGAAGCACGTGACTGGTCCATATGGCGAACCTTGAGGGAGTCCTATGCCCAGCAGTAGTCGTCTGCCGTCCGAAATGGTAATGGTTTTCGTTCGATAGGTATGTACAGAGCTAACCTTCTGTAGGTATCTGTCTATTCTGTGGCGACGCCGCCGTCGATCAGATCCGCCCTTTCTAATTACTCAGAAGACTTTTGATTTTCACGCCGGTATACAAATGTTCTCATTGTATTCTCGCTTCTTTGGAATCTTCAATGACTTTGATGTATTGGTGTTTTTAATGGAGCAGATTGAATTGGAATGGAGTGGGTCAGCTGGGGAACGGGACCGGAGTTACGGTACAGCTATCTTTCGACGTGAAATAATTACAAAGGTGCCTTCTATTACTTAAATTACGTTCATGCTTTAATGAACTGATCAATCTTTATGTAAGTATATTTAATTTAATTCGTCTAAGTTATTTTTAAATTGTACACTGGATCCTGCCCTCTATAATGTCATCTTTCTCTGTCACCCTAAGGTTTGCTGTAAGAGAACTCAACATTGAGTTAAGCTCGCCTTTGTACATGTACTTTATTATCACACTGTATGTAATGTTGTTTTTGGTGTACAATAAAGAATTAAGGAATCAATCTGCCGTGCCTTTCCCCATCAATGTAGGTGTTGGCTCCCAGTCTAACTGAATACCAGTATTATATGTGGAGCGATTGCCTATAGGATCTTACACATTAACCAAGTAACTGAGTTATACGATTACTTTGGCAAGACTGGTGTCAGATTTTCTGTCTTCTGGATCCCTACTACCGTAACGCTATCAATGATGTACAAATGGTCAGAATCAACGGCATTACGTGCTTGCTAAGGCACGGAGAATTCTCAATGATGACAATCATTACTACGGTCTAACATCGGCAAGCGTTGTCGACCCGTTGGCTGTTGTTTTTTAGCCTCCATTTTTGATTAATTGATTAACCCACGTAATTAATTTAGCTAGCATGTACTAATTTTCTTAAAATGAACTACTAACATTCACTCGCCCGTCTCATAAGAGAAACTAATTTAAAATTACTTTGCAAATTTGTTGAAGTTCCCATAAAGAAATTCTAAATATTTACCAACTAGTTGGCAAACTTCGACCCCACATTTTGTAAATTGCCAGCTTAATGAGCTCTAAATAATTTCGCTTTGCGTAAACAATCTAAGTTTATTTATTAAAACCAATATCTCTAAGGGTTCTAATTAAATACTTTACAAGTATTTCTATCGAAAAGGCGTAACTTTGGGAGAAGTTTTCACAAAAAAAATTTCGCTGAGCCGAGCTACTACTACGAAATAATAATGAGTACCAACGGGGGTCCCTTGAAAGCTTAACTTTAAAATAAACTGTCTTTATGGAAAAAAACATTAAAAGGTTCTAATTATGGATACGTACCTATATCATGCACTAAACATAATATTCAACTACATTTTCAGACTGTCTAGTTTGGGACTTAATAAAACCAATGTAATCTTGCTGTAAGTAATATTTAAGCCACTCGTAATATTTCAGCATGTGTATAACTCGGTACCAACTTATATCTTACCATGATAATAAACGATTTCTATTTTCATTACAACAATTAACAACTTCATTTTATTGTAATTTCATTGCCATCTAAATCAATGATTTTCACATTAACGCATGCATTAATCTTCGTTTTATCGGGGAGATAAATCTAAGCTAGTAAATCGCTCGGCCATATATAATATTGGGAACAAAAATACTCCAGTCCATTAGTCGCTCCATTAAGTAAAGCTCCGCGTCCGTGAGTACACATTAGCTAACTAACGGTCGTATATACATAGGTAGGTATAAAAGGAGCCAAAAACTAACTACAAACTAGAAATACCTTTTGAATTACAACGAGTATTTCATATGGAAAAGTTATATATTCATGAAGGTAAATCGATATTTTGAATTAATGATAAAATTTGTTAATTTTCAGTTTCGCTACTGTGTGGTCGATGGCACACATATAACATAATCACGCCTATAGTCCGAAGAAGTATAGAAGGCTTAGGCAGAGGTGCACCTAACTAAGCCAACCCATATTATGTGAGGTATGTTTAAGTACCATGTAACGGGACAAGCCTATTGCCATCAACCGGCACAAGTCCAGATTCCGGGTTGCTAATGAGAAATTTTAGATTCAAAACCCAAAAACACTTTTTTTTGTGGCCTGGGAATAAAACCTAGGACCAGAGCCATGGACTTTGGCATTTAGGTTCAATAACGATAAACAGAGATGAACACTAGCCTACTAAATCATTATTGCGATAATAGACGCAAATTCAAGATGTCCTATTAGTACAGAAGACCAACAATAACAGTTCGTACGGTGAGCCGCCAAAGTGTAACGAGTGTACATAATAGCAGCGCGTTAACAACAACAGTAATTTGCCAGTCGATATGTCGAAGGTGGTCTTTAAGACAGTTTGATTAGTTGAGAACTTCGCCATTTAGAGGGGTGGGAGGGTTGGCAGAGCGGTTGTTTCGCCAATTTTCCGAGCCATTGGCAACGATGGAGACTCGATGAGGATACAATAGATATTCACGACCTTGTCCGAAATATAAGTGATGTTTGGTACTCGGCGGAAAGGTCTCGTGAAAGTCAATGGGTTGAAACTTTCATTGAATTAGGAATGTCTTTGCTAGTCGTTAAGAATGCTTTGTTGTAGTGCTCCTCGATTGGTTGAAACATTTTTGTGTTGAAGGAATGTCTTTAGATGGCAATTGAGCGAAAGAAATTGGCAAATAACTGTTCAGCCTGCGTCAACGTTCTCAAAGAAATACTTCATAAAACTAGGATGCTAAGTTGCCTACCATTTCGAAATCTGAAAAGTCCTCAAAAAAGCCGGCTTTTGGAGAAAAAGAACGGACATATTTTGTTATGTGTTATGTTGACAACGCCATTTTATTTAACAAAAAAATTACCATCCAAGCGAAAAAGCCGGACAAATTAGAAAGCCGTACAAAGTCCGGCTAAGACGACAAATGTTTGGACATGTCCGGGTCAATCCGGACGAATGGTAATTCTAGCTCCAGGTACCAGCTTATTAAGACACGAATAGTTACAATTTAAATTAACTTTGTCATTTATAAGGACTTTATAGCTAGGTACTTATTTTGATTTCTATCATCTTGTTTGATTTTTTATAATTCGCAATTGAAAATCATTGTTGTCCTACCAAAACCTTTTCTTATTTCTCACATTTATTTTTAAATCATCTCCATATCAATGAGTATCAGCCCTGCACAGCACGAGGGGATAATGTGTGGTATTACAGCGCATTCGGGTTGCGGCCGAGATACGCGCCCACCCGGAGAGCAGCCTGTATATATAGGCTGGTTCCAATAGATTGCATGTGTTTGAGAGATATAATTCTGAAGGATGTATATAAGAACTGATATTTCTGATGATTGAGTTATAATTTTGAAGGGTGTATAATAAGAAGTGATATTTCTTATGACTGAGATATAATTCTGAAGGGTGTATAATAAGAAGTGATATTTCTGATGGTTGAGTTACCAGTATTGGGGAAGGCACACAGCCTTGTCTAGTTTGTGTGGCACTATTTAAGAAATAAAAAGTAACGAATATAACAGCGCTCATTTGTTATAACTTCTAGTATACTATTTTCGTTTATAGGTGCTCGATTCTTGCTCGTGATGCTCTGTCCGGGTTTGTCGCCAAATATTGGTCTTGGGCCAGTCTTGACGCTTCCTGAAATGTTAACCTCAAAGACTATCGTTCCCCATTTTCAATAATTGTCTCATTTTGTCTTGCACAATTTCTGTACCACGGCACCGGTATTTACATTTATAACGCTCGCTTTAGCCATTATCTCACCGTGCACGGATATCGAACACCCAATCAACCACAATCCGCCACCGCCGCAGCTGCATGATCGCTAAGACTCGCTCCGAGGTCGAGGTAGAATACTCCGTAATGAGGCGACCCGATATCGCACAGGGCGCTGCATCCAGGAGGTATTGCGGGAAACGCTTGCACCAGTAGATAAGGGATGTGCAGAAGTTCTATGATCAATCAATTAAGACCTTAACTTTTGCTTGAATGAAAAATTTCAGAAAGAGGTAAGCTGCAAAGTAAAGGATAAGGCTGCTTTGTTTCGTAGACAGTGGTAGTATACTTTGTACTCGTAATCATGGCCTTTTACAACTGCAAGATTTTCTAGAACAAGTCCATTTTAAGTCGTGTCATTGATATCGATCGCTTTCCTAAACCCTAGTTGAGGTCTTGTATCGAACTTACCAAGACACGAAAAACAGGCTGAAAGAAAATTTTCTCAGTAAGAAGACCTCTGACGAAGACCTTTGATCCTACTGCCGAGTTGTCCATGTCTGCTTAACTGTAAAAAACCAAAAGTGGTTTATTTGTACCTTTCAGATTCATTTAACATTAAAAACTTATATAGCTTGACTAGCGTTCCGCCCGCGACTTCGTTCGCATGATTTCATATTTTATTCAACTAAGTACAGATGACTTTATAAGGTGCAGTTAGTGAAGACGACCAAAAATAAGCTATTGTTAAATCAATAACAAATGGTGTATCGTTGATATTTACCGTTTAAGTTAGGATTTACGAAACTTAAACGACCTGTCCGATAAGTTTTAGCTAAATATAGGGCTCGTGGGTAAATAACAGTCACACCGGTTATTCGATCAAAACCTCAGTGATGAGGCATTACATTTAGATCCATAGCGAATACACTACTCACCATGTAATACTATGAAGAAGACAGTGAAGTGGAGCTTCCGCACGAGTCTTACGATAAATATGGATAAAACTAAATATCCATGTAGCACCCATTCTCAAGAAAATCGGTGACTTTACAGAAGGTTTTCATCGAATCTGACTCGGAAACACAGGGAAACTGAGGTAACCGGCATAGTCCCAAGAATGAACAAACTTTGGTTGCATTAAGCAGACCAGATTGTTCGCTGAACAGATGGCCTATGGGACTGAAAGGTTCTGGAGTGGCGAGGTCGTTACTGGATTTAACATTGCAAGGCCTCGCACAAGTTGGACTGATGTCGAGCGAGGGCCACAAGTCTGCTGAATCCGAAGCGCAGAACGACTGGTCGCGATTTTAGAGTCACAAAATTTCGAGTGGAGCAAAAATTACTTTTGTATGAAAACGAATGCTGCATAAATTTCGCGACACTAAAACGTCACTCATAAAATATCCTACGTTTGTTTGGCCTTACACTTTTTGTTGTTTTTTTTGTTTGGCCTGAGAAAAACGGTCCAGTTCGGTAGTTCCAAATCAAAGTAGAGGTCGTCTTATTGCCGTAAGATTCTTCAAAAAACCGTTGACACCCCTAAATCATCTACTGGGGCTTATTCTGAATTCTGAAAACTAATGATGGCAATTTATTATTTGCCCAAAGAATTAGTTTTTCATACAAATAAATGTCTCCCTTTTAACCTCTTTAACGGTTGAATTTCGAAAAATCCCTCATTAGTGTTCCGCTATATCATAAAAAGAAGCTATGAGCAGTAAAATACTTCAAAAATCTTGATCACCCCCTAAATAGTTTTTTGGGGAAAGTTTCGAAAAAGTAATATCTAATAACAACCTACATTATTTATTAAGCTTACTATTTGTGCCAAATGTCTAGTTTATTAACCCAAGATCTCAACACTCCCCAAATCATCTTTTAACGGTAGTATCAAAAAATAATTAATGACATCCTGTTATTATTTCTTAGGCTAATACCTATTTGTGCCAAGTTTCAAGTTTATTAAAGAAATAAGATTTTCCATACAAACATTAACATCGCTTAAATTGGCTTTTGGGTGCAGTTGCAAAAAACTAATGTTACCTGTTTTTATTTTGCCCAAGGAATAAGACTTTTCATACAAACAAATATCTCTAGTTTGCTCCCTTACATCATAAAAAGAAGCAAATATATAAGCACAACAAATTGACACTTTTAACCCCTTACGGGTAGAATTGCGGAAAACAATAAACTCATTGTATTTTTTATTAATCAAGAGCGTAAACATACAATTTCAGATGTTTTACCTTCCAAACCGAAGAAATGTCAAATTTATTTATTTATTATTAGGCTTTTCAACACTTAGTACAGTTACTTTATAAATTTGTACATTTGAAACTTAAGTCTAAGTGCCTCATCACTTAAAGAAAAGCACAGCATGCACTAAATTCTGCGGAGATAAATACAGAATTTATCAATAAAAAACTATTCAAAGATAAATTGATTGCAGAAAATTAAATTAAGTAACAAAGATTAAATTAAATTAGAACAAATTAAATCAAATTAGAATAATTCAAATTAAATTAGAATAAATTATATTAAATTAGAATAGATTAAATTAAATTAAATTAGTATACATTTTAATATTTGTGTAAGATGAGGTACTTGAGATATCCACTAAATGGCAAGCGCGACTTTTTTTAGAGTCAGAGTAATAAAGTTTCAACCCCTATTTTATCCTCTTAGGGGTAGAATTTCCAAAAATTAATAAATATATGAATTTTTTTTTATCATCCAAATACTTGAATATAAAATTTCACGTGTCCAACTTCCAAACTGTAGAAATTACATAAAAATTTTGATCCCCCTTTTTCCCCCTAAGGGATGGAATTTACAAAAACCAATAAATACCTTAATTATTTTTATCAACAAAGAGCTTTAATCTAGAATTCCACGTGACCAACTTACAAACAGTAGAAATTACATACAATCTTTTAACCCCTTTTTTTCCCCCTTAGCGGTGGATTTTTCAAAAATAATAAATACATAAATTCTATATATCAACCAAGAGCGTAAAAATAAATTTTCACGAGTCCAATTTACACACTGTAAAAGTTTCATACAATCTTTCAACACCCATTGTACCCCCTTAGGGGTAGCATTACCGTAAATAATTAAACTCATTGTATTTTTTATTAATCAAGAGTGTAAACCTACAATTTCTGATGTTTTACTTACCAAACCGGAAAAAAAATCATATAAAGTTTTTACCCCTATTTTATCCCTTTAGGAGTATAATTTCCAAAAACCAAAAATCATATTTATTCTTTTTATCAACCAAAAGCCTAAATCTAAAATTTCACGTGTCCATCTACCAACTGCAGAAATTACATAAAAACTTTCAATCCCCTTTGGGGTGGAATTTCCAAAAATCCTTTCATAGAGCTCACGTTACTTGAGGAATCTTTCTGCTAAATTTCATGCTTCTAGGCCTAGCGGTTTTGGCTGTGCGTTGATCGATCAGTCAGTCAATCAGTTGCTTCTTTTATATATATAGGTTAGAAAAAGTACTTCTGCATCTTGTTATTGTGCGTTTGACCTCTCCATCTTACCTTTATTTCAGCTAAGCATATTACGAACGAGCACCTACAGGCCTTCCCCCTTGTGAACGTAATCCGGCTGTGTTGTGTATTGTGGATACATTCTGCGGGCGACGAACGTTTGTGAGGAGTATGCGGGCGCGATACTGTTCAATACATTTTGTTGATGAAATGAAGGGTACTGAGAAGTATGCTTGTTAATAATTACGTATGTATGTTATATGCGATTGCACCAGTGTGCTGGACTGTGTGGCACTATAATGCACAGTGTACGACACAAATGTTTATTCTGGTCGACTCACTCAAGCAAACAATAACAAATTGTGCGCGAACATACTAGAAATTTTTGCTTCCGCTACCCGAAATCATTTATTTTATGTGTTCGCGTCCTGCTTAGTACGTGCAATGCTTAGGTTTTGCAAATAATATTTGCTACACACAATTTTGGTGGAATCGTGCTTTTAAAGTATAGCAGTAATTAAAAGAATTAAATGTAATATTTATCTACAACTAGCTTATCCCAGGGGAACATTATACCGGGATGAAAAGTAGCCTTTGTGCTATTCCAGACTATAATCTATCTCTGCGCCAAATTTCATGTAGATCCGGCCAGCCGTTTGAGCGTGAAGAAGTAATAAACATACAAACACACACACAAACTTTTGACTTAATAATATTAGTGTGATGATATTTACCTTAAGAGTATGAGTATACAAAAGTAATAGAATAATATGTTCCCCTCCTTTTTGGGAAGTCGGCTAAAAATAGATTGAACACTGTCCAATCTTTTGAATAAGAAAGAAACTTTAGAATATTTTCTTGATTACCAGTGTGTGTAATATTGAGCGCCTTGTGTAAAATTGAGTTCAAAGTTTTTCAAGCGGAAACATCTAAAAGCATCCCCTCAAAAATCATTCTGGGCGACGTGTGCTTCTTCAAGCCAAAACTATGAGCAAAGAGCGCATAGCTAAGCAGTAAGCAGGGCTTCCGCGTGGGCGAGCAAACTCGTTGAAGATCAATCTTTCAATTTCGCGGTCGGGATGCGAAGCCGGCTGGTGCGGGCGTCGATAGTTTCAATAACACTCGCTAATTTGCATGGAACCCTCATCACGCCACGTCACTAATAATAATTCAAAGAGTCCAGCCAAGCGCGCTTGGATTGTTCAACCCTACAAATGCGATCTAATCGGTCTGCTAAGCCGTACAAATTCAATTAGCGGGATTAAAAGCGACTATGTGAGGCTAGACTAGGAATATCACACGGCACATTGGACGTTTTAAAAGTTCCCTCCGACGTGTTGTTCCTTTGTGTCGCGTTGGTGCCCTCGATTTGTGCCTTTGTGCTATTGTCACGAGCAAATATTGTCTAAATAAATACACAATGGCCGGGCAAACCGGTGTAATATTTTGACAGATTATAATGAAATTGGCGAATTAGTTATTGTTTGTTTTGTATGTTTGTGTAGCATAGCTTAAACATTGAATCGTTGTTTGCGTATGTAAGTATTGGTATAGTGCGGACTTAATTAGTAATAATGGTTTTAATTAATTTATCACCTAACGACATATTTAGGCACCATACAGCACCACAGCAGTAAAACAGTATTTTTCGTTGTGTGAAATGACTTGTTCAAGTAAACATAAGCAAGAATGGGATCAATTTGTCCACCCATAAACACAGCAAATTAGCTGTTAGACGAGCCACGTCTGGTGAGAGTGGTAGTCGTGTGACCCTCGCATATCGCATCTGTTGCGAAACCAGATATTAGCGGTTCGGTGTTATTATCAATATAGAACACAATACACAACACTGCCCTCTCTTAGGCATAATCGCTTAAACGTCTCCATTAACAATTAGTTGTACAACATGGGGATCACAATATCGGATTCATAATATCGCTTGAGGTACGGACATTGTGGAGACAATTATTTGTTTGAGTTTAGAACTAAGTATATGATTGTGTATGTTTTGGGAATTAATGTCAGTTATAATTAATTCATTGCTGTTAAGACTTTTTAACATGCATAAAAAATATTATTTTATTTTTAGCTTGTCTCTCGCATATGTTTTCGGTTCACTATAACTCAAATATCATTTTCTCTTATACGCTTACAAACTTTTTCGGTATACTTTTATTGTGCTTACAGCTAAGGACTGGAATTCCTTGCTGGAGACTGTGTTTTCTGATACCTACAAACTATGGATCTTCAGACAAGAGTGAATAGGTTACTTCTACACAAGCTTGCTGATCACCGTTGACCACATCATCGCTTAGGTTAGGTGATGGTTAAACATAAGCATATTTGCGACAAAAAAGTCTAACTTACTTTTACGAAAATTTTTACCCATTCCCGTCACTATCCTCAATTTTTTGTTTCAACTCAAATATTCATCATCATCATCCTTTTAATGCTGGGACACTGCTCTCTGTGAGGAAGAATGGGCCGTAACCTACCACGCGGTCCCTGTGCGGGGTTGGTGGTTGTCACATGTCTCCGAATTTTTGGTTCTAGGACTTGCCGGTTTCCTCACGATGAGGTGATTATGAGAGCAGTGGTGATGAAATAATTTACACAAAGTAAAGCGCCTGCCTGGGTTCGTCCTCACGACCTACACCTTGTAAGTCGCGGTCGCTAACACTGGGCCACACGCTGCTCGAATTTGAACATTTCTCGACTATAATTAACATTATATCGCAAGAAAAAGTCATAATAATCCTAAAGAGAGTTTAATTATAAGACACACAAATACCTACATCTTTTCAATTATTTTCCACGCGCTTTGCAAAGGGTTGCGCGACTATTCACCCGGTCCGGCATCATCCGGGCCGCTCCGCTGTCGACACCGGTTCTGTCCGACCGTCCGGTGGTCGCGAGGACAGCCGGGCTCATCGTAGGGTTGGGTGATTGATGGGTTCGGAGCACTTGACTTCTGAATCTATTAGCGAGGATGAGTATGTATGTTATCGTTTGACGATTGTACAACACGTGCTGATGAGATTGAAAGGGAAGGATTCTTGGGTAAGGGAAAAGAAAATTGGTTAGAATCACGGCCAGTTAGAAAACCACATTTTTACAACATCACGCCTGTTTTCTCCAAAGGTTTAGGCAGAGGTGCATAAGAGAGTGCATAAATAAAATAATAAAAAGCTTTTATTAATTTCTTTAAAAAAAGTTTGAAATTGTATCACTATTAGACAAACTTCGGCTTAAATTATGTTATTGTGTTAGAAAAAGTAAAGAAAAAGCTTTGTTTAATATTTGTTAGTATTGTGTGGTGTTTACGTTCTCTCACTCATATCTGTGTGGTCGAACCTAGTACCTCATTACACCAATATTTGTTATATCATTGTCTGGTTTTTGCCTTAGTAGGTACTTATGCATAAGGAACTTTTCAGTTTTAATGTTGTGAAAGTTTAACACAAATAATAAATCTAGTTTTTGTTTTTTTTTTTTGTCGACGGGTAAAATCATCTTATGACAAATCCCGCTCTTGGGTGGAGCGGGAGATAGTGTCAGACTTGTACTGACTAAAAACCCCGCGCCGTTCCTTCTAGCCTTCATACCGGGGCTCTAGCTTCCTTTCGGATAACCCCGAACCCCGGTAGGCTTCGACCCAGCTGGGCCCCACTCTTTGCTGACAACTCCTTGAGGCGCGCGGGAACAGTGCGCGCCGTCGACGCCTTGGCTCGGTCCGGGTAGTTACCGGACGTTCGGACAGCGAGCTACAAATAATAAATCTAGTTAAAAGTAAACACATTTTTGACGAATTTTTACATTAAACAAAATTCCTATCGAATGTTTCACTTTTTCCGTCACAGTGCGTAACCGGCATGTCCTCATAAAGGCGCCTGCACACTGCCCCGGCGCTCGGCGCCACAGAGCGGTCGCGCGGCATAAAATCGCTTGTTTTCACAACACAGCACTGATTGCGCGCTTGTTACCGCAATAATAACGCGGCAGTTGTTGTACGCACTCGGATGGACTGACGTAGCGGTTTGTTTGAATCAAATGTACAGATTTTTGGGCAGTGCTTTTTCGTTAGTGGTTTACTGGGTTCAAATTAACTTGACTGCACATTTTCAGTGATTGAAATTCCAAATACTTATAAGCTTTCTCCTCATAATACCTTTGAAAGCTTTCTCAAAAGCAAAGGTTCTGATGATAATTATTAAGAAACTATTGTGAGTCGAAATTGGTATTTAGTTAAAACTCGGTCTAACTTCCGCATACAGTCTGACCCAGTCACCTTTTTAGGTCATCGATCCACCTGGCTGGCTCAAATTCTTTTAATTTTCATTCATCTAGCAGACTCAGTTTCTCTTTCCAGTGTCTTTCTGAGTTTCAGCGTCTTCACCACCCCGTGCGTGTGTATGCACAGAGGCGTGAACTCGGGCCTAGCGCGACCGACGGCGTCGCCTGCACAAACACGCGATCGGAATGTTACAAAGCGAACAATTTGCTTTGTCCGACCATGCGTTGTGTTATTGCAACGCGTCCTACAACACTTTTATTTAGTCTTGTTGCGCCGCATATTGTTGCCCGAAAGTGATGCAAAATGTTGCATATATGGGTAATAGTTATTTCGTAAAAATATAAAAAACAAAGTGATTGAATGCCTACTTGGCATTTAAATAAAAAACTTTTTTACAAAAATTACAACCAACTTCCAAACAAAAACACTACAAAGTGAAAAATAACTTCAATTTCGGCAGTCGGTGTCAAAAAGTTAAGAAACGAAAACAGGAACAGAACTTAAACAAAACCGGTGCAATGAGAGTATACCAGGGTGAACTGTCCACACTTGTGTACACCTTTAGAGCGTACCAGTGTGATGTTATGTTATGAGAAGGAGTAAACAATAAACAGACATGTGATTGCATCTATCCCGAGTGATTTGCCGTCATTTATTGAAAAGTTCTGAAATATTTCTCCGAAGTCCTTCATCAGATGTTGATGAAAATTAATTGAACCACATGACAAGCACCAGCTCTCAAATAAAAAAGAATCATCAAAATCGATTCACCCAATAAAAAGTTCTGAGGTAACAAACATAAAAAAAAATACAGTCGAATTGATACCCTCCTCCTTTTTGCGAAGTCGGTTAGTAAGTCTGATCTAAACACCCTATTCGATAAGCTTACCTATGTAAACACTGTTATGAAAGAACTCAGATTAAATTAAGCAACGATTTTACTAAAAGCACGGTATTAAATTATCTTCCCGAAACATTCAATGCAATCTGAACAATCAGAGCCGTTCAACAAAATCCACTTAAACAAGAAAATCACTCAAAAAAATCCATCTAGGAACATTTGCCCTGAACAAACTACCTGAGAGCTGAGTGGAGCGATTATATTGCTCATCAAAGTAGGCTGGCTGTAGACTGGCGGGCGCGGGCCGCAATCATTTTAATTGGCTCGCCTCAGCGGCCCACTTCCCTCATTATCTCTGAGATTACTCTTCGCCATGAATATTTCGAGATCCCCTATACCCCTGCCCCCTCTTCGGGGTGTACGGGGTTGTCGGTTAATGCATTCCCCGACTACACTTTTAATTAGTTTGAACTTGACCCGACGGAACTTCATTACATTAAGAATGAATCATAGCTGTCTTCAGAAGAAAAATTAGTGCAAGGAAATGAATCTTTGAATTTAATATCAGTTCTGTGAAGTCTCCGGAGATTAATGGAGTTAGTTGGCTGCACTTCTGTAATCACTAGATGAGTTCGCGCTGCTTTCATAAATCCTATCATAATTTTGGATTCTGGAACTGAAGAAATAACTCGAAGTGGTAAAATAGTAAAACTTTTGATATAAATCATACTGATCTGGATGTGACGGATAAAAACTTACCTGCTATAGAACTAACTTACAAACAAGAGCAGATCAAAAATAAAGAGATTAGTCTAGTCAGAGACGAAGAAATAATGATTAAAGACTTTTATCTTTCCATTACTGCTGATAGTTATAAGATGTAGCTATCTAGCAAATACTTGTAAAGCGCTGAATTCAAAAATAAAATATTGCGACGCCCACGTCCTAGAGAAAGCGGGGAGGCAGTGGAGCGATAAAAACGAGACGGATGATATTCATAGCCGGATCACAGCGAAGCTACGGATTTTCATTGCTCTGTTCATAAATGAATAGTTAATGTATCTCGAGTTGGTAGACTTGTGAGGTTTAGTCAAGTTTAAAAGTAGTTTTAGTCCTATGGTGAGGGATTCAGGCTGTGGCAGTTAAAGTTAGCAGCTAACCTTTGACGTGTTAACTTTACGTTAAGTAAAGTTAAATCTGGGCTACACAAATAGTTTAATTGAGGTCGGTTTTCATTGAGGTGGTGTTTCCTGATAGTACAACCTAGGGGTCTTTAAGTCAGGAGTGAAAAGGTAACTTCAAGGTAAGCGTGCTTCACCGTCGACCACATCATCGCTTACCATCAAGTGAGATAGTGTTCAGACGCGAACCTGTCAATAAAAAAACCTGATATTAAAATATTTCAGTCTATAGTTTATCTATTTAAAATACATAGTTCCTTTCGCTGCACCATGCATAGTGTTTAGTTTTGACTTTAGATCCTCAATAACCCTGATCAAGGACAAGCAAATTCTTTAACGTTATTTCCAAGAAAATCTCTACGATCAGCCGTCCTCCCTTCCTCAGTCTCTTCAGCCGCGTTTGACAAATGATCGCTTCCGAGAATGAATGGAGCATGGAGCCTTGATACAACAGCTTTCGAAGTCGCGTTGTTTTGCGCCGACAAATGATTTGCATTGTTAATGTTGATATCGAATAAATAGGACAGAAGGTCCATAGCAACAGTGATGGAATTCATGCTAGATGATAAAACTCTTTTTCTTGCATTCTTTTCTTTCTTTTTTTTTCGTTGTTTTCTATTTTTAATTCGGCAGTTTACGTTTTAATTATTTTTGGACACGTCTTTAGACCATCAGTCTGTATCTGCAAATTAGTTTGTGTCCTGTACATATTGGGTACTTTTTGTAAATGTTATCTTATTTTAACCTTCAACTAATATTATAAAGAGAGAGTCCGAATTTTGTGAGTTCACTACACCCATTTGAAAAATCTTTCACCATTTAAAAAGTACATTATTACAGGTAGTTATAGACTATAAATTATTATGACCGAGACAAAGCCAGGGCGGACCAATAAAAGGTATAAAATTGGTGATAAAGTAACATTGAATAAGCCTGTCATTCGTTATTGAAACTTTTGTGTCTAAATTCCCACAGTTGTAGGTTTTAGTAATGTATTGTTTCGCGATATCGCGCTTTTGCCGCGTCAGACCGCTTCTAGCGGCGCGGTATTACTCCTTTCTTAAATTCAATAGCGGAATTCTTGAATCCGAAATGAATTTAGATATTCAAATATTTGAATTAGATTTTAAGGTCAAAGGTTAAGACAAAGGACCCATTCCGAAATTGTTATATTTATGAAACATTCGCAAGTTTTCAATTAATATTGCTATTTGTACTTTGAGAAAGGCGCGGCGAGGCGGTAGTTACTTTGTTTAATAATTAATAACGATCCTGATTGGGAAACACTGTGCCTGTAAGCATTAAAACCAATGGGTTATATCATGTTTTAGAAATTGTCGCTTTTAACGTAAAATCACAGACCAAACATAATGACAAATTGTTTGAAACGAGTCTGTTTTTCATCTACTGATTTCATTTCATGCAACGTTAGATAGTGTGGTGCATATATATTATAGAAGACACTGTTCTGTATCAGTCCCCAGCAGACTACAGCTAAAGGCGTTCCGTAGATTACTCTAACGAGCCATTCCTTCGGCTCTCGCATTAACACTCAAAGGCGCAAAGGAATACGGGCTCCGTGAGGAATGGGCATCAGGTTCACACTACTTTGCGGTCTTAGCACGAATTAATATCCTCGTTTATTTCGTTAGCATCCCTCGCCCACCCTCACTCGTACAAGATAAATAATATCATCAAACGTACCGACTGTTTATATTTTATTTTATTCACGTTTGTGTCAAAGGGTCCTCGACTTACACCAGTATAATTCGGGTCGCTTACGTTTTAAACTGGGTCGGATGATATCTCTGAGCAATCTAGCTCCCTTACAACCTTGATGCGCGAATTTAGATCCTATTGTTACACAAACAAGGTTTGATTGGAATGCAAATGGATTGTGTGCAAGGTTTAACAGACGAATTTGGATGTTGCTTTACCGAAGTCGTAATTGAGACTTTGTGTGTTTGAGATAGGGATAGTGTTCGATTGTATTGTATGTTTGTCAAGCACTCGAGGTAAATTTGCAAAGGTGTAGGCGAGTATGTCATTGGAGCCGGTATTTCGTTTCCCAGGAGCGAAACAAGCCGTCACACAATAGCTACACGGTGGAGGATACGTGACGTCGTGTTCACTTTGACGTGTTCCGTCTAACGTGTGGTAAATAGCTGCTCGCCGGGGGACCTGCCACACTGTCTTCTCTCTGTATTGCGAAAAAATATAAATTGTACACAATTTTATGCTTATTACGTTTTTTTAGTCGCCGTCTGGAGTGCCACTTGAGCTCGTCTTTACTTGGATGTCTGCGAAGTTGGAGCTGGTACGGACAGACATTTTAATTTTATAACTGTATCCTAACAATTTGTTTGGATATCCAGTACGGAGTACCTAACAGTTTTGAATGAATTCTGCTAAGTATATTGCAAACTTTTGTCGATTTTTTTTACTTATCCGATATACTCGTACCTAAACGTATAACGGATTAGTAAGAAAATCCGTCTAGACCTGTACATTATGCTATTTCTGAATACTAATAATATATTATGCAACTAGTGAATAAAGGACGGATTTAAAGCGAGGGCCATAGATGAATCACGAACAAGTGAAGGATTCTAAAAACTGAATCACGACCGTAGGGAGTGATTCATGATTATTGAATCACGAGCATAGCGAGTGATTCAAGTGTTAAAATCCTGAACGACGCGAGTGATTCATGGTCCTCGATATAAATCCGTTTTATTCAAGAGTTGCATACTATATTTTATACCATGACTACGAGAAAAAGAAAGATCTAAGCAAAACGCACAAGGGATAATAATAAATAAATAAATGGTTAATTACCAACAAAATTGACAAAAAATGAGAAACCTCAGGGTTCCACATTTTTTTTGTAAATTTAAGCTGAGCTAGATAACGGTCACGGGCGTCTGAAACACACCTAGTGTTTCAGACGCCCGTGACCACCTCCGTTACGTTACGTAATTATAATTAATTAAGCACCAATGCAATTAATATTAAAATTACAATCCAAATAAGTATTCACTAAATATCCTAGACCAAAATCAACATCATTATTAAACTCCTAAATATAAACAAACTCAAAATTAAATAGACGAAGAAGTTTGAAAATCGAATATTCTTTGCACAAGAAGTTTTGCATCGAGTATTTTATGCGCAAGGAGGTTGTATAGCATTGAAATGGAGGTAGAATATGTATTGGTATGTTCTAAATTCAAACACCAAAACAGTGATTAAAAGTGCTTTTTATTCACTGTTTTCAGTGAATAAAATAAGCTTTTTAGAGGGGGAATGGTATAAAGAAATATTTCATTTGAAGTCCATCGTATTTCAGACACATTTAAATCTTCCATCATACTCCTAGCTAACTGTGTGAGCTAAGATGTAGATATGTGTTCATGTGATATGAACACAACAAGCTTATACCTAGTGGTTACATTGAATAGGCTTAGCTTAGTGGGCAGATTGGATTCCTGATGAATAGGTCAGAGCTAACGTGTTCATGAGGTGATACTGGTGCGCTATACATATGATATTTTATAAAACAAGCGAGCAAGCAGTAAATAGTATTATTTATTATATAGGCATGCGTGACAAAGCATATTAGCTCTCTATAAATCAATTTTTAACATTTACATCATAATTTTCTCAAAAGTTTAGTGGTTGCAAGTGCTACTGCTGAGCATGAAGTCCTGGATTTGATACCCAGGTCAAGAAAAGTGATATTGAGTATTCTGGCATTTCTCAACAGCAGGCCGGAGTCTGGATTTGTGCCCGGTTGATGGCAATAGGCTCGGCCCACTATGCGGATAAATTTTGAACCAATTTTTAACCGACTTAAAAAAGGAGGAGGTTCTCAATTCGACTGTATTTTTTTATGTTTCTTACCTCTAACTTTAACTTTTTACTATGTGAACCGAATTTGATTATTCTTTTTTTATATGATAGCTGTTGCTTCTCACGCGGTCCCTTTTAAATTTCGTAAAGATCTGATTAAGAACTTCGGCGATCAACAGAACTCTTCAATAAACAACGGAATGTCTCTCAGGATTGCTGTAACCGCATGTGTATTTATTGTTTACGCCCTTCATAACATAATATCACGCCAGTAAGCTCTAAAGGGGTACTCAGATATGTACAGTTCACCCTGGTACACTCTCAATTCACCGGTTATGTTCAAGTTTTATGTTATTCGGGTAAACTATTCTGGCATAACTTTGGGCATTAAAAGCACTAGCACCTTATTTGCTCATGAAGTACTCGTACTACAACAAAAAAACTAATAAAAATAAAATGATTTATATAACTCAATTCTTGATCTGACGACGCAACCGGAAATTAGGCATCGGAAATCCAGAATAAAATTTAGCTACCTAGCAGTATTTGGCATTATCATGAGATGCACTATGGTCAAAAATTATTTCAATGATATAGCCCGCGTTCCAATTGCGCTACTTGAAGAGTATTATGTGTGGCCTTCATTGTCGTCCGACAGATTACGTAGCCTCGTTATTTCCGTCAACGATTTGTCGTTGTGTGGTCTTTTTAATAATTTGTTGGCATCCAAATCTGATAAAACTATGCAAAGCCTACCCTTTTGCAAAGTTTTTTTTTTACCGAGGTCGATCACAGCTCTTTCGAGCGTTTAGTAGTTTGTGGACTGTAACCGCCCAGCTTGATATTAGAGGCAGCACACGACGCTCCACATATCCGTAACCCCTTACTGCCTGAAACGTAGTACTTGATGGAGGTATGGGTATGCAACCATTACTGTCGTTTAACCTAAGATCAATAGTTTCATCATCAAATTTTACGTACACTTCTTCTGGTAGCTCTCCATCCTCCAGTCGATCTCTCCTCAAAGCCGGCCATTTGATCTTTTTTATTATACCCAGAGCTCCGTTCACTAGCCCTTCAGAGACGGCGATGTTGCGTCTCAACATCACTCGGGATTCGACGCCAATTTTTATCGATGGCAGAAGCCCCCCACAGTCATTGACGTCTTTGGGAATTACGTTCTCTGGTGGTTTTCGTCCATAAGTCGCGAATTCACAAGACTCATCCACTGCGTTGATTTGATAAGTTCGGTGTAACCTTGAATTTTCCTTGCTCATTTTTTTGTTGTAATCGTCGACTTGCCTGAGCGTGGCAAAAATACGAACGGCGACTCCATCTGCAAATTCACCATTTAAAGGCACGTGGCGCCGCTCGCATAGTAATTCCAGCTGAGCCGTCGTTAGTTCATCTACACGTAAGCTGTTCAATAAATCGATGAATTCGCTATCATTGCGCTGTCGCATGTTTATGGTCAGTTCACAAAAAGAAAACTGATGCCACAAATTGACCTCTGCTGAAAACCACGACGGTAACACAAAACAACAATGTCCTTTCACCGGAGGAAGCTGAAATATACTTGTAGTTAAATGATAAAATAAATGATAAATGATTTTATTTCTGTAAGTTGGTTTGTACAAACACTTTTACGTGTCGATCATATTTTTTTTTAAACTAGATGAGGTCGATGTTTCCTATCTGACTACTCTGAGAAAAAAGGCCGAAACACACTCAGAGGCCACAGACTCTTTTAAAGGTCAGACAAAATCTTGGTTAGATCATGTGAAAACCATATAGACTGAAATGGTCTTTTGAGGAAAGAACCAGCCAGATTGAGTGGACCTGTCCAGTCAATGTACGCATTTGTCAATAACCGTGCAGCTGAACTCAGAATTTAAGGATCTGAACGATTCGACGAACAATACCAAAGAAAGGATATTCGGGTAGGCCGCATAAACTACTCAAACTGCCAGACCATGATTAAAAACTAAGATAAATTAAAATTAAAAACAAAAAAAGTATGATCTACATAGTCTTCACATTCAAAACAATTAAAATAAAATTAAAATAATATAATACTTAAAAAAGTAAATATTCTTGTCATGCCAAGAAAAAAAAAATAGTGAAACATTGTTTTTGTATTCTTGAAGTCTAAGGTGAATTATTCTTAGGTTCTCATAGGAGACCATAGAAATTACGTCTATGATTAGCCAATTTATATAGCGCCATTTGCGCCTTTCATTCTCGAGTCTTTAACCTGTCATTTTTTTTCATATCATAGTATTTTTTTTCTCAATCGGAAGCAAGAAAATACTATGTAGGCTTTTATGTAGGGGTAGGGGCAACCCCGGTTAATGACCCAACTTCTACAAAGTTAGGCTTCAGTAGTATATCAACTGTTGGTGCGTAACATCGTTTAATATTATATGTGCCACGATTAATTTCAGCAGAAATGTTTTACCACTACCTGCACCGCCCGTGATAAAAAGTAACAGCTGTCTTTCTTGTCTAAGCAAAACATTTTCGATTGCCGTTAATTTTTTATTTAAATAAATCCTTCTGCAGCATTCGAGGATTAAACATCCAATATTTAATCCTGGAATGCTTCCCAGAAACAATTCATTTGACATAACGGTTCTTCCTTCCATGTCTTCACAAAAGTTATCATCTTCATGTACAATTTGTTTACCAACACAACATGGGAGCGGTAGCTTGGGCAACAGCCTGTTATAATAATTAGTTCAGCAAGACCAAATTGTTCTGCGCTAACGTAACCCTGCAACGGGTGAAGACCTCTTTCGCGTCTTATAAAACAGTCTTCAGCAGTTTCATTTTCGAACAGTAACTCGCCTTCATTACGAAATTGTATGTGGCATACTATTAAACTGTAATAGTATGCTTCTTTGTCACTATTAATTGTATAATACCGAGTACGTAATACTGCTGGTCTATTTCTTACACGCATTCTCGTATTGTCCTGCAATCTGATATACCTCAATGGCGTAATATCTTCGTCTCTTAGTTCCGCATCCCCATTGTCGTCAGACCATGACGTGTTAGAGACGGTTTCAAACGGACGGCAATTCCGCAAGGCTTAAATTCTTAATTCTTAAATTGAATTCGTTATTGTAAATACTGGTTTCATCACTGTCAAATCTCAGAAGTCTGAATCGTTCCTTCGGCCTGCAACTATTTACAAAAACAGTCTTTCGCGATGATATTTTCAATGGCAAGTGGCATAATCTGTATGCGCATTCGGGCGCACTCACCAAGCGTTTATTTAAAATAGTCATAGATACTGCAAACAATAGTTTCCAAACATCACCACCTCGTCTCTTAGCATTAAAAATAGCGTCTCGAATTACAACACCTGTATCATTTGGTTCGCATTTACTCGCATATATTGCGACGTATTAGGCCACAACGGTGATACACGGTTGCACATCAATATTTCCCTTCCATAGACCTAAAAGCTGCATTGTAATTGTTTACCATGGTTTCATTTGAGGATCGTTTCTATAAACAGAATCGTCCGTTGTTAACAAGTGCTTCATCTGGTCCTAGACAAACGGTGTCAACACTTGCTGGTTTTGGCAAATCAAAGCGACAACCATCAGTTTGGATTTTTTTTTTGCATGTCGCAGTGTGTTTATGAATCTGCAAATCCTCGACTAATTTGCACAATTTCATGGGACATTAAGATTTAATGAACTCATGTTCATTAAATCACCATCCTTTCAATTAAAGCAATTCCTTCTGGAGTAGAGAACGCCGGAACATTACTACACCAAACTAACATATGCAGATGTGGACTACCGCGGTTTTGAAACTCCACTCGGTACCAAAAGTCTTCAATAGGACTACCCAAGCAATCTTTTTTTCCCTTTAAGAATCGCATGAGAGCGTTAACACGCAGTGTGAACTGGCGTGCATACACTACCGGATGTTTCTGCAATAGATTCAAGCTCTCCGGGAATGACAGGCATTCGGCGTCATCGATGCCACGTCCATTGACGATTATCAAGGCTTTTATCATGTCTAACCAATATAAATCATTGCAGGAAAATGTTAAAATCCATGTGGGAGGCCCTAAAGTTCCATTGCAATCAATTCAGAGCAACATTTCTGCCAATATGATGTCGATCCTCGAATATTTCTCATAGTGAGATGCATGTTATCCACAAGTCCATGTGGTGTTCGCTCTCCACGACCTTGTCGCATCCTACATGACACAGATACACTTGATTTCGAACGAAAATTTTCAAATGGAAAGAGCATAAAATAAATACTAATTTTTGTTGAACCTCTTGTCAACACTCATTACCCGGTTTTGGTAGTAATCAAGAGGGGTACACGGAGTTTCTCTTTCCTCGCTAAACTCGCCATTCTTGCCATTTGGAAAAAAGAAAATATCAACACAATTCTTCCATACGCCTTTCACGCTCCAAATTCAAGGGCGGTGCAGTTTTCCTTGTGATTGCAGCCAATCTCATTGTATCATCTATTGAAGAACTATTCATATTTACAACGCTTTCTACATTAGGCTTTCTAATTTAGCTTTCTTTCTATCGTCTATGTTTTGGAGCATACTTGTTGATTCGATATAAATGGTTCCCAAGGAATTATTGACTGGTGATGGTTGATGAAAATGGGTTGATGTTACTGGAATTGTTCTTTGGAGAGACTGAATTATTTGTGTTGTTGTTTGGAGGGAATCACTGGTTTGTATTATTGGTAGGAGGGAGTCATTTGGTGTTTATGTTAGACTCTCTGTCCTTATTATTGTCGATTGTTCTAATATGGGCGTAAACGATTGTATTTGGGTGTCCAGAGCTATAACTAATGATGTTTACGAGAATACATTAAGATTATCCTGAAATATTCCTTCTGGCACCTTATTTGACGACACAAATAAATTGCGACGTAAAACGCCATGCAAAAACTTATTAATGCATTTTTTTAAGTTAGGAAAGCCATCTGAAGTGTTGTGACCATTATAATTGGTTTCCTCGAGTACTGAGATCACTAAATTATGTCTATTATATACGAGTATAAGTGTCGGACTAAGATCTGTTACAGCAAGGTGCTCAGGGTTTACTTCGCCGGTTGCAGGGTTATCTCTAGCAGCGTTGTAGCCATTGTACTATTTATCGCCAATGATTACAATGTCACTTTTGGCCCTATTGTTTGGATCTAATACACTGAATGCTGCACAAGCAACAGCCGCAATACCAGTGCTTTGCTTACCTCGAGATAAATTAAATCGTAAATGACCTTGATTAAATGATCGGCATGATATTGCCTTGTTGTCATTTAAAGTGGACAGAACAGGAATATAATTTTCAGCCACATTGACTAAAAGAGGAATGTTTGAGGTAGTTTCAAAATTCACCTGGACATCTCTGTAAAGATGGTTATTGGAAATTAACCAAGTTTATGCTCGATTCAATTTTTGCTATCCACGACGAATTCTTTAGAACATGAAAAGTTTTCGAGACTTTCCACTACCAAAACTAAACCAGCTTGATGTGGGGTCAATGGTAACTGTTCAGCTATTTCCACAACATCCTTTGCAAATAAAATGACCTGTCCTTTACACCAATTTTGACTGAAACGGTTATTAAGTTTAACAATCTTTAAAAACGGTACGATGATACTTAAAAACCGTTCTTCAACGCTCGTCAAATTGGCTAATTCAGGCGGTACTTCTGTGGGCATCATTTTATTCCAAAATGCAGTACCTGGAATTTTTCTTTTCCTAATATTATTGTTACAGCGAGAGCACGTAGTTATTGTAAAGTCATTTCTTCACGCAATAGTGCAGACAGGCTATACATATCTGCTCGTAAATTGGAACGCTCTTGTGGGTAAAGACTTCTTTTACAAACAGCGCATGGCACATCAGCAAAAATATTAATAGCCGCTTCAAAAGATTGACTGGCTTGTCGCATTCTAGAAAGTCGAACTGAATGAGCTTCAGGTGTTTCGTTTGATAAGCGATCGTGAATCAATTGGAATCAATCGGTGGGCATGTTGCTCCTCCGTCTCATTGGATAGAAGATCGTGTATCAAGCCGTGGCGGTGGGCACGTTATTCCTCTGTCTCATTGGATAGTTGGTTTTTCTTTTTGTTAAAATTTTTGTTTTAATCAAACATATCAAAGAACACTTTCGGCAAATTCACCTTTCAAACAAAAATACGATAAGACAGACATACAGATACAAGACAAGCAATACACGTCAAACTTACTCCCCTCTTTTTCCGTCGGGGGTTAGAAACAAAATATATCGCAAATTAAAACTGGCTTCAAATTTAAAAATCTACAGGATTAATGGTATCCATCATCAACCAAGCAGGTACAAACAGTCCACGGGAGGCTGTTAACTGGAATACAACATTTATATTCTTTTTCAATCTTTTCTGATTCATCGCGAATAAATCATTAATGAATGACCGGCAATAAAGCGACCATTGTGTCATACAAAAGTAGATATAAAACACTTGATGTAATTGAACGGCCCACTTAAAACAAAAAACTTGATTAAAAGTTCGCTTCACGTATATTCTTTATTTTCGATGAATCAAAACTGAATTTATGGTCGTATCAATTGATCGCTTCGATATTTTATTTCCTGCCGTATGATTTGCACTGACAGCAATGGAAATTAAATCTTTTGATATGATGTCGCGTTTTCATTTTAAGCGCCATGTTTTAAAGTGATGTGAAAATTGTTTATTTTTGAAAATGGAACGTTTTTTTTTTATTTGCGCGCGAATATTGAGCGGTTTTAGATATTCTGTTTGGTGCGAGGTTTTAGTGGTGGAGTGCAGATTGAAAACTTTATGCCGTGGTCAATCTTTTATTCAAGATTTTTACCAGAGTTTTATCTATACAACCCATCAAGTATTTTAGGTACTTTTAAATAAAGCATAATTGTTTACTGTTAGATTATAATTATTAAGAATTAATTTCTCTACTTGCTATTCAGTCACAATTGAAAAATTAATATTTGTTCATTTTAATGTTTTAAAATTTTTGGACCCTGCTAGGGCCCTGCAAAAGTTACTTGGTCTAAACCTCAGCAAGGTAATCTGCTCGCCTTTAGTACGTCTGTCCTATTGTATTTGTATTTTGTTTTTTTTCAACAAAGAATAAGAATTCATAGGTAAAGACACCGACTCTTAAACACGAGAGTTTGATTCAAAATTTGTGTCTCGGTAACAATTAAGTTTACACGGCAATAATAACATCTAATGAAAAGAGCAATTCATTAAAATTGACACAGTTTGGTTTCCACTGGGTGTTTACTTCTGTTTCGCATAGAATGTTTGAGTACAAAGCAAGCGATGAACGCTTAACATTTTGTACAGAAACGGAAAACTCATTCAACTCTATGTACAGTTTTAAACATTCTTTATTCAAATCAAATGCGCGCCAAAGCATAGGCTGAATGTTGTACCATTCAGTGCCCCGTCTCATTGAGTTTGTGCACTAAAGAGTTAAGTACAGAAGATCCAGTAGCAATGACTGTATGATTAGCACAGCAAGCGTACCCCATATTGAGGTTACTGCTTTAATTAGAATCATCATCAACATCTGCCGGTACTTGTTCTAGTATTATTTATTACTTGTAGTCGGTGCAACACGTTTTCTTCTTCCTTCGTATATCCTGTGAACTGTCATGCTATCACTGACTCTCTTTTTCTTACAAATTATCTCTCATGCAAATGGATAGAATAAGAAGTCAATATGGAAGAGCAAGTCTGATATTGGCACCAGTTGGTGACTGAAAAGTTATATGATGTGATATGATGAAGATGTGGAGGAGAGAGGACAGTTTTGAGACAGATTTCGATTATTATAAGAGGATGATCAAAGAAACGAAAATGGATGGATTGTGTGAAAAATGATAATAATTAGAAAATAAGTCACTATTGTGATAAAAAAACATATTGTATGTACCAGACCAACCCTAAATATATTTGAATACGAGAAGGAGGATGATGAAACAATGATGGTTTTCCCAGAAAAATAATTGGCATTGCCGGGGTCAATAGCGTTTTCTAATCGATTTAATTTTCGTTTTTCTCATTCTTGAACTTCTGTACAACCCTCAGTGGTGG
Source organism: Orthosia gracilis (assembly GCA_947562075.1). Taxonomy (NCBI): domain Eukaryota; kingdom Metazoa; phylum Arthropoda; class Insecta; order Lepidoptera; family Noctuidae; genus Orthosia; species Orthosia gracilis. Next base: position 15,710,430 of record OX387276.1, read on the forward strand.
GCACGTTAAACGCTCGCTCATTACGTCGGCTGAATGGCGCGCCCTTGCCTCGCATTACAGCCTAACTTCATTACGGCGTATTTTTGTTCGGTTGCTGCATTGATACGCCGCTTGTGTTAGCACCATTGTGAGCTGAACTGGGTTGTTGGTGTATTGTATTAAATTGTGGAGGGAGTATATTAGGTACAGATCCCCAACCAATAGCGCTGACATGCAAATTCCTTTGTGTTTACGCCAAGCGCATAGAAACTGCACGGATGACGTCAATCCAGCCACGAGCCGCCGACGTAGCAAAATTGGACATTAGCGTTAAGTTAATTTTAATAAGTAAATGGCCTTATCATATTCTAGCATCGAATAGGTTTCACTAATTATATTGTAATAATTTCTTTTTAATTAAATTAGTTTGAAATCATTTTGTTTTTTTTCGATCCATCGTCTGCAGTTTAAGTAATTAGTAACACTGAGTTGACAGAGTATCGGTTTTTATTGAGTTTATTATGACAACAAAGAAAATTACACTGATAACAACATTATTTCGAAAAGTACAGTTACGGAGTATTTGTTGTGTTGTCCTTCCTGAAAATATTATTTATTTTTATCATTATGAAGTTGAAAAAAAAACAATTGAAAAGGAAAACGTGTTGCGCCGATCCATTGTCATATGGGACAAACTAAGAAGTTTTTGGAATGTGGGAAAAATCTTCAGGACGAACGAAGAATAAATCTCCAAGTAGGACTACGGAGGTAATAGACATATGGACAACGGCAGGAAGATGATGATGGTAATAAAATTATGCAGTCGAAATCATCAATAATAATTTCAGCCGAAACACGTCCACTCCTTAACAAATGACTCTCCAGTGACGTGTCGCTACATCGTCCGGTACTGAGTTTCTCGCATGCAGCGGCAGTTGAAACACAAAATTTGATTCATTTATTTTTACTACTGTTAGGCTCGCGCTTGACCACTATCTCACCTGGTGGTAAGCGATGATGTGGTCGACAATGTAGCACGCTTACCTAGAAGAAACTCTTGACTTAAAGACTCCCAGGTTTTAGCAAAGCAAGTATTTAAATTTTAATTTCAAAGCAAGTATGAGCTTTATCTGCACACGTACACGAAATATTGAGTTGTACATATATAGTACTAGATGCAGACGTTAATACTTAGTCAAACCAGCCAACACCCTGGATTACTCAAAGGTATCCTATATTGACGCATTAATAACAATATGATGGCTCCCCGGACTGGCCTGCCAAGCGATTAAGTCATGATCGTCCTCTGCTCTGAGGCTGGCTTACCATGTTACATACACACACTGTTTATGTGCATATTGTATACAGTTGGCAATGTATAGCTACTGACAAGATCGAGCATGTTGGCGCTAACTCAGGTTGTAGCTATTGTGACTATGTGTCATTTATCCCTGTATTTTAACTATCGAATATTATATTTAAAACTGCGCATGGCCGGCCACATGTGCAGATCACATTGAGACGCGGGCATTGGGGTTTGAGTAACGGTCTGACAGCCACCCTAATGAACTATGGAACAATCTATTAATTTTATAGGATAGAACAATACCGAAACTTTTAAAGAAACTCATAAATTGTAATGTAAAAGCCGTCACGACAAAATTAATGTTCAAACGGAATTCTAAAGAGGCTTCAAATATCCGATTTCTAAGCCGAACCATTTTAAAACAATTCAGAAATTGCAGAGGAGTCACTTGTTGTCGGGCATTGATAGAAGACGGACTTGTATAGGAACCACGTGTTTAGGCGGATAAGCTTTGGAAACAGTAGGCGGAAGTCGTGAAAGTGTAGGTCTTGGTCGACCAGCGAGTTGAATTAGGACACGTGTTAATATCAAATTGCTATTTTATTTTATTTTATTGTAACTGACAAAATGGTTGAAAACCAATTCTTAAATATCGTCTGCCCCAGTTAGCCTTGAAGTTTCAAAACAGAAATCATTTCGCAAAGACAAGCAGCCTAGCCTAGGGAAATCTCGAATGAATCAAACCACTCAGGTAGAATCCAGATAAAAGCGTGCCAACACATTAATTCTCTATGATTACAAACGTTAATTAAAACAGTCGCGATGCTGATTACATCGCAAGTTTTGATGGCGCCGCGTAAATTATATGCGATAGGAGAGAGGTGGCAAAAGGGTCAAAAAAGGACCGACGAGGTTTCCAATTATTTTACCGTCTCAAAAGTCGATGTTGTAGAAAGATTGCGATTAGATAAATTGGATTGTTTTTAATGAACAGTATTCTGAAGATCTGAGAGTGTTTAATAATTCACCTTGTACCTATTTAAAACCTGCACAAATTTTATGTTTCATAATTTAATTCATACCCCCGATTTCCGAATTAAGAATTTGAAGTTGAGTATTTGTTAAACTCATATTTAGCCTGAAAATCTGTCGAACATTGACAGTAAGGTTTGACTCGTTCTTAACTCAAAAAATATTCAATTCAGAAGCCGATCCATACCCCCGATCTATGAACGGACAATTTGAAGTTAAGTATTTGTGAAACTCTACTTTACCCTGAAAACCTTTCAGGATTCAACCTGTTCTTTAATCAAAATACTCTTTCCGACACCGACGCATAGTGAATGAAATATAAGACTTCAATGTTGTCGCAAATAACAAAATTATATTTAGCGAAAAGCCCGCTGTTGAGTTTTTCGAGTTAACTTTAGCAATTACGTCGTGTTGACTCCAAGCACAGCCGACCCTTACATCCGTTTGTAGCGTTCGCAGCAAAATTGGCTTACGGCAGGGTTTAGACTTGACTTAGCAGAGTTGTCTATACAAGTATTTTGAAACTGAGTAAAGGTAAATGGTTACTGTACAATGTACATAACATCATGCCTGTGTTTTTCGAAGGGTTATGCAGAGGAGTACCTCTAGTACACCCACTTTTGTCAGTTATGTTTAAGTTCCAGGGCTGCTGCTGAGAAATATCAGATGGAACATCCTAAGAACACTTTAACCTTAACAATGGTTACCATACCTAATACCTCATATTTTTTAAACCGGATCTATAATAATCAACATCTTTAGATGCGTCTTGACTGTCCAAGTGTTCTTAAATTAGTGATGTTAAAAAAAACAAATGTGGCGGATTTTGGGTGCCTTAATAAATGTGTGGGTCCCAATTTATTTTTCTTCCGTTCCCAACGAGTGAGGTATCAAAAAGAAGGGTTCAAGAGATGGTTACAAAATATATACCACTTATATGTAATTTAAAACACTTATATCAGGTAATAAGTAATTCGAAAAAAAATAAAAATAAGTTTTAACTATAACCAGGGAGACTTTAAATCACCAGACTACTTAAGAAGTGAACTAAAAAGCTGTAAACAAGAAAAAATCATGCTCAGTAGTCAGAGGATACATATTCGCGAGCTAGCTGACCCCTGATCCTTCAACTGCACAGCATGGTTTTTTCTTGTTTAAAACTTTTTAGTTCGCTTCTTAAGCAGTCTGGTGACTTAAAGTCTCCCAGGTTATAGCTATACACAAGACGATAGTGTGACTGTACCTAAATAACCTTAAGCTTATAAAAAAATCGTTTTTCCTAGAATGCCCTACATTAAGTTTTAATGTCGGCTCCTCTGATTCGAGAAGGGACATTGCACCGCCGTCCGCACTCACCTATGAACTCTGCTTCCTGACTTGGATAATTCCCTACCGACTATAAATTCACTTAAAAACCAAAACCAAATTATGTTTTTGTTTTGTTTTGGAAATTCGTTTAGAAAGATAAAATATAACTAAAGGGATTTAAACTAAATTGCTACTATTAACTAAAGCTTGTGTGAGAAACCGTCAATATCTTTCACGTGTCACGTGCGAGTTGAAAATTTGTAAAAAAATATTCATAGAACATAGATAATCTTCCTTTTTGAAAAGTCGGTTAAAATAACATAAGAACACAGTCCGAAAAATGGTATTAGGCGTCCCTAACTCCTTGCACACATTTCTGTATATCATGTATAGCACTGTCCCTTCTCGAATCAGAGGAGCCGACACTAAAACTTAATGTAGGGCATTCTAGGAAAAACGATTTTTTTATAAGCTTAAGGTTATTTAGGTACAGTCACACTATCGTCTTGTGTATAGCTATAACCTGGGAGACTTTAAGTCACCAGACTGCTTAAGAAGCGAACTAAAAAGTTTTAAACAAGAAAAAACCATGCTCAGTAGTCAGAGGATACATATTCTTAGTTATATATTTTTTTTAGAATTACTTATTACCTAATATAAGTGTTTTAAATTACATATAAGTGGTATATATTTTTGTAACTATCTCTTGAACCCTTCTTTTTGATACCTCACTCGTTGGGAACGGAAGAAAAATAAATTGGGACCCACACATTTATTATGGCACCCAAAATCCGCCACATTTGTTTTTTTTAACATCACTAATTTAAGAACACTTGGACAGTCAAGAGGCATCTAAAGATGTTGATTATTATAGATCCGGTTTAAAAAATATGAGCTATTAGGTATGGTAACCATTGATAAGGTTAAAGTGTTCTTAGGATGTTCCATCTGATATTTCTCAGCAGCAGCCCTGGAACTTAAACATAACTGACAAAAGTGGGTGTACTAGAGGTACTCCTCTGCATAACCTTTCGAAAAACACAGGCGTGATGTTATGTACATTGTACAGTAACCATTTACCTTTACTCAGTTTCAAAATACTCGTATAGACAACTCAGCTAAGTCTAGTCTAAACCCTGCCGTAAGCCAATTTTGCTGCGAACGCTACAAACGGATGTAAGGGTCGGCTTTGCTTGGAGTCAACACGGCGTAATTCCTAAAGTTAACTCGAAAAACTCAACAGCGGGCTTTTCGCTAAATATAATTTTGTTAGTTTCGACAACATAGAAGTCTTATATTTTATTCACTATGCGTCGGTGTCTGAAAGAGTATTTTGATTAAAGAACAGTTTGAATCCTGAAAGGTTTTCAGGGTATAGTAGAGTTTCACATATACTTAACTTCAAATTGTCTATTCATAGATCGGGGGTATGGATCGGCTTCTGAATTGAATATTTTTGGAGTTAAGAACTAGTCAAACCTTACTGTCAATGTTCGACAGATTTTCAGGCTAAATATGAGTTTAACAAATACTCAACTTCAAATTCTTAATTCAGAAATCGGGGGTATGAATTAAATTATGAAACATAAAAAAATTTGTGCAGGTTTTAAATAGGAACAAGGTGAATTATTAAACACTCTCAGATCTTCAGAATACTGTTCATTAAAAACAATCCAATTTATCTAATCGCAATCTTTCTACAACATCGACTTTTGAGACGGTAAAATAATTGTGCGTAAACCTCGTCGGTCCTTTTTTGACCCTTTTGCCACCTCTCTCCTATCGCATATAATTTACGCGGCGCCATCAAAACTTGCGATGTAATCAGCATCGCGACTGTTTTAATTAACGTTTGTAATCATAGAGAATTAATGTGATGGCACGCTTTTATCTCGATTCTACCTGAGTGGTTTGATTCATTCGGGATTTCGCTAGGCTAGGCTGCTTGTCTTTGCGAAATGATTTCTGTTATAAAACTTCAAGGCTAACTGGGGCAGATGATATTTAAGAATTGGTTTTCAACCATTTTGTGTTAAAGAGGATATTGTTGTAGACAGTTAGACACACATAATATACATCATTGTCACATACCAACATATAAGAGCTTTATAGCCTTTGCAAGGTTAAGGAAATGATAAATAACGTTTTCCTTGTCGGTCACTAACCAGTGACTACTCAACCTAATGACTTGAATGTAATTTTATTGCTATATGGCCAATATATACCATTATTATACCAGATGGTTTTGTTGATCAGATTGAGGAAATTACCAAAAGTATTTACTGTCAATGAAACTCACGAAACCAACTCAAATATTGGCCGGTGAGTGTGGTACAAACGTTTGTTCCTACGCAGCTAAGCCTGCCCGGCTGGCGGCGTACTGTTGGCAGCCGCAGTAATCTCGAGCTCCATCACCTCCTTGTAACGATTACCTAGTATCTGTACAGGCCTCACTAGTGTAATTCTCATAACGGTACACATTTCTCTTGTCTCCTTGCCAACAGCCATTACGGGCTAACGATATGAGCGCGCCGCTCGTTTGTCAACGCTTTGTTGCCGACTGTACTCCGCCGAACGTGCTCCACGCGAAATGAACCTTATAAACAAGACAGTAAGGCTCGGATTGGAGGAGGAGCTACGTGTAAAATGCTATACAAAGTTAACAGCACTGGAATTCGAGATGGTATAAAAATTATTCTTGTAAATTTCAACAGAAGACGACAATAATCTTAATGTATGAATATGGAAAAATATTACAATAAATTAAGCCTCAAGCGTTATAAGACAATATAATCATTCTTTTGATGTAGTAAAACAAGTAAGCTGGATTTCGAAACCCTTGTAAAACCTGAAAACTTCAACAGCTATCCTTTCATCTTCCAAGTATAACGTGTGGTCCTTATGTAGGAGTTCGATCCTAATCCCCGCATCGATGAAAAGACTTGGCTTTTACAAGCTACCCTTAAGATAAGCTGAAATCTTATCTGAAGGGTTATAAGGGCCAGGTGGGGATCGCTCTTCGACCCTTTGGGAGCTTTTATGTTATCCTTATTTTCGTTGGAGTATGAATGTGTTAAGGTTTTGAGCGAAGTAAAGGTGTCAGCTGAAGAACACTTTAACGACTGAACAATTTTAAGAATTGCTTGTAATTGTGTGGTTATTAGGACCAAAATATTTGACCGTTCCCCTACCATACATCAAAGATTGTTATTTTCACCGTTCCATAGCTTGAGCTTGTTATATCCATACTCCAACATAACTAACTCTTTCTGCGGGGCAATCAAACACCCCTTGTTGGTTCAATAAAGCCGGCTCGCACGGACTCATGGCTCGTACGGAGTCTTGCCGGACGGACGGCAATGCCCAGGAGATTCATCCGTTTGGCAGCCGTCACGGCACGGATGCTGCTCTATTGATTTCTACCTCTCACGTTTGCCTTGGATTGCGTACGTCAGGTTCAGAATCACAAAAATATTACCTAGAGTGAGTAACTAAGTTCAAGGCGCTTTTTAACGGAAGACGAAAAAAAAATTGTTTTGTTGAAAATAGGAATTTATGGCAAGCCTTAAGAACCTATCATAAAATGAATATTGCGTAGTAAAATGTCTCAACTGGATAAAGTCTTGTTTAGTTCAGTCTACAGATTACTGAGCCATAAAACCTCATAAAAAGAAGCCACTCTCAAAAACTACCTACTATAATATTTATCTACCCTCAAATCTGAAATAAAAACTAGCCGGCAAGGAGGCTTAAGTGCGGTTCGAGACCGGAAGCGGCAGTGACGTCATTGTGACACGGTGAGCCCTGATATCGGAGCTCAGCAGATTTATAACTTGAGATAAAGATATGAGTCGTGATACAGTTCAAGAACTTCTGAAACTTTTGTTAAGGACTTTCTTTGGTACCATCCATAAGTCTCTAAAGGGTCTAGATAAAGGTCATAATCAATTAAAACGACCCTTTTGTTCTTATACCTAAAAATATCATCCATAGGTCTCTATAGGGTCTAAATAAAGGTCATAATCGATTAAAACGACCCTTTTGTTCTAATCCCAAAAAAAAATTCACTAAAGAAAGCTCATGAAAAGTTTCGTTGTAATCAGCTTGTTTCTTCATGAAAGGATCGGAAAGGAATAGTTGTTTCTGAATTGAACCTAAGATATTTACAGAACAGTTAAGAGGGTTACATTTACTCTTTGTCAACCGACAAAAGAGTATCTTTCCTTTCTTATAGACAGAAGTACCTTTCTAGCAAGTCAAGAACACAAAATGGATCGCCATCTCCCGAACCCCCCATTTGTCATCCAAATCCCTCGGCTTCGTCGTCACATCAAGTCAGACTTCCTAAGACTTCAGTCTGCGGCAACTTACTCCGAGTATCTTTACTTCGCTAAGTACACGTTGGTATTGCTCCGATGAAATAAACGCAAGCGGAACCAAGGACCAAGTCATAAGGAGAAGGACCGAGTTGTAAGGACCGAGTAATAAGGTCCTAAAGACAAACTATAACAGATCCGATAGTGAGGCCAAGAGATTTATAACGGCAGATAAGAACTAAGGAGGGTTTTTGTCTCAATTGGGAATGTCGTGTTCCGAATCGGATTAGATTACAGTTTAATCATTGGTTTGAGAAAATTGAGGATATTTTAGTCAAAAAAATCAGGATTAAAATTACGAATCGCCTACATACATTATGTAGGAGATTCTTAATTTTAATCCTGATCATATCATAGTGAAAGTTTATGATTCAATTACACAAAAACAGGTGAACGGATTTAGCTGTAATTCTGGATTGATAGTTTTTAACTTTGAGCACAGATGATATAATACTAGCATACAGATGACTCATCCTATACAAAGAAACTGTGCCGACGTAACTAGCGTTTTTCGTCTGATCAAATCGATTATTTTAGCGTATCGCGTTCGGTTCCGTTCCACTGACATAGATAGATGGTGTTAGCAGCAACTTGCAAGTAAAAGGGTATACCCGGTTCGTGAATATTTTTTTCTTTAAATACTCGTACAGTGAAGGATTGTTTTATAGTATTTTTTGCACGTTTTTAAAGTTTATTTGCACCAAAATGCTGATGCTGCCATGGTGATGCCCAAATACTCTGCCTGGAACACCGTGTTGTGTGCCCCAAGTGGCGTGGCTACATGCATGTTGAGGTCCTCTGAGAACACACCCGCACCTGAGCCAGTACCTGTCTTGGAACCATCGGTGAAGATCCTTAACTCGTCTGAGCGTAACCCCACGCAGTGGCGGTCCTCATGGAGTTAGATCTTGTATTTCTTGTCTAAAACAAACTGCTTAGGTATCCGGTCAATAATTGCTGTTGTAAGAGAGAATTCGTTATTTAGGCCCTCGAGCAGAGCCGTGTGTTGTGTCACTCTCTTACCCCAAAGATCCAGTGCCTTAAGACGCACTGCCGCTGAATGAGCAGGTGGAGCGGAGGCAGACCCAGCATGGCTTCGAGCGCATCAGTCGGGGTAGTTCTCATTCAGCCTGTCGTCGCCACGCAGGCCAGTCTTTGTGTGCGTTGCATTTTGTTCACGGCTGTACTTGACTTTGTGCGGGGCCACCAAACCACGGCCCCATAGGAAATCATGGGCCGAATCACCGCGCAGTACAGCCAGAGAATGATTTTGGGGGATAAGCCCCATTTCTTGCCTATCATTTTCTTGCATTACCAAAAGGTAATGCACGCCTTGTTCAGTTTGTTGTCTAAGTGACAACTCCAGTTTACTATGGCAAGGCTCCAAATTTCTTAAAGTAGAAAACTGATTAACAAAAACTTATCTCCTACAATGTTCTACTCTTCGCCAAAAATGTCAGACATTTTCCAGCTCATCTAAAAGTCATTACGGTCAGATAGGCTATCACTTACTTATATAGCAATAGCCGACTTCAAGCCAAGTATTTGGAAGCCTGCCTGCTCCAAGAGGAAGTGGTACATAAACACGTATAGATGGTAAAGGCGCCGATATCTGGCGGTAAATCAGCACAAGACTTAGTGCGTGGAGCCAGCCCCTATGTAATTTACGCCGGGCTCCGTCCAGGGTGGCTGGGTGGGGTGAATGGATAAAACATTTTAATTACTGTGCATCTTGCCGTGAGCCGGTCTTAGATGTACATAGTGGTGTTATGTGTGGAAGAGGGCGATGATTTTATAGAATAGTTCATGTACTTATGCATTGCTTTTCTTTTAGCCAACTATTTGTTTAATTAGTCTAAGTAGTAGTTACATTGGTTATAATTAAAATTAATCGATGTTTTTTTTTATATTTCTTAAACTATTTTATTTGCTGTCATATTAATTATATTCAATGATTAGTTTTTTCAGTTTCAATGGTAACCAATTTATAGTTTAATCAGAGCTAGTCCAGTTTAGGTCAAAAGATAGATCTTTTTCTGCCTTCATAGATTTCTGGTCCTGTTTGTTTCAAACCAACCATTATTATAAGCCCAATATTATAAGGATAAAAATAACTTACGGTAACTTGACTCTCGCCGTGACAGTTGGTACGAGGTACCATAACACGCAGGTACGCTCGTGACAAATCGCATACATATGTTAAAAGGGAGCTGAGGACCCTACATGGTGAGTTGGTGACAGGGCATTTCTCTTTGATGCGCTAAATAATGACCTCTAGGAAGTTATTCTAAAACCATAACTTAGTATTGTGGTGCAATTGTCTGTTTGTTGTCGGAGATTATTTAAAGAAGTTAAAAAGAAAACTCTTTTTTTCACTACCTTGTCTATTATGTAACACATTGCCTAAGAAATTTGTTTCGAAATATGAACATTTAGACACAAGATTATAAAATAAAAATTAAAAAAAAACACGAAAGTTACGAAATGACTTTTGTATGGAGAACAGTTACGAAATGATTATTGTATGGAGTTTTGATATCTTTATGTACTACAACGCCATTATTTTTCTTTTTGGCGGCCAAGTACGAGTGAAACAAATTGCAACTTAAAGAAAAAAAAGTACGTAACTGAATAGGACACTGTTGGTAGAGGCATTCTGCCGCTACGCCCGCGCTTTTTCCACCGCCACCGCCCCATCCGGGAGAATGATATTGAACCTGTTACCTCACGAAAAAGCGCGCGTTTGTGTGTATATAGTCTGTGGTTTTTAATCTGAACGTTAACTAATAAATTGTTGTTGGAACTTGTTTACATTTAATTAAGTGAGCTCACTAGTAGTGGTAAAAGTATCGTTCGGGTCTCGGATCGACACGAAATGTACTATTACTAATTATAAAGCTACATTATCGCTGAGTCCCATTGTCGACTTTTCAACCGACTCGTTCGACCGTTCTTAATTCGAATGTATGTTTTTTTATGTTTGTTATACGACTACTCCACCAAATATGAACCAATTTTGAAGATTCTTTTTTTAATACAAATGTTGGTGCTTCTCATGTGGTCCCATTTAATTTATCATATTTAAGATATCCTTAATAATGCGTATTTTCATGGTATGTAATATATAGTACCAAAACTAAATAGAGAAAAATAAAAACCTTTTCAACAAAAAGTCAGTGTCTTGTGAACCTATTTTTTTTTAAGTTTTTGACACCGACTGCCGAAAAAAGGATATTTTTCGCTTTGTAGTCTTTGTTTTGGCAGTCGGTTTAGTCGGAAAAAAGATTTTTTCTAAAAAATGCACAGTTCCCGTGGGATAGGCTACGGAAGTGAAATCGCGGGAAAAAAGTAGTTCAATGTGTCCGTAATAATTATAAAAAAATCACTATGGCAATTATTTTTACATACGTTTTTCCCGAAAAGTAAACTTTATTACAATAGAAGCTCCACTTAACGTATGTGAATTGGTTGTAGCCAAAATAAATTTGATAATACGCGTTCTGTTGTGAGTGAACCCCCGCCATCTCTTATGCCTTGAAGCCCCACGCTAAACGGGTAAAGTTGCGTGATTGCGTCAGTGCAATAGCATTGCGTGTTCTCATTACTTTGTTATTAGTTCGCGCAGTTCAGGGTAACTACAGTACTATCAAGAGATGCTCACCTGGGAACACAAGGATTATGGCGGGAATACTATATGAGGTTATTTGTGGATGGTTAAGAACAACATCGTTAGGATTAGGTATCGTTAGGATTAATATTTCTAAGTAGCAGCCTGGATCTGTGGCCGGTTGATGGAAATAGGCTCGTGTTGTGTTTGGAAAGAGAGTTCGCTGTAACATTAGCGGTCACATGTCGGCGTCATGGAGGTAACGCTTGGACCTTGAACTGGCCTAGCGTAGCGCGGAATTTCAATAGAACATTAGGCCAAGCTTACACTGGTTTTTTCTTCCACTGATGAACAAACGATCGAGAAACACTCATAATAAAACCAAGTACTAACACTAAGTGACTTTCAGACTCATGGATGAGTCTCATGGAGTCACCAGCATGTTTAAAATAGAAGAGATAATAATATTCATAACCGAGTCATTAATATTATGTTAGTTCAACTCGTGCTCGAGTTGCAGATGCTCGAATACTTGTGTTATTAGTAAGTTAGTCTGCTGTCTTTTGTTAGGATGCAGTGTGTTGCTCGCTCCAGCTGCGGACGCGCAAGTCTTGCGGTGCAAACGCGGTGATGTATGGCGAACTGCGGCGATGTACGGTGAACTGCGGTGATGCATGGCGAACTGGCAAACTTCGGGATTACTCGCTGTTATTAATAATGTTTGACTGAGGACGTAGTTTTGCTAGATGCGGTTGGTTTTGTGAAGATGGGACGAAGTTTCTGATACATCTTATGTTATGAAGAGCGTCTCCATAATTTTAACACAATGTGTATTTATTAAATTTCTTGCTGTGTTTGTATACTGCTGATACATTTTGCAGGACGTTACACAATGTTCGTACTGAGTATACTGCTAATAACCCTCTGTCATAAATTGAAAAATCAGAACAAGAATTAAAGTAACCTTACCTTCTTTTAGCGATCGTATAAAATTACTTAACTTTTGTATACGGAATAAGTTATTTTATATCTTGACCCCCAAGCTATTTATAGCGAGCCTGCATTTCAATATAGCAGTAGATTAGAGCTGTTTCCATTCATATATCACATCGATACAAGTCGCGCGCCGTGCCAACTTTGCCAGCTCTCCGCTCACTAACCCCTGACGCCGTAATGTTTAAAAGAAAGCCATAACAGTTTGGCTGCTAGCCGCACGACGCCTGCAACCTCACAACATAGGAAAGTATAGCAGGCAAAGTTCATACATGAACCGAAAACTCTCTCTACTTTCAGCTACTGATTTTATCTGTTTCTCAACACAACAATGCCAAACAAATGACAATCACGAGTGTGATTGCACTCTGAGTACGCCTAGCCTTAATCGCAATATAGGTGCTGGTAGGCTTGGCCTAGCTGTATGTCGGGATATATTTCCAGTTTACTGGACGCTGGCGAATTCCAGTATTTTACATGGAGTGACTGCCTATTAGAATCTCTACAACCTTGATCTCTTTAGTAAATGTACCGGAAAATTCCATTACCTTTGTTAATAATAGACTCTAACAGACGCGAAATGTCGCAAATGACAGCCATCGAAACAACGCCGGAGTCCTCAGGGGTCAGTGCTCTCGGCAACATTATTCTTGCTGCACATTAATATTCTACTAAAACCCGGAAAATTTGGCTATGCTGACGACAGCACTGTTGCTGAGAGATACGTGTTCGATGCACGGACTACTGGACCTCAGATTCGGTCTCTCCGAGGGCCATGGTTGAACGCTTGAATCTATCCTTGAAGGCTGTCTCCGATTGGGGTGATGTCAATCTGGTCAGTTTCAACGCTATAAAGACCCAAGAGTGACTTTTTCCGCTAAAAAGTGCCAATTTCACTCGGCTCTATCTTTCCGTGGTGTAACCGCGCCGTTAACGGACCATCTCGAACTTCTTGGTGTTACGTTGACATCGACCCTCAATTTCGGTCCATTCATTGAGGCGAAAGCTCAGTTGGCTGCAATAAAGTTGGAGATAAAGGTGTACGGTACTTCACACCTGAACAGCTGCTCACTTGTATAAAGCGCAAGGTCGGTCGTGCATGGAGTACTGCTCACACCTCTGGGACGGATCTGCCAAATACCAGCTTGATGCAGTTGAGTTGATAGATGACGGGCCAAGAGGCTTATGGGCAACGATGCACTGGTCGCTTCAAAGCTCCAGAGCCTAAAACATCGACGGCGACAGCCTGACAGTTTTTTACCGGTTACATTTCGGGGAGTGTGCGACGGAACTGCACAATTTGATTCCACCAAGCCCTTTCCATTATCAGACTACAAGATGTACGGCCATGCGCCATCGGTTCATGGTGGACATCCCACTCATACGCACAAAGCGTTTTGCTAATACTTTCATTGTGCGCACAGCTAAGGAGTGGAATTCTCAGCCGGAGTCTTTGTTCCCTGATAGCTACAACATTAGGGTATTTAAGTCAAGACTAAATAGGTCACTTCTAGGCAAGCGTGCTTCACCGTAGACCACATCATCGCCTTCCATTAGACGAGATAGTGGTCAAACGCGAGCCTTTCGATAAGAAAAAAAAAAACGATGTAATAATATTTTGCCTTGATCCCCAAAGTCACGTTTCTTTAAGGACGAGCATTTTCGGCCTTAAGTGCAACCTTCTGAAAGAGCTGAACTTCTAATCCTGTTTTTTTAGTGGCTCGTCGCCCGCGCCGCCGCCGCGCACTTTATGCCCCGCCGCTGCCAACGAACGCATAATTGTTTTTAATGGCACGCACTTGTCTTTGTGAGCACGAGATTTAGATGTAGTCTCTTTTATCGTTGTTTCAAAGTAATTTCTGCTGTAATTACACACACACAATATGAGCTGATCTTTATAATGTGATGGTAGACACATATCATAAACACTTAATCATAACATACTCGCTTTGGTATAAAATTTAAGAGTATCCTCGTTAGTGTAATGGTCGCATGCAATACACCTGACCATAGGTCCTGGTTTCAATGCCCGGGTCGGGCATAGTTTTATTGGGTTTTTTCACCTGGAATTTCCCAGTAGCAGTCCAGTACAGTAGGAGTCTGGATTTGTGCCCTGTTGATGGCAATAGGCTTGCCGTCTATCACATAGAACATAACCAGCGAAATGTGGGTGTACCTACTCTAGGTGAACTTCTGCACCACCCTTTCGGGGAATACAGGCGTGATGTTAGTTGTGTTATCACTAAATATTATTATTATTAGTAAATCACCTCTTAAAACCTTTTATTTTGATACCCTAAAGATGGGACCGGTACAAAAAAAAATGGGCTTTACAATATGGCGCCTATAATCCGCCATTGTTTTATTTTCCAATTTTGATATAGCCAGTGACACTGGCATGGTTAAACGAATCGAGTGACGTAAGAATTATAAACGGGTTTGGTCTCTAGAATGCCACATAAGAACAAACATAGTACATACATAGACAGATAAAAACATTACCCTCCTTCGGCAGTCGGGTAAAAAGAGTCTCTTAGTTATCCAAAATTGAGGGCTGAAATACTGTTTCTGAATTTCAAATAGAAAACTAGTCTGCAAAATTAAAGCCACATTTTCAAATATTCTGCCACTCAATGTTAAAATCAAAATCAAAATTGGCATTAACATTGAGTGGCAGAATATTTGAAAATGTGGCAAATATATTTAATTTTTTTTTTTTTTAATTCACAAAGGCCTACATGGGCACTTATAAAACGTCGACAAAAAGGTGCACGGTTCGGGTTGGTCGTTTCCTATGGAGAAGAATTGGCAAGAAACTCCACGGAACTGTTAAATTACGAGACACCGCCACCGTCTACAAAGAGCAACAGTAAACACTTACGTTCATGGGAAAAGTTTCGAAACTTTCAGTTACATCCACATTTTCATGTACTGACGTAAGAATTTGGAAAACGTCAATTTGGAACCGTACGCCTAAGTTTTTACTTTTCACAAGTTTACGTAAAACTTTTGAATGTTTATTTAATTAACAGTAAAATTACCAATTAAAGTATAACAGTAGTGGGTAAATGGTAAGTGTGGGTAAATACCCGGTTTCATTGTTTTACCAGCCCTATTTTATGGAAATAGACACTAAGACCATTTCAATTCATTTCTTGGAACCAGATTTCCTGGTAAGCTATCTTTTAAGCAGTTTAACTTTAGCAAATAGACTTTTATGTAATACCATAACTTTATAACATGATCGATCTCTATAAATGAGTGTTACTATTCACTTAATAAATGTTAGAAACAATGTATTTAATGTTAGAAACTATGTATTTAATAAATGTTAGAAACTATGTTTTTAATGTTAGAAACTATGTATTTAATAAATGTTAGAAACTATGTATTTAATAAATGTTAGAAACTATGTATTTAATGTTAGAAACTATGTATTTAATGTTAGAAACTATGTATTTAATGTTAGAAACTATGTATTTAATAAATGTTAGAAACTATGTATTTAATGTTAGAAACTATGTATTTAATGTTAGAAACTATGTATTTAATGTTAGAAACTATGTATTTAATAAATGTTAGAAACTATGTATTTAATAAATGTTAGAAACTATGTATTTAATGTTAGAAAATATGTATTTAATAAATGTTAGAAACTATGTATTTAATGTCTGGAAATTATTTATTATTTCCGGTTAATTGATTTTCTTTTATTTTCTTGTTTTTTGCTGTACTTATAGAGTCCGTAATTGTATCTACAATATTTGCTTAAAGCTATTGTAAAATCTTGTTAATAAAGTACCTTGGAAGCAAATAAAGATATGAATATCACACTTTTTTTACGTTGCCCCACACACAGTTTCTCCTGTATCGTGGGTGCATTTCCAAACATAAAAAATCACATACATAACCAACCAGACCCGGAACAACTATCTGTAGGCCATAAAAATATTTGTTCCTGAACCCGTGACACGCAGCGCAGCAGCCGATCGATCAACCACTGCGCCTACCATATCGTCACTCTGATTTCAAAGTCTATTTAGAATATTTTAATTGGGTTATTGCATCACAACTGTTCTAATATAATATCTACATAAAAACAGATTGTATGTAAATAATCACGTCTCGTATTTGTCTTACTGACAAGCTCCCGACTGCACATCAAACAATCTGATTACAACTAACACTATACAATAATTTATACTGTACAATATTTCCACCTACCGTTCACTTCAAAACCAAACCTAAATACTCTGAATAAAGTTTAATTTTCATTGTACTAATTTGAGGTCGTGAATGTAAGTCTAAGTACACACGGGCGGGACAGCCGATCAAATAGTTTGTCGTCCAATTACGAACACGACTAGTGTTGGTTAATGGCGAGGCGTCGCACAATGAAACTTGACGATGCATAGCGACTGGTGACCAGGGTCAACACTCTGATACTCCGGTACTTATTGGGACGGTTAGACAGGTTTGCTTAAGGCCGAAAGTAATGATTTCGCATGACGCTGCTTTTTTTCAGGGGTTGGGTTTTTTTGGTCGTGGGTGACCCTTCACGGTGCTTAATGCTTTCTTTGAAACCTTTTACTGGATGTAACATTAGAAAAATCAGCTGTCAATAATGATATTATTATTTTAATAGGTGTCATTTTCGAATTATTTAAATAATTATAAGTTAGAATGTGCATTGGAAAATAGTGTAAATTAGCTTCAAATCTCCAATTGCAGCAAATTAACTTATTGTCCAATAATAACTGTAATTACAAATAACATGAACCACCCAAACAAACTCACTGACGCATAAAATAACGGCACACGGATTAAATTTTAAATCCATTGCATTCAATTATAAGGCTGAGTACACACTATTAACCTATCTTTATTCGCATATCGTCCACGCGTCGCCAACCAGTTTATTGGTGACGGATGGCTGGACTCAGGTGTAGCCCATGCCTTACATAACAAAAAACACTAAACACACCACACACACCTTGTTTCTACGAAATAAGGTCTATTTTCGTTTGTTTTTTAAATGAGATAAGTTTGTAAGCCTTGTTACAACTTGATATAGGGCGATTGACACAGGTATGTGGGATGTGGGGATGAACGAATGAATATATCTCTGCTGAAGCTATTTTTATCCGCATAAGGGGTAACACCGTGTGAACGATAGGGAAGTGAGATAGTGACCGTAAGACTCGTTGTATTGATAAATAAGTATTTTTTCCTTATTTTTTTGTTATCTTTGACAGATAAGGTTGATGTTTTTGTGTGTGTCTGTGTTTGATGGGTTTTCTTTTGCTCTAAGACACACAGATGACATAAAAACATGTAGAAAGCCGAACATTTTTAAGTGAGTGAGCACTTTTGTTCACTTACTTAAAAATGCTATCACGTTAAGCTTTTGGTTCCGCCTATTATTTGAAGATCTTTGACAGTCTTTATGGTAGCCAGAAGCTAGATAATCTGATACCAGTCTTGCCTAGGAGTACCTACCGTGATACCCAGTTACTGCTCCTTGCAAAGTTCTGGATCACAGCTGTTCATTCATTTAGACTGATACTCGAGCCCAATCTAGGAAAAAAAGAAGAAGCAGATTTATTGACATAAAAATATGCCATCCCTCTGGAAGCCAATGATTTGACGGAGCCATAGATTTAATAACATAAAAATCCTTCTCTACCTTTTCCGTAAAACATCAGAGGCCGCCTCAAAGGATCATCTTTTATCATTTCCCCATATAGAAGCAAACTTGACTCGTAAGTTAACTAGTGCCACAATCGCGTATCAATCATCCACTCCCGTATTTAACGAACCAAAAAACTCAGCCTCACAATGGAGGATGACTTTGAATAAACCCCTACCCCCTAGCACCAGGGGTGGGGGTGGAGTGGAAGGCTATCAAAAACACATGTCCTGTAACGTAGCGCCTATCGGCTCGGTGGGGAATCTTTCAATCGTTATCTTTTATTTTGTGCCGAGCCCCCGTTGTGATAGCGATGTGGTTTATGTAATGAGAGGAAGGCGTCAAGGCGTCAAATTGAGATAATCAATGCGACTTCATTTGGTGTGAAATTCAAAGGCCTTGCCTTGTTTTAAAGATGCTGAAAATCTGATCAATGTAACAAGACTTTTTGCGTCATGCCTGGCGCAAATAAACTCTTTTTCTTTATTTATTCTCTGAAATTGGTCTATGTTATTATCGTAGTTTCTGCCAGCGGCTTCGCCGGCGTTAAAAATCCCAAAAGAACATTATACCAGGCTAAAAAGCCTATGTATTATTCTAAACAATAATCTATCTCTATGCCAATTTTTATCCAGATCTGCTTAGCCGTTTTACCGTGATTGAATAACAAACATACATCCACACATCCAAAACTTTGGCACTTAAAATATTCTTAAGGATCAACTTTTGAGGTGGGCTTGTTTTACCCGGTAGAATTAAATGTCCTCGTTAATCTAGTAGCCGCAAGAACTACTGTTAAGCATGAGGTTCTGGGTTCAATTTCCGGGTCGAGCAAATGTGTTTTTCCGGGTGGAATCTCTCAGTAGCATCAGAAGTCTAGAACTCTGCCCGGTTGAAGGCAAGGCTCGTCACCTAGTACATGAGATTTAAACATAACTGGTGAAATGTGGGTGTGTTACTGTTGTATCCATGTCTAACCCTGTGGAGAATGCAGGTGTGATGTAAAAAAAAAGTTAACTCTTCTTCTTTGTCGTATCGATGATTCCTCAATCAAATACGTTTTGACCAGAATTCAGCCACGGAAATAGCGTTTTCATTTGCCTCACAAAGGTCCTTCAGGGTGCAGGTGTTCTTGCACAGAGAGCACGATAGGAGGTGGCGCATTGTTTGGGGCGTAGCTCCACAATCGCACTGCGGGTCATTGGAGTGGATAGATGGGCTTACTAAGTTGTGCCTACAGCGGCCCACTTGGCTTCGGAGGCGGTTTAAAGATTTCCAGGTGGGCCCTGGAAGTTGGTAGCCGGCAGGGAGCTTTTCTGCAGGTTCAACATAGTCAGTCGGAGGAGGATGTTTAAGGAGCCACAGTCTTTTCTTTGCCTCACCTGACCTTCTGTCACTAATTGATTTGGTTAACCTCAGAAAACTTTTCCGACTCTTCAATCTGCCCCTTGGCTTGTCCACATTGTATATAAAGAGTGTCGTCCATCTGTCTGCTGCTTGTGTTTTTCGGAAGAACAGGCCACTTCTCTTCGGACCTCCGGAGGGTCTATTCCTGCAAGCGAGTACAGTGCTGCGAGTGGTGTTGGTTTTAGGCAGCCCGTAATTATCCTGCATGTCTCATTGAGGGCTACATCAATTTGTCGGGCATGGGCGGATCGATGCCACACTGGGCATGCAACTTCACCAGCCGAGAAGCAAAGCTTAGCGCTTTGCTGCCCGACGTACGAAGCACATGTGTGGAGAGGCACCCCAGTCAGTAGACTGCTGACTTTAAATTTAGTTTTAATACAGTGCTGCTTGTATGTCAGTGCTCGGTCCAAGGTGGCACCCAAGTACACAGGGTTATCATTGTGGTCTATGTCAGCACCCCGCCATTGAATGTTCAGTTTTCTAGTGGCCTGGCGGTTTCTCAGGTGGAATGCGCATGACTGAGTTTTAGATGGATTAGGCCTTAATGCATTATTCTCGTAAAATCCACTAAGATCTACCAGAGCCTTTTCCAGATTCACCTCGGCATCCTCAAAGTTTTCTGTCCTCGTGGCTAGTGCCAAGTCATCCGCTTAAAGGAATCGTTCTGTGTTCGTCGTTTTGGGCTGGTCGTTCGTATAAATATTAAACAAAATGGGAGCCAGAACACTGCCTTGGGGCAGACCGTTTTTTAAGATACGTCATCTACTCTTATCCAAATTAAGGTGAACTATAAACCGCCGGTTACGCAACATCTCACCCAGAATGCTTGTGAATGCTAGATCATCTATTAGGGATGTTAATTTGAACAGCAATCTTTTAACATTGACCGTGTCGTAAGCCCTTGTCAGATCAACGAGGACGACCCCGGTTATTTGGTTGGAATCGTAACCATCCTCGATGTATTCAGTGAGTCGGAGGATTTGTCCAGTGCATGATTTTCCAGGGCGGAAACCAGCTTGTTCTGGGATCAAACCAGGGTCCACTATGGGCGGGAGGCGGCCTAGGATAAGCCGTTCAAATAGTTTAAATTTGTGGCATAGTAATGAAATCGGGTGGTAGTTTTTAGGATCCGTTATAGGTTTACCAGATTTGATCAGCGCTATCACCCTAGCTTTCCTCCATTGCTTGGGTAGTTTTGTGTATTTCAAGCATGAGTTGAAGAGACCAAGCAACCATGACACAGCCACTGGACTCATGTTTTTTAGTTGTCGCGCATATATCATCCACACCGGCTGCTTTACTGTTCTTAAGAAATTTAGGCGTTCTCTGACTTTAGTTAAGAGTTCTTCCCCCACTATGATAGTCTCTTCTTCAAAAGGGTCATTTGCGTACAGATGTTTGTAGGTTTCTAGTAAACTAGAAAACTCGGGGTTCAGACCAGGGATGTATTGAGAGCGGCACCCTCTGGGGATAAATTTTTGGGAAACAGTCCGCACAAATTTGACAAATATGTCATAATTATTAGGCGCTGGATCGAGGGAGTATAGTTTTTTTATCTAAATTTACTGCGTAGTGCTTCCAGTCAGTTTTCGCAAAGTTAAACCTGCGTCTGAATGGCACTGTAGTTGGTTTAACGGCAACTTGCACCTTCCATGATATTGGGCGATGTTGTGTACGGGGTATCGGGGTTTCCACAGTTTTAAGACATAAGTGTTCGAACTCACAAAAATAAGATCGGGGTTATATCCACGTTTCCATCGGCCGCTGTTGAAAAATGCGGGCTGCTTAGCATCATGCAGTAAGGATAGGTTTTCCACTTGTGCCCATTCTTAAACACCCGCTCCATCGTCATTTGTGTTCTGGTATCCCCAGGATGTACTGTGGCTATTAAAATCTCCAATTACTTTGCAACTGTCTCGATCTTGGAAATTGGTTGTGTGGCATAGTTGGAATGGTTGATTAGGTGGCTTATAGATAGAGTTGACTGTGCAGCTTCCGGTATCTATGGTAATTATTACGATGGAATTTTCGGAGTTGCAGGATGTGGAGACTAGTGTCACGTTAAGTTTTGTAAAAATGGCGCTACCGTGTTTAGGGTGCGGGATTTCAGCAACTAGTTTAAGTCCAGGTATTTGCGGCCTAGGTTGATTGTTGTCTCTGTGAGTTTCTTGGACGCAGAGTATATCACACTGCGCAGCGAGGCAGATTTCAAAAAGAACCAGCGCCTTATCTGAAGAAAAACCCTCAATTTTGATCGAGAGGACGGTCAAGGCAGGCTCAAAGAGTTGACGTGGTCGGATTTGTGTATGCCGATTGGAATTTAGGTGTTCCGATTGTAGTGGCTGTAATAAGAGCCCTTTTTTGTGATCTAGGGGGGGGCCTGAGGAATCATCCTGGTGAGAAGTTTGGCCAGCTGGACTCTGCGTTACCGAGTGACAGCTGTTACCATGGTGCGCCAGGCGTTTTATAATGATCTGGACGCCGCTCGCGGAGGCTCTTCTCATGCACCTGACTGACCAAAACCAGATATTTCCTCCGACTGCACAGTATGATTTTGCTCTTGCTTACGTCTTTTTAGTTCGCTTATTAAGCAATCGTGTTTTTTTAATTTTATTTTATAATTTTTTTTTATACATTTTTTAGTTAACATATTTTTTTTAATTAGGTGCATTTAAACATATAAGTTTGTTACCCCACACGATGGGTTTGGAAGAAAAAAATAATGGGACCCCACAACATGGAGCCTAAAAGCCACCATTTTTCTATTACTTTCCAATTTTGATGTAGCTTTTAGCAAGACGTCACGACGTATCGATTGACGTCAGAAACATCAAAATCGGCTAACGCGTTTGGTCTCTGGAACGCCACATAGGAACAAACATACATACATACACTGATAAACACATTACCCTCCTACGGCAGTCGGGTAACAAAGTATTCATAATGTATTACTAAATTATAATGTATTTCACACGCAGTCAAAGTGAAGCTAAAGACAAAACAATATCAAACGTGATAATGTTTCCGAGACTGCTGATCCTAATCAAACTGATTGACGCACATAATCTACATAATAAATACCGAGAGGTACCAATAATAATTATATGATTCTTGATCCAATCACACGGTATTAATATAATCTGGCTCGAAGGTCAAAGAAATGACTGTTTCTGATGCAATGTTTTTGTTTTGCGAGATCATTAGAAGACATTCATCATTTAAGGGGATTTTTTTTAAAGGCAGAACGATAAGCAGCTACTTAGGTAAAATCTTAGGTATATTCAATTTTCAAGGTTAACCAACGCTTGCCAAGATCCGTGGATGGGTGACTATCTTAACATACCGAGATACTTCCGTGCCTCGGAAACCACATTAAACCGTTGGTCTACGCGAAGTCTACGCGTAGTCAGAAGCCAGAAAATCTGACAGCAGTCTTGCCAAGGGGTATCGTACTACCCAGTTACTGGGTTGTGGAGGTCAGATAGGCAGTCGCTCCACTTAAAACACTGGTACTCAGCTGCATCCGGTTAGACTTGAAGCCGGCCCCAAACACACGATCCAACTAATATTATAAAGGCGAAAGTTTGTCTGTGTTTGTGTTTATATGAATGTTACTTCTTCACGCTCAAACTGCTGGAAGGATCTGGATGAAACACAGAGATTGATTATCGTCTGGAATAGCTCATAGGATACTTGTTATTGAGGGAATATGTTCCGTCGGCATAATATTCGACATTCACGCGGGCGAAGCCGCTGGCAGAAGCTAGTACAGATGATAAAAAGGCAGGCAGATTGAATTTATCTTAGTTATATTCCGCTACCGTTTCTCCCTTGGGTTGCTGCTCAACAATACTCAAGTTGGCGTTTAGTGAATTTATAGCGGTTACCTACGGCATCTGCGTGAGATTTATGAAAGTGTGGCACTCGAACACTTACACTTTTTGTGCGGCACCGTGCCGCGCCGCGCCCGAGCCGGACTGTGACAGTGATGGAGCGAGTGACTCGGAATGGAACTAGTGTGACGGTGGTCTATGGGGGAACCCGGCGCCACAACCGGTCGCCCTAACAGTTATATAATTTTTCATAGGTTATCATAAAAATAAAACGAAAGGGTTGTACTGTATTCCAGTTTGTCAATCTGTTTATTACATTGCTCAGGGACTCAGTCTGTAGGTACAGGCTTCAAAGTAAGACCAGAAAAGTGACAGTGATCCTTTTTGTTCTATAACTTATAGGCCTCTGGCCAGTAATGCCTAGTGAGCTATTCCTTTGAGACTCAAGTTTTTGTACAACAATATTTTATTTGAACGACACCGATCATACCATACTAACTCGATTGAATGAACACGTACATTATATTGTGACGTCATAATATATCGGATGTTATGACGCAACATGTCGTCGAATTACACGACAACATCCAAATCGTGACGACACCACTGAGTGCTGTGATGTTGACAGTTACCTGCTGTGGCGGTTTATTTTCTAAATCACTTGGTATTTATTGGTAAAAAGAGCATCCGACTATGTTTTCTCTTTTTGGTAAAACAAATGTATTTCATAAATACGTAAATATTCACATTGTACAACAAATTAGGAAATATTCACATTGTAAAAAAAATATGATAAGTTTGAGTTACTAAAGGCTTTAAGTATTAGCACAAAATCCATAATTTTACAGCCATCCATTCTGGATACAATTTAAGATCATTTTAGGACTCGTAACGCCATCTATCGAGTTCATCTACATTTAAATTGAGCTTAATCAAGACAATCATATAAAACTTTAAGTCGTAATTTAATCGCTGACTGATTAATATATTGAAATAAAATTAGATCTGTTTGGAACACGTAACGCCACCTATTGAGTTTATTTCTAAACGAAACTTATCGTGATCAATACAATAACAAAAACAAATAAGTCAATGTTATCGCTTCCTGATTATACGATGACGGAGATAATTCACAACTCTTATCTAAATAAAAAAAAAACAAAATGAACTCAACCGTTTATATTTTAAGTAGTCAAGTCATAAAAATATAAAAAAATATCGATTTTATCTAAATGTACCGGGATTATTTAAATTAATTTATCGAAGTGATAAGACTAAGTTGTAGAGAGTATTAAGATAATGCTAAGACTTTAATCTTAACACAGGTGTAAGAATTATTGATGTATTTCCTATATTATCTCGTTATTAGTGCATTAACAAGATTCTGAGATTACGATAACGTAAAATATGTAAATGTACTCACGGTCATCAGATATCCTATCTTATATTCCTTTGTAAAGGTGGTTGTTTTTTAAAGTCTTTTAATAAATGCAATGAGCCCCGTACATCAAAATAACATAACCCCTACGTTACCTGAAGGTAAAAGCGTAGGTGTAGTTGCACATGGTACACCTAGATCTGTCCACATTCCAAGTATTTTTAATATCCCTAATTCATGCATAACTGTGGCGAGTTGTTTCTGACAATTAACCAAAGAAAAATAATAAAAAAAACACTTTTGCCGAACTGCGCATCGAAAAAAGGACCCCACTCTTAGTGGACAAGTTCGCTACTACCAAGAAAGCAATTTTCGAATCGTAAAATCAAATTTGCTTCCTTAATTTAATTCATCCTGTATATCATAGAAGTGATTGCGCAACTATCACACGAGCGGAACGCGCCCCCGTTGCGTGATACGGTCGTTAGTTGCAACTTATGATGCCGAAGATAAATGATATCTGTTGGTGTCAGTTTTTGTGAACAGCACAAACGTATAGTCGGGAACATCCCGGTTTTTGTTCGGAAAAAATACCGGGATGCAGCAGCGATGAGATGAGTTGTGATCTAACGTTGTCGTATCCGTTTGGGAATAGGTTACCTACATGAAATGGGTATTTTGAAATTGGCAGGTCATACGTCATAATCTCGTATCTACCGAACCTACTTTTATCAATTTGATTAGATAAATATTACAACCCGGAACTCACAAGTTTCGCAATATTTATTTTCCTATTTGTATCTATTTTACGTAACCCACAAATGTGTAAAGAAAACTGGATATGTAATGCTCCTAAGTCGATGCACTAACACGTTCCAAGGTGTACGTGGTTTGCAATAGCGACAGAATCAGAAAAATATAAAGTGCATCAAATCTTTAATATGTACTTAAAAAACTATTTTACAAAAAAATTCTACCGACTTCCAACTAAAAACACTACAAAGTGAAAAATAAACTTTCTTTTTCGAAGTCTGTTATGGACACCGACTTCGTTAAAAAAAAAAGGTAAAAGAAAGTTATTTTTTAGTTTTTGTAAGAAAGTATTTTTTTATTTTCACTTTTTAGTTATACCTAGTAGGCAAGTCTTAAGTAAGGTACTTATAATGCCAGAATAGATTACCCGAATACAGTGAAACTAGAACATAACCGATGAAATGAGAGTGTACCAAGATGAACTGCACATAACTACGTACTTCTTAAGAGGGTACTGGCGTGATGTGAATTATGTTATGAAATGGTATAAACGATAAATGCGATTGCAGCAATCCCGAGAGATTTTCCGTTATTTATTGAAGAGTGTTGCTGTATATCTCCGAAGTTCGTCATCAGATCTTCACCAAATTAATATGGGACCTTACGAAACATATTCTAACAAAAAGTTTCAAAATTGGTCCACAATTGACGGAGATATCGGTGAATATACACAAAAAAAAACATGAAGTCGAACATAGAACCTCCGCCATTTTAAAAAAAAAAGTTTGGAAAGTCGGTTAAAAAAACGAATCCTTTTATAACGTATATAATAGTTACTTCAGATAATACCTAAGAACTAACAAATGCTGGCACATCTAGACACTCAAATTTGTGTATTGCTTTCCCTAAAAGACCACCTAAGACTTTAAACTACATGGTTCTCATCAGATGGTTGTATGGATTTTGAAATAGATGTTGCCTCCTGGGTTTGTTTCAGTGTTACGTCTCAGAGTAGACAGCTAGGTGATACCGGCCTCAACTAAATTAACGCTTACACAAACTCAGTCTTGCATTTACATGTATTTTTTTTTGTCCTTGTAAAAGCGTTATTTTAAACTATTTGAAAAACAAATATAATTTACTATTATTTATCAGAGCTGAAAAGGCATAACTCATTTTCAAAAATTGCATCAAATTATGAGATAACAAAGACTATACTTTAATTAATCATTGTATGTGTCATAAGCTTATCTGCCTAAACACGCGGCTCTAAAATTCATACCAGTTTAATTAGGTATACCTTTCAGTAGACTAGCACCTGCGCAGAACTGTTTTTGTAATCAAATCAGGGATTAACTAGATAAGAAATGAATCCACACCGCCCACTGTTACTTCTAATTCGTTTTGTTTTGATAGAGCTCACGTGCTGGAGACATTCATGCTTGTATTCCCCGAAGGCACAGGCAGAGGTTTACTCTAGTACATGCACATTTTGCCGGTTTTGTAACTAGCGGACGCCTCGCGGTTTCACCCGCGTAGTTCCCGTTCCCGTGGGAATACAGGGATAAAAAGCCTAGCCTACTCGTATGTCACCCAGGGATAGCGTAGCTTCCCAACGGTGAAAGAATTTTTGAAATCGGTCTAGTAGTTTTTAAGTTTATTCGTTACATACAAAAATACAAATTTTTCCTCTTTATAATATTAGTATAGATAGATAGGCTCGTGTTTGACCACTATCTCAACTGATGGTAAGCTATGAATCTTGGTGGTCCTTTGGGTAATTGCGACTTCAACGGGCGGAGCCGCAAGCGACAGCTAGTTAAATAAAACAATATCATATTTTATGAATGACTAGCGGATGCCTCGCAGTTTCAACCTCGTGATCCCGTTCCCGTAAGAATACAGAGATAAAAAGTGGTCTATGTCACCCGGGGATAGTGTAGCTTCCCAACGGTGAAAGAATTTTTGAAATCTGTTCAGTAGTTTTTAAGTTACATGCAAAAATCCAAAAATTCAATTCTTTATTATATTATTATTGTAGTATAGATATACTACCTATACCCCGTGGCTTCGCTCCCGTGGCTCACCCCACAGGGCCCGTTTTCGGGATAAAAAATACCCTATTTCACTCACGAATAATGTAGCTTTCTACTGGTGAAAGAATTTTCAAAATCGGTTAGATAGTTTTTGAGTTTATTAATTAAAAACGTAAAAACGAATCTTTCCTCTTTATAATATCAGTATACATAATGGTTATTATTATAGTTCTATGTAATAAGAGGTGAATCTATTCAACCAGGCACAGATCAGTCTATTTACTCGGTCTGCTACTAGGAAATCCCAGGGAATCGAACTCAATAAGGTATCATACTCAGCAGTAGCGCTTGTGACCACCAAACCAACGAGCGAGTTATAAAACTTTATCATCAACTTCATCATTTCAGCCGGAAGACATCCACTGCTGAACATAGGCCTCCCAAGCGTCGCCACACTGACCGGTCCCGTGCGTCTCGCATCCCGCGGATTCTCAGAACCATTACCAGGTCGCCTTACATACATCATCATCAGCCTTTTAATGTTACCACTGCTGGGACACAGGCCTCTCTGTGAGAGGGAATGGGTCGTAATCCACCACGCGGGCCCAGTGCGGGTTGGTGGATGTCACATGTCTTTGATTTTTTGGTTCTAGGACGTACTGGTTTCCTCACGATGTTTTCCTTCGCCGTTTTGAGAGCTTCGACACGACACGTCTTACATACAAGTAAACTAATTTAGCAAAACTTTCCTAACATTATTTAAAATAAACTTAAAAGAAACCAAACAATTCTTTGATACCGGCCAACATTATAATTCTTACTCAAAGACATTACAAACCGCCTTACAATGAATGTTTTATATAGCCGCGGTTTGTATTTGACTAAGTCTTGCCGCTAAGATTATTGCTACTTCTTGTATTTGCTGAGAGCTGCACAGGCTGCAGTCTCCCCATCCCCACACCCTTTGGGGGAAGATATTAAACCAGAGACAATGAAACTGTAGGCAAACTGCGGTCTATTTCTTGTGTTTCTGGGGGACAACTAGATTATCTGTTTGACGCAGTAGTTTTAATCTGGCGCGATCAATAGCTATTAGGATTAAGATATGGAAACACGTTATTTTAGATCTTTGTACCGTTAATAGGTGATAGGCAGATCACGTTCACAAATAGGTATGGACAAATATCAAGGAACGACGGTTATGTATCTATGTTCTAAATTAATGATATATTTTTACAAACTTCCACTCGCGGCTCCGCCTGCGTTTTATTATTACTTCTTTCTTGATAAATTATAGTATATATGTTATTCTGATGTATAAGATATATAAGTGTACAGGTTAATCAAAATCCGTTCCGTAATTTTTGCGTGAAAGAGATTTTTAACAAACATCCATCCATCCATCCTCAAAAAAATTGGATTATATATATAATAGTAGTAGGATATATTTAATTTCCTATATGTTTTTTTTATGTATTTATATTAAATGAAGCAGTACCACTTTTTTATTTTAAGTTCTATCAGTGCATCCAATGGTTGTCTGCTAGATATTGCTGTCAGCGATAAAACAGCTAATTGTATATTGTTTTATTTAAGTTTGTTTGTAAAAGAGATGTGTAATTTTTTTGGTATACGATAAAGTATTTTCTATTAAATTTTATCAAGCGTTTATTTGCTAGAAATACAACCTTCTGTTCAGCACAGAACAGAAGGATGTATTTCTATACAACGCTAGCACTTAAGTACCTGTTTAAATAACCGCATATACTTTTACTGAAGTATCTCCATACAGAACATTTCTACCGCGATAAATAATTATATATTTTGTGCGCGTCCGTCTGTCTGTCAGTGTGGAGCAGGCGAAGTTTCAACTTGTACAGTTCTCCTTTGAATAAAATATAAATCTTAGTTCCGCGAGTAAAAAGAGAACAAACTGGAAATACATTTTAGTTCAAAAGAACGGAGCGAACACTAGCGAGTAGCGAGTGCCGACCGATCAGAATAAATTGCTTACACATACAGACATTACAATATTTTAGAGTGGCGACGTGCATACTTGAGTCCTCGTGTGTTAACGATTTTTAAATAAGATTACATTTTTGTGATGTAATGTTCCTATTGTTGCTTAAATTGCTACTCTTTTAGCATCATTCAGCATATTTTGTGATCATAGTCATGCCTACCCAGTCTTCGATAAGATTTGTATCTGTTTCTAGTCATTAGACTAATCAGTTTTTTTTGTTACCAATCAGTCAGCTAATTTAATTTCATAATTAGGATCACGATGGCTATGTATCTTAGTAGGGCATTATCAGTGGGTATTATCGCTTAAAACTACTAATCAATATTGTTAAATTGTTAGGGTTTTCTTGTATACCTACTAGTCAGTAGGTATACAAGCCCTGTACTCACTGGAAACGACACTAAAGTGTCAAGGAAAACTTTTAAGAGTGATCATTCTCGTTAAAACAAATTTTGTTCTGAGAGTTTTTGAAATATAACAACAAAAATCTTGCTGCAAGTTTTATAAGAGTAAGTACTTAGTTTTATTGGAAAATAGACAATGTGTTTTGAGATAAAATAAATAAAAATACAATAAGAAACACCAGAGCATTCTATCATCGAAAGCGCGGCGATAGAGATTGTCAAAAATGCAAAATTGTATGGGATTGACAAGCGATATCGAAAAACCACGTGATCTATGCCTTACATTTTGACATTTCGACTGTCACCTTCGCTGACATCGAATGCCACTTGTATACAGTCTCAGGACAGTGTTGGGCTCCCCTCCTCGGTTCCCGCATTGTCGAGGCGGGGGGCTCAGTAACCGTGGCTTGGTCACCCACGGTGAAGCGAAGAAGAACCCGAGGAAGGGCCGCTCGTCAGGGCTTTTGCCGATTAAGCCTACGACGTAGCGGCCAACTAGTAGGTTGCGGTCAGGCGTCATCGCAACTGAGGCGGGCCGCGATGTGTATGGAGCGTACCAGGTCAATTACGATATCGCGGCTGAGGGTTGGCGGCCGCGGCGGGAGAGGAGTGCCGGTATTGCGGTGCGCCACTCTCCCTACCTTCCGCGGCCTGGACGGAGTCGCCACTGTCTGGTGGCGGACGCGGTGGGGCCGCAGGGGAAGAGGAGTGTCGGTATTGCGTTGGCCGCTCTCCCTATCCCCTGCGGCCGAATATGGTAGGTGGCGGGGCCATTGACCTTGACCCGTCACAAGTGGACTAAAGGTGCTACACGGGGTCGTCTGGCGCCCGTTGCCGTTGCCAGTCTGAAACGGAGTCATGGTTCTCAGCAGTGAGAGAGCCATTAGGAAGAGAGATAAAAACCTGGACTGTGGCTGAGTGTCATAGAGATTTAACTCGGTAAATGCATTATGCCAATAGGAGTCCACGAGAGCAAAGTCGCGTGCAAAAAGCTAACTAAACCTATAAAAACTATGTCACGTCAAATCATACTCAGCGATATCAGTCCTCGTAACCTTGTAGATAAAGGTCTGTGCAGGCGTTATCGCGTATCGCCGCGTCCGCTAGCCCGTCCGGCGGCGTATCGGTACGATCGCAGGTCGTTAGGTGAGCCGCCCGATACGACTGATTTACTAGCGATACACTGCTACGTACGATTTGCTGATATAAGGGACTGTAAGGCGCTATGTGTATGCGACGAAATAATAATTGAAGGATCGTGTGAAATGTTTTATTTGAGATCTTTCAGTAGGTATCGTTTATAACACCCGACGGAAAAAGAGGGGCGTTATAAGCATGACGTGTGTACCTTTAACTTGGGTTATTTGATCTGTCTGTGGCATCACAGCTCCTAAACGGATGAACCGATTTGATTTCTTTTTTTTTGTTTCAAAGGTGATTTCATCGAGATTGTTCTTAGTTTTTATACGTGTTCAATAGATGGTCGATCGAAACGTGTCTACTATTAGACAAATTGTATAGCATGAACTAAAAAATGTCGGGTTTTTTTTTTACTTATAACAAAAATTATTGGAATAATTACAGGTTTTTATAAAAAAGCATAACTAATACTTAAATAATAAATGTGTACCCCTTTTCAAGCAAGTTGCTGACTTGGGTGACTGTGAGATTTGACACAGTTTATGTTTATACGGAGAAGGAGTGGAGTGAGCTACAACTTTTACCTATAATTATCCTTGGCAATTCTTGTTCTAGTTTGATGGAAGTGTCAAGACACCCCTAATTCACACGCCCAATAACTAACTAGGTCACCTAATAAACAGTGCGTCGTGTAACGAAGCATAAAAACGAATCACTCAGTGACATCGCTTGCCGGAGCTATGTGGTTGCATATTCATGCGGTCGCCGTCGCCGCACGCCACCGCCGCGCCGGCCAGTATGAATGCTCCCTTACATCCATTAGTGATAGCGAATTGTGCCGGTCCTAATTAATATTGTGATATAGTAGTGATGGTTGGTATGTCTGTGTGTTGGATTAGATTTTTTTAAGAGTTCAAAGATGTGTGATGCTGTTGGAGCACTTTATAATATTATAATAGCTTCTGCAAGCGGCTTTGCCCACGTGAAATTCTATTTTTAGTCCACTGAAACTTACTACTGGGATAATAAATATCCAATGCTCTTCATCAAGGTCCAATCTCTACACCAACATCCATAACATTTTATTTCGAGGCTTAGGCATGTAAACGTAACAAACAGACAGAGTTACTTTCGCATTTATAATATAAGTATGGAAATGTGAATGGATTTGGATTATTTTGGTTATTTAATGATTGACCTAAATATCAGCAATCTAGATAGCACTGCGGTTTTATTACTTATCCATTCAGGAAATAACATTTTCCAGTAACCAAAGAAATAAAAGAACAACATTCTTTAAAATAAAATAACAAGTTTTCATAAAGTAAGAGTGACTATTGAATGTTATACAACATCATTGATCATTATTATTATCTATATCAAACTCCCTCACAAGCAAAACCGGGTCACCAAACACTGCTACATATAAATACATCCGCATCTATCTGCCTCAGATCTGTGCAGCAGATATTAGCTAATTTATGTAATTAAGATGTATCGGCACATCTGTCCTGCCTCCCTGCCTACCCCCCTAGCTGTAGTGCGGCGCGGTATAGTTAATAGTGCTCTGACTAACGAGCTATTGATTAGGGGAGATGTTCATATTTAGTGTGAAGTTAGAGGATTAGTTGTCTTGGGAACTGTTCTAGTTATATTTCTTTTCGTGACTTTTGATATGTTTTTCTATAGTATTTTGTTTGTTTTCAAAATCAAAATCAAAATCAAAAACGTTTATTTCAAATAGACCAATTACAGGCACTTTTGAATTGTCAAAATGTCGGTCAGTCAAACAAACAAGTGAAGCTAAGTTGCACGTTCCAAGGAGTAGATCTCTATGGAGAAGAACGTGCAAGAAACTCCATGGACACTCTTTTAAATCATATGTGTTACATATAATGTTTGGTTACATATTTCTTGTTGCTTCTATTATGTGAGCACAATGTAGATAATAATAAAAAAAATATTAAAAGATAGGAACTGAATTAAGCCACTGGCAGCTAAGAGATGACCAGTCTCATCTGACGGCACCCGTTCACGAGCATAACGCGTGCATCAACCCCACTCAGCTCAACCATTTTGAAGGGAACCGAATGACCCAATAACACGCGCCACCAACAGCGAGACATTTGAGTGAGCATGACAAACTCTCAACTGCCATGCTCGCAATGTCAAAATAAAAAATAAAAAGTTGTAACCTAATAAAAATGCTCCATGGTACTTCACATTCAAAATTTGAAAAAAAAAAAGTGCTTCTACATTATACAATGCTATTATTTCTAAATATAACATGTAAAGAATCCTAAGTCCTATTGAAATAAACAAATGAAATAAAAATAAAACACTGAAAACAACAATACGAAAAGGGCAGCAGCATCTCTTCCAATATAAACTAATTTGTAGCTACAAATGTATGTGGCTGTGGAGCAGGACCGGCATTTAGCCAAGCATTTTTATCAAGGAGATAATCTTCCAATTTATAATATGCTTGTCTACATAGTGTGCGTTTAATGCATGCTTTAAATTTTGACTCGTTTAATTGGAGAATTTCTAGTGGAATTTCATTATAAAATTTTCCACAGTACCCCATAAAAGAGCTAGCTACTTTAGCTTTACATACATTTATATTTTGTTGACTTATAGTGAGTTTATAAGATTTTGCTCCATTGGTGTAATTGCTGCAAGGCGTTCCAGTGCGAGGATAAACTAATAAATAATAAATAAATTTTTAAATACAGCATTTTTTCATTTCAGCCGAAATATGTCCACTACTTGAGCACGCCTAAGCCTCCGGAAAGTGTCGCCACATTGACCGGTCCCGTGCATCTCGCATCAAGGGGATGCCCACAGTCTTAACAAGATCATTGGTCCACTTACACAGAGGTTTTCCAACGGGGTCACCATTCTAGAACTTATCGGCCTCATCGATCATTTGTTCTGCAAGAAAACACAACATTTAAAAATATAAAAGTTAGTCGCTCACTGGTATTGGGCCAAACGGTCAGGATAGGCCTCCAGAGAGAGGAACCTCTTAACAAGTAAACCTCTTAACAAGCCGTGTCCAGCTTCGCTTACTGAATCAAGCTCTTGATGCAGGCACCTAACGAAAGCGAAGGTGTTGGTGAAGGCTTGTAGCTATTAATTCATTGACATTGCGCATAGCGGGTAAGTTCAAATAGTTTAGTGTTTTAAAAGAGAAGCCGATGCAAAAACAGTGTTTCACATAACCAGTGATCTAGATGTAATCTTTTTGGAATTTATCTGTATTTAGTACTTAGCAAAAACTATCAGTTCTTTTTTTAATGCCTAGAGCGGCAAACAAGCTGACGACTATTTTATTTTCCACCGTGTCCCAGTAACATAAAATCCGAGAAATCAAAAGGAATACCGTCAGTGTACGTTAAAAGCTCTGATTAAACTTTCATACATTTGCGAAGAAACACGTTAACTGCGGGAAATTGCTCGCACGCCGGTTCCAGTAAATATCCACCATAGAAAGCTTCAAACAGCCGTAATCATACTAAATGATGTTGACGTGGACCGCGCCGGAATCTTGGCTAAATATAAATAAACCATCACGCATTTATTTCTTGAAGGTTTTCGTGTATTTTTATATTTTTGACGCTGATATAATTCTATCTACCATGAGCCTACCTTTGGTTTCTGGCAAATCGATGCATCAAAAATAAAAGAAAACCAAGCTACTGGCTGTAATATGATTGAACCAATACACAGCAGCTAACGCGCGTTTCTCAAAGTCAAATCGTTTGTTCCAATTAGGCCTTTAAGCGCACTCTTGAAATCCGAAATTTAAAAAAAAAATGATTCTACCGTCCAATCACAAAGGTTTTTATGGAGTCGGACAGACAAGAAACTCCACACTCACTCTTTAATAAAAAGTGTTTTACAATATTATTTTACATACATACATAAATTCATGAACGTGAGGCCGAGGCACCCGACACAACTATACTACGTATAGGTATAAAGTGTAGCAAGAACTAACAGGTAAATTCATTCATTTGATAAAAAGGAACATGGTTCTCACATACTTACAATTATGCCAAACATAGGTAAATTATCTAAATCAACAACAACGGAACAGTGTGTGAGTCAATTTCTTAAAACAAAAAATATTAAAACAATACAATCAATGTACTTGAAATCAACCAGTATAGACAAAATCAGTTTGATTTTGTTTACACTAAAAAATGCCCCATGGAGCCAGACCAGCGTATTTCCAAACATTCTTACCTTGAATATAATCATCATATTTGTAATTTGCTTGTTTACAAAGTGTGCTTTGTAAAGAAAGTTTAAAACAAAAGTTTTAAACATTCTTACATATAGTTTTAATATTTCATAAGTTATTTTGATATAGAATTTAACACGTTACCCCATAAAAGATGTGTGTGCTTTAGCTTATCTATAAGATGGTTGATCTAACATATCTTTTTTTCTAGTAACAAATTGGCATTTGGTCTTCTAGGTTTTGCGATGACATCCTTTCTAGAAACTGATCCTTGTAATTCATTAAGGTTCACTGTCAGTTTTAACACTAAGACTAACAAACACCAAGAAATCCATGAATAAAGGCAATTTCCACATTTATTCCATTTTAGTTTCAAGTATCGATTTCTCCAAATTGCCATATATCAAAAGCCTATAAAAGTACTGAAACTGAAAAATATTACGTCTTTTATAATATCCATAAACATACAACTGTATAATATTAAACAAATTACTGAAATAATTTTCCATCAGCGTCCTTGCTACGGCGTAGTACTACTGCTACGTGGCTACGAGCTACGTGCTACGGTGCTACGAGTCGTTATGTGAAAAGTTACCAATTGGAGCGCGCATTTTTAATTAATAGAGAATGTTTTTATCTCTGTTTTTTTTTTTACCTTTTTTCCGATGTCATATAATGCAAATCATGGTTCTTATTTATCATGTCAGGAAGAGAGAATGCAATATGTTTGTTTATGGTAGTGATTATTTCAATACTATAGAGATTTCGTAACACAATGGGATCTCCAGTTTTGTTTATTTAGACAAGGTTCGGGGTGAAAACACCAGAGTAATTTGAAAAGTTAAATTAAGATAAGTGTTATAAAACCTAGCCTGAACAGATAAGGTTTTATGGTAGGTACTAAGTTGTTTTTATACGATTTAAAATCAATACAGTTGCCTGGTTTTTATCATAAAAGAAATTTTCAATACAAATAGTAATTTCCAGATGCGTAGCCACGGAAAACAGCAAAAGATAATAATATGTCCCTCAACAAATGGGTATAATCGACCAAATTACATGTGTTATCTCTCATTAATTGTGTCTTAAAAAGGTTTGGCTAATTAGTGCAATCACCATTTCTGTATGCAATACTATGAATACAAAATTGGTTAATACTCTCTTCGGAATATACAGGGTTTAATATAATCAATGCTTTTCAATGCTAGCAATTGTTACAATATGACCTCAGTGTAAACCCTGTATTAAAATTGGTTCATTATAATTAACAATGTCTCCTTTTCAGGAATTGAGAGTAGTTACACTTTATATAAAGAAAAGTGTATTCTCTTCTATTTAGTTGATATTTATCCTGAATTATGTATTTAATAATCTCAAGAATCATAACTACCCACTCAGTCAGCAGCCACACAATGTGCCATTACGTGAACCTTAAGCTCAAAATATAAAACAGTAAACCATCACGGCGTTTAATTAATAGTGGCTAGGCAGCGAGCTGCGGGATTTAACTCAGGAAATCCATTTGTATGATAAACGCGCGCTGTTTAGTGCCAGTGCTTTAGTGGAGGGTTAACTGCCGTTAGTTAACGTCGGTTAAATGGTGGCGGGCGAAGAAATTACGAGTAATTATGTTTAGGGAGAAATAAAATGAACTACTTGCTTAATGCTGATCACAATACGTATTTTTGTAAGAAATAACTGTGAAAAATGACATTATGATACATATTTAATATACAACCGAATTGAGAATCTTCTAATTTTTCGAAGACGGTTGTAAAATACATCCTTTTGCCAAAATCTTATTAAAAATGACTTTTTCACTAAAACTTATAAAACCTCAACTTTTTACTACAGCAGCAGAAAACCGCTATAAAACTACAAGGCGTACAACTAAGACTACAAAAAATAAAAGCTTCTTTAAAACGTTTCTCCCTTAACTGCAGTTACACCCGGTACCACCCGCCGTCGCCTGCAATACAGACGTACAGATGAATTTTAATGCTGTAGTTACGCATTCAGTGCTAATGGCTCCTTGAGTGGGACACACAGACAGACAGACACACAGACACAAGACGAGAGTCACAGCAAACAGTCTGAGGCACTCGAGACGCAAATGTACGCGTTTTAATATGCACGTCTTTTTGAGAGTCCGGTGTTTTGAGATTCGGATTAAGTTTGTATGTGATGGTAAGTTTTAGCTTGAGAGGAAGTGTCAGACACACCATGTTATGTGACATTTTGTTTCTAAGTGAGTTAAACTATGTAAGATTCTGTTGCTCAGGAGATTTTAAACTTGATGCAAAGAGACTTACTAATATGACGTACAAAGTGTATGTAGAGGAGACTTTATAAATTAATTATTTCACAACATAACAACGAAAATAAAAAATAATACACTTTGTTTTCTATTTTAAACGAAGTGACATTTATTGAAAGGATGGTCTAGTATTCCATTTTAAAATTATGTATCAAAATAATGTACGCACTTTCAAGGATATTTAAAATACGCTGGTGGTAACTTGCATATTCTTTAGTGTACACAATACTAACAGGGGTAGGGTAGGGTAGGTAGGTTAGGGTAGGTAGGGTAGGGTAGGTAGGGTAGGGTAGGTAGAGTAGGGTAGGTAGGGTAGGGTAGGTAGGTTAGGGTAGGTAGGGTGGGGTAGGTAGGGTAGGGTAGGTAGGGTAGGGTAGGTAGGGTAGGGTAGGTAGGGTAGGGTAGGTAGGGTAGGGTAGGTAGGGTAGGGTAGATAGGGTAGGGTAGGTAGGGTAGGTAGGGTAGGTAGGGTAGGTAGGGTAGGGTAGATAGGGTAGGGTAGGTAGGGTAGGTAGGGTAGGGTAGGTAGGGTAGGGTAGGTTTTTTTTTTTTCTTTGTTATTTAAATACTACTACCTCCAACATGATCGGAGTCTATTCTACTGCTTTACATTCATTCCAGTTCTCGCACTTATTCCTCTCGCACTTTCATTCCGCATACTTTATCTTTCTCTCATCCATCCTCATTTGTATCTGTTATGGGTGGGATTCCCAGCTATCATATTCTATGTAACTATCTATACTTTACTTTATTTTATTGACATCCGGTATTAAGGAATAAAACAGGGTGAAGAATTTTTTAATTGTGACTTTTGAATACATTATTTACACTTAATCTAGTTTATATCTATTTAGCGATTTATTATACATAATCTTATTATATTTAAAAGTTTCTTCTCTTATTACCTATACAGATCTTACAAAGTAGGGGGAGCATTTTTTGTTTTTGCACTCACAAATATATCGATCTTATTTTACTTATTTCTATTTTACATATTGTATTTATTTCATATTTCTTAATTTATAATACAGTTTCTTACTATGCTAGCCTCTAATATAACACACTATATTATAGCAGCATATTTTCTTATACGGTTTTGTTTCTTTTGATCACCATGTAACCTATTTCTTTACAATAATTTAAAAACATTTCTCTTTTCTTTCCCATCATCAAATTTGACGCATTTTGTGCAACCAACTCCAAAGCGAGCTTCTGCTCTATCTCGTAACGGATTTTCGCGGTGATTGGGCACTCAAACAGTATGTGCAGAACCGACTCCTCGACACCAGGTTCGTCGGCGCACGATGGATTCTCCTTACACTTGAAGCGTGTCAAGTATGCGGAGAATCCACCGTGCCCCGTCAAGATTTGCGTGGTTTCGCTCGTATGAGTGATTCTGCGCACCACTCCGTATGCCGCCACAGCGTCCGGGAAAAAGATTTTGGTGCCCAACGCTGTGTCACCCGATCTATATCTCCCGTTCCACTCGCCAAGCGTCTCCGATTGGATTACTCGCTTAACGAATGAAACGGGACACTGATCATAGTTCGGCCTCTTCTTCGACCTCAGGGCGGCCTCCTTCGCAAGCTGGTCGGCTCTCTCGTTTCCCTCCAACCCTGCGTGGGCCTTTATCCAGAACAGCGAGACGCACTTGTTCTGGAGTTTACAGCGGCGCAAGGCGTCTCTGGTTTCCACAGCCAAGGGGTGGGGAGAACTTGAGTTGGTCACCGACTGAAGGGCCGCCATAGAGTCGCTGAAGATGCCGAACGTGGTTTCACTTCGCCTGAGCGCCTCCCCTGCTGCTCTTTACAGAGCCAGGAGTTCTGCCTGATAGACGGTGCAGTAGGACGGCAGAGCAAGCTTGAGGGTTTTCGTTTCGGCGGCACCATTCCACACGGATAGTGCCGCTCCAACCTTGCCCTCAATCTTGCTGCCGTCGGTAAAGATACGCACAGCAAAATTGCTGTGGTCGTTATATTGTTCCTCGTCTACCAGGCTTCCAAACGCCAGGCTCATTTGCTCCGCCGGGTGCGGGGCCTCCAGCGCTGGGAACATCCGCTCCACCTCCCTGTCCCCCAATACAGGCTGGGGTATTCCCCTCCTTGCTTCATAGAGCGCAGCCGCCTCCCGGACGCGGCGGTCGAGCGGGAGCATCCCTGTCAGCAACAGGGCCGAGTGCAGGGAGACCGTCCGATATGCCTTGCACATTTTTTGGGCAATTCCACGCAGCACGGTCCGAAGTTGCTTTATGACTCCCAGCTTCTTGGCAGCTGGTGCCCAAACGCTGGCAGCGTAAAGTATTATGGGCTCTATAGCCGCCACGTACAGTACACGGATAATCTCCGGGTGGAGCCCCCAACTGACCCTTGCGGCTCTGCACAACTACTTGTAGATCCCGATTGCCCTCCTGCAGACGATTGAGACGTGGGTGTTAAATGTTAACTTGTCATCTATCGTCACTCCCAGAAGCTTTATTTCTTTTGACATGCCAATGTCGATCCCCCCCATGCTCAGGCGTGGTGTGTCATATTTTAATTTTTTGGTTATCACCATAGCGGTGGTCTTATGCGGAGCAAATTTTAGTTTATTCTGGACACCCCACGCCAGAACATGACTGAGAGCGGCGTTGGCACGTTCCTCCACCTCCAGTGCAGTCTCACCGTCGAAAGCCAAGAGAACATCATCCGCAAACGCCTGGATGTAGTTTCCCCCATCTTCCAGAGCTTTTAGGAGAGGGTCTAGGACTAAGTTCCACAATATGGGTCCCCCTTTTGAGCCCTGGACGCAGCCCTTGCTTGTCCTCTTGCTATATACTTCCCCACCGTACCTGATCAGGGTAGGGTAGGTAGGGTAGGGTAGGTAAGGTAGGGTAGGTAGGGTAGGGTAGGTAGGGTAGGGTAGGTAGGATAGGGTAGGTAGGGTAGGGTAGGTAGGGTAGAGTAGGTAGGGTAGGGTAGGTAGGTTAGGGTAGGTAGGGTAGGGTAGGTAGGGTAGGGTAGGTTGTGGTATTTCGCTATTCTAAACCACATATTTTAGTTATTTCACTGAGTGAGCTGGAGTGTTCTCACCTAATTCACACTTAGGTCTCATAATACTTACTTACTCACACTGTATTCATATTATTCCAGGCCAAAACATTTTACATCGCATCGCATCTATTATACGTTTTGTTGGTCTGTGCATTACTATTCTGCGAATCGGTCTAAAACGATTCGTTTTCTTATAAAATATCTAATATAAAATAAATAATTATCATATTTTTCAATGTTATGACACCTACGTCAGGTTGTCAAGCTGTCAATACTTCTCCTTTTAAATTTTCTGTCATAGAGTTTCTCACTAGCTTAGCCTATGAAGATTACTTTTGATTTATATAATTTAAATTCTTTTTATCAATATGTAATTCTTTTTATCAATATGTTAGCTCAAATATTGTATTTTATAAATTAATTTACACGCTCTCAGAATTCATCGAAGAGGTTTTGGATTGAATATTACTGGCTGTTTTGAATACTGGCAAGTTGCATTTTTGTATGACAAGATGTCACTAACTTATTCTAATAAAGAAGAAAAAGGACAGACGGTGGATATAAAAGGCGGAACGGCCGAGGGCTTGGGGAGTCTTCAATCTGGTCTGAAACCGAAGAGTTGCCTTATCTCTAAGCTCTAAAATTCAAGGTGCTCCAACTTTATTGTGCGTGTTATACTACACTACTGCCTACCTGCCCAACCTGTTCCCTGGTTGGCTGCCCACGAGGAGTTCCTGACAGTTGTGCTGCCTGCCTAACCTACCAGCTACCTACACTGCTACCTCCCTGCCCGACCTGTTCCCTGGTTGGCTGCCCACGAAGAGTTCCTGACAGTTGTGCTGCCTGCCTATACTACACTACTGCCTACACTACGACCTGCCTGCCCGACCTGTTCCCCGGTTGGCTGCCCACGTCGTGCGAAGCCGGACCTTGATTTCATACATAATTTTTAGTTTATAATTGTTTTTTTATTTGTATTAACGTGGCTTATGTGTGGCTCAGCCCACCTGAGCGACGCGTAACGCTACAAGGTAGGGTAGGGTAGGTCGGGTAGGGTAGGTAGGGTAGGGTAGGTAGGGTAGGGTAGGTAGGGTAGGGTAGGTAGGGTAGTGTAGGTAGGGTAGGGTAGGTAGGGTAGGGTAGGTAGGGTAGGGTAGGTAGGGTAGGGTAGGGTAGGTAGGGTAGGGTAGGTAGTGTAGGTAGGTAATTAGCCAATTGACGGGAGCGAAGCCCCGGGGGCAGCTAGTTTTTTTTTATAAAAAGGCGCTTTGTCTCTAATACGTAGGTAAACCTTAAAAAGAAGTGGAACAGAATTCCCACGGAAGATGACCTCAGCCCTCCTTCAAATCAAATAACCATGTTTTATATTAATAACTACCATAACGTATCACGCTTGTAGTTCTCGTAGGGCTAAGCAGAGATGTGAGTGGTTGGTTTGTAGTATTTAGTAATAAAATGTCTTAAATCATATAACACCCTGAGGTTTTTTCTATACAAGAGAAGCTTTGGTCCAGTTTGTTTTTGTAATGGACAATCCAGAGAAGTTTTAAGTTTTTTTCATTCTTCTTGACTCTTAGGAACTGACTTGTAACAGAACATAAAAATAACTATTAAGTAATTAATTCATCTTTTCTTTAATAATTGATGATTATCGTTAAACTAAGCTTAATATTACTTAGCATTAACGACAGCCATTCAAACGCTGCGTCCGATCCTAAATAAAACGCATGGACCGGAGCACGCGTTAACGTGATCACGGGCGGATTACCGCCGTAATGCTGGTTTAGTGCTTGCGGTGTACTCGTGTAGCGGAGGTAAAGCGGTAATGGATGGGACAGCATTTCTATAAGGTCTACTAATGTTACGTCTGTTGTCTTATAAAAGCCACTATAATGTCGGGAATTAGTTTACCTTATATATGCATATTTGTATTGCCATAATGACATTTTATTAATGTGTCATTGTTGGCTGTGAGTAAAATATTAGTCGTAAAGCAATTTGTGACCAGTGGTGGCTAAGTGGTTTCGACACCCAATCACGAGTCGTGGGCTTAGATCCAGGCAATCGCATTACTT
Source organism: Orthosia gracilis (assembly GCA_947562075.1). Lineage (NCBI taxonomy): Eukaryota > Metazoa > Arthropoda > Insecta > Lepidoptera > Noctuidae > Orthosia > Orthosia gracilis. Next base: position 15,753,367 of record OX387276.1, read on the forward strand.
TGTGAATTTATTTTATCACCACTGTTCTCAAAATGGTGAAGGAAAACATCGTGAGGAGACAAAGTCCTAGAACAAAAAAATCGAATATATGTGATATCTACCGACCCGCACTGGGCCCGTGGGCCGTGTGGTATATTATGCTCCAGTCCCTCTCACATAGAAGACCAGCAGTGGCACCATAATAGACTAAGGATGGTATTTAAAAGTAATTCAATTTATTCCCATTTCATTTACCTAATTTTGCCTGTGTTCCACCAAATATACTGAATGTGCACCAAAATATGTTCATTAAAATATGTCATAACGAGCATCTATTTAACAACTGTTGCAAATTTGTAAAAATAGTAATACACCTAATTTTAAAAACAAGCATTTATTTTTTTAGTTTTACTTCAGATAATGCACTGCAAAATGTATAGTACTTTGGCAACATAGTCGACGGAGCCCCGCTGCGCGGGGCTCCTATTTCCGTCCGCAGGGTCTAAAGTAACCTAACACGAACGAGATGACGGGAGCTGAGTTCGCTCGCTTTGCTCGCTCACTTCAGCTCACGTCATCTCGTTCGAACCTAACCTGTCCGTGTCGGGGTGCCCTAAGCTCCCGAGCAGGAATATTTGGTGCACGATCAGTATTTTTCGGGGAAGAATAAAATAGTTATTGTTACAATAGAATATTTGCAGCGCACAACAATAAAAAAAGTGTTATATCTTGGTGTTAATTTGGAATTTGTTTGATGTAACATATTTTGTTGGCCGAGTAGTTTAATTATAGTAAAACAATTAAACGGGTTTAAGATCAATATTTTAGAAATGCATACATAGATGTACCTTTAGATTTTTGGTGAACACAAAAATATTATCCATAGACGAATTATCAATCAATTTGCATTTAAAAAACAGAACATAACTAAAATATGATTAGGCAAAATTCATTACTTTATTGGTCCAATATGATTTCAAGGATTTTTCTACAGACACACACTAAAATACATATATATGTACTACTATTACTGTATTTCTATATTATTTTTAAATATCGCCGAATTATATAACGTTGTCTATATTAATGCAATAAATCTTTCAATCTCTAATTAACATGTACACCTAACACCAGATCTAAAATTCAATTAATGTAAACCATGGAATAGTAATTGAATGTGTTGATGAACGTTAGAATCAATTACTATCTCGATTATGATGTTATCAATAAATCGGTGTCAGTTGGTAAACTGATCTCTCGTTTGATTTGTGGCATCGGGCCAATGTGCTCTATATTGTAACGATTGGTTTTGTAATTAATTCATATATATTACATTGTTTTATTGTAGCACACACATACACAATGGTGCATCAAAACACCCAGAAGCATAATAAAAAAAAATTACGAGCTTATTGCCACATGAGCAGGCTCCAAACTAAAAAAAAAATGTTGGAAAAAAAATCAACATCATTGTCTGCTTTATTGTATTTTATCCTTATCTGGAAATCATAAAATCGAGGGTTCACGGGCTACTTCAATAAAGCGTAATTTTTGGGACTTTACAGGTGAGCATTTCAAACTCTAATTTTTAGGAAAAAAATATATTATAAATAAATATTAATATCTTTATCAAAAAGTGGTCTATGTTGTTTCCCTTACAAAAACCGCATAATTTAGTCTTCATTTCATATTTTAAAGCTGTTATTACCAGAAATAAATGTCGCTCGATACAAAATTACCTCAACTCACTTTTATTTAGGAACAGACAAAACGCCCTATTTTACGAAATGCATGTCAGGACAAACAGCTTAAGTCAAAATCCCAAAATATTTTGAAGTGTATTTTTTGGAAAATTGAGTAAAATTTATGCCGCATCAATCAAATCAGATTCAAACTACCTAGACCTAAATTTACTGATGCTCAGATCGCCATTAAACCGATTGGCGATTCCAAATATGTATACATGTGGGAGAAATAATGTAATTTATAATATTTGAGTATCTTTTGAGTTACTCCCTGTTTAATAAGTTTGTGTATTGACTACGCGCTCCCTGCCACTGACAAGCAAGCCGCATTATAAAAGAGTGAGCAAGAGGCTTGATCGTTCAATTTTGGTTTGACTTCGGACTTGAACGGTCAGGTATGTTTTGATTGCTCTTGATTTATTATTAATGTGATAAATGTGATTATGTTGTGTACTGATGATATTCATTATTAATGTGCGTGTAGTTTTTACGCAATAATATTGTGGCAAGTATTTTACTGAAGTTATGCTGCTTTGATTAAAATATTGTCTAATTTATGCATTGGTTTTATTCCATTAAGTTTTACCCTCACATTCGCTTATAACCTCACATTTTGTTGTTTATACCCTCACATACAACTCAATATTGGCTAGGATATCTCTTGATACAAATAGGCCGTGAACTCTCGAAATGCATTATTTGCAACAAAAAAAAACTTTCCGTAAACGAGATGTAACTGCGGTCATCAATACGATCATTGCTGTTTTAATTACTGCAGTTATTGAGAGTTTAACTTCTGCAGTAGACGTTATTATTTACCAATATTATTTATTCTAAAGATGCTACCCACACAAACAACAGCTTCCCAAATATCCGTAATCTTTTGATCCTCGGGCGCGAACTTTGTTCATAACATTAGGTAATACATTCTCCAAGCGGTTGCAGCATCCACGCTGATCAATATAAAACTTTACGTTCAAGTTGTAGCTGAATATTTCAACAACGTGATTAATTAGCGGCACAAAGATAACCAGTCGGTTATTAATATTTGAGCTAGTGCGGTGGAGGTGCGGGAGCGTGGCGGGCGCGTGGCGTCTGCGGAGCTGCTGCGTAGCGTGTGCGTGGTTATCACGCTATCTTTAAGAAGCGCAGATTTAATACCTCGTCGAGTCGTTAATTAAAATTTTAATTAAGTATAGTTAAGTGAGAAGTAGATTGAAGAAGCAAGTTTGTCATCGCCGAAAGTCGTCGGCGCGGTGGAAAAATGTATTTCAAAGACTCTGAAAGGCGAGGCTAGGAATGTTTTAATCAATTTGTAGTAAATGAAGTCGGTCGATAGAAGCTGGTCATTGGCCCGACGATATTTTTTTTAATTAGTGCCAACTACAAATGGGAGCTTTGATGATACCTTGTTTTCTTATTTCTTTGAAGTAGTTTTAGTAATTAAACCTGTGTCTAGGTTGCTTACGCCGAACTATATTTTCTCGTAGACAGTCTTAAAATATCAATAAATTGTGTTGGGAATATTATTAACATACAAAATTAGCAAACAGATGAGGAACGAGTAACTACAGACGCTCATTTCTAGACACTGAATACAGGTAAATTACCTGATTGCAATAAAACGCAGTGCCACGAAATAATTCACATTTATTGAAAAGGCGCAAATATTAAAGGCTTCACTTTTATGTGTTCTACTTTGTTTAGAGAACGTTAGATTAACGGATTCTGTTCTAGAATAAAATATATATAAAAGTACATCCTACCGTGTAGCGATGCCTAACTCTTACGATGGATGATATTTTGTCGTTATAATAATATTATTCAATATTGTACCTATTAAAAGCACTTAAAAACAGCATCAAACTCATAAATATTCAAGCCTCATAACCCCCACAAGTGCAGTAGGTCAAGTCACTCAATAAACATCGCTCGACATGATGGATGTCTGTCGCCGTGACGCCGCACGACCCCGCGACAACGCGACACGACATAAATCACGCGCGACAAGCGTCGCAACCATTACGTCTTTTTGTCGCGCGCATTATACGCGGTATACATTACGTTAAGATATTGTTACAGATTGCCGGGTTATTTTTCTCTTGCATGCCGCTTTTATTCTCGTATTGTGATGTTTGAAATATGGAATGTAAGTGCGATTATTATGACAGAGATGGGAAAGTGTCTTATTCCGCTTTTCTTGCTTGCTAACGTAAACATAAAAACACTGCAATAACAGATGAAATGTACGCGCACGGGCCACTTCACCTATTATTAGTTTGAAAGAAATTATACTTGTTAAATGCATACCAAGCAAAGAAGAAAACACAGCTCTGAAAAATAAAATGGGTAATTCTGCAATTGAAAATTCAATTATTCAGAAGCGACCATCTTGAATTAAATGTACGCCAAATAAAATTAATGCTCATAACAAAAAGCGCAAAACACACAGAAAATTTCCATTCTAAATGCAACGACGCTAAAGTATGAATAAATTAACGAAGGAAGATGAGGCTGAAAAATATATAAAAAAAACATAATACAAACATTGAATTCTTTTCGTATGTGGTGGGGGAGAAACAAATTATAGTCTGCAATATTTATACACATGGTGTTCATAAAGTATTGTGAATAATCCAAGGATCCGCAGATAATGAAACGATGCAATCTAGGACGGAAGAATGGGGTTGTATGGGACAAAACACACATGAGATTTTTGAGACAATCTTCATTGGAAATTGGTTTTCTTTCCTTAGGGTGTATCCACACACTCATGCCGAACACGCACGTAAGTATTTGTAGGGGAACGTGATAGCGGCTCAGCTTTCCGTGTTCGGTTTTGATGTGTGTGTGTTTTCGGACCTTTCATGATCCAAAATTAATTGTCATTTAAGCTGAGCCTACTACGTATTATGAATTAGGATTAATTATCTATAACATTCTTAGTCGTTGCCATAGTTTTTACTTTTCGACACAAGTGGGTGACATCAGCCGAAAAATATGAACTTCTTTCTTCAGTAGATTTTCAGTGTCGCTCAAATAACATAATTATTCTTATAAAAGAAGATCTTGGTAATTAAGTGTTTTAATAATAAAAGTTTTCCTGCACAGTGCATAGTTTATCGAGAGTATATAAAGCAAGATAATGAACAATTTATATCTCATGCTAGCAAAAAATAATATAGTAATAATCCATGCGGGTGTATTGAGGATGCAAATTGGACGCAACATGTTCGTGTGCCGTAAGCCGCGTCGGGAAGCGCGCTGACTCGCTGAGCGCTGTCAGCGGCACGGCGGACGGAATTGTGTTTATTTGTACGCATCGATATTGAGGGGAAATTATAACAATCATGAGGAGGATATACCATTTTTTTGGCGAAAGACATCCATGACAGAAAAAAATTGACTCAAAAACTTGGTCTCTGAAAACTGATTGCACTTTTGATTAATCATAACAGTTTACTAACGATTGAGGGGAGACGTGAAGCTTTGTAAAGCCTGGGTACCTCAACTTGATCTATATAGACATGACTTACCTTGCCATTAATCATAACCCCATTGTTCGTGTCTATCTATCTGTATCTAAAAGCATTATTCCATAAATCACCAAAACGACTCCCTCGATTAGTCAGGGAAGCTTACACATAACTCCTAAATTTTTATTAAAACAAGCGACGAATAAATTCCCGCCACTTCTCTTCACGAGGGATGCTGAAGACGCCGTCAAATACCAGACAGGTATTTAAATATCCCAACAAAATAGACGGAAGCCATTAATCTGGGGACCAGGTGCGTCGTAGGGCACCTAAAATTGTAAACTAAAGTAAGCGGGCCCAAAGACGGGACCCTTGGGTACTCGTTATTTATAGGGACCCAAACACGTGGCAGCCCCTCGTTTACATTTACACCGTGTATTCTGCTCTCGTGGAGTGTAATTTTGAAGGCTCACGGTTTATTAAAACCTTAATACGAACCAAATTGATATTCACCCTTTGGGCGGGACTCGAGTGGTAATTGCAGACACACTCAGAGGTGTTTCTACAAAGAGATGTGGAGCGGCACAGTACAGAGATAACATTACAAAGTGACTTCTGTGTTTACGATTTCGCTGTAAACTTGTCACATTGTGTTTGTTATGTAACTTTATTTCTTTTTGTAAGCTGAAATTCAATTGAAATACTTTCAAGTCTATAAACTACAGTAATCTCTATCCAGCCATTCCAAGCCATATCACTAAACTGTTTAAACTACGTCTAAATTTAAACGCAATCAAGTGGCATGTAGGTTCACCGAAGCGATTTTTACTTAAGATTCAGTAGTAGAGCGAGCGTGCCAAGTGCGGGCTTACTGGCGGCTACTGGCAAGCCCAGACATTGCCAAACGGCCAAGTGTTTGGCGCGCCAATCTTGGGCCAAACCAGTCTCCCAATTACTCACAATGAAAATGCATGAGTTGGAATAAAAAGAGGATGTTACGATCCTAGTTTTTTACGTTTTAAGGAAAAATTATTATTTTGGCAGTCACGCAATAGTAATAAGTTTTTTCGTTATTTGAAAGATATTTTAGTTTGACTTATTACTTATGTGTAGCAGAGCTGTACAGTTTTTGTATAGTGTAAATAATGTGGTATAGTAAGGCATCAAAAACAATTTATGTATCTTTATCTGTTACACTCATTTGCCCACAATCTACATTTTCTCATCCATTTAACACACTTTGGTACCATGCTACCCCAGATTGTCTACTGCTATTGAAATCCAAATCATCAAGTAACGTATTTTGAGTTCAAAATTGCATCCATACAACAAAAAACAATAAAAAAAATAATAACAACGCCAGTTATTACTCATTCCAATTCAAAATATTCTTGCAATGACATTAATAAGAACAAGGGGAGCGTTGATCTCGCACGTCACTCAAAACTCATCCTTGTTGACGTTAAAGTCGCCTGCACTACACTTCAATCTTCCTTGTACTGTAGATATCAATTAAAACACGAGAACAGTTTCCATCCATCTGTAAATAGCAACAAATGAGTGTATAATTCCAGTAATCCGTCTGTCCCGTGAGTCTGCGAGGCAATCAGTCGCTAGCACCCCGGGCGGACATTTGCATCGCGGCGTATGCATTCGACCCGGTTGCCCCGTTCGCCCAGTTCGCCCGGGCGGTATGTCGGCTGTCATTTGAAACACTGCTGAATATTAATAAGTACTTGCATCACTATGATATTTGGCGGATGGACTTTGAAGTTTCTTGCATGTTTGGGTAGTGAGTGTTGTAAGACAGATTGTGTTCCTATTTGATTGTGGCTGACTTGGTTGGACTTGGTTTGTACGTAGTATTATGTGATGCGGTTGGGATATGTTTAACACCAATGTAATGATAGCCTTAAACATTTGTTGATGTATTCATCCACATACATGCATTTGTTTTTACGAGCTAACAAAAGTAGTCATAAATTGCCATGCCATGTACGTTTAGTCAGAGAAATATACAATTATTTTGAAAAACATTGATTTATTTATTTATTTATTTATTTATTTATTTATTTATGTACACACATAACACTAAAAAGAGAAAAGAAGGATTACAGAAAAAAGAGCACAAAGGTACTGCTTATTTCAATAGAAATTTCTTCCAGCAGTCCTGCGACAGGAAAGTTGGATGATAGACGAAGACACAGTGTGTAGAAAGAAATAAGGAAACTTAAAATAGACTATTATTACTTAACTAATTATATACAGAGTACAAATTTACCTTAACTACATAAATAAAAGATAAAATACATATATATATATATATGTATGTATATAATATAATAAAATGTAAAATTACATGATGGTGGAAAGGTAATGTTCTTTGACCAAAAAGCTGGCTACCTATCTTCAAATAGAGCAAAAAAAATGCCTCAAGAAACTATAAAATCTCGATAAATCACCGCAGACTGTACACCTACAAGTCTTCCGTCCCCATTGGGAATCGCAGGCGTAATGCTAGAAGAGCGCGTTAGTTTCAAGCGGCACTAATTCGAGCTGTGTTAATGAGACCACAGAGTATACAGTTACAGAGGGTTTACTTTGTACAATGTAGCTCGATGAGTTACAGATATAGCAAGGTAACCACAAAGGGAATGCCAAGCGACACTATAGATAATTCAATGAAAAACAGTTTTTTTGTAAACTAAGCAGTAGCTCAGACAGCGAAGTGGATGACAGGATGAAATCGACTTCGCCAGAACTGAAGAAAGAAGAGCGGGCTCGCGGTGAGCGGAAAGAGATGAGGTTTTTTATCATCTATAGGCTTGCGCTTGTCCACTATCTCACCTGATGGTAAGCGATGATGTGGTCTATTCAGTCCCACTTTTGTACCTTAGTCCATAAGTTTGACTGAAAAGGCGAGCAAAAAAAAAAACAGTAGCTCTACTAACTTAGATGGTTAGGTGTTCATTACTGCAATATTCTTTTACTGAATGTGTTAAAGTTAAAAGGCCCTTTTACTCTACATTCTTAGATTATATTTAAGGCTATTCGTTACTACATTCAATATTTGCTAGCGGTGGGCCTTCTGTCAGTTTTTACTATGTAATCAGGCGCCCGGTATCCTTTGACGCGCGTTTAACCTAGAAAGGAGAAAAGCGTGAGTTTTACACACATCCATACATTTGTGTCTGTCTACACCATATTTTCTATTTTATGTAGATATTAGACATACCTTTGTGATGTGGTTTCTGCGGAAGTGTTGGCTTTGCTCGCCGCATCTGTTTTGATATCTAACATCGTGTCAAAATAATAGATAGATACTGGTAAAAATCTTGAATTCTAGCATGTTCTAATGTCACATTTTGAACTTATTTAGCACCGTACTAGGCATAAAAGCTTTTCGTTTGGTTTATGTGGGTAACAAAAATCATTCATAAAATGTTATAACTGATTGTCAAATCTTCACATAAAACGACAATGTTTCAGTGACACTCGTATACATAGGTACCGTATATTTGCTCAGAATTATCCTTCTTTTCAAATAAGTTTGTGACAAATTCGTGAAACCTCATCTCTCACACTAGCTCCCCAAAGTACTCTCCCGCAAACGAGTGCATCCTAAACTAGGGACCTCTAAGGGCAGTCAGATAAAAGCCATAGCGTGTTCCGTCGCGCGTCGCGGTCGCCGCCACCATGCAAGATGGAGCCAGCGATAAGCAACCGTGGCTTTCGGGCTACTGGTTCCAGTTACTTGTATGCGTTACTATGCACAAACAGGTAGGTATAGACATGAAATGAAAGTCGTTGCTGAAATATTTGAGGCTATCTTATAACTTTACGATCGTCCGACTAACCTTTGTATCTAATAAATTAATAAAATATTAATCTCTGTAAATTGGAACACAATCTTTGAGAGTAGTAGACTACTTTTTAACGTAGAAAAATGCATGTTTCCTGTAAGATAAACCACGAAGCCGTAAGAAAAAGCTTGTGGAAATTGTACCAACAGGACAGGTATTCATGTATTTTTCTTCGTGCTCAAGGCTACGTTATGTAAATTACCGCCGCCTCTATTTAAATTAATTTATATACTGATAAATAATAATAATAAATAATAAAATCGTTTATTCAGGAAAAAAAACACATGTACAGGATCAAAAAATAAATACATACATTGTTAACAGTAAACACGGAAAAAGAGAATCATTGGTACCTGTGCGAATGAAAATCATTGTATCACAGGCACCAACATCTTCCATAATAGGTTAAACAAGAAGAAACAACTTCAACATTATCATTTTTTTTATCTTTAGTAACGTTATCTCGAATAAAGATCAAAAACTACCCTAAAGTAAATCAAAGTAAGAGCAATTCTTATTAGAGATAACAATTTAAATAATATTTAAGCTATAATACATGACATAATTAAACAAATTTCAATGGAATATCCTCATATCTTCTTCTTTTTCTTCCTGCCCTTGTCCCATGTTACTTGGGGTCGGCGCAACACGTTTTCTTCTTCCATACCATCCTGTCCCCCGTCACGCTGTCACTGACTCCCTTTTCTTTCATATCACTATATCAATATATAGGAATATCCTCATATCTATAAGTAATAATTTAGTTTTGCCTCTCACTCCTTATAGGACGAAAATAAGTTAAAAAATTCAAGTCAAATCCTAAAAACAGTCAAAACCAAAACAAAAAATTGATATTATGTAATTATAAATGTTTAATTTTAAGCAACTTTACATAGTATAATAAAAATAAATAATTTAATTTTAGCTTCTTTTATAAGGGCAAAGTAACTGAAACTCGAAATTACAAAATATGATATCAATCATTTCATTAAACCAAAATTTAATCATTTCAATATAAATGTAAAATAATTTAATTTAGGATAAGATAAAATAAGTTAATATAATGATAATTTGTTCAAAAATTAAAAAGGAATATAAGGAACATCTATACTAATATTATAAATGTGAATGTAAGTTTGTTTGTTACGCTTTCACGCAAAAACTACTGAACCGATCATCATGAAACTTTGTGCATATATTCTTGGAGGTATTAGAAGTAACATAGGATACATTTTATTTAAAAAAAAGCAGTACATGAGTATTGATTGTGCTGAGGAGAAGAAGACAAACTTCAACGTATCTAAGTCAGCTAAATATCTATTTTTTTTTAAATATATTTTAGTTTCCTAGTGCGGGATACTATATTACTAATATGGTTTTCCCAGTTAAGACAAGAATCGATTTGCACTCCCAAATACCTCATGTTAGATGTGCGCAAAAGGGAGAGACAGTCGCAGTCAGAACTGTTGCGACGACAGATGTGTGCCCGTAATTGAAGTCTGTCTGGTGGTTGAGCCGCAGAAGAGGAGGAAAATGTAATAAATTTAGTTTTAACTGTGTCCCTACAACTGTATTAAGCTTATGAAGTTTGTCATTCAGCCAGGAGACTACAGTGGATAGAGCACTTTCTGTTTTATCAAAGGCTAGCTGCCAGTCTTTGGCATGCACGATCAACGCCGTGTCATTTGCATAAGTAATGATTTTGCAGTTATCAATTTTCAATTGACAGAGGTCATTGATGTACAACAAAAATAACGTGGGCCCAAGTACACTGCCCTGCGGTACTCCATATGTGAGAAATTATTCGCTGCTAATGAGGTTTCCAACCCTCACGCACTGACTACGTTCCGTGAGGTAATTGCGAAAAATCTCTAATACCGTACCTCTCACGCCCACTGCTTCCAGCTTGCTTAGAAAAATAGGAATTGAGACTGTGTCAAAAGCCTTCGATAGGTCTAAAAATACTGCCATGGTTTTCAACTTGTTATCTAAAGATTGAATCAGTGTTGTCGTCAAATCAATATCAGCATCTTCCGTTGATTTTCCCTTAATAAATCCGTATTGGTTCTTAGAAATAATATTATGTTTAGTCAAATAATTAGTTAGTTGCTTGTTTAGCAACTTTTCAATAACCTTAGAGAATGTTGTGAGTACTGAAATTGGCCTATAGTTTCAGATACAATCTCCATCCAGAAGGCGATTGTCCATCCCATTTTTAACACTGGTGTGTTAAAAATGGGATGGACAATCGCCTTCTTAAAAACTCTAGGGAAAGTCCAAGGAGTTATAGATAGATCAAAAACGTGTTTTATAGCTGGTATTAGCTGATATGTCGTGGCGATTTGAGTAGGGATGCAGGTATACCATCCCAACCGACTGCACAGTTGTTCTTCAAGCCCAAAATAACAGATACCAATTCATCCTCATACACGTCACAAACAACCATCGAACAGCATGGGCTATTTACGATATGTGCCGAGGCAAATGCAGGGTTATTTAAAATTTGGACATTTTTTGGGATGTTATCAGCCAGTAATTTTTCTATACTCGCGAAGTATTTATTAACGTTATTTAATGAGTCTTCAAGGTTATCACACAAGCTCAGCAGGTCGTTTAGTAAGGTCCTTTGTTGTCTCGTATCAGTAATATTTTTGATGGCATTCCAAGTCACCTTCGGGTTACCTTTGGCCTCCCGAAGCAGATTTTGATCATGAATGATTTTTAGTTTTTTCAACAAGTTATTGAGAAAGTTAGGGTAAAGTTTGTAGGTAGCTTTGAGTATCACATTATCAGGATCATTTTTTTAATTGGGGTGAAATGAGTCTTTATTTTTAATACATTTCAGGAGTCCAAATGTAACCCAAGGCTTTATGATTCTTTTTTGTGCGGAATTACTACATCTATAGTATGGGATGCCATTGTGGATGAGATTTTATGAATTAGTGACTCAGCGGCTTCATTAGCATCATTAATGTTTAATAAATAAGACAGATCAGTTTTCCGAAGGTCGTCTAAAACTGCTTGTTGGTTCACGCGTCTAACGCACTGGTTTGGTTTGGGTAACTTGTTTTTTGTTTCAATACTTATGATAGTTAGGTAATGGGCCGTGATCAAAGTGGCTAAAACTAACTTAGTTTAGTTTTTTTTAGTCTTCAACATGACATGATCAAGACACTATTGTGCAGTAAATATGAGCAGGTAACATGCCATGAGACGATATTATAGTTAGATATTCTTCCGATTGTTTATTTAGGTGCTCTGGTATGATATCTATGTTGAAATTGCCGGTGATAACTGAGATTGTGTAATAGTGTATGTAACTGTGTATGTAATTGTGTGCGTAATGTGTGTTTGATCCATTGTATTAGATGTTTAGTGAAATAAGTAGCTGTTAAATATTTATCATAAAATAAAATTAAACGAAAATATAATTATTTAAGAAACAAAACATGCAAAATAGGTACTACATAACATGCAAGTTGAAAAAGCCCAGATGGCAGAGTATAGTCTATAGCTAGTCATTGTTCGCAATTTACTTTCTTGAGATCGTTTTCAGCAGTTATACGTATTGACTGCATACCCTCTTTTGTCCGAATGTACACTTTATCATGGGCTGTCCAGCAGAAGGAAAATTCATTGACTTTGGCGAATTACCGGGCAAGATAGAATAACCGTTTTGTTTTAAAAGTTAGGTTTTCAGCAATAAAAATAGAAATCTGTGCGCACTGGAGGCCAAGATGATTAGTACTTAATCTGGGGTTCCCTCTATCTGGCAGAATCTTGATGCTCCAAAATTTATTTGGCATAACACACTTGGCATAATCTTCTTTAAACGAATATTCTTAAGGCATAAAAATTGTATAATATAATTATTGTTTTGCCGAATGTTTACATGTCCGAATATACAATGGCATAATATTAATATGGCATAATTTTATTCTATATAACTACTTTTGTCAAAGTTATAATTTCGCATGATTTTGTTAAGCATAACGTTCATTTAAAGCGACTATTATTTGGTATAATTTCACTTGGCATACCATGGAGATGGCAGAATTTCATTTCGAATAATTTTATTTGGCATATTTCTAAAAAAATGCATTTTTAACCCTAAAATTAAAATTAAAATATTGTCTTAAAAAGACTATATGTTGAGCTTCAAAACATAGTGACAGAAACGAATCGCTGCAAAACAGACTCCACATAGTCTTGTCTGCGCTACACCTAGAGTGTAACTTTAGCCCGCGTAGGCGCGGAGGGGCGAGGCGGTGGTGAGCGTTGAAACCATCAGCGACGATAAGTTCGTGTGGGACCGCCGGAGCCCCGCAGCGCCGGAGCCGTGATAGAAACCATGCCTGCTGCATGTTGCATGCGCGCTTGCATGCTGCATGCTTGCTTGCATGCATGGTGTATGCTTGTTTGCATGCATGGTGTATGCTTGCTGCATGTATGATGTATGCTTGCTTGCATGCTGAATGATTGCTGCATGTTTTTATGCTGCATGCATGGTGTATGCTTGTTTGCATGCTGCATGCTTGCTTCATGTGTGAGGTATGCTTGCTTGCATGCTGCATGCATGCTACATGCATGGTGTTCTGTGAGTGGTGGTGGTATTCTGTAATGTGATAGATGAGTGGATATGAAATGTATGCCAAAAGATGTAAACTTACACACTAAATGTAAACTTTCTGAGATATGATAGTTCTGCCTTTTAATGACTATCGATAAGAAATGTATGCCAAAAGACGATTCTGTTAGTGAAGTTTCTGCGATATGGTGGTTATACTTTTTAATTATTATGGATATAAAATGTATGCCTAAAGATGATACTGATTAACAAAATTATGAGTTTTGAATGGGTAGTATTTAAACGAGTGACTGTAAATTAAAGTTTTAAGTGACAAAAATAATTAATTTACGTTATAGTCTTACTAAGTGAGCGACTGACTGCGAATGACGAGAAATGAACAGAACAGCAACTTACAAACATTAATTTGAGTTACTTAAACTACAAAATGAGAAGCTTCATAATATTTGACTTGAAAATAAAAGTTTGTAGAGGGAACCCCGCTGCGCGGGGCTCCTATTTCCGTCCGCAGGGACGGGAGCTGAGTTCGCTCGCTTTGCTCGCTCACTTCAGCTCCCATCATCTCGTTCGAACCTAACCTGTCCGTGTCGGGGTGCCCTAAACTCCCGAGCTCGCTTCGCTCGCTCTTGGACTAATTCGTTAAAAACACGAATACACTCGGACTCCGCGCATTTCTAGTCGCTCACTTAGTAATTTAGTCGCACGGCTAGAATTTTAAAATCGGGAATGGAATAATCACAATCCAGTTTTTGTAAGCTCGTTCTGGATTTTATTATTAATCAATATTCGTCGTTACTTTAGTTAATTCTTCGCTTACTCTAATTCATACCACTCAAGTTATTAAAACAGTAACTCATCATCAGTCGCAAAGTTTTTTTTTTTCGATCGTTTTATAATTCTGATGCCAAACGATTTTATGCGAAATGAAGTTTATGCTATCCGCTGTTATGCGAAATAATATTATGACATAAAAAGTTCTGCTATAAAGGGGTGACCCCTTAATCTGTTCACCATGACAAAAAAAATGTCTTCTAACTGTCAGATGTAAGAAAGCTCTTCTCTTCGCTCTTCCACTACCTTGTCGACTTGTCGTTTCATGTCAATATGTATTATGACAGAACCCAGTATTATTTGATTTTTTTAACGAAAAAACTCCAATTAACGCAATAATAACGTGTGGTTCCCAAAACAGTTTAAAATATCATAGTACCTATTACAAAAAAAATTCTTTCCAGAGTAACGGGTGAATGCATCCAACAAAACATGTCTGTTGTTAGTAACAGCCTCTCATATGCGGTACGTTACGAACCTTCTTATATGCGTACAAACGTGTTTACTCCTTAGCGTATATCCACGCCATTAAGTAATTATGTGATGAGCAGTGTTCAAAGTGCTGATTTATTGGAGTTGAGTGATAGTAACGCGTCGTTTGCAGTGATATGTGAGATGTGTAAGGGGCTGTAATGGTATATGAGTAATACGTGGGTGAGATCAGTTATGTTTTAGGCGCACGGTTGGCGCAGTGGTTGAGCGTTTGATTGCTGCCCTGCGTGTCGCGTGTTTGATACCCGCAAGGAAAAAATATTTGTATGATCTACGGATAGTTTTTCCGGCTCTGGGTGTTTGTGTATGTGAGTTTATATGTTTGTAAGCGCACCCACGATACCGAAGAAATGCCTAGTGTGGGGCAAGGTTTAAAAAAAACCGGTCAAGTGCGAGTTGAACTCGTGCGCCGAGGGTTCCATACCTACCGACATAGTGAAATTGGTATCATTTTATTGGTGGCTAAGTTTTAAAGATATAGACAAATTTAAATTTTTGCGAAATCTTTTTAGTACCTTAATTTTCAACTTTTTTTATTTTTTGGCATTTTGCCCTTATTTGTGGTTCTAGGTCAACGGGAACAGAAACATAAAAGTTTTCGACCCAAAACCTATAGGGTACTTCCGGTTGACCTAGAATTGTCAACTGTCAATTTTCAGTATCTGGTACCTACAAATTTTAACTTGCTAGGTTCACCCGATCCTGAGAAAATCAGTGCTGACACACGGACAGACAAAAGGACAAGAAAGTGATCTTATAAGGGCCCTTTTTTACCTTTTGAGGTACGGAACACCAAAAACAAAACAGATTCCTTAGATAATAGAAAAATTATCCATTTTATAAACTTTTAAGATAAGCACCATCATAGTTAATTTAATCATGTAAGTAAATTTTCTTTCATTGCCTATACAGTATCTAAAAATAATAATAATAATAATAATAATCTGTGGCCTGACCTGTCAAGTGTGACATATAAAATTTTCTCTCCAAATTTTTCAATTTAATCTACTACAATATTAATATAGAATAATACAATAGAAAAATGACTAAACGCAATAAAACAACGACAAAAAAAAAGGTAATGCAAAAGTTACAATAGTTTCAACATAAACCAAGAAAAATGTTTTGACAAGATGAGACAGTAAAAATATGTTCACAAGAAGCCAGGCCCGAGCACTAACCACACGCCCAACATCTTCGGGTTCGTCGCTCAGCTCCGCCTCGCAGCCGCCGGGACCACCTACAATCGTGAGTCAAGCTTTCCCGGATGCTGCAGTTGCGTCGAGCTCGAGCGACGAATACTTCTCTCCGCCGACGACACCACCACCTGCGCGTCGACGGGGAGGACGCCGGCCGCCGGACAGCCTGGGACCTCGAGGCCCATCGGCCTCTGACAGGGTCCCCGCTCCCGGTGGAAGTGTGCAACGCATGCGATGGACGCAATCGATTAATGAAAACGTCATGCGTGCATACTTTGGGGCTACTGAGGGGGAAGGTAACCTGACTGCGTACCGTGGTCGAATGCTCTCTCTGTTTCAGGTGCTTGAGCCAGCTGTCAACGTTTCGGCCCAACGTCTATCGGATCAGGTGCGGGTCATCCAACGTATGTTGGATGACGCCGTACTTGATAGACTGCATGAGGAATCACGGAGTAGCCGTGTCTCGCCTGCCTTGCCACCGGCCGCGGTGCAACCCAGTGTTTCACCGCGACCCGACGGTGTTGGAGAGGATGACGACGACGGGGCTATATCCGTGAGTACCCAATGCAATGCACGACTGAGGAGCGCTTTGGAGTGTGCATTCCGAGAGTATCGGTCCACACCGCCTGAGCTTAGACCTCGATTACCTCGTCTGCCTATGCATAGAAAAAATAGGGCGCTGTTGTGTGCTCTAGATTCGCAGCTATCAAATGTTTTTGATAGCAGCAAAGACCTTACCGATACCCATTCGATCTTGTACTGTGCGGCTGCAGCGGCATGTCGTGTAGCTAACGTCAAGTTTCCCAAAACTGACAGAGCTACACGACCAGCTATACCAGCTTGGCAGTGCAGGATTGAGCGTCGTATCGGTGAGGCTAGAGCACTCATCGGCAAGCTTATCTGCTTCAGGGAGGGCAACACTCGCCCTAGAGTGATGCGCTTTGTGAAGCGGGCGTTCTTGGGGACTGATATCAGTTCCCGAGATTATATGTCCCGCGTCGCAGAGCGTATCGACTTCCTGAAGCAGAAGATCTATGCATGGGCAAACCGTATTCGTCGGTACAAGCGGCGAGTGGAGCGATACACTCAGAATCGCACATTCCAGAGCAACGAAAGGTGGGTTTATAGGGATTGGGAGCGACCCGACCAAGGTGTGACTGATACACGCCTACCGGATAATGACGCCATGTATTCGTTCTGGCGCGATATCTGGTCGGTGCCTGTCAGTCACACCGAGGGTGACTGGACTCGGGAGGTCGAACAAGCGTGCGATCCGATACCACAAATGGGGGCAATTACCATCAGCCCCCAAGATGTAGCTCGTGCAGTCCGCCCGTTGCCTAACTGGAAATCTCCAGGGCCGGACGGACTGCACAACTTTTGGATTAAATGGTTCCAAAGGTCGCACGCTCGTTTGGCTATTCAGTTCCAGTCTTCCTTAGAGTCAGGATCGCTGCCCCAGTTCCTAACGACAGGAATAACCCACCTGCTCCACAAATCAGGTAGTACTACGGAACCTAAAAATTATAGACCGATTACATGTTTACCGACGGTCTATAAAGTTTTTACATCCATTCTGAGAGCTAAAATTAATCAGCATATTGATACGAATTCAATCATGTCTGCTTCTCAGAATGGATGTAAGAACGGGTCCCGTGGTACTAAGGAGCTGCTCCTTATAGACATTGCCATAAGCCAGCAGGTTCGCCGTTCCCGAAGGGATCTGGCGACATGTTGGATAGACTACAAGAAGGCCTATGACTCAGTGCCACATACATGGCTCATGAGGGTGCTAGAGTTGTATAAAATTGATGCAACTCTGCGCACCTTCCTGATGTCGTGTATGGGGCAGTGGAGGACGGTCCTTCGCTATCCAGGATGTCGACAGATTCAAAATGACAGCGAACCTATAAGGATCGAGCGTGGAATATTTCAGGGCGATAGTCTGAGTCCACTGTGGTTTTGTTTAGCCCTGAACCCTCTTAGTACACTGCTGGAGGGTTCGGGCCTGGGCTATCGGTTGAGAAGAGCAGGTCAGGTCATATCTCACCTCCTTTACATGGATGATCTGAAGCTCTTTGCCCCCAACAACTTGCAACTGATGAAGTTACTGAAGGTGACAGAAACCTTCAGTGACGCCATCAGGATGGAATTTGGTGTGGACAAATGTGCAGTCATGCATGTAAAGCGAGGGGAGATTATGGAATCCGAGGGAATACAACTCTCGGATTCCATACACCTTCGATCCCTTTCCTCAACCGAAACTTACAAGTATTTGGGTATGTCGGAAGCATTAGGCATCAATGCTAGTGACGTGAAACAGTCGTTGAGGGAACGCTTCTTTGGCCGCCTGAAAAAAGTACTAAATAGTCTTTTATCAGGCGGAAACAAGGTGCGTGCCTTCAACGGTTGGGTCATGCCGGTGTTGATGTACTCTTTCGGCATACTCAAATGGACTCAGACAGAACTTGACGCCCTGGATAGGAGGGTCCGCGCGCTGCTTACCGCAAATCGTATGCATCACCCACGATCATCGGTTATGAGACTGTATATCCCGCGGAAGTGCGGCGGTCGTGGCTTTTTAAATGCTAGGACCCTGCACAACCGCGAGGTATGCAGTCTTAGGGAATACTTCCAGGCCGCCGACGTGGGTATGCATCGAGATGTGGTAGCGGTGGACAAGGGCCTTACCCCGCTCTCCTTGGCTAATGAGAACTGGCGCAAACCTATAGTATTAGATACTAATGACCGCAGGGAGGTATGGCAGAGCAAGGAGCTTCACGGACGCTTCTACCGGGTCCTACATGGGCCCGATGTAGATCTTTTAGCGTCCGTGGCCTGGCTGCGATTTGGTGACCTTTTCGGGGAAACCGAAGGTTTTGTCTTTGCGATTATGGACGAAGTTATGATGACGAACAACTACCGGAAATACATTGTGAAGGACGGCACGGTTGACATCTGTCGGGCATGTCACCGACCGGGGGAATCAATCCGTCACATTATCTCCGGTTGTTCTAGTCTGGCTAACGGAGACTATTTGCATAGACACAACCTTGTAGCCAGGATTATCCATCAGCAACTTGCTCTAAAATACAATCTTGTGGAATCGGAAGTGCCTTACTATAGGTATGTGCCCGACCCAGTTCTCGAAAATGGCAATGTCACGTTGTATTGGGATCGGTCTATCATCACTGACAGGACTATTGTTGCCAATAAGCCTGACATAGTGGTGATAGACCGACTAGAGCGTCGCGCAATGATTGTTGATATAGCGGTCCCCCATGACGAGAACCTCGTGAAGGCTGAGAGAGATAAGAAAAGCAAGTATCTTGATCTGGCTCGCGAGGTTGTCGACATGTGGGATGTAAATACAGCAGTCATTGTGCCGATAGTCGTGACGGCCAATGGCATAATAGCCAAGAGCCTCGACGATCATCTGAGGAGGCTCTCGTTGGGCAGCTGGATCAAGGGCTTGATCCAGAAAGCGGTACTCTTGGACACGGCGCGCATAGTCAGGAGATTCCTCTCTCAGGAGCCCTGACCACCGGTAGCTTGGACCCTGTTCCCGATACCGGTGGGCTACTATTTTTGTATTTTTAAATGTTTTTTTATTTTATTTTTATAGAATAATATTTAAAAATATAAAAGTATGTTTATAAAATAAATAAATGGAATAATAATAAGATGAAGATTGTTGGGGGCAAAGAGCTTCAGGTCATCCATGTAAAGGAGGTGAGATATAACCTGACTACCTCTCTTCAACCGATAGCCCAGCCCTGAATTCTCCCACAGTATGCTTAGAGGATTCAGGGCTAGACAAAACCAAAGTGGACTCAAACTATCGCCCTGGAATATACCTCGCTCGATCCTTACAGGTTCGCTATTCCTCTGGATATTTCGACATCCTGGATAGCGAAGGACTGTGCTCCATTGCCCCATACACGACATCAAGAAGGTGCGTAGAGTTGTATCTATTTTATACAACTCTAGCACCCTCATGAGCCATTTATGAGGCACCGAGTCATAGGCCTTCTTATAATCTATCCAACATGTCGACAGATCCTTTCGGGAACGCCGAACCTGTTGGCTAATGGCCATATCTATGAGGAGTAGCTCCTTAGTACCGCGGGACCCGTTCCTACATCCATTCTGAGAGGCCGACATGATCGAGTTATTATCGACGTGTTTATTAATTTTATCTCTCAAAATGGATGTAAGAACCTTATAGACCGTCGGTAAACATGTAATAGGTCTATAATTTTTGGGTTCCGCGGTGCTACCAGACTTGTGGAGCAGGTGGGTAATTCCTGTTGTAAGGAACTTGGGTAGCGAACCAGACTCTAAGGCTGCCTGGTACTGATATGCCAAACGAGCGTGCGACCTTTGTAGCCATTTTATCCAGAAGTTGTGCAGCCCGTCCGGCCCTGGAGATTTCCAATTCGGCAACGGACGGACTGCACGGGCTACATCTTGGGGGCTGAAACTTTTAGTAGCGCCATCAGGATGGAGTTTGGTGTGGACAAATGTGCGGTCATGCATGTAAAGCGAGGGGAGATTGTGGAATCCGTAGGAGTTCAACTCACGGGTTCCTGAAATAAAAACCTGAGATCCCTCTCTCCAAACGAAACTTATAAGTATTTGGGTATGTCGGAAGCGTTAGGTATCAGCACTACTGACATGAAGCAATCGTTGAGGGAGCGTTTCTTTGGCCGCCTGAAGAAGGTATTCAATAGCCTTCTTTCGGGCGGAAACAAGGTGCGCGCCTTCAACGGTTGGGTCATGCCGGTATTGATGTACTCTTTCGGCATACTCAAATGGACTCAAACGGAACTTGACGCCCTGGATAGGCGGGTCCGCACACTGCTGACTGCATATCGAATGCATCACCCAAGATCATCGGTTATGAGATTGTATATCCCGCGGAAGTGTGGAGGCCGTGGCTTTTTAAATGCCAAAAACCTCCACAACCGCGAGATATGCAATCTCAGGGAATACTTTCTAAACACCGACATGGGTATGCATCGAGATGTAGTAGCAGTGGATAAGGGACTCACCCCGCTCTCCTTGGCGAATGAGAACTGGCGCAAGCCTGTAGTGCTTGATACTAAAGACCGCAGGGAAGTATGGCAGAGTAAGGAGCTTCACGGACGCTTTTTCCGGGCCCTACATGGGCCCGATGTAGATCAATCAGCGTCCGTAGCCTGGCTGCGTTTCGGTGACCTCTTTGGGGAAACCGAAGGTTTTGTCTGTGCAATTATGGACGAAGTTATCATGACGAATAACTACCGGAGATTTATTGTGAAGGATGGCACGGTTGACATCTGTCGGGCATGTCACCACCCGGGTGAATCGATCCGCCACATTATCTCTGGTTGTTCTCGTCTAGCTAACGAAGAGTATTTGCATAGGCACAACCTTGTAGCCAGGATTATCCATCAGCAACTTGCTCTGAAATACACTCTTGTGGCATCGGAGGTACCGTACTACAGGTATGTGCCCGACCCAGTTCTCGATAATGGCAGTATCACATTGTACTGGGATCGGTCCATCATGACTGACAGGACTATTGTAGCCAATAAGCCTGATATTGTGGTGGTGGACCGAATCGAGAGGCGTGCAATGATTGTTGATATTACCGTCCCGCATGACGGGAACCCCGTGAAAGCCGAGAAAGATAAGCAAATCAAGTATCTTGACTTGGCTCGCGAGGTTGTCGACATGTGGGATGTGGACACAGCGATCATTGTACCGATAGTCGTGTCGGCCAATGGCTTAATAGCCACGAGCCTAGACCAACACCTTCGGAGGCTCTCGTTAGGCGGCTGGGTCAAGGGCCTGATCCAGAAAGCAGTACTGCTGGACACGGCTCGTATTGTTAGGAGGTTCCTTTCTCTGGAGCCCTGACCGCCGGTAGCTTGGACCCTATTTCCGATACCGGTGGGCCTCTATTTTTTATATTTTTAAATGTTTTTTGTATGTTTTATAAAAATATTTAAAAATGTATTTAATAAGAAATCAGCTAAATAAAGGACATAATAATAATAAGACATTTATTTCAGACTTAGTCCATATCCTGTTAGTAATACAAAAAACCTTATAAAACTATTGTTAGTAGATCAAAGCCACAGAAAAATCCTTTCGTAGCACCGCATAGGAGTGCCAGTTTATGCCAAGCCCTGGACGCGACCACCCACAGTGTGTAGTCGCATCCAGTGCCGCCACATCGGCGAGTCCCAGCGACCCACGAACAAGCTCAGAAAGCTGTTCGAGCTGCCCCGCATGCGCATCATAAGAGACGCACAACGCTTCCTCATGATTGCATGAAAACCATCCACACCTTTCACTGCAAACATTGCAGAAGCGCTGCAGTGGCGCGGCAGCCCAAACAGCACCCTGAACGCGTTATTATACTGTACTCGCAGAGCACTGTATGTACGCTGCGTGTACTTAGTCCACAGGCTGCAGGTGTAAAAAGATTGACAGAATGCCTTAAATAAGGTCACTTTGACTTGCTCAGTACACCGTGCAAACCTGCGGGCCAGCATGTTGCAGCGCACAGACAGCGCCCTGCGCTCCCTCTCCAAGTCCATGTTGTCACACATATCATCTGAGACCCAATGACCCAGATATTTAAAATTAGACACTCTTTTTAAGCTGGCACCGCAAAGATACAAGGGAGGCACATTAGCCAAGGATTTATTACCAGCCCTAAACATCATCACTTCACTCTTTTTCACATTATATCTGAGTCCATGGGTTCGCACATACTTTTCACAGATATTTAGCAGTCTGCGCATGGCACTGATCGACGGGCTCAGCAGCACCATGTCGTCCGCGTAGCTGATATTATTGACGCACTGACCATCTATATGGCACCCTATGCTTGTTCTGCTGAGCTCGCCGATCAGCTCGTTCATGTATAAGTTAAAAAGACGAGGAGAGGCTAACCCCCCCTGCCTCACCCCGCACTCCAACCCATACACGTCCGAGAGCGAGCCTGCCC
The DNA here is from genome assembly GCA_947562075.1 of Orthosia gracilis. Taxonomy (NCBI): domain Eukaryota; kingdom Metazoa; phylum Arthropoda; class Insecta; order Lepidoptera; family Noctuidae; genus Orthosia; species Orthosia gracilis. The sequence goes on from OX387276.1 coordinate 15,776,543, forward strand.
ACCGCACAACATTTCTTTGACTCGAGTACCAATATCTCAACATTGCAACAACATCACGTGACACATCTGTTTAATTTTTTTTCTTTTTCCACAATATATCATATGACACCAAATCGAACGCCCTGGACAAGTCCAGGTAACAGGCATAAACCGGCGTATTTCTGGCTGTATAGTACTGCACAGTCTGCTTGAGGCACAGGATGGCACTCTCAGTTGAAAGGCCAGGACTAAAACCAAATTGAGCATCATGAAGTTTCATGTGATTATCAAGGTGTTTGTCAAGCAGACTGTCCAGCACTTTTGCTATCACAGTAGCCAGCGAGATGGGTCTGTAGTTTGCCGGGTCTGAGACATCCCCGGTCTTGTTTTTTATAACCGGAACAACCACGGTATATAAAAGTTCATCCGGTAGGTAACAATGACTCATACATAAACTAAAAAACATAGCAAGTACTCGAGACACATGAAAACCAGCATGTTTCAAATGCTCAATGCTGAGACCATCATGACCAGGGGACTTACCTCGCACCATTTTATGAATTACGGTGGCAACTTCCTTGGCGCAAAATCGGACAGCAACGTCCCCTGTCATGATCTCAGCACCGAGTGTCAGGTCAGTCGAGCTTACAGGAGGAGATTCCACCCTAAACTGATGACGAAACAGGTTAGCTATGTCACGGGGCACATGCACACACGCAACGCTCACAGGTAAACTCGATTTCGGGTTCAAATTATTTGTTTTTTTCCAGAATTTACCAAATTGTTTATTCGAATGGAGCTGTGAAATTATATCTAACTTGATTTGTTTTTCATTATCTTGACAAAATTTAACTCGAGATTTAAATAGTCGCCTCGTTTGGCACATGCTATCGTAAATAGGTCCGCATTTTTGTTTCCCACTCAATAACCAGTTTTGATAACATAATCGAGCCTCTCTGTGAGCACCGCTGACGTGTCTGTTCCACCCTGGCATATATTTATGTTTCCTGGACACAGGACCAATATAGCTGTCTGCCGCCGCCTTACTAAGTATTACCACAATATCGCTATACATTTGTTTTAAAATGCGTTTATGACCCTCATTATAACAATAGTGATCGGCGCAGTGAGTAAATTCTAAAGGAAAATTAATATTTCGCAAATAAATATATCTTCGCAAATAAATATATCTTCGCAAATAAATATATCTTCAAAAATATATCTTCCATACAAATTGAGGTCAGCCGACGAAACTTTTTATATTTTTTTTGTTGTTGCGAATTGATTATAACTTCTTAGGAGAAAGCTTTCCATTTACATGAGCAGAAGCAGTTTTTAAAATATGATCACATCTTTCCGTTACACCCTGTATAGAGACTAAACTTTTATCATATCTGAGGGTACTATCAGACAACGAGCGGTCACGCGGTCAAGCGTTCAAGAGGTCAGTTTTGCGTTCGAGCGTGCAGTTGCTCACGGACCCCACTATTGTCACCATGTTTTTTGATGAGTTATAGTTCTTGATCGGAAGACGAATTATTGATTTTGTGGTCATTATCAGCATCAAGACGGATAAGGAAATACTGGGTGCCCCCGTAAATAAGGATTGAGAAGAAGATGGAGAAATTCATAGACTTTTTGTAAATGAGTTAAAGATGAATAAATTTCAACAACAATTTCCCAACCATACTTCTGCTACTTTCCCTCGGTTTTTATAATCGTTGTTTTTCGCATCTTATAAAAAACGCCTTTCACGTACTAATATAATTAGCTTTCCAATCTCCATCTTTCTTCCAGTTTGGTCACCGAAACATCAATGAACGCGCGAACGTTCTAGTTGACCGACGCGATCAGAATGACTCCTGTGTATCGTAATACAACACAACGAACGCAAAACTGAACTCTTGAACAAGGACCACGGTACCGATCTCGATCTTATAGATTCTGAGAACTGTTCTCAGAATCTAAAATAAGATAATCTAAAAAAAACATATTATAATTAAAATACCAGAAAATTTTTAAAAAGACAGCTACCCATGATAACCCTTCGATCAACTCAAATAAACAAAAAAATATACTACTATATGAATACTGTGTGTGTGTTTATCCTGTGATATTCTGTTGATAAATTATTAATTAATTATAGTAAGTCCATAATAGAAAATTATAACATTAATAATAACGTGTGAAAATGATAATTACAGGGTGGTTTTTCAATTGTTTGTGTTCAATTTAGTACGGTTGCGGGAGAATAAAAGTAATGTATCGCTATTAAACCTTTTGTGTATTGTATTTAATGGTACAATTAACTTTTAAACCATAATAATCTATATTATATTTCTCTTATTTGTTATCTGAATCTTTTGAAAGTCACTTATTTACAAAGAACATAGTGCAAAAAAGCTTTTTTTTGTGATGAATAAGATGAATTTAAATGACATAATTTACTCCACTCATTTTTTTTTCTGAGGCAAGGCGGATAGCAGGCTGAACACAAAATACCAGATTTCATAAAATAACCATGCTCCATTTTATCTTTAGACATATGCCACCACTGTTATTGTTCTTGTAATGTAATGTTTCTATGTTTTTTTTGTATTTAATTGCCACAATTAAATACTTTTTCTTTGTTTTCTTTCTTATTCCTTTGCCTACTACCGGTAAGCTATAGTTACTCGCCATAAACAAACACAGAGCCGGGCCTCTTCCCTAGCCACAGCACACAGCCCTAATGAACTACAAAAGACAATACACAAGCGACTCGCATACGCAACTACCACCCGATCTAACCCTGCGCCGCCATATCACCGCCGGCGTAAAAATGAATTTTAATGGTCACTTAGACCGCCGCGCCGTGATGAAGACAGCCCGCTTAGCCTGCGGGCAATACTCCCCCGCTATTCTATGTTTGAAGTTATTTCCATTGAGGGACGTTTTTGAGGTAGTTTAAACTACCTTGCTTAAGTAAACGTCTGTCAGAGATATGTCAAGCTATTATTCAAGCCTCTTTTGTTTTATAGAAGAAGTTTATTGAGGTATGTTTGTTTCATGAATTATTAGTGTGAGGTTAAAATGTGACAACTGGAAGCTGTGGGGCTATTTGTCAGTCTTAGGACAGATAATATTGCAAAAGGGATAGAAATTGAAAAGAAAACTGAAAGTATTAAAAAATAGGAATAAGCAGTTTTACTACAAAAGTTATTCGCTATTAATCATAACATTATTTTAACAGAAGCCTAGCTGTTACATTGTGTTATTTTCCGGTTGACAAATATCAATACAAAATCAACAAACAGAACATTACAAGATAACAAGCTCTTTGGAAGTGATTCAGTGAATCGACCCGTAAGAAGATTTGAACAAACATAATGTCATCAATATTCTATAAGTTCCCGAAATTTCACGATCTCATATTCTGGCAAAGGGAATTATCAATTCCCTTAATTTCTTAAATGGCAATGTTTTACCCCTACTTACTTCAGGAGAAAGCAAACTGTATAAATATAAATAAGTTGGTGAGAATTACAAGAAATCGTTGCAATAAAATTACTTCAAGTTCGGCAAATATCATAACAGCGCCTAAAAATGTACCACAATGGCCCTTTCATACACAAATACTTACATACACTAACAACATACAAACACAAGACAGCCAACAAAAACTACATATAACGACGCGTCAAGTCAAGCACTCAGCTCTGTCGATAACAAGAGTTGGATGATAAATCCGCGTCAGCTGTCAGCGTGACACGCGACCCGCGTCACGCCGCGCGTCGCGCCATTGTGTCATATTGACGTGGCGCATTCACATCCCGTCGCCGCTGAAGGGTTAAGGTATTTTTGGATATTCGATTTTTGGGGATCGTGTGCTATGATTTTTAAGCGGCCGTGTTGAAAGGCGTCGCAGATGTGTTTCGCTTTATGAATTATGTGATTCAATATTTTTTACATTAGGTTTTTCATTTTGTAACGTGTCGATGTAATGTAAAAATATGAAAATGTTAAGCAACATTTGCTGGCACGGCACACCAGTTACATAGAGATTCCTTAGCCATAAATTTGATTTAGTCTTCTGAATAAAAAGTCACTTTTCAGTCTTTCAGTCAATTTAGTTGTGGAATTGTCCACAAGTAAATTGAGAAATTGAAAGCAGTATTCTTAAGTTTGTTGTAGAATTTATTAAACCAAAATATTTTAAATTTTACATGAGATAGATGATATGCTCGAGCTCGTGTTTTTCTCTGAGATCATCGAGGTGTTTTCCAAGAATTCCCACGAAGTAATTTATTCGAGCCAATTGGGAGAGCAATAGAAAAAGGTAATGTTCTGTAAGCCGTAGCAAATGAGTCCTACTCGTCTACTGTATAAATTAACTCATGTTTTTCTTTCGTTTCGGCAATACGGATAAGCGTAATGAAAACACCTACATAAATAAGGCTAAGTAGCTCGCTACGGTTCAGACCTAAACGTTTTACACAGCAACTTTGCGAGTATTCAAATTCAAGAATTACCAGGAGAGGAGCAGAAAGAAGGAGCGTCGGGCGAAATAAAAGTGATTCGAGCTTCGGGCGCCTCACACCTCACGCCGGCACCACGCCGACTCCACGCGCCGTGAGCCGGGTGCACAGGTGGCCGCAATTTGAATTTTTAACGGCCCCCGCAGCCGCCATTACCGCACCCCGCCGCGCGCCGTCCGACCGCTAAATACTTCAAACTCTAATTGAATAAACGTGTCGTGAATTCAGTATAATCGACGAACGGCTCCGATGAGACGGACGACGCGACGCTTCGTAATCCGATTGTCCGAGTTTTAAATTTATTTAGATTGGCGAAAGGATTTCCGAATATCCGTCCCCTTCCCTTCCTGCAGTCTAACAAGGCCCTTGTTTCACCAAGTTTGGTTGAATATCAAAATATCAAATAACTCTTCCCCGTTACGTTTGTGTAATTATTTCGGTGTATTTTATATTAGCTACAGCGACAGAGAAATTAACATTTTAATAATTCACTTGTTACGGCTTGTTAATAATTTAGATTCGGATTTGCTAAAATTCGTGCATTATGAGAAATAAGATTAGAAGCTAGTGACGTTGATATCCTGAATAATTAATGTTTGTTTAGTTAGCTTAGTTTGAAGGAGGCACTCATTAAGCAATCTGAGCGAGGAACAGCTCGTTAAAACAAAATCTGGAGTTGCTATCTCAAGTTACCTGTTGAAGTTAAAAATTTACCAAGCAACGAAACGCTTTCAAAGTAACTCTACTTATTTAAAATGTATAGATAAAAGAGCTACGACGAAGTTACTTAACTATACCATCGCAAGCAAGCGAGATGTTTCCGCGAACACCACCATTTTTCAAAACTTATCTCTCTCATTCGTCGGCGCGTCTCGCGTCTCGTCATCCGCAAAGCGACTAGATCTACATAATTGCAAAGATACGGCTCCACATCGTTCGTCCGATGTCGGTATTTGTATTCAAATCTGTGACCAAACCAATGTTAACCGTGCGAACGGCGCGGGCTCTGCCGTACCCCCGCCATTACCGTAATCTCGAAGACTGAGTTAATGGTAGTACCCTCCTCTCACACCCTCGAATGTCCCGCATTCGTCTTCGCTGATGTAAGACGACAATTTTAATAAGATACTTACAATGTCTTGCGTAGGCATTAGGTTTAGGAATATTTAGTGTGGCCGCGGCCGGTCAAACCGCACTTTATCTCCACACAGACGATATTCTGTTTACCCTTCGAATGAATTAACCCCTACATTCTATTTACAATAACTGTATTTTTGCTTGTATATTGATAAAGGTCAAGTTTTGTTATTTACCAAACTCTTATTTACTTGTTTCAGGTCTTTTGTGAAACAACAAAAAACATCAAAGGAACATCTTTATTTAGCATAAAGCCAAATAGAAGTCGATCAGATTTATTCTTTAAAAACAATATTACAGAATAGACAGAGGATTTCAGCTTTTAAATATTAAACGTACGTAAGTATTGAACGTACATATAAGCGGTTCAGAAAAACAAAAGAGAAAATCTACATACATTTTGTTTGTGTCTTCAAAATATTTAGTCAAATAAAGGCGAGTATTTGAACGTGTTGTGCTCCTGCTCAGAATGCGGGACATCGAGGGGTCTTTGAGAGTGGTCGATCGCTAAGCTGGTGCCGTAAAACTTGTTCGATAAAACGACCACTGCAAAGCGATGAAATGCTGGCGACGTCAAAAGGAGCCGGCGTTGCACCCCACTGATAGCTATAGGGCGCACGGTTGGCGCAGTGGTTGAGCGATCGACTGCTGCACTGCGTGTCGCGGGTTCGATTCCCGCACAGAACAAATATTTGTGTGACCTATATTTGTTCCGGCTCTGGGTGTTTGTGTATGTGAGTTTATATGTTTGTAAACGCACTCACGATACAGGAAGACATTCCTAGTGTAAGGAACCGCCTTACACCTGGAATGTCTTCCTGTATCGTGAATGCGTTTACAAACATAATAAACTCAAAAAAAAACAAAAAAGCTATAAAATTTTTACGCTGAATTACTGAATTTTCTGTATAGATGCTAGAAGGTTTTGTTCATTCATCTTATTTGAAAGGTAAATATTATATCTATAACTTCTGTTTTGTGTACCTACTTGAAAAGTATCTGAGATGTTTGCGTTTCTGTTTTATAGAGCTGTTTAAACTCGAAATATGATTACAATTTTATAACTTTACTTAAATTAAATAAGAGGGTCTTTTCTGTCAAGCGGTTACCGTAAGATTCTACCCATAAAATTAAAAAAGCTAAAAAAAAAAAACGTAAAAAGGAAAAATATAATAAATTTTGAACTGGATAAAAGTGATTTGGGGTGAATCCGCTCGGCATCTGGCAATAAAATTAACTCCTGATATAATATCATTTGCTTAGAGGAAACAAAATAAAAGAAAGGAACTCATCGGCGCGCAAAGAGGGCGCCTTGGGTCTCACGGACCCGTCTGTGTTGACAGCGGTGGCGGGCGCGGGCAGCAGCGGTTGAAGGCATATTTATAAATTTTGCAAAGGTTTATTAGTGTTATAATAAAAATCAAAACAAGAGTGGAGAAGAAAAGTGAAACAGGCGTTAAAATTGCAATCTGGGCTGATGATATAAAACATTGAGATTATGGATGTTTTGATACGGCAATTAAGTAGTAAATTAACCCGAAAATAATACAAAAATATAAAGGTACACCAATAATAATTACATTTTCAAGTTCATTAAGAAATTGTGTTTCTAGCACTTCACACTCGCATTTATTTCTAAAGCCATTGTCCACTATATCTTCCGCTGAACATTTACACTTAGCACCACGCCATAAAGCCGAAACACAAGGCAAGGGTGAAATAACGAGCTTACAGCTAAACAAAGGGAAGAGCGGCTTTTTTGCGGACACCCCCTACGGGGTGTAGACCACCCCTCGGCCCTCTGCAGACGCTGAGCAGATGCTCAGCGATCCTCGTCTTACAGATTTTATTGGAGATCAATTATACGAAACGCCCTTTTAGGGTTCCGTACCCAAAGGTTAAAAACGGGACCCTATTACTAAGACTCCGCGGTCCGTCTGTCTGTCTATCACCAGGCTGTATCTCATGAACCGTGATAGCTAGACAGTTTCCATTCTCACAGATGATGTATTTTTGTAGCCGCTAAAACAGCAAATAACTTATTTATATAATGCGTTATTAAAAACATAATAAAATAAATATTTAAGTGTGACTCCTATACAACAACCGTGACTTTTTTGTCGTTTTTGCGATAATGGTTCAGAACCCTTTGTGCGCGAGTCCGACTCGCACTTGGCCGGTTTCATTTTTGTTTTGTATACTTTATCTTCATTGGTAAGGAAAACCTATTGTATCATCACCATACTACAAAAGCATATAGAGTTACTAAGTCACTACTCTAGAGTGAGAGACGGGTTTAGTAATGATAAGTATAAAATATATTCCTATAATTGCATAACGAAATTCAGCATAATGATCATTACACGTAATGGTATTAGGCACAAATGCTTTGCCATAATGTATATTGCCATAAATACAGTTGGCATAATAAAAATGATGCATAATCTTATAAAGCATAATGTTATAAACGCGTAATGATATTTACACATATTGTTCTTTGGAATAAAACAAACATGATCGCGGCACCATTGTGGTCCAGGGGCCACCCCGCCGCATCCTAACCTTATAAATTTGAGTCCTTATATCAAATATATATAATTAGATATTTTAAGCTTAGGTGAAACAATTCTCAGTCGATTCAAATCGGATTTGCCAAATACCAGCTCGACGCACTAGAGTCGATCGAAAAGCGGACCAAGATGTTCATCGGTGATGAGGCACTGGTCAAGTCAAGGCTCCAGAGCCTTGAACACCGTCGCCGAGTAGCCAGCTTGTTTGTTTTTTATCGGTTACATTTCAGGGAGTGTGCGTTGGAATTGCACGATCTAATTCCACCTAGCCCGTTTCATCATCGGACTACCAGACGTACGGCGATGCGCTATCGGTACATGGTGGACATTCCCATACGCACAAAACGTTTAGAAAACAATTTTATTATACGTACAGCTAAGGAGTGGAATTCCCTGCCGGAGTCTGTGTTTCCCGACAGCTACAATCTAGGAGTCTTTAAGTCAAGAGTGAATAGGTTATTTCTAGGCAAGCGTGTCTCACCGTCGACCACATCATCGCTTACCAACAGGTCCAAACAGTAAAACGCCCATAACTTTTGAATGGCTGAACTTATTTTCATAGCTAAGAACACTCTCGAAACAGTCAACGTCACACTTATTACACCTTTCTTTTTCCGTCGGGGGTTAACTTACGTGTGTATATATTGCTTACGTGAATGTTAAATCCATTTCAATACATTTCCAACTGGTGTATTCCAGTTACAGTCCATCATACTTACTGTTATTTATTACTCAAAGAATCTCCAACAAAGGCACAACTAAAACAGACTCAACTATAAGACGTGTGTTTAACAGAGGATTCCTTCAATATTAAATATTTCTCACTGCTTCAGGAGCACTTGTAAGCAAATAAGACGTGAAAAGAAATGTTCCGACTATTTTATTTCAACACGTAAAGCTGGAGAATTCCTTATATTTCGAACTAGACAGAAAAGCTGTGTCCTGACACTAAACGAACTAACGAAGTTTATATTAGACATTTCTAGCTAAAACAAGGTAAGTGTACAAAACAAAGAGTTGGTAATAAAATATACACAAAAAATAAAACAAAACATGAATACTAAGAGAAACATAACAGATTATCAGACTTTCTAGCCATCAATATTATGATAAACCTATGTATGAAAAGTATTGATTGTATTTTGGACAAAAATACCTAGTTACAATTAATATTAGCTTCTGCCAGCGGCTTCGCCCGCGTGAAAAGTATTTTCTTAGCCCAAGGGAACGCTATACCGGGATGAAAATGTAGCGTAGCACATACGCATTTTGGACTATAATCTATGTCTGTACCAAATTTCATATCCATTCATTTCAGATCCGTGAAGCCGTTCTGGTGTGATTGAGTAACAAACACACATCCACACTTCACACACCATCCATTCAAACTTTCACATTTATAATATTAATAAGACTAAATTAGCTTTCGTACGTTCTTCGTGTATGGCAATATCTGACCAATCCTTAAGGGCCTTCCACCGCTTTAGTGCCGTAAAATGGTTGTTTTCTAAAGCATACTCTTTAGTAACGGCCAGGCCAGGGTTTTCGGAAGGGTTGAAAAAAAAAAAAATATTATTGATTCATGTACTTCATTTGTGAAACATGTTTTTTCACGTAACGAATAGTTTTGCTTTAAAAAATAATTAAGGACACGATATTTTTTCATCTCAAATCAAATAATATTTTGCAATCAAATCTGTGCACGGCCAGTACTGCGTTAACATTGGAGAATATACACGCCTTAACGGAGGAGTCTAAATCATAATTTTGTTTATAGAGAGATGTAGGCACCTTGTTCAGATTGGTTTAAACATAGTTTTATCGGTGATCAAAAAAATCTTGCCAACCATCTTGTTTTAAGGATCTTAAGTCAACAAGGAAACTTTAAAGTTTCGCTATGTCCGTCTGTCCATCCGCAGCTTAGCTCAGAGACTCTTAGTTCTAGAAAGCTTTAATTTGGCATGGTTATATATCTTTTTGTTTTCGATTTAGAGATCCGTTTGCGTAAAATTAAGCTTTAAATTGCAATTTTCGGCTCATTCAAATGCCGAAGTTTTTTTTTATTATTGATAGGCTCGCGCTTGATCACTGTCTCAACTGATGGTAAGCAACGGTGGTATTTTTGAAGTTTTGTAGTCTGGACAAACTGGATTCGAATTCCAGGCCATACAACCATCGTGGAGGGTGTGGTGAGCACTCTGTTCCCTTCGCAAGGGGAACATACTCTCCTGCCCATGACTTCACCTCTAGCGGTGCCCGATGCGGACCACACTGCCAACGACGACGACGATGCTCCCGAGGTGAACGAGTTAAAACTGAGATGGGCGGTACGTAGGCTGAATGCCAAAAATACCGCCTTAGGACCCCAGGGCTTACCTGGGAAAGCCTGGGTCCTCACCTTGGAGGCTGTCGGGCCTCGACTAAGGGGGCTTCTTAGCGCATGCTTGGAGAGGAGCCAGTTCCCACTTTGCTGGAAGACGGGGAAACTGGTCCTCATTAAGAAGCCGGGGCGCCCAGCGGACTCTCCGTCCGCTTACCAACCCATTGTGCTGCTCGATGAGGTGGGCAAACTCTTTGAAAGAGTTATTGCAGTCCGCCTCATTGGGCAGCTGGTGCAGGTGGGGCCGGATCTGGCGGAGAGCCAGTTTGGCTTCCGCAGAGGGCGCTCTATGGTGGACGCTATCATGCCATGCGAGCTCTCACGACAGGGGATGCAGTGGCCCGGGGTGGGGTCGTCTTGGCGGTACTCTAGACATCGCCAATGTCTTCAACACCCTGCCCTGGAGTTGCATCAGGGAAGCACTCCGGTATCACCGGATGCCGCCTTACCTCTGTTGCGTGGTCGAGGCCTATTTGATGGACAGGGCCATCATTTACCCCGGTCCCCCGGGAGAGTGGAACCGGTGAGAGATGTCGTGCGGTGTCCCACAGGGATCGGTCTTGGGGCCGCATCTGTGGGACATCGGGTACGACTGGGTGCTTCGCGCTGACCTCCCTCACGGCGTGAGCGTAGTTTGCTACGCTGATGACACGCTGGTCCTGGCGCAGGGGAGGTCGCACCAGGCGGCGGTGGGATTAACGACACGCGGGTTGCGCTGAGAGCGACTGTTGCAACCTAGTGCTGGGCACGCCACAGTTGCGGTGATAAGGCCCCTCTTTGAGGAATGGCTTGAGAGGCGCCACGGCGTCCTCACCTTCCGCCTGACGCAGGTCCTCACCGGACACGGCTGTTCCGGGAGGTACCTGTTAAGGATAAGGCGGGAGGAAACGCCCGGTGTCACTATTATGTGGATCGCCCGGAGGACAAGGTCGAGCATACGGTGGAGGTCTGCTCCGTCGGGCGAAACACCGCCGTGTCCTCATGGAGCCGATCAGCGGTGGCGACCTCTCGCGTCCGGCCCTGGTTCAGGCCATGGTACGGAAGCAGTAATGCTCGCAAAGGAGGAGGCAGAATGCGTGAGGGAGACGCAACGGAGACCCTAGCCACCGCAGGTGACGCCCTGGGCGTCGGGAGTCGCAAGCCGATTCCCGAGCACCGTAGGCGCAGGCTTACGGACGGCGAGTAAAGGGTAGCTCGCCGTCCGATAAGGACGAGGCCCGAGTCGACGGCGCGTAGTGTTCCACACGCGCCTCAAAGAGATGTCACCACAAATGACTGGGTGGCCGCTAAGGCCGATGTCAGTCTGGGTTGCGGATAAATTTGAAAAAGAGTTACCGCGGCCCTGGCACAAGCAACTGAAGGAATACGGGTGCGTTTTAGTCAGTAAAAGTCTGACACGCCCTTCCGCTTCACCCTGAGCGGGAGACATCATTGGATGATTTCCCAAGCAAAACAAAAAAAAGGCCGTACAACCATAGATGGCGGTATTCTCAGTGGTCGCAATTATAGACTTAATTGCGTTTGCCGTAAGATTGATATTCGCGTCCTAGGTCGGCCACATGAGTTCAGTACAACACATTGCATTTTTAATTACTTTATCGATATCGATAGATACCCGATTTTATTCGAAAAAATAAGACGAGTAGTACTTTTTTTTATTTGAAAGTATAGGTATAATAACATCTACCTGCCCTTATCCCATGTTACTTGGGGTCGGCGCAACACGCTTTCTTCTTCCATACCGTCCATATATATACTTTTATAAATCAATTCAATTTGAAATTATGTACTAATTTAATTATACTCATTGAGGTGGGCGGGCCACTTTATAATATTTTGAGTGTGCGTGTATAATGTTCCAGGTTTGTGTGTATGGATAGAAATTAAACGATTATAATTACGAATATATTCAATATATGGATTTTTCTTTACTCACGATTACTCACGAACGTATTACAATGGAAGTAATTATTTAGTAAGTGCGTCTATAGCGGGCAGTGGTTACGGGCAAACTAGCGTCACCGATCGCTGCACATACGAACACGAATACAATCTTAATGTGTCAGCGTTCCTACAAATGTTATAGTATAGAAATATTAAATTACTTGTTTTCTTTTGTCGATATCCATCTTTAGAATCAATATCCGACCCAACTGTATGACTAATTGAGTAGCGGTCGAGAATGACATAGTGAATACATTAAAAAAAAAAAAAAACAAATCCCGAAAGATGAAGAAACAAGGAGCATGCGTGCGTGGATCCAGGGAACGAATCATGAATCATTCGTTCCCTGTGCGTACGCGCGGTCGTATCGGCTCCTTTCGCAATTGACGTCCTTCATACAGATTATTTGTTGCAACTCATTGTAACGTTACGTTTAGCTCGTCTGAGCTAAACGTAACGTTACAATGAGTTACGTTAATAAAAAAAATATGAGTGATTATAAATTATAGCTAAGAAAAAGGATATATGTGAATAAATAAAAGGGGCGGCTTCGCACGTTGTAGGTTGTATGTGGTCGTCGCCCAATATTAAGAGTATGGCGCCAAATTTGCTAGAACGCACCCCATCACCCACACACTATCTACTTTGCACACTATTTATTTATTTATTTTTAACGTGGGCTCGATTTTTCATTTTCTGAAAATTCTAAAACCATACTTGCACAAGCACATAGGCTAACTTTTGGTTGTCCTTTCAGGCCCTCATCTCATCATCAATTTCCTTTTTTACTTTTGCTAGCATTTTTCTTTTAATTCTTCACAATTTACACTTAACCTATCCCTCTATTTGTTTTATTTCCTCTTTAGAGCGGTATGGCAACTCTTTAAATAAGCCCCTAATGCCTTATAAATATGTTTTTCCCTCTCAGACTTGAGAGTTCCCTCTTAGACTAAGATCCCTCTTAACTTTAGGTCCCTCTTAGAATTTAGGTCCCTCTTACAATTGAGGTCCCTCTTAACTTTAGGTCCCTCTGAGACTTGAGGTCCCTCTTAACTTTAGGTCCCTCTTAGACTTAAGTTCCTCTTGAGTTCTTCTTTAACTTGAGTAACCTTTTTAACTTGAATTACCTCTTTAACTTGAATTAACTCTTAAAACTTGAGTTACCTCTTAAAACTTGAGATCCCTTATACTCCCAACTCTTAGAGCGGTCCCGAAACTCTTTAATAGCGACATTGAACCAGTTTACTTTCATCTTTAAACAAAACGATTCTATTAGAATTCCTTTTCTTAGTAGGTTTAAATAGATTAAGGCTCAGTTTTTTGGTCCAAGTTAACTCGACCAATAGTTAAATATGCTATAAAGAGTTAATTATTTGACCATTTGTATAACAATTGATGAATAAACGCGTTTTACCGAAATTTGATACCATTGGTTGGTTGGTTGTTAAAGTGACAATCAATGAATTTTTCTTTTTGTTTGCATATTTATTCATTGGTTGAGTTAATTACGGATCAAAAAACTAGGCTGAAAATATCAATTAAATCAACCATTTATAAAAACACTTTCCTGGAAAACTTCTTACTTATATTTACTAGCTTTGGCCAGTGGCTTCACCCGCATGAAGAATAGACTATTATTATCTTAGGGGAACTTACTTCTTAGATAAAAATGTTATCCTAATTCAGAACATGGTCTACCCGTGTGCCAAGTTTCTTTCACATCCGTTCAGCCGTGAAAATGTTACAGAAAGACAGACAATTGCGCAAATGTGGATGAGTACGGATTCTCAGCCAGAAACATATCCACAACACCGAATCACAGTACATTAGAATTACACAACACTTGTATCCCTCGTACGTAACACAAAGCTCTAACACAAGACCTCACCACCGCGCGCCAGTTGAAGAAGCTAATTATCGCCGAATTAGAGCGCCTGCGCTAATTGTCTCGTTTGCGCACATAATTATATTGTGCCGCGTTCCTTTGAAGTGGAGATGATAATCGCTTTGTTAGGATAACTTGGCGCTTTGAAGATGTTGTTGAGAATTGAGATCATTAGATAAGCGCTTATCTGTTGTTATGGTGGACCACATCACAAGCTATGATGATAAATAATCATGAATATTAATCAGCTAAGTATATTTGTGTTTGAGTCATCGTGGTGACAGGATTAGTCAGCTAGATCTGCGTTACCGGGTGCTGTCCTGGGCGCGTCGGCCATCCCAAACACGTGCCAACGTGGACCCCCCTCCCCTCCCTCACAGGACATGCATCATCTTCTTTCCTGTCCAGCATGACCAATTGCATCTTCCACGACTTAAATGAAGAACTAACCAGGTGGCTACATTCTGATTGTATATAGTCAGATCGACACGAATAGAATAACAAAGTGAGCATGTGACAGAATCATTATATTTTTTTGCGTGAGGCCAAACGAACGTAATTTTGTGAGTGATGAGTCGCGTAAAATGCGTCGCGGTATTTATGCTGTATGCGGTTTCATACTATAATCTTGTTTGTGCCACACGGCGACGCAAAATGAGTTGTCTGCTGACTCACGCACATTATTTCAATCGAATTGCGCTCGAGGTAAGGAAGGGGAGCGAGGCAAGCATCAGCTCCCAGCATAAACGTAGAATAGCAACTGAAATTACGTCCGTCCGTCTGGCATCTTCATAAATTCCGCGACTCATTTTACGCGACAAATAACTTAAAAAATTACGTTCGTTTGGCCTCACCCTTCTTCTTCTGCCTAGCCTTTTCCCAACTATATTGGGGTCGGCTTCCAGTCTTACCGGATTCAGCTGAGTACCAGTGTTTTACATGGAGTGACTGCCTATCTGACCTCCACAACCTAGTAACTGGGTAACACGGTACCCCTTGGCAAGACTGGTTTCAGATTTCAGGCTTCTGACTACCCGTAACGACTGTCAAAGATCTTCAAATGACAGCCGGGACCAACGGCTTAACGTGCTTCTCGAGGCACGGAGGAATCTCGGTATGTTGAAAATGGTCACCCATCCACGGACCGACCTCGTCAAGCAGTGCTTATTGCTTGTTTTGGCCTCACCCTTAATGTATTAAAAATCAATAATAAGCTACGCCAGCTCAAGTTCAAAGTATTACCTACCATCATTTTAATCGCTAGAGAAAGCTGATATTGTCACAACTACGATAACAAGACACGTAAATAAGTAAATAAGACACGACAAGTAAAATCATTTCACTAAAGAACATAACACCACATAAAAATATCATGTCACAGAAAACTTCTTAACTCTCTGTGTCAACAAAACGTCGTATGAATAAAACATACAGGGATGAAACACGAGCCTACAGATAGTCTGAAGGAGCCGAGAAATAGCCCGAAGGAGCCGAAGTATAGCCCGAAGTTGGGACAGTGACCGCCCGAAGAGTCGGCCCGTCGGTCTCAATAGCCCGCCAGCCTATGAAAAAGGTCTTATTTTCTCGTTAAGATACATAAGCTAGACCCACTGTACGTGCGGAGACACTAAACCCTTGAGAGATTTAGGTTAATGCTGTATGAGTAGATATTGACTTGGTTTAGGGATAGAATTATTGATGGTGGATGTCTGATCAAATGCTTTGATATTGAAGATGGATTACACGCTGTCGAATTTCGTAACTCATCATTATTTAAAAGACTGAACATTTATATTTTAATACAACATAACATCACGCCTGTATTTCTCGAAGGGGTAGGCAGAGGTGCACTTGCACATTCACATTTCCATGTAATGAGGCGAGGTTATTACCCTCAACCGGATACAAATCCAAATTATTATCCAGGCTGCTACTAAGAAATATCAGATGAAAAAACCCAATAACTTTGCCCGACTTGGGAATTGAATCCAGGACCTCAAGTTCAGCAGTAGCGCTTGCAACCAACAAGACTACTAATAACAAAATATTTAATTGGTAAATATGTTTCCTGGAAGAAGCTACGAACAGTTTCAAGAAAATCAATTTCTAAAGAATATCGTTAATATAATTATTACGTTCCTAGAAAAATCTCTTGTAACTAACTTCAATAACCAACCAACATATATCAACTTTAAAAATGCATCAGCAATTTCCCATTCCTGAAAACAATCTTCTTCTCGAGTTTAGTAACAGCACTCAATCTTCGGAAGGGTCTGATTCTCAAGACTCTTTTCCCCTTCGATCGGTGAATTGTAGTTGATCACCGTCCCCTGTCGTCAATTGCCATAAAGCCAGTGGGCTCGGCAGTAATGATACTATAACCTAGCGTGTTGATGGCGAAAGCCAGTCGAGTGGTCATAGCTCACATCTGTCACCAATCGGGATGGCTGTCCTAAGTGGAAGAAACTGAAACGTCGAACTATTTGTAGAGTGCCCCCTTACGAAGTGTGAATGACTTGGTCATCGAGAATATTTACTTGAAATGTGTAAAATATTCATCCACTTAACTTATTCCAGACCAGAGGCTGCCAACCTTTTTCTGGCCTCGGACCACTTTGATTTCTCTGTTGTTAGCAAAGACTGTTGCCAGAATTACAGAGGAAAATTATTTCCAGATATGAAGCATATCTATTTTTAACCAAATTTCCAAAAAGGAGGAGGTTGTATGTTCGACTTAATGTTTTTTTTTTGTGTATGTTCACCGATATCTCCGTCAATTGTGGACCGAATTTGAATATGGTTTTTATTTGTATGAAGAGTACGTTCTCAAATTGATCCCATTTTAATTTGATGAAGATCTGATGAAGAACTTTGAAGATATACAACAGAAGGTCTCTTCAATAAAAAAACGGCAAATATCTCGGGATTGCTGCAATCGCATGTCTTTTTATTGTTTATACCATTTCACAACATAACATTACTCCAGTAAGCTCTAAAGGGGTACGTACTCTCATTTCACCGGTTATGTTCAAGTTTCATGATATTCGGTTAATCTATTCTGCCATTATAGGTAACTTACTAAACAACTTGCCTATGAGATAGGCACAGCTAAAAAGTGAAAAATAATAAATTTTATAAGAAAAATACGACTGACTCTGAAGTACAAAGTGAAAAATAAATTTGTTTTTGGAAGTCAGTGTCTTTCAAACACCGACTTCCAAAAAGAAAATTATTTTTCACTTTGTAGTTTTTTTATTTAAAAGTCTACAAAAAGTGTATATGGTATTTTTTTAAGTTTAATGTATTTGGAACTTCAATTGTCAAAGTCAATCAGATTAAATAGATGGTTTCATAATTCCTTAATGCAGTAATTTTAATGATGTAACAATTATTTATTTGTGCTACGAGTATTTTATTTACACGAAGCCAATATTGCGTGGTGTAATTAATTACGAATTTTATAAGTATTTCATTGCAATACCGGGAATTGCTGTTATTTTACTGATCTGTCTTCCCAAAAGCATAATTTGATTCACAATCAGTATTATGAAACAGTTGTCTATAAGTATGTGCATTTACTAAGAAGTGGGGAGAAACTTCAAAAACATTTTTTACTAACATTGATAAACCGTTAGAAATAGAATCACAAAAAATCTTCCATCTCACAGATTAAAGCTATCGTCTGCAAACTTATCGTCATAATAACAATTTTTCTATCAGACTGCCATAACATAAAGCTCAGTAACTGCTCGTCCCCTCCACTCCTCTCGAGCGAGTGCTTAGAAAACAATCAGCACTCGCGCACTAAATCACTTGATATATTAAGTTTACACGCCACGGGAGATCGCAGCAATCCCATTCAAATGGAACCCCATATCCAATAGTTTTTACTTTAATACGATTTAGGGATGCAAAAAACGCGTGTAAGTTCTTCATTATACGTGTAAGAGCTTGGAACTCAGCCAAATCCTCAAGATCAATAGCTTGACGACTCAAAGGAAATGTTTTGACTACAGTAAGAACAGTTGTCCACGAAAATGGCCTCTTAATTCGATTATAAATAGTTTTTGACCTTATTGCTGAAGTTGCTCCAAATTTATTTGTCGTAACTAAGTTACGCCCTGTTTTTGCGAAGTTTCTCGTACATTCAAATTTATTTAGTTTCAAAAGAAGTTATTGTTGAGTTGTTCACCATCGCATGCGAGCATTTCTTCTGAGAAAGAATTTGTTCTTATTTCGCGAAATTCATTTTGTGAACAGAAATTGTATCGAACTCGTGAAATTTTTAGACAAGTAATTTTTATCATTTTGTATTTGAGCATCTATTTTGTATTCTATCATTTTGTTCACTTCAAACAGTTTCGGGACTTTATTCTGGAGCGTGTGAGCTTTGGAGCCTTAACATGAATCTGTCTAACTTAAAAGAGTTCTGAGGCGTTTAGGTCTCCTGCAGCTATTCAAAGAGTATGAAAATAACTTACGTGTAAAATTAAATAATAACTTGTTTGTAATTTTATGTAAACCTATTTTAAAGGCTTATAGCATTCTTAACAATTTTTTTTCTTCTCTGCTGATTTATTCAATTCTAAATATTGAATCTGTATCTCCACCCCTCGATGATCAAAATAAATATCGATTTCAAGGATCCTAAGCACTCAAAGATAAACCCTAATACTTTTAAGAGTTGACACTGATACCCTCAGATTTATGAGAGGAGAGACCCTCCTCGTACCTCGCCCTCTCGTCTTGAGTCGCCCCTAACGATGTTAAGGAAATCGTCAGTTACCGCCGACTGCTATTGATACCCATAACGTTTGCTACACTATAACTAAGTTAACAGTTTTATTTGAATAATGAATTGTCCTGATTGCTGTTAGAAAAGAATCTTTTCTAAGTAATCGTTTATGTTCACAAGTTACAGTTTTATGAAGGTTTGCTAGACTCGAAAGTGCTCAAATTGTTTCGTGGAAAGCTGCGCAAAGTTTTCACGATATTTGTTTAACATAATTAGGTTTCGTGTTCTCAATAGTTAGAGATTAATAGCTATTTCAGTAATATCGACACAGACATAGGTTCTAATCAAATACCTTTTAAGCTTGATTAATTTAGAGATAATACAAAACCTACACATGTGTTCAATTTAAAGCCAAATTAAGTTGCCAAAATGTTGTTATTAAAAGCCGTAGCACTGGCGCCCGGGGGCCGCCGCCCCGGGCGGAGTGTAGGCCTTTGTGGCCCCGCTACATGTCGCCCAATTAACTGGGGCCGAGCTTTTTGTTAATTACCGCCGTTTGTTGTGTGAAAGACGATGGGATGTTTAAGATATAATTATTAAGGATAAGATGGCGAGATTATGGAGGTTTGTAAAGGTAAGATTATGTTTTCTTACTTTTTTTTTGGATTTTCATTAAAACGGATGAATTATGAGTTATTTATAATTCCGTTTTATTTAATCTTCAGTCACTTTCGTTTGAAAATATACTAAGAACGGTTTCTGGCATTGATAACATTATGATTTTCAAAGAACAACCTAATTTACGTTACTTTTTATTTTCCTCTCAAATGTTTTTATAAGCTCGGTACGTTTAATCCTGAACTAAGCCACACAAAGTACAACGAAATATACACCGTTGTTTTAATGTTTTGTTTGCCGTTTACCTCGATCTAAGCGCTGGCATCTCGCCGTGACGCAAACCGCTGTGGTAATCACTTGATCTTTACCATGCGCTCGGAAAAAACAGTATTATATACTGTGTAAGTACTCGGGATCAACATTTTTAAAGCAAGTATTTATGAAGTTTAGAAAATGAGAAACTGGTAAGTGTTTTAATTTATTTTTGATTATTTTTTTTTGTTGAAAAGAATACCATCTTACTAAAAAGTTATAAGTAAAGTAGTAAAAAGTTAAGAGCCAGACTTCTCCGTGTGTCAGGTACTAGTGAATGTGTTTGGCTTTCCTCCTACAAGATGCAACGTAATTTACGTTTAATTATTACATCTGAAAATGCTCTTCTGGTTTCTCTTGGGTTACCTAGCAGCCTGGTACGCAGACTCTTATGACATTATAGCATAGTGTTTATATTATGTGTTTTGTAAGATTTTTGAATTAACATGAAAAGTGAACGGCAGATTTTGTACAGCATACTTTTTTGTTGTTCGGTTATAGAATTTGTACCATTTATTAAAGCAACTAAGCCTTTTATTTTCATGTAAGTGTATTATTTAAAGAACTTCGGATTAATTAATAATGTCAATAAAAAGATTTTAATGAATAAACGTTTTAAAATTGTACACTAAACGCAGTTATGGTTTCATAAGTTGCCATATATGAAATAACACAATTATCGAAATGATAATTTATTATTTAGAAATAACATTAAATATAATCAAACTTATCATTATCAAATATTTGCAGATCGCTGCTGGACATAGGTATATCCTAATGCACTGAGTAGGCAATATCTTCATCTCAAACTATCAACTAAATGGAAAGTAAAAGACCACAAAAATAGCAAGAAACAATTTAAAACAAGGAGTCTACATTGTGTAACATTTACCTATGTGCAACAATCTACATTGGTACACTACATAACCTTAAAATACTAAAACTGGTTATAACTTTTACGTCCCAAGTTTTAAAAGTCTAATAATTTAAAAAAAGGATTATCTATCGTATTAACTACTAATTTAAATATTTTTTTTTCCAAAACACGTTTTTTTTTAACTGTACGAAATGCCCAAACAAGCGTGCCGTTCTCCTTTCTTTAATATTGTGATCATTTGATTGTAACATCTATTTCAACTGGCATTCTATAAAGTGTTGCCTTATTTCGTTTCTAATTTATCAAACATAAGTTCGATTCCTTTGTCCTGAGATGAAAAAAAAAGATGTTTATTTCAATTACGTATAGCATTCACATACGTGATAGGGAGACCACCTTTTTAGCAAGAAGATGCTTGTGTTAGGTGACTCCGCTCTTCCACTTAACATTATAAAGAGTATGCAATTGAAAACAGAATAACAAAATAAAAGAAATGAAAATAAAATACAAACAAAGGAGCGCGCTTGTGCGATTTATGCGAGGGGGGTTTGAGTATGTGTGTAAAAGTGTGAGTGTACATACAATACCTAAAAAAATATGCTCATGCACACATGTGCACGAGTGTGTATAATGTTGTGAGTCTACATTGTGGAAGAGTTAACTTCGTTTGACTGCATTTACATATAAGGTTAGGCTTCAGTTAGGCTTAGGTTTAGGTTAGCAGTACGATAATGTCTTGGGATCGGAGGGAGCCAGCAACAGCTGCCTCCACCAACGATTTCATTACTGAGGACTTATTTATTATTGGACAGATTATGAAAGCGATGTTACCGTGGCCTCAATGTCGTCATAGGTTTTAGTCTTAAGCTATACAGTCACAACTAATTTACAGTCACGGAGTTTCAGAGGATAGACGTTTAGTTCTTTATTCAATAGGTTGTATAAGTGGGAATATTGCCTTGAAAACTGCATCTTAGCAAAAACTGATCTAACTGGGACAGTTGGAGGACTTACCCCAAGTTTCTCAGCTCAAAATTATCGCAGAATTAATGTGACAAATTGTCAAGCACGCTTTATCTGCTGTGATTTGTTGAATGAATTTTCAATAGCCAATCACAACAGATAACGCGTGCTTGACAATTCGTCACATTAATTCTGCGATAATTTTGAGCTCTGAAACTCGGGGTAAGTTGCGCCGTCTGCTACTCATACTCGGCTTTATGGGATAGGTAAAGATAAGATGGAGTAGGTAAAGTTCCTAACAGAAAGAAGGTCAGAGGTTAGGTAAAGGCTATGGGTTGGGTACCTATAGGGTTTGAAGAGCATAACCTTCAGCAGAGATCGCTGCGCCCTCTCAAGTTCTAAAAAAATATTTTTTGCTGTCCCACCCCAGTTTAGCAAACAGTACGTAAGAATCAATGGGCCAGTGATAAGTAGACTTTCTGCAAAAGATTCTTTGAAGCAATGTCACAGATTAATTAATATTACTACGTAACAGATACTTCACTCTCGAAAAAATTGCAAAAAAACCTATGTGATATATCACTTACAGAATGGGCCAGTGATAAGTAGACTTTCTGCAAAAGATTCTGTGAAGCAATGTCACAGATTAATTAATATCTACGTAACAGATACTTCACTCTCGAAAAAAATGCAAAAAAACCTATGTGATATATCACTTACAGAGCGTCGCCGCGTCCACTACGAACGAAAATATGTCTATAAAATGCACGCAGCGAGATTTTGAATTTCTTTGCCGGCCGCGCGGCTTTGATGCGGCCGCGGACACATGAGGGTTTCTTACGAACATAAGAAATAAATCAAAAGTCAGGTTAATAACTTTCCTTTAATATGTTTTAAAGGAAATCACTACAAAAAGACTAATAACTTACTACAACACACACAGACATACACACACTTTATTTTATTGCTTACTTGCTGCTGCTGTACGTACGAATTTTCACTAAGATTAATAAATGAATAATATTTTACACGAAAAATATGCAGAATGAAACGTTACCGCGTAGTATATGCGTGAGCCAAGGCATGCGACAACGGGCAACCCAGACCCACTGATCTTAGCATCGCCGGCGATGCTCGAAGCGGTAGGCACGTATCTCATGCCTACGCGCGGAAGAAAAACGAACTAAGGTCTGGCAATGTTTCGCAATGTTTATAAAGTCCATATTAATTTCTAACCCTTTTCATGGTCAGTCCATACGCATGTGCCAGGACAGGCGCTGGTCAATCATGATGGCCAGGTATTTAGTATACTGTAACCTGTCAATATTTGTACAAGAGCAGTCAGGCATTGGGGGGTTCGCACAGCAGTGGATCTTTATTTGGAATTTGAGTGGTGGTTGAGTGTGTGCATACTTGGTGAAGCATATGAGATCAATAGAGTAACCAGTGATATAAAAGAAAATATCAGGCTGGTTCAAATGCAGTAGATTTTTTCTCGAACAGCTAACAATCTTCATTAAAATTATTTCAAAAACCAACGAACTCTGCAGTTGCTTTGTGTGAGTCGACTACAGTCCCAGTAATCAACGACTTCATATTAATTAAGAGCATTCCACTACCGCCGAGATTTGCAGCCGACCTACAAAGTACATTCTGAAGAGAACTTCTTATTGCTCGTTATTAGACCGATTAATACTAAACTATTAAGATTTGTTTGTTCTTTTACGGCTTGCCTCGAATCAATCTTAATAAAATAATTGTATACAACCTGTTAATGTTTGTTGAAGCTTAATAATTCATAAGTAGTCGTATTTTTTTTCTATTAATTTTGCTTTTTGACATGAGTGTGATGAATGACTGCATGATATGATTTTGACGCTGCAAAACGTAATACTTCAGTAAAACATTTCTTCTATCTTTTTGTACACTCAGGTATAATATTAATTTAAATTCTAGATTCAGTTCCCGTTGCAATTGTATCAGAAGTAGGTAACTCCTAGTTCCACAGTGCTGTGATTCAACTCGGCGTACTAATCACGACGCCAGAGTGCTCAGCACTGCCCCTTAGGATTTCAGCTGCCCTAGTTCTCTCTAGTCTGGTACAATTTGCGTGAGATACTCATTTATTAGGGGCTAACTAACGACACTAGAATCTCATAGACTGAAGTTTTGGGTTATTGGACGATTCACACGAATTCAACTCGCCCGAAAAGTGTGAATCTTCAAGTACCTACAGGGTTTTTGGCTTTCATCACATCATTTCCACTCTAAGAAGACGTAATAACTGACCCACAATCAACGCCTATAATCTCACCCCTAAATAACCCCGTTCTACAATAGTAATAAACCACAATAAAACTGAGAACAAGAACAAAAAACCTCACAAATTAAAACATTTCAAGTAACAAAGTGCTGGCGAACAATAAAAAGCGAGCCACATTAACAGTAGAGAAAACAATTGAAAGCTAAAAAACGGTCGAGTGCGTGGCTGGAGCGCTGGATCGCTGCCAGCGGCCGCTCAGCGGTCCAAGAAACATACCGCTGGTATTGAGAATAATGCTCCTTTGTATGTAGCGCTGTGCAGCGCTTTATATCTGGAATATACGCGTGTTTTGCTTTAAAATGTCATGGTAGGTGTTGTTTATTGTGTTAGGTGTTTGTGTCTATTTTGTAAGGTAAGTCAGAAACGTTCATATTAGTTTTAGGTCGCAGACGAAACTATTTGTTACTGACCATGTCGGTCTGTTCGACCGCGAAATCTACGTAGTCAGCTTGTTTCTATAAATCTTCGCAAATATTTCTGTAAAAATAGTTTGTGTTTAAACTACATTGATTTGATCGCGTAATGTAAACAAAATTAAAACAAAATCTGCCTACAGGTCTTTTACTTTGTTAGTTCCAATCATTTATTTTTTCGCGTGTATCTTCTGTGCAAGTCACAGACAACTATGTCTCTTCTTTTCTTTTTTTCAGAATTGTAATCATCATCCATTTAATGTTCCCACTGCTAGGACACAGGCCTCCTCTCTGTGAGAGGGAATGGACCATAAGCCACCAAAAGGGGCCAGTGCGGGTTGGTGGATGTCACGTGTCTTCGAATTTTTTGTTTTAGGACATCTGTTTCCTCAAGATGTTTTCCTTTACCGTTTTGAGAGCAGTAGTGATGAAATAATTTACACAAAGTAAAGCGCCTGCCTGGGTTCGAACGCACTACCTACGACACGTAAGTCGGGGTCTTTACCAGTGGGCCACCACTACTCTCCTTTTTCAGGCTTGAGGTGGGTTAAATGACGACGATCTACCATAAAATGTCAGACATCCACGACGGCCAGCACGGAACACACTTTTAGATAGTCAAAGACAAGTAAAAATAATTAAACTAATTGTTTACTCTCCCATCGTGTGTCTGACACTAATGACACCCAATCCTTAATAAGTGTCTAATATCCAAAGTCAAAGACAAAAATCATTGTAATAATTTGCTAATTCACCGAAAATCATAACGTAGGCGCTGATGTGTCACAAATTTTCTCTCACAAAATCGGGGTTGCCCCAGTCAAATGCATCGTTTACGTGGATCGTATCGCATTCCAACTTGAATGTCCCAATGTAATTGCAGTCTCTCGCTGCCCTAATGAAACAGTGTAGTATTAAAATCGAGTACGCGACCCACTTAGCCAAACGTTAGCAAAAATTACGACGTCCCTAAAGTGAGCATTTCGTTGTTGATGATCTGAATGTAGATGTCTAGATGTGGTTCATATTTTTAACCGACGAATAAAAAAGGAGGAGGTACTCAAATCAACATGTATATTTTATTATTTATGTACGCATTTTTTATTGGCAAATTTGGCACCATTTAAATTTGAAAATAAAATCCAATCAAAAAGGTAGGCAGAAAAAAAGGATTTATTGATAATTTTCGCAATGAATTTTCAATTGTGGACCGTTTCGGTTGAAATTAATTAAATTGAAAATTAAAAAAGTTTTTTTATATAAGTGTTATTAGTGAGGAATTTCCGATTATAGTGCAGATTGGTTGAAGTAAGTATTCATTTCCAGTAGCAGTTTTAGACGCCGCGCCGTTCTATCAATCATATTGTTATGTACTAGATTTTCCCAGCGGTTTGGCTTTCGTAGCCTATCCCACAGGATCTGTTTATTTATCGGGAGAAATAGCGAACGGCTTCAGCGTATTACTATCAGGATAACAATTTTCGTAACCGGATCTTGACTTCCAGGGATTAGTTCCTACCTGTTTATGTACCATATTCGTTTAGATTGTGGAGTATGTGATTTATGTAAGGAATCTATCTACTATAGATAGTTCAACTTATCTGAGCGCGCGGTGCCGTTATGGGTGCGTTGTTAATATGCACCTTTTACACAAGCGATGCTCGGACGACGAATGCCGCGTCTGCCGCACAAATTAAAGCTGTATAATACAATTACAAGCGCACGCATACATGGCGCCGCGCGCATAGATGAGTTGAACTATGTAGACTCTCTTTTTCACGATCAAACAAATGAGCATCACTGATAAACTCAAAAGTAGATATTACAATTTGTATAATACCTAACAAGAAACCAAATAACGTCACTTTGGAAATTGTAAAATGTCTTTCGAACCCATTCATTCAATGTCTCCAACTCATCATTATTAGATAGAATAACTTTATCTCCAAAGTGATGGAGTGACGTCTTATGAATCGTGACCTATCCCCGCGAGTCGCGACTATGTTCCACATTCCCGTGACGTCACGCCGCCGCACCGCTGAGTGCCGCTGAATATTTTATAAGAGCGCTTCCAGTCAGCGTTTTACAGCGCTTTAAAACATTTGGATTTTAAATCGATCCTCGGTGGTAGTTAAGAGGATTTATAATCTTGTTATTAATATCAGGTGAATTAAAATGTAAAAAGTACTAAGAAAGAATAACATATTATAATAGGATGATAATATGGAGTATGTAGATAGTTAGGTGGCGTTCTGTAGTTATTGCTTACCCCCATAGAGAAAACGCGTGAGTGTATGTTAGTACTCATATATGAGCTGTGCGTAATACAACATACTAACAATTAAAATAAATATTGTAAAGTTAAGATAAACTTAAATCTCTAAAATGAATTCGTAGGTACATCGGTTTTATAAGTAAGGTATCCAGGTAAGAAACTGTTTTGTGGATTTATATTTTGGCAACATGTGAAAGAAATAAGTACATATCTTACTCGGCATTTAAAATGAAAGAACATTTAGCCCAGACTGCTAAAAAAGTACAGACAATTGTTACCAGCCTCGTACGTAACAGAAAGACAATACAGACAGTGTAACAAAAAACCCTAACCACGATCATTACTAACCTCAATTACAGAGCAGGCAGTTCTTTCTAACAATAGTACTAGGAACACAACACTATGCCTATACTATACCTATACCAAATCACCCATTGAATCACTCCCTTTGTAACTCGCTGAGACTAGGGCAACCGCACAATACGCGCCGAGAATCGATAAAAAACTCCGATTTCTCGATACCGATTGTTAGTCGTGACGGGCAGAAAACACATTTTTATTTTTGTACTCCACTATGTATGCAAACGACGCGTATTTTGCGTGCTTTATAGACAAACCCACGTCAGTTTGAACGGTTTTGGCAGCGTCCGTGAAGAAAACCGATGAATATTTAAGGTAATGTGCTTATTGAGAATATCATAATCTAAGATAGGATTCCAAACTTTTTCGTGCCCAATTTCTCTATAGTCCTAAGATAATAATATATGTTCAGACTTTTCAATGTAAGCAGTCAAGAAAGAACGGCGATAAATAATAACGTACCTATCTAACTTTATAAGTCACTTTAGGCAGGTAACACATTCTCGCTAAAAGTGTGTCCCGACGCGAACATTCGCGCAATCTGTCACCTGAATACTTTATGTCAACGGATCTGGCTCGCTACTCGCTGGCATCACGCTCCGGGTTTCGTCGGCAAAGCCCTCGCTCACACACGAAACAACTCCAACAAATTTGTAAATCCGCACAACGAGGGATATTACTATCAGGTAAGAAGGTTTTCACAGATAACAACCTATGGGATTCAGACCGCAATCATTTGCCATCTTTTGTAAAGTTGAAAATGTTCGCCCTCGCAACCTTTGGATTCACGGTCCGCCGGTGTAACCAAGATTATGTAAATTTTTGGTTCACTTCGCTATTGTAGACCCTAATCTTAGTCCCCGGAGGACGGGGGTGAGGGCAACCCTCCCGGCGAGGGAGCGCGTTCAATAGTAATTCTATAAATCAATCGGTTCCAACAATTTTTGTTTTGTTTGCGACAGTGGCACTGTTGCTCTGTCGAGTTGAGCGAGGTTATGAGTTATCGTTCTCAATTCAGGTGTAGTTTAGACAGCTCTGAAATATTATTGTACCTGAGACCAGAGAACAAAAATTCTTGCTGAACAAAATATTACATAATGCGGTTGAACAAAGGGTTTTTGTTTTAGTACTCCATTTGCTACCTCAATTCCAGAAACCATTTCTGAATTAAAACGAACATAAGATACAGTTACCCTGTATGATAACTGTAGCTGTGAGCTTTACATATATATATTAACATCTTCATACACGTCTTGCATTGATTAAGTCGAAGTCCACATTCTTTTGGAGTCAAAATTGGAGTGGCCGCATTTATCACTTTCATGAATGTTAACGCTTGCAATAAAGTGTTCATTTGTACTTGTTTAAAATGAGATGTTATGTTTCTAGCATAATTTGTTTGTACTTTCACTATGCTGCTGCAGTAATTGTTATATTCCTTTAAAAATATTTACTTCAAAGAGTTATCTATCTCAATATTTCCCAAATTAAAAATAACTGGGAGTAGCACCGCTTGGAGTGTAGAGACTTCAACGAGTCAGCATCAAACAAATTAATTTACCTCTTCATTCAAGCAATGGTTATATTTTATTATATTTGTTTACCTTTGTACTCAAACAAAATAAAACAGCAGAAACCAACGGCTTTTATGGTTCGACACATAGTAATTCCATCATTTTTATGTTCACGAGAACACGAAGCTATGTTAAGTAAATTTCATCAAGATTTCGCCAAGTTAACTCAATAGGTACCCGGCAGAGGTCAATTCTGTAATGGGATTAAACGTTGACCCACATTCCCGCTTAATAGGGGACCTAGAGTTCAGTAACACGATTTTTAGGGACGTGCCTGTACTGAATTTGGGCCCGAGAATCGCCAAAATCAATGGTGGTGCGGATTAATTTCATTCTCGTACGGATAAAATGTTCTTTGTATGTTTTGTTTTTGCAAATATTACAGTCGGTTTTGGAAGTGATCATGTAATATTATAATTTACATTGTTACTAATTATTTCTTCATTGGTTGATGATAAAATTGATTACAACTCCGATACTAGGAAGTGGTAACGGTTGTGCATTTTAGGGGACTGTCTTTACATAGAACTTTGATGTTCAAAAAGTGCTGGTTCTTAACCTAATTTGAATAAATGATTTTTGATAATACTTTTGATTATGTTGTCAGGATGTTATCATAACTCATGTTAAAGAAAATTTACTTGTCATTGATGTTCATCTTACGCAGCATTTAAACACCCAATTCATGGCTAAAATAACTATAAATTATTCCAATTGCATCTTCAAAGAGCGACCTCTCTCATCCCTATAGCTCCAATTCTTTCAAAGACTACCAATTGTCTCATTTCCATTTGTGAATAAGTTTCGTCCGTCTGACCCCTCTAATGAGAACCAGCTCATGTGGTCCCTAATGAGAGAGCGAGAGGGCACTACTTCGATCCAGAAATGTTGGAGCTCCGTAACCGTAACCGGAACTATCAGACATCTGAAATTAAAATCTATCCTTAACCGAAATAGTAAAACCGTTTCATAGATAGGCTCGCACTTGACCACTATCTCACCTGCACTAGCTCACCATGGTCGATGGTGAAGCATGCTTGCCTAGAAGTAACCTATTCACTCTCGACTTTAAGACCCCTATGACAGATTTTGCTGCACGACGGAGCCGACACACAAGCCGCGCACGTCACTTGAAAGTAATATAGAAAAATCTAATAGATATCCATAACCGACACTTTCCGAAGATAACAGATAATCCGAAATAAATTCCCCGTATTTAACCGTATTCGAAACTGGTGTAATACGAGTACTGTTTCTATATTCGTATCCAGATCCGAAATTTCATATCCATAACATCCTTGCTTCCCGGGTTGTCATCGCACAAATCTTTCGCTAGTTAGTGCGGAGTACGACTAGTGTCGACCCACTTACGACAAACTTATTGCCACATAACTTTCATGCGGGATGTGAATTCGTGGAGGACTTTATCGCTGCTTTGCCTTACTGAGATATCGGCAGTTTTGTGGAGATAGCTTAGTTGTTTTAGCTTTGTTTGAAATTTGTTTTCGCATCACAATTAAAAGGACAAAGGTCATATTATGAAGGATGGATGGTTGGGGTGCAAGGAAGCCAGTGTCATGAGCCCTAATATATTTCTTTATCTTCCCTATTATAAGGTCAGCTGGGTATTTCTTTTTAGTCTAGTAAATTTAGAGTTACTCTTCATTAAGTGTGTCGCTAGTATGTTGCTGGTTGGTTGATGTTTTGCTAGTCTCATCTTGTAGCCCGTCATAGAGTGATTTCATCTTTGATGATTCTGATTCCAACATCATGGTGCAACTTCTGGTTTATAATGATGAAGATAGTACTGCGAGGACTCGCCAATTAAGAAGGCATCCTACTTGCCTATTATAAGACTGGCAATAGGTAACTAATTAGTTTTGGAAGGTAATTGAAATAGGAATGCTATAAGCTGCTTACTACCCCACGGAAAAAACTCCTGTTTTGCGTTGACGTCGCCCCCGTGATGATTCGCCGAAATTCCTCTCTATCCTTTTAAGTTGCTATATGGCCCTATCGGTTCTGGCTTTGGTTCGATATAGAATGAGACCACCACGATCTCTCAGGCAATGGTCCTCATCTTTACCACTGTGATGTTTGGCGTGGTATAGCCCGGGCACTGGATGACTTCTATATCACCATCAATGTCTGTCCCATTGCACTGGTAAAGTCTCGCTCCATGCCTAGGTGCCTCCAATGTACGGCTCCTGGAGCAGTGCAAAGCACTTTCCTCTTGTTAGCCTCAAGCATTAGTTCGTTTGTTGCCAGTGCCTTTCTTTGCAAATTTGCTTGAGCTACTATGTATGGCCTTGGATTTGAGTCGGAAGTTCCGCCGGGGACCACCACAGTAATACGACGTCGTGCTTCTGGCCATTTTCTCAGCCAGCAGCCAGCGCGCTTCAGGCTGGTCAGTCTGCAGTGGAACAATTATCTCGACCCTACTCCTCTAATTGGCTACACCGAGCATCGTAACGGAATACGGCTGGGCCGCTTGGTGGAACGTCTTTGCCCTGTGGATGGTTGCAAGCCTTCGACCGAAGCCTACCACCAGTTAGTGTCGCCTGTTTTGCCCTATCCAGGGACCACGTGTAGGGAATCAAAAAAAGGGGTATACTCCTACAGACGTGGGTGACTCGGCCCCCTAACGAGCAGGCTACGACCCTCATAGTACTATCCGCAAAACCATTTCTTTTGCCTTTCGTCTTCGTCATTTCAGCCGAAAGAGGTTCACAGCTGGACCAATAGGGCTCCAACAAGCGTCGCCACACGGAACGGTGCTTTGTGTTCTTTTAAATTAATGTCCACTTTGCTAACCAAAAATACAAGGAAGCAATATTCATCTCTCCTTCATAAACTTCGAACACTAGGTTCGTCCACCAGCCTCCAGAGACACTTGATCAGTTCGGAGCTAATTCTATAATTGGCAGGCCGAGGTCTCCCCGGAGCCAGTCAGCACTTTTAATATCTCACTTAATTTTGTTCAGCGAATCTAAAGTCTCATTGGCCCGCCGTAATTGGAGATTTTTTGTGCAAAAAATAATTAAGAGATAGTTATTTTTGCGGTTTTTGTTTCAGCAGATTTTATATTTATTTTGAATCTGCTTTTAGGCACGACTTAATTTGGTTATTATGTTTTTTTTTTATTATGCTATGAATATTATCGTTTTGATTCTTCCGGACCTGCCTAAAGCTTTATCACTTATATTTTACTTAACACTAAGGATAAGGTTTTTAAAAACAGGTTACGATTCGATTAAGGATTCGAATTTCTTTCCGGATCCCGTTTTGCTCGTATGGCTACAATTTATGTCTACTGTAAAATTATCCACGATATCCACAAGAGAAACCATAATCTCTTGATCGTTATCGTCAAA
Source organism: Orthosia gracilis (assembly GCA_947562075.1). Lineage (NCBI taxonomy): Eukaryota > Metazoa > Arthropoda > Insecta > Lepidoptera > Noctuidae > Orthosia > Orthosia gracilis. The sequence continues at coordinate 15,808,779 of OX387276.1, forward strand.
AACTGTAGCTATTTTCATTGTGGAGAATATTTTTAGCCGTTTGGTGCTTATAACTACTACGTGCTTGTTACATTGTTCATAATTATCTATAGTAACTGGGCGACCGAGCTTTGCTCGGGTGAAAATAGAGACAACGTTTTCTAAAAATGAAACCTAGCTAGATCGATTTATCGCCCCGAAACATCCTGCATGAAAATCCTTGGAGCCGTTGCCGAGATTCGATTATATAATATGTACATTTATACAAGAATTGCTCGTTTAAAGGTATTAGATATATAGATAACTTTTAGCTTACGTTTATAAACATCCTACTAAAATCTAATACAGAAAGCTAAAAAGTAATTTCAAATCTTATCTTATACCAACAAGATCTCGATCAGGGGGGTTACCATAAGCTCTTAGAGTAAGGTTATTTTGATATCGCGTAAGTGACAGATGTATAGAAGTCATATAAATATGTCCCTTACACGCACTCAAAATAACCTTACTCTAAGAGCTTATGGTCACCCCCCAGTAGTATTAACAGTCTCAGAACAAAACCCAATAGCCAGTAGAGAGAGGGCGGCGCCGTGGCTGCCAGCGTCTGATTTATGTGCCGCTGTACCCCGATTCTTACAGACTTTTCATACTGCTGCCCCACTCCAGGGTTGAGGAGGTATGGATTACTGAAAGCATTAACTAGTTGTTGTTGTTTAAGAGATAAATATTTTTATATGTCGTTGTGGCCCAGTGGCTAAGACCTCGCCTCTCGTGCTTGAAGTCGTGGTATCAAATCCGGGCAAGTACCAATGTGACTTTTTCAAATTCATATGTAGTGTCTAAGTTTATCTTGGACATCACATACAACGGTGAAGGAAAACATCGTGAGGAAACCTGGACTTATAGTTAATATAAATATAAAAGTCTGAAATCGCCAACCCGCACTGAGCATAAGCATGTTGATTAATGCTCGTGCCTTCTCTGTATGAGAAGAGGCCTTTGCCATGCAGTGGGGCAGATACAGGCTGGTTTTATTATTATTAAATATGTTTTGGATATAAGTGAAATAGCGCTTTTTTGCCTTCCCGGTTAACATAAGCTGACCATCTAAATGAAATGATAAAGAGGTAAAATACATAGTAATAATATAAAAATCAATCAATTTATCAAAAATATAATAATCAATGTAAGGAGAGCAGTGGTGGCCCAGTGGTATCGGCTGCGACTTAAAAGTTGTAGGTCCTGGGTTTGTGCCCAGACAGACGCTTTACTTCGTGTAAATTATTTCATCACCACTTCTCTCAAAACGGTGAAGGAAAACATCGTGATGAAACCGGCATGTCCTAGAACCAAAAATTCGAAGACATGTGACATCTGTGTTCCGTATGGTGCCGGAGTTAAGAATTTCATCATCCCATGTCTTCCCGTGGGTGTCGTAAGACGCCTCTTACATTACATGCTGCCCATTCTCTGGTTTGTCTCTTAGTCGCCACTAAGGGACATGGGCAGCAGCGTTCACTGTGCTTCTGTAACAACCATACTGCGATCGCCAACCCGCCTGCCAAGCGTGGCGATTATGGCGAAACCCCCCCCCAATGAATAGCACAAATAAAAAATGGCTCCTAGTACCCGGCAGCCTGCCTACCCTCGACTACGGTATAGGTCGAGGTTACGGCATGGCAAGGGGTGCTAAGAATCTCCGGACGAGATCCAGCTACCCCAACAATCACCGACGACTGGACCTGGCAAAGTACAACACGCGCACACTTCGGACCGACGAAAAGATCACCGAACTCGAAGCGGAATTGAGCAGATTGCGATGGAGTATTATAGGGTTATCTGAAGTCCGAAGAGAGGGGGAGGACTCGATAATCCTCAAATCCGGTAACCTGCTCTATTTCCGAGAGAGTGAGCGGCAGTCCCAAGGTGGTGTCGGGTTTATCGTCCACAAGTCCCTTGTGAACAACGTGTGAAGATTGAGAGTGTGTCGACCAGGGTGGCGTACCTTATATTCAGAATATCCTCAAGATATTCGCTGAAGGTCATACAGGTCTACGCCCCAACCTTGGCACACCCCGACGACGAGGATAGGAGACCATGTATGAGGATATCTCCAGAGCCATGCATGGTTTCAAAACTCACTTCACCGTTGTTATGGGGGACTTCAACGCGAAACTGGGCAAGCGAGACGAGGAGGAGCTGCAAGTGGGGCAATTTGGAGTTGGACATCGGAACCACCGGGCCACCTACTGGCCAGTTTTATGGAGAAGGAGGGCCTCTATATGATGAACTACTTCTTCATAAAGCGTGAACACAGGAATTGGACCTGGCAGAGCCCTGATGGTGCAACAAAAAATGAGATTGACTTCAGCATATCAACCAAGAAGCAAATGTTCAATGATGTCTCTGTGATCAATTCGGTAAAAACCGGGAGCGATCACCGCATGGTAAGAGGCACATTGAACATTTATATTAAGCTTGAAAGTACTCGACTGATGAAGTCCACGCTCCGTCCAGCACAGATCCAGGTCCAAAACCCCGAAAGCTTTCAGATCGAACTCCAGAACCGTTTCTCGTGTCTAGGTAGCTCCGCGGACGAATATAGCGACGGGTTCGTGGAAGCTGTCCATACGGTCGGGTCTTAGTTTTTCAAGACCCGTCGTAAAGATAAAAACAAAAAGCTCTCTGATCCTACCCTCAAGCTTAAGAAGGAGAGGCGTGAGATGATCCTGCAGTCTTTCTAAATCCTTGAAAAGACATCTCCACCGCTTTAATACCGAACGTATTAAAGACGCGATTGAGCGAAATAAAGTTTTCAAGGTTTTTTCAAGGGATCTGGCTATTGGGCAGAACCAGCTCACGAAACTGAAGACCGACGATGGCAGCATCGTATCCGCCAAACCGGAGCTTCTGAGGGAGATCGAGACATTCTATGGGCAGTACACATCAATCAGCAAGCCCGTTGCGAGTCTAGCAAACGACCCAAGAGCTAGATTACCCGTCACTACACCGAAGATATCCCGGACGTCAGCATGTACGAGATAAGGATGGCTCTGAAACAGCTTAAAAACAATATGGCGCCGGGTGATGACGGAATCACGGCTGAACTCCTGAAGGCGGGCGGAAAACCGGTCCTTAAGGCCCTTCAGAAGCTGTTTGATTCCGTCATACTCGAGGGCAAAACGCCACAGACATGGTGCAGGGGTGTGGTGGTACTCTTCTTCAAGAAGGGTGACAATGCCCGGCTGAAGAACTATAGGCCCATCTCACTTCTTAGCCATTTCTACAAGTTGTTTTCAAGAGTCATCACGAATCGTCTCGCGCGCAGGTTTGACGATTTTCACCCTCCCGAACAAGCCGGATTCCGAAAAGGCTTTAGCAGCGTAGACCACATACATACGCTGCGGCAGGTTATACAGAAGACCGAAGTGTATAACTGCCTCTCTGTTTAGCGTTTGTAGACTACGAGAAAGACTTCGATTCGATTTAGACTTGGGCTGTACTGCAGTCTCTCCAACGGTGCCAGATCGACTAATGGTAAATTGAGATGTTGAAGTGTTTGTACAAAAACGCCACCATGTCAGTCCGTCTTCAGGATCAGACCTCGAAACCAATCCTTCTCCAGCGTGGCGTGAGGCAGGGAGACGTCATTTCTTCGAAACTGTTCACTGCTGCGCTGGAGGATGTATTCAAGGTTCTGGACTGGACCTAGGCATCAATGTTAATGGCGAGTACATCACTCACCTTCAGTTTGCCGACGACATAGTGGTCATGGCTGAGACCATGGAGAGCATCAGTAAAATGCTCGATGATCTCAGTAGAGCTTCCGAAAGAGTGGGTCTTAAAATGAACATGGACAAAACCAAGGTCATGGTGAATGCCTATGTAGCACCCAATCCTATCAAGATCGGAGACTCTACACTCGAAGTTGTAGACGATTATGTCTACCTGGGACAAACGGTCCAGTTGGGTAGGTCCAACTTCGAATCCGACTCGGCTGGGCGGCGTTCGGGAAGTTGCGTGGTATCTTCTCGTCCAATTTACCGCAGTGTCTCAAGACAAAAGTCTATGACCAGTGTGTGTTGCCAGTGATCACCTATGGGACGGAGATGTGGTCGCTCACAATGGGCCTTATCAGAAAGCTTAAAGTTACCCAAAGGGCAATGTAGAGCGCTATGCACGGAATTTCCTTGCGAGATCACGTCAGAAATGATGATATCCGCAGGAAAACCAAAGTTACCGACATAGCCCGGAGAATTGCCAAACTTAAGTGGCAGTGGGCAGGGCACATTGCTCGCAGAACGGATGGCCGATGGGGCCGAAAAGTTCTGGAATGGCGACCGCGAACATTAAGGTTGCGGGAAGGCGCTGGATGCGAGACGCACGGGATCGGTCAATGTGGCCACGGGGGGGGGGGGGGGGGTAAGTCCAGCAGTGGACGTCTTTCGGCTGAAATGATGATGAATGATGTGACATCCACCAACCCGCACTGGGCCCGCGTGGTGGGTTACGGCCCATTCCCTCTCACAGAGAGGAGGCCTGTGTCCCAGCAGTGGGAACGTGGGCTGATGATGTGATGTGATGTGATGATATAAAAATGTTGGTATTATTTGAGAGTATCAATTTCGAAAATGTTATCACTGGTAGTTCAAAGCGACACTACCCGCATGTTACCGGCTTCTTATTACCTCGCAAAAATGCAAGGATTCTGATCGATTGGCCACGAGAGTGAAGCCGCTGGATAAGGTAGTACATTTGTAATTATTGTTTTCCAATATACACTCCGCTATTACTTCAATCAAATCATAATAAGAAATGGAAAAAACAAAAATAAATCGATTATTTAATTATTGCAAAACTTTATAGGCTGTTTACTTTGAATAAGAAAATGCTTTTTCATGCAAATTCCTCTATAAGCAGCCTCTTGACTTCTCATCTCAATACAGACACATCTTTACTCCCCCAGTCTTGCCTCTTCCATCTTCTCAACATCATCTTATTCCCTCCTAGGTAAGTATTCATTCTGAATTATGAGCGTATTCTTCTGCCATTAGCTTCATAAACGAACAGTGGGCGAGTGGGGATGCTGCGTGATTCAATCCTGTTTATCTCATGTAAACGCTGCTCTGTGTCACCCCCCTTGTTTTCGTGCCCAGCGTGAAATATGGCCGACTAACTGAATCTGCTTATGTAGTTAGCAATTTGCGTGGAATCTGCTTAGGAAAGGATCGGAAATTAGTCGAAGATTTTGTTAAATAAGTGATCATCCACTATTATTATTTATGACCATAATTTTTTTGCTGTATAGCCATTTATTAATTTTAGTTAATGTTTTCATGTTTGACGCTACGCTATGTTTATCTTCTGATAAATATTTTTTGTAGCTTAATGGGGACATTTTAGTTACTAAATTTAAAAAAGCTAATTAAAAAATCACAAACCCGACTACTGATGAACCGAACTTAAAAGATATACCTAAATAAGAAGAAAAGAATGCTGTGCAGTCGGAGGATTGGAACATATACGCGCGCTGGCTGAACACCTGATCCTCCGACTGCACAGCTTGATTTTCTTCTAGTTTACATCTTTTTAGCTCGCTTCTTAAGCAATCGGATTATTGTTTTATTTTTGTATTTTTTTCACCTTTTTAGTTTTTTTTTTTTTTTTTAATTGCTTTTAAAATTATAAGTGGTATATTGTTTTGTAACCAACACTTAAAACCCTTTATTATGATAACCGACTCGATGAGTTTGGAAGAAAAAAACATTGAGACTTCCACAATATGGCTTCCAAAATCCGCCATGTGTGTGTTTTTTAACATCACTTATCTAAGAACGCTTGCACGATCAAGACGTATTTAACGATGTCATAATTATATGAATCCGTCTAGCGCGAGCGGTTGAAAGATATGAGGTAATAAAGAGTATTACATACAAGATACGCGTGAAAAACATGACCCTTTCCTTACAGTCGGGTAAAAACTACACGGGAGTAACCCAATACAACAAACCAACCACCAGCCCATACTACATGAAATATTTGTGGTAACTCCTCTCCAACCACACATATTTTTGACTCACTCAAAAAGGTTACTAAAACGTTTGAAAAATACCTACATTCCAAAACCCACAGGACCAGAGCCTACTTAGTGGTGACCGCGGATAATCCTCAATTTGCCAGCGCGTCAACACATTGGCCGGGTTTAGAGTTAACTAGCTATAGTTTGACGGGTCAGGATTCAGACCGCTATCATTGCATTGGTATGGCTGCCCGGAAACTATCATATTGTTGCTGACAAACGCAAACGCGTTGCAAATTGATACGTGAATACCTACAGGGCAATATTGATACTTGAATACAGGGCAATATTGATTCGTGAATACAGGGCAATATTGATACGTGAATACAGGGCAATATTGAAACTATGGGTTAGAAATGAAGACTGGTAAAGCATTTCCCTTTTTAGAGTCGTAGGTTACTTTTTAGTTTTGTTTTGATATATTTACTAGATACCTATAAATATTGACCATGTCCACTTATCATCAATCAATTAAACCCATTGCCAGCATTTTTGGAATTTTTGTCCGTTTTTCTGTTTGTCTGTTTATTTGTGCACGCATCACGTAAAATCTATGAAACTAATGTAGATACCCTTTTTACATATAAAGTGTGCGTAACTTGAGTAGTATACTTAGTTTTTGTATCATCGCAATCGGTTCACTCTATCAAAAGTTAGATGAATTTAAAGTGTTCAAGAAGTAAAATATCGCAACATACGTAATTCAGACACTCGGACTGTTGAACTCCATATTCGATAGATGGCGTTATGCATAACGTGTCGTTTTTTGAATGGCAGTGTTAAGATTTTTCGCGGCAGAATGAAAACAGAAAAATAAAAAAACTTTATACAAAAAACTACTACCGACTTCCAAATAAGAAAACTACAAAGTGAAAAATAACTTTATTTTTGGCAGTCGGTGTCTTTGGTAGGTACCAATTTTTTTGCGTTATGTACACCGACATCCAAAAATAAAGATATTTTTCACTTTGTAGTTATCTTATTTGGAAGTCGATAGTATTTTTTTGTAATTTCTTTTTCTCTTTTTAGTTGTACCTACCTAATAGGCAAGTAGCTAAGAAAGGTATCTATAATGCCAGGATAGATTACCCGAAAATCATAAAACTGAACATAACAGGTGAAATGAGAGTGTACCAAGGTGAACTGTAAACATCTGCGTATCCCTTTAGAGCGTACGGGCGCGATGTTATTTTATGAAATGGTATTAACAACAAGCAGACATGCGATTGCAGCAATCCCGAGAGATTTTCCATTATTTATTGAAGAGTTCTGTTGTATATCTTCGAATTTCTTCATCAGATCTTCACCAAATTAAAATGGGAACATACACTTTAAAAAAAAAACTTTCTTTTTTGAAGTCGGTGTGCATAACGAAAAAAATTGGTACCTACTGTTTTCGTTTCGGTGTGGTGTTCTGCAGCGCTACTAGATGGCGCGCAGCAAATCTATCCTTACTTTTTTTATATGATGTCGATTTCTTTTCCCTAGAGTAAATAGTATTCTGTGCAGCGAACGCTCGATCTAGGTAGGTAAGGTAAGGTAAGTAGGTCTAGGTAAGTAGTGTAGAATAAGTAGTTAACTACGAAACATTAGTAAAAAAAACAAACGTAATTTACGAAATTAAAGCCAATTTTCTCTGTCTGTCTGCTTGTGTGATATCTTTTGAAGTCTTAACGGCAGATCGGATTTAAATGAAACTTGACTCACGAGTAGACCATGTACTGGATTAAGACAAAGAACTAATCTTTTTTATCCCGGCTGTACGTTGGTATGCAAAAGTTAGTTTGATTATAAAGCAGTAAGTTATCACAACCTAAACTGAAAAACTATATCCTCATTGTATGTAGTTCCCGCACCGGGACGTTTATTCAATCTAGCAACAACTTCTCGTAGGTTGCGAATGAATTAACTGTGAGAAGCCAAGCGTAGCTGCGTGGCTTCATTCCGATTTATTTCCTTATTCACCAGTTAACAAATTCACACGCATAAGTGATCCTGAATTTCTTCACAATCGTCAAAAACAAAAATAATTGAAGGTTAAAAATTGCCATCGCCACAATACAGCGTCCACTTAAACAAAATGATAATTCAGTTTCTTAATCATTAGAGAAGACTTTACCGAACATTTCACCGCACGCTATTTACCCAAGCCTTCGGTGAAAAATCTAATCTTTATAGGCCATTAAATGAAAGGCAATTAAAAGTATTTCACTTCCCCTCAGAAGCCTTTGACCATCGACTTTTATTCTATGTGTTTGCTGTTCGCAGTATTTTTACGAGTTCACTCCGGTTTCAATTAAACTGACCTGATTAATGGCAGCTAACCTGCCTGTTTGCACAGTTTATTTTGAGGGTGAAATATCTTCCCGGAATGGCATTTTTAAGAAGAAAGTTAATTTTTCCTGCTTTAAATTCGAGGAAAAAAAGGAAAATGCTGACGAGCACCATCGAAAATAAAAAGTCACTAGTTTTTTTAACACCATTTTAGTGACACGCCTTTTATATGTATAAAACTTTTGAATCAAAGTTAAACTATACATACTTTTACATTTAATCCAGATGTAAAGATATCAAACCATATAGCATTACCTAAGAATTAACTACCAGTACAGCTAGGTACGATATTCAACCAGCCCACTTCACAAACATTGAACTTTAAAATCACTAACTCCAAATACGCAGCCAATGAAATAAATCGACACTTACCAGCACCTGGACCACTAATCTGCAACTTAACGGTGATTTAGTTAGCAAATCGTCTAACTATTCTCCGCCGACTGAATAGTGGCCGTTTTGAACGTTTAAGTAGTGATATAGAGTAGACAGGTATAGCAGGCCAATCCTGTAAAGCGAGCGAAAACGAACGCACGAGTCACTGTCCTCCGTTATGATTGCCGTACGTCCCACATGGCCCGGCCTTTCCAAAGGTTTCTTGTAAGAAATAATGGATGCGTCACAAATTAAACGCAAAACAATATAGACAGCTTATTTGTCCCATGCGTTATGCGATCTTTCGCACTTCAAGTATTGGGAATTCTTACATTGTGGGTACAACTAATACATTCAATCTTTAAGTCAAGGGTGAATTGGTTCTTCTAGGCAAGCGTACTACAGCGTCGACCACATCATCGCTTACCATTATGTGAGATAGTGGTCAACGCGAACCTATCAATCGTAATAATAAAAAACCGGTTGCTGAAACTAGGCCGTTTCAGAAGTCGGCCTTCTGTATCAATCTACTCTATGTCAGTAAGGTCTGTTCTCAATGGTTCGTGATCGTTCCCATTAGCCTCCATTGATTATGCGATAATTTTGCTGAGAATAGACTGTTATATAAATAACTCGTCTTTGTTCTAGTTTGGAGTTAGTTCCACTTTGTTCGAAGGAATGTTTGTTTTATTGTTTAGTTTACAGAAATGGTTCCAGTTTGTTTTTGTTAAGTGTTAATTGGTGTGGTTAGGTGTTGTTTAAACTGTTGTGAAGTTTAGTTTGTGAAAATACATAAATTATTTGAGAAAATACTTCTTCATTAATAAATACTTAATAGTAGATAGTCTATGTGTAGAAGTCTGACGGTCTGGTTATGTAATTTGCTGTGGGGTATCGTGTTGCACAGTAACTGGTTCGTGAAGTCTATATAAGTAACAGGTATCTGCATCCGATTACACTAAAAGTCGACCCCAAATTAATTCCGAAAGTGGGCTAGTCGAGATGATGACATGCAATTCTCTATTTTAAGTGCAATTCGTTCCTACGCAATATGAGATGCCTCTACGATCAAACTATTTTCGTAATGTTTATTGACCACCGTGTCTTAATGAGCCCATAAGTTGAAACACGTTTCTTCATCTCCGGTGGCGTATGGGCAAACGGCATAATTACCATCTTGAGTTAAACCTGGTAAGGTAACCCCTGAACCCTGACTCTGGGACTCTGGATGAGGTAAGCACAAGAAAATAGTGGCCTTTAACCAGCAGTGTGCGAAGTTGGGCTATGGATGATAAAAGTTAAAATAGAAAAATCCAATAACATAGTTTAGTCAGTACCTTTCACACAGTTTTCAATATATCCTTTAGAATTAAGTCAGTGGCGTGGTTCCTATCACCGAGTGGGCTCCAATAGTACACTGTGTAAACTGCACCGAGCCGTTGCAGAAATTAGTCCGGCCCGCCTTTTCCGTGCTCGCCCGGGATGGCCGGGATCCCGCTGATGAAATTTGTTCACTCCCACCACTACTTGCGGTAATCACTTAGGCAGTGGACGTTAACCTGGGAGGGAAAGGGTCCTTGAACGTAGACTTAGATTGGTACGGATGTACCTTTTCCTACATTTGTAAAGCCTTTGCCAAGAGTAACGGAAAGAAAGGAATTCGAAAAAGATCTTGAAAGAGGTCGTTTTATTGCTAAGAATAAAATACACCTACCAGTAGTAGGGATTCGCGGGTTCTGGAACACCGATCTCGTGGGTGGTCCGGGGTGTGCCAAAACCTAAAAAAAAAAAAAAAAAAATTTTGGGGTGCGCTGATTCTGAATCTCTCATCCATTTTTATGTAGCTTGCACGGATGCAGAGATACAGAAATCAATTACGGATCTAGTCTCGCTGTATTGTTATGGTCATTAGTAGCCTCATGTTAATTACCCTACCCTCATTACGGTTGCTTTGGAATGTTAACTCTCATTATGAGTGCTTTTCTGAATCATCTATAAAACACATTTTTGTTTCTACATTTTATTACTTATTTTCTACAAAATATGAGCGGAACATCTCATGCACTAAAATATCATTGTATAGTGTGTTTCCTGTAAATATGTTCGTAAAACTATGCATTGAACATCCCTGAAACTTATATAGCAAATACATTAAGCAATATTCACCGCAAACTGAAGTCCAATCATTCTGAATCCTATCATTATTCCAGTCCCATCTTTTACAATTACTTTTTCAAAACTCGAGATGATATCGCGCAGGTGTTCGTCCATATGAATCAAAATATTGACCGATGCCATTCGTATCAATATGTACAGCTACCCAGTGTGAGCCTGGTTTATCATCCACATCCAAATTGCATAATATTATATACGTTGGTACATGGGTATACATAGGCAGTCTATTAGCAGCATAAACATTATTTTTTAGACTGGGATGATTTTTTTTCAGATGTTGTTGTACTTCTAGTGTATCCATGATATTACTGCTATTAGATGATTATTACAGTACCAATCTATTCAATGGTTCATATAGGAATGTTATCATAAATAAACAATATTAAAAGTAATTTACATAAAGCTCATGTTGTCATGATTAAGCTACATTAAAAGTAAATAAGATAAAAATGTTGTCCAATCATTAGTTTGATGCCTGTTGCGAAGCAATGTGGGAAAGGTTTGTGTTTTGTATAAGATTAAATGCAGGTTTTTATAGAAATAAAAAATGGTATGTTACATACAATTTGTTTTATTTAATTTTATAATATTTCCTATAGTTACATACACACAACATGCATTACATATAACACATAAATCTAACACAACATACATTATAATCTTAACTACTATAGTCTACAGTAACATTTCTGTTTTTATCTATTTCAATAATGTTATCAAACTCAGCATAAACTATATGTCGCATCATGGCTGGCCGATAGATGCAAACCATCGGGAAGTCAGGATGTATTCCCTTAGGTTAAGACATCGTGTATGGGCAGGTCGGTGGGTACAGTCGTGCAAATGAAATAACATAAATTATTCGATACACTGGGTTTATTTAAATAGTTCACAGTTACAATCTTGCTCACTAATATTACTGATCGATACCGATTCTACAACGTCTTAGCTCCAAGGCGGTCAATACTCAACCCTTATATTCGGTGTCCCCACCACACAGGTCGTTAGAGGAAGCGCGCCACAGCGTAGTGTTCTTGATTTGCCGACAGGTGGCGTGCTCGTGATTTGTTTTGACGTCCGTACTATTGACTAAACCCGACACGGCCATCCTGCGATACAGGCGTCCTCGTCTGTTCCTCATTGTCAGGTTTTAACAGTGTATCGAATCATGTGGAAATCCTCAATGGATGTCCTCAGCCCTTGGGGAAAGCTGAGGGGTCTGTCAGACTCTTACTGACTAAAACCACATGGTGTTCTCTAGGCCGTAATTCCTATTGAGAGGCGAGCGTGGAACACAGCACGTCGCCTTCTCGGGCCTCTCTCAGGTGACAGACTCCCCAAATCTATCACCCGCAGGCATTATCTTCTTGTCCTTGCTCCATGCGATCTCATGTCGTGTTGCGCTACACGTTCTTAGTCCACTCCGTTCTACCAGTCTCCCATCATACAAGGGAAGTTTTCTGAAACACACAAAATCTCCACACAGTATTCGCTCGTCCAATCCTGACTCATACTCTAGGTGAGTGAGGAAACATTTTGCATAGTTACATATCGAAAGGATCACTGGTCTAGGTATTTCTTTACAACAGAAAACCCCTACAGTTACAATCAAGCTGGTCTAAATCGTCACCCACCAATGCAGGTGAGATTCCTGCAGCACCTCGAAAGGATCACTGGTCTAGGTATTTCTTTACAACAGAAAACCCCTACAGTTACAATCAAGCTGGTCTGAATCGTCACCCACTAAAGCAGGTGAGACTCCTACAGCGCAGTTACAGTCAAGCTGGTCTGAATCGTCACCCACTAAAGCAGGTGAGACTCCTACAGCGCAGTTACAGTCAAGCTGGTCTGAATCGTCACCCACTAAAGCAGGTGAGACTCCTACAGCGCAGTTACAGTCAAGCTGGTCTGAATCGTCACCCACTAAAGCAGGTGAGACTCCTACAGCGCAGTTACAGTCAAGCTGGTCTGAATCGTCACCCACTAAAGCAGGTGAGACTCCTACAGCACAGTTACAGTCAAGCTGGTCTGAATCGTCACCCACTAAAGCAGGTGAGACTCCTACAGCGCAGTCACAGTCAAGCTGGTCTGAATCGTCACCCACTAAAGCAGGTGAGACTCCTACAGCACAGTTACAGTCAAGCTGGTCTGAATCGTCACCCACTAAAGCAGGTGAGACTCCTACAGCACAGTTACAGTCAAGCTGGTCTGAATCGTCACCCACTAAAGCAGGTGAGACTCCTACAGCGCAGTCACAGTCAAGCTGGTCTGAATCGTCACCCACTAAAGCAGGTGAGACTCCTACAGCGCATCACAGATCAACACCCACAACAGCAGGAGTGATCTTGACATCCCATTTACAAAAATGATCATCTTCCACAAAAGTAGAAAAGACCACATACTAATTGATCATTCCAAAGATTCTATTATAGCTTCGGAATTATCTGCACTTAAGGTGCGAGAGCATATGGAAAATGTTTCCTCCGACTCCGAGGGCTTATTATTAATTACAGGTACAAAAGACATACCGAACTCATCATCTGTCGTCACGGTCCATTCATCATCATCATCACCATCATTTTCGCAAATTTCCAAATATCCTTCTTGCCCTTTAGGAACTTACTTAAATTTTACTACCCTTAAATTTTTATTAGCAATTTTATAAATTCTGTTAATCAAAATTAGAATAACAAAATTATTTAAATTTTCGTAATGAGGGCTTGACGATTCGAACGTCATCAACATTAACATGGTGACCTCACCTCTGGCGTGACTATGTGAGTTTACCTTCTTTCAACGTCATAACTCAAAATGAACCTTCTGCAAGGTCTCTAACATAAACATGAACATTCACACCAGACATAGTGTCACACAGACTTACAGGTGCCATACAGGCCTTCAGTTGACACACAGGCTCACAGTTGCCACACAGGTCAACAGCTGCCACACAACGCTCGGCTACTCCTGACCAAAATAGATCATTGGGTTCGTGAAAATAGGGAAATTTTAGAACTCTACTCTTTAACTGAATCATTACCCTGGGCCATGTACCACAAATCGATCCAAACAAACTTTAAAAATTCTGCTGCTGCAAAAACTGTCAAGCTTAAAGAAACCCTCGAGTAAAATCTTCAACGCCACGGCCCTCTAGCCGACCAGCAATTGTATTGCTCTCACAACGGTCTCTAGACCCCGACCTCCACCAGAATCCACTGGTACGGTAATCATAATACATTCGATAGACTGAATTACTAGACACTTTAAGCTTGCTCATCATCATCAAAATTCCCTTAACATCAACATCGACTGGTACATGACCCATTGGCATCTTCCCTAACCTACCGCGTGCATACTTGTAGGTCCTAAGCGTTCCTATTTAAAGCTTTCATTGTATAACTATCACTGTCCTGTCATAATAACCTATCGCGGACTTAATAAAGGGCCCATTTAGTTTTCACACTAGAGTTTCCCACACAACACTATTGATTAGAAAAAGATCCGACGATCAACAACTAAATAAAGTTATTGTAACATTTCCGTTAATCTTTACCATAATTCAAAGGCAAATGCATATTCAACGACACCTCTTCGTAGACCCATCGCCACATGTTACTCATGAGGGGCGGTCCAGAATTTGTCGCATGAGTAGACATGTTAATCAGATTTGGTTTCACTACCACTGTCATCAACTATGATGTCTAATTCTCAAGGAACTTGGTGATCGAGGATCCTTCCCAAAAGATTCGCACTTTTTACTCAAAGATTTACATACCGACTGCTAACAAAAGGGAAACAACTAACCCTGATAATATTAAGGAGCTTCACGAATTAATTCGGATCAAAATCTTTAAAATTAAATATCAACAGTAACCATTTACTATCGCTCACTACCTCAGTTTTTATGTAAGGAAAACGATCGCGAGATCTACTGCTATCCTAATGTTACTTTGAAAGTAAGCAAGTGAATTCAGATCTGAAGACGGTGGTTGGAAATCGTGACGCAACATAAGATTTGTTCTGAATACACGTAAATGACCAGTACCGTTACTAACTCGATACAATTGCGATGGCCCTACGTCATTACTAACTGGCTTTGTTACTGAAAATCTCCTTCTTATGGGATATCTCATCCTAAAGTTCGTATTGAACCAAATCTTGAAACTATACTGCCAATAGGAAACTCATTACCTAACTACTTGCTTTTTACAAGTGTGTCTTAATTACCTAGTGATAGTGCTAGATATAACCACTACCAATTCAGTGACCAAACATGAACACTTAAAACTCGAAATAGCATCTCTTCAGTAGAGAACTTTCCACCTCACTATCGAAATAACATGGAAGCGACTCACCGAGTATTCCATTTCAAACTTGCGCTCTCCCAACCTCAAACTGCTAGTCTGCCGTTCCTCCTAACCTCTAAGATGCTCAGCCAGGTCAGCCTTCGCACACAGCATCTGAACTGCTAGCAGCAGCAGAGGCTCCACTGCGACACAATATGGTATCTTAAACATGAAAAACACTACGAGAGTACTTGTTTACACGGTTATCTTAACCATACACAGTTTTGATGGAAATTAACCGGTGTAGTAACCTAATCCGGCACGGCAAAATGGGTTATTATGAACACTGAATGTGAATGCAGAGACCCTGTCCAAAACATGAACCACACATTACAATGTCCCAAGTGCCCAGGTAGGTATTCTAACTTCCAAACAATGATAGTCAGCCAAGGCCAGTCAAGGGCTACCGCCAGTGATCATGAAATTATAACCCAACACGGGCCCGTGTTAGGCAATAAGGCCGACCCCGACGATCCCTTGACCGCCAAAAAACCAGAATTTTGAATAATGAACACTCTTGGCCATAGTCAATAACAAAATGAAAACGACTCACCAGATTGGCTTAAAGATCCATGTGTATGGATCTTTCCACACGTCCACACGCTCCTCATTGACCTGTCCAGCTCCTTGGTTGTTGCTAGCTTCCTTGCTGCTCCGTTCTAGACTTTTTTTTTTTTTTTTTATTCTAGACTGAGGGTAGTCGCAGAAACGAACCACTACGTTTTTTTTTTCTCAACTGACACCGCATTTTTTTGCAAGAATGTAACCGCCATTTTCACTAGCATTGTTTTTACGTGTGATCTCATAAGCACGACCGAATCCCACTTCTGATGTCGCATCATGGCTGGCCGATAGATGCAAACCATCGGGAAGTCAGGATGTATTCCCTTAGGTTAAGACATCGTGTATGGGCAGGTCGGTGGGTACAGTCGTGCAAATGAAATAACATAAATTATTCGATACACTGGGTTTATTTAAATAGTTCACAGTTACAATCTTGCTCACTAATATTACTGATCGATACCGATTCTACAACGTCTTAGCTCCAAGGCGGTCAATACTCAACCCTTATATTCGGTGTCCCCACCACACAGGTCGTTAGAGGAAGCGCGCCACAGCGTAGTGTTCTTGATTTGCCGACAGGTGGCGTGCTCGTGATTTGTTTTGACGTCCGTACTATTGACTAAACCCGACATATACAGTTAATTGTTTGTATCAGTGAGGATTCAAATCGTACTTCTAATCTTACACTACCATGCTTTATGAGGTTCCAATGAGTTGATGAGTTAGCTGATAAATCAGGAGTTAAGTCAAATGCTAATAGGCAGTAACCTTTAGCATATTGTTCATGAGAGATTGCATTTCCTTCATTAAGAAAGTGAATTCCAGTTCCCGAGAACAGAGTATGATATGCTGACGTAAATATATTATTATTAAAAGATGGTTGCAAAGCTTTTGAAGGAATCTGTTGACCATCAATATATAGGCTGAAAGAATTAATACCATAGTTTGCAAAATTAAATGGATTTTTAGTAAGGGAACCATTAAATGCGGAATTGTTCACAAACCCAATTATGCATCTTTTGGGTACCTGTCCTAAGAATATATTATCAAGAGTTTTCCCTTGAACACCTGATGGAATTGTTAAAACTTTGACTTCAGCTCGAGTTATAGGATATTTAGCAGTAGTAGAAGCTAAAACTTTCTGATGTGCAAGTAATACACTTGGATTAATTCGTGCTCTTCGGACAATAAGAGTTGCATCTGTAATGCAAACTTTAAACTTTACATCATTTGACGCAGCAATTAAATTAAAACTCTCTCTTGATCGAACTAATTTTACACTCATTTCAACACCATTAATTAAAAATTTATCTTGATTGAAAATGTCACCATGAAGATGTCCAATCATTTCTATTTCCTTACTTTCAGTAACTAATTCCTGTCTTTTAACAAATCCTATGTTTTTACCATCTGTAGAATCCATTTTTCCTGCTGTATCCTCATACCAAAGACTACAAGTAAGATGAGATTGTTTAGCAGCAGGAGCATAGTTTAAAAGGGTTTCCATGTATGCTCGATAGGCATAGGTATTATTAGGTGGCGACACAAGTTTTTGGTTTAAATAAACATCAAGTTGACTAAAAAGTGAGTGCAACCAATTATTTACGGGTGCTACTACTGTAGCTGATACTAAGTTAGTTGAATCTTGATGTTTGCCTTTATGTGGAGTAATGTATGAGACAAATCAATGTAGTCATCGCCTGTACCAGGAACTTGAAACTTGATAGGTCCATCATCAGCAAGAGATGAAATTGGTTTATAGTGAATCCACAATCCATTTTCAATGCTTGTTTGTGTAGACGGAAGTGCAAACAAATCCAATTCTGACTTAGCGCACTCACAAGAATGATTATGAAGAAAAGACATATTTAATTTGAAAATATATCTTTGATATTCTTTGGATTTAGGCCAAGTTTTTTTGCAGCTTTCACTTTAGCAGCTAATGGTGGAATGAACGAGGGCAATCGTTTTCTTTTAGTTATATACCCAGCTCCTGTCATGTTAAATCGATCAATTTTGTCATCAGCCTTTCGTTTTAAGTTCGTGCTAACTTGCTTTAGACGATCTTTTATTGAGGCTTCCATGGGACGCGCCTGAGCCATATCTGATAAAAGACCAACTCCAGCGTTTAATGCCTCCTTACCAATCAATCGAGCACCACTTGAAAGTAAAGGTAAAACTGATCTAAATAAACCCCCTAAGAAGCTCCCAATACCATGACCGCGTTGATTTGTTGAACCCTTATAAATTACTCCAACTCCTGATCCAGCTTGATGTGTATAATAATTTTCATATGGACAATTATGATGGTCACGAAGAGAATACATTATTATAATTTTCGGAAATGTAGTTTAATACACACGGTTCCAAACTGGAATGGTATTTTTTGTCCTGTGTTCGATCTTATATCTATTTCCAGTGTATCAAACTCTCTTCGCATAACAGGTAAGTAATGAGGTGGGGAGAAAACGTGCATTTTATTTCCACCGTAAATGTATTTTGATGGATCTAATGAAATGATTCTTAATAAAGGAGTCATAACATCGCCTACAATCTGAGGATCGATTATATCACAATATACAAATAGTTGAGATGGTAACCCTAAGTGTAAATTAGCAGGACACTTTCCAAAATTTCTCTCTAAGAGATTTTTATTTGGTTCATAACCTAGTTGTAAACTTAATTTGGGTGATAATGTTACGGATGATATATTTTTGTCTAAAACAGAAACATGCACAAATTTTGTTATTTCATCATAACGAAATCTTAAGTTCTCTCTGATACCATTTAACGCTTTCAAAATATGCTCAACGTTATCATAGTTGGTAGCTGGAATATGTTTTTTGTAGTACACTGTTGAAGTTTTATCTTCATTAGGCATTAACATGGTTTTTGTTATGTATATAACATTTTCATGATCTTGAACAGTAAACATGGTACATGGATATTGAAACTCGACCACCCCAACCGACCATTCACCTTCTAATTTAATAGCTTTTGGTAATTTTGTTGAAAAATTTGTGGTCTTGTTATCAGGAAAGTAGTCCATTGAACTGTTGCTGAGCAAAGTTAAATAAAAGCTTCCTTTATTCATATTTCTTTTAAACTTGAAGCTAAAATCCAACTGTTAAATTTATCTGGATAACCTTTCCACTTCACTAATACTTCTTTTCTGGTGCCCGAATAACGAGAGTCAATTATTTTATCTATTTTATATTGTGAGGTGGGGTTGTAAGTGACCTTCTGTAATTCTCTCTCATAAAAAGTACCAACTATTGATTCATTTTGTAAATCTGTTATTGTATATACAACCCATGGAGATCTATCAATTATTGAGGATATAATAAATACTTCATCACTCCAATTTGATTCATATCCTTTTTGGAAAACATGTTTATATTTAGTTATTCGAACATAATCACCCACATTGAAACTTGGTTTTGGATGTTCTAAAGAAAGTTTGTTTGATCCCCTATCATAAAGATTAGTCCAAACTGTCATAATATTGTTGGAATTTACGTCACATGGACACATCCTAATACTAGAGTGAATGCTGTGATTATAAGAGTTTATTAAATCTTGTAAAACATCTATATATCTATAAGTATTATTATGAGTGAAATAACGCCACATTTTCATTTTTAGAGTTCTTTGAAATCGTTCAACAATACTAGCCTTAATATCAGGATTGTTAGTGGTATAGTAATTAATCTTTTTGGATTTGAAGTATTTTTGTACATCTTTTGAAACAAATTCTGTACCTTTATCAGATTGTATATGAGTAGGTGTTGAATTACTTTCAGTAAATATACTTTCGAAACATTCTTTAGTTGTTTCTGAATTTTTCTTTTTCATTGATCTTGCAAAAGCATATTTACTAAATACATCAATAACACAAAGTATGTAGTTGAAACCATCATTATATTGAGAATAAGTTCGCATATCACTTAAATCAGCTTGCCACAGTTCATTAATATTTGATAGAATGTACCTATTACGCGAGATTTTATTCCGAACGGGTTTATGTAATGTGTATGTTTCTTGTGATAGTAACCATTCCTTTACTTGATTTTTATCCATTTTACCCTTCATAGCTTTTGATAATTTATTAATACTACTAAAAACAGCGGGGTTTGATTGATCATAATAAATTCTATTAATTTCTTCTAGTACGGAGTCCATTTTTCCCAATCAATCTTTTTACGTATTTTATTTATAATTTTTTTATCTCCAGTGTTCGGCGTAGAAAACTCTTGATCTTCAATCTGAGAGGTTTTGTTCAGATCTTTTGTTTGGAGTTGATTAATAAACTTACATCTCTTTGGGTTTCCGATGTAAGTAAGTGGTACTTTAATATCTTTTAATGCTTTAGCAAATCTATCCCACCCTATCGGATCACTTCTTTTTAAGGGTCTTAGTGAATCATTTATTAAATCAACAATATTACTTCCAGGAATTTTTTCATTATCAATTATGACTGTACCTTCATTATCCCAATGTATTTTACTTTTATTTGTTCCAACTAAGTTTAATAATAACTGACCTTTTTTGTTATAACTTTTTGGTATTAAACCGAGTATCTGAGTTGGTGTGTAAAGTGGATTTGTATCATTTTCTTTACTTTTCATGGAACCATTCTTCTCCAACAAAGATTCAGCATCAACTATACTTTTTAGTTCTTAATCTTTATTTTTAAAGTCAATTTTAGACTCATTTAGATCTTCATTAGTTATATCAGAATAAATTGGCAATCTGAGTGGTTGTCGATCCTCTTTGGTAAAGTGAAGGTATCTTTGTAGTGTTTGTAAATATAACATCCACTTTTTACGGTCTTCCGTCTTACTATTCATAATATTATGCATTTCAATATCTAATCGAGACAAATTACTATTTACCTTATTTTCTTGTTTTAATTTTTCAATCAATCCAGGTTCTATAAGTATCATTTTCTTTGCATTTTCCATTTTAATTCTTTAAGAAAGAACTAACTAATCCACTCAAAATTGAACCTAATATTATTGGTAAGAAAGCTCCTCCTTTTTGTATGATAATATTCTTTCTTATTTTAGTCTTGAACTTACGTACCAATTTTCGGAGAATGTTTTTATATTTATTTAATTTTTTCTTATCTTGTTCTTTGAGAGGCACCTTTCCCTGAAGAACGTTATAAATACATTCACAAATACAATTGATTTCTTCTTCATTACATGATTTTAATAGTGCTTTTTGATATTTTGGTTTAAGTGTATGCAATGCTTCCAACAAGTCTCTATGTGTGGTTAGTCTACGCGACATTCTTTACAAATGACTTCAATTGTTTGATTCTTTGAGTATTTTAACATTTTTGTGGGGACATATACTGTGCAATATCCATTAAATGGGAATATATTCGTTTTTATACGACACAAGTCATTAGTATCCTGTTTTAAATCTACCATTAAATATCCATGGGCTTCTGTAGTGGCGTCTTTGTATGCATCTTCAATAAATTTTGTATTATCTGGAGATACTTGTCGTGCTAAATATCTTATTTGTGTCTTATCACGAGGATTTTTAAAATAAATAATGTAACTAGAATTCAAAGATATGTCTCTCTGACCTTTACCCTGATGAAATAAATTTTGTGTAATATAAAATACGCTAAGGTTTCTATGATGACTACCTTTGGTAAATATATCAACAATTCTACCATCAGATTCTCTCATTAGATCATCAATAATAACAAGATGTGGCTTTTCTCCATCAAACATATTAATGTTAGGAATTCCTTGATGATAGTTGACGTTTTGTAAGTTATATAAAGGTTGCATTTCATCAAAGCACCATGTAATTTGGTTGAAATTACAATTACTAATTTCCTTGAAGTATTTAATAAAATTGTTTACAAAAATTGATTTTCCACATCCACTCGGTCCAGCTACAATTGCAGTAAATGGATGAATAAATTGTAACATTGTGTCATGACGTGTTGTTTGGAAGGTAGAAATCAAAGTAATGGATTTAGTGTTAAAATATTATATTTATTCGGAATGTAAAAAAAGAGACAACAATATAAAATTAGATACTTAGTTACTAATAAGAAATTTTAATCCACCGACTCAATTGTATGTCTTGAAAATTGAGGATTGCTGGGCTTTATATACCATATACCTAATGATTGGACAACATTTTTATCTTATTTACTTTTTAATGTAGCTTAATCATGACAACATGAGCTTTCTGTAAATTACTTTTAATATTGTTTATTTATGATAACATTCCTATATGAACCATTGAATAGATTGGTACTGTAATAATCATCTAATAACAGTAATATCATGGATACACTAGAAGTACAACAACATCTGAAAAAAATTCATCCCAGTCTAAAAAATAATGTTTATGCTGCTAATAGACTGCCTATGTATACCCATGTACCAACGTATATAATATGCAATTTGGATGTGGATGATAAACCAGGCTCACACTGGGTAGCTGTACATATTGATACGAATGGCATCGGTCAATATTTTGATTCATATGGACGAACACCTGCGCGATATCATCTCGAGTTTTTAAAAAGGAATTGTAAAAGATGGGACTGGAATAATGATAGGATTCAGAATGATTGGACTTCAGTTTGTGGTGAATATTGCTTAATGTATTTGCTATATAAGTTTCAGGGATGTTCAATGCATAGTTTTACGAACATATTTACAGGAAACACACTATACAATGATATTTTAGTGCATGAGATGTTCCGCTCATATTTTGTAGAAAATAAGTAATAAAATGTAGAAACAAAAATGTGTTTTATTGATGATTCAGAAAAGCACTCATAATGAGAGTTAACATTGAGTAAACAATAAGAGCGCCAAAGCAACCGTAATGAGGGTAGGGTAATTAACAATGAGGCTACTAATGACCATAACAATACAGCGAGACTAGATCCGTAATTGATTTCTGTATCTCTGCATCCGTGCAAGCTACATAAAAATGGATGAGAGATTCAGAATCAGCGCACCCCAAAACCTGTTTTTTTTTTTTTTTTTTTTAGGTTTTGGCACACCCCAGACCACCCACGAGATCGGTGTTCCAAAACCCGCGAATCCCTACTACTCCTACCTGTTACATTCATAAAAGTGTGTATGTAGCTTGAGTGCCATTGTCCTATTATAACTTCTGGTTGGGGAATTTCACAAAAGAATGCAAGCTACTGACTTTCTCCTATGCAGTTAGTCAGGCTTATCTTACCTATGCTGTTAAACTACAAACTATCTAAGTAATCAATTTAGTTCAACGCGTTTGCAACTAAATTCGTAACATTCGCCGCCAATCATGTCTAAATGCGACAACAGCGAAGCCTCAATACACCAATCTGTCCGTTCCGCCTTTCCCGTGCTCGTCCCGGGACCACCGCGGGATCCCGCGTGTTTGCTCGTCCCTAATTCACTTACTGTTGTTTTATTTGCTACGGCTGATATGATGGTTTGAGTAAATATAAATTAGCAATCGTCTGTTTTTCATACCCATTATGTAATCGTTAATTGTTTTTGAGATTCGCGAATATCCTTTTCGGTTTGAGTAAATATTTAATGGGTTGCTTTGCAAATAGGAAATGTCTGATTAGATTTTGGAACAGTATGTTATGTTGGGTGAGCTTTTGCTGTATAACACCTAAAATCTTCCGTCCTGGTTTTTTATTCAATAAACTTGATAGCATCAAAAGTGTTCACGATGATTTATGATAACTCAAATAAACTCATTGTAGCATGTTTATTGTACATTTTACGAACTGTTATAATCGAATTTGACTTCCAGGAGTTCATTGCAGTAAACCCACAGAGTGTGACGATTACAGATAATAAAGCACGCGTGTATAATTAAGTTACAACATTACCTCCCTTTGCATTATCGTCGGTGAAATGGGGTCGTATTGCTTACACGTCGTTTATGAGAATATTATAGCCTGTGCATGTAGTACGTGGATGTTTGTTAGGGAAGATAAATTTTACTATGCTTGCTTTTTGGTGCTATGATTTTAATGAGGAAGAAAGGTGATCGTGGTTTATTACCTATGTCGTACGGATATTAAAATATGGAGATGTAAACATTATTAAGACAACGTATCAATTCTTACGTAATATTTTTTTTGTTGCATAGATAATTACTTGGGGCCTATGACCAACAGTGAACGTCTTTCGGTTGAAATGATGATAATGATAATAGGGAATTACTACACAGTAGGTAGGTACCTAATTATACCGAGTTTTGAACCTGCAA
Source organism: Orthosia gracilis (assembly GCA_947562075.1). NCBI lineage: Eukaryota > Metazoa > Arthropoda > Insecta > Lepidoptera > Noctuidae > Orthosia > Orthosia gracilis. The sequence goes on from OX387276.1 coordinate 15,832,890, forward strand.
GCCTGCAAGGATAGTAATAATGGGCGCAGTTAATGCCCGGCCAGCACTATTAATGTGAATAGTACTTGCTATCTTCTTGCAATAATAGTACGTGTAATACTGTATGTACATAAGTTTGTAGGTAGATGCAGTGGATTGTAGAGCTAGGTGGATATTCTCATTTACAAAATTCTACGTAACAATGTAATGCGAATCCTACAGCCCAGCAAACTAAAAGTTTTGACTAGTATTCGGTAAAACAAACACTTGAGAATGCTAAAATAACATATTTATCATCTGGTTTTGTTTCTACCCTGCGCATTGTTCCCGGCGCGGCCGAGCACAATAAACCGGTGTATTGTAATGTTAATGCTATGCAAATACGACGCGCCCAGGAAATTATTAAAAAAAAAAATACGCCCAAAAATTTTTCCAGGGGAAAAGTTCGCGCGCAATTTATAACCGCGTTTTTTGACGAAAAATGTTTTAACTACCCGCAGAGAGAGTTCATTTCGTCCTAAAACGATGTTACACGACCTCTTATTGATGGAATTTGATATTGTTTTTTCTGGAATTTTTGGCTCTGGTAACTTGTTTGGATAGTAGGTACATGGTAAGAAATGTCGCTGATATTTTGACGGCGCTTGATGAAATTATTGCGGTGTTTCAAGACATAATTGTGGACGAACAAAAATATTTATTTCTACAAATTTAATATTTTTCCACACAAATTAGTCGCGTAAATAAGACATGAAATATTGGTTCTGGAAAGAGTTTCCTAGAGGAACCTGCCCCTTTTCTCAGTCTGCAATCACTGTTTCATAACACATGCAATAAATTACATAGAATACGTCTTCCAGTCGAATTTATTTTGCAATTTATGTGTAACTTGATAATCTAGGTTCATGAGAACTCATTATTCATCATAGAAATGCCACAAGAAAAACGTATAACTAGTAACTGTACCTTTAGCTTTAAATCTAAACACAATACTGCATATTCCTACTTGAGCCAAGTATCCGCCATATTCTTTTATGTGTCTTCATTTTATACTTAAGAATTTATTTTATTCTCCCCACTTTACTGCGTATTGTATGGCGTTCGTTCTCTAAAACATTGTATTTTCTTTGACGTTTCAGTTGTTCGAACGAAGAATATCTGTATATATAAAATGATGATGCCTTATGGTTTTTATTCTTGAGAATTAATAGAAATAAATGATAATATTTCAAAAATAGAACCAAAGCAAACTACCTCAACACAAAACAGGAAATAGGAGTACAAAAAAGAATCCCAACATCTCTGTCAGCTTGCAAACAGGCTATCTCCACATTCCCAACTCGACGTTACACAACACGGAATCAGATCGCGACGTCATGTGCATCCCACTAATGTATACGCTCAGCCGCGCTGAATACACAAGCGATAGTCGGCCGCCTGCAGCCCGCCTTACGGCCAGGTAACAATAAAAAGAAGTTTTGTGCAATCAGTGTGTATGTTAATTCTTTTGGCAGAGAATCAAAGTCGCAATTTGAGGATGAATTGAATTTGAGCCAATTTGTGAGCAGTGGACAGTAAATAGGCTTGTATTGGGGTCTTTTGTTGAATCGCGATTTTTCAATGCTGCTGACTGTGATTGCTGTAATGAGAATTATAAAACTCAGCCTGTATGTATTGTATAATAATAACAGCATACAGGATGTCTCGTTATAGAAAAAAAAACCTTTAAAGGTTTAGCATTTATTACTAAGATTGCTTGTACATTTTACTTTTGTAATATTTTTAGGTTCAATTAACAATGTTTAATATTATGATAGTTACACTGCATACTTTCTTAGCATTTTTCTTGTAAACTGTCAGTAGAAACTACTGTAATAAACTTATTTAAATTTATTCAATCGTAGTTTTTCTGTCGTATAAAATAATGGGGTCCAATAAAACTCATATTTACAAATTACTATAATGTTTATTCATATATATAAGGTATACATTAAGATCGAGGATGATATACAGACTGGTATGTGGGTAGTATATGAGCTAGCGAAAATACTACAGATATATAGGTATATCGTAAACACGCCAATCCTTGGTATTGCACGCAGAATCCCATGCCTAGAGCCTTGTTATGTGATTGGAAACAGAAAAAGTAAAAAACATAAAACAAAATAATAATAAAACTTCTAAATATATCTCGGACAATACTTTAGATTTTATACGCCGCGTTTAATACATATAATAATATTTTCTCCGTTTGATAGTCCAATCACATTCCAAGAGCACATAAAAAGCTCGTTTCATGGCTTGACAACCTTAACACGACTTACAATAGAACAAGTCACATCTTAAGATAACACTACTCTCTGGGAACTTTATACTTATTGCTGCAACGAATGTAGGATTATATCAATTTACAAGGTCAATATTGTTCATGTTGTGGTATGTCGAATTATTTGTAAAGTAGTAGCAGTTCGTAGCAAGTTCTACGAGTGGTGCTACGAAAGTCGTAGCAAGTGCTACGAAAGCGTAGAACTTTACCTGAGACCGTTTGAAACGGTCGAGTAAATGGTTTTATTACAGGAATGGTGTATAGAACTACTGTTGTGAGGTAAGTTTTGTTGTTTAAAACTGATTGATAATTCAGGTTTACAGACCTGTCTGAAACTAACATCTGGATTGAAAGTTCAAACTGAAAATGTTCAACATATCACAACACAAACGAATCTATTCTCAGTAAAACTTCGTATAAAATGCGCGTTATGAACTAGTGACTATAAATTGTTTAAAAATTAATCGTTGTTTAATAAAAATTATCCAAAATTTTTACAACTTTACATTTACGCTACACGTAAATATTCATTTTACATTTAATATTACATTTTTGGATGATGACTAGATTAGATTTCGTTTTTATAAATAAATTAAGTAATAAATTTAAACATTCAGTCTTATATGCGTAGATAAATGATAATAGGGGTAACAAAAGGGTATAACTTGAGCACTGTTATGTAAAGTATTAGTAAAAAGGTAACAAATGGCTAAGTAACATGACAACTTCGTTATATTGTAGTGACTAAAACAATGACTAAAGTCTGAACCACAGACGAACGGTTTTAGCTTGGATTGTTTTCATTTCAAAATATGGAATAGAATTATACTTTTTGTTATTTACGATAGGCTCGCGTTTGACCACTTTTTCACCCGATGTTAAGCGATGATGTGGTCGAGTTATTTGTGCCAACTGCTCAGTTACATATTTCGAAGTATTTTTCATCGCATTCTGTACACATTTTTTCAAATCAATTCCTTTTTCCGAAAAGTCTTTTTTTCCTGATTATATTGTATTATTTTGCTCGTGTGAGCTTTAATGATTCTACGAAAACTTTAGAGCCAAAACCACCAGTCAGGTTCATACCTAAATAACCAATCTAAACTTGGGTTCAAAACACGCTAGGGTTGAAAATTCTGCTTTAAGGGATGTTCGTGTAGTTGGCGAGGTCCTTCCCATTCTTGTACATGGAGGTGATGATGGGGTCGATGTTGTGGTATTCCTTGCCCGAGCGCGGCCGAAGCGTATTCGTGGGCTGTCGGCTTAGTCTGCGAAATAAAAAATATGGTGTTCATGAAAGAACACACTGTATTCACTAAGAAGGATGCACAAAAGACAACTCCAAAAATAAGTTTCATGGAAAACGAGTCTACTGCTATAAACAGGGAAAAGCTCTAAATTTTGGGCTGATAAGACTGCCCGAGGTGGTAATCAAAAATCCAGGATCAGGAACTCATGTCAATCAATCCAGAGAGGCAATTGCCGCACTTTTCTATTCATATCATTGTTGAAATCTGTCAGAAACACTTCTAATTTCTTTTCATTTTGTCAATTTTTAACATTAATTGTCGTTGAGAATGATATTCCGACTCAGATACTAGAATTGGCCTTCTGGTAGCGACCAAACAGATACAAATAAAAACAATTTTAATATCGGTACCCGAACATACATGATCGGTTTCATATTGCTTTTGAACGGCGCTGGAAACTGGGCCACAATAGATTGGTTTCCAGATTAATTTCCACTGTGTAATAATTGAGCAATATTGGGGCTTCATTGTTTGCGATAGTAAACATGTGTTTCTGGCATAATCTGTTTGGTATAATTTTACTCTCTGAGATACAAAGGACACCTGTTTAGAGCTCAGTTGTTTGTGAAATCATGGGCAATAAGAACTTATTAAATAAGACTTCAATTTAAAAGTATTGCACAAGATAGTACTTTGAAGGACATTCAGAAGGTTAAATTTGTACAAACAAATATTTAGGTTACACTTCGACTTCGACTGTATTAAAAATATGATGTAGTAATATTTTTAAGTTAGTTGCCAATAAACAAAGGCCAGACCAGCTCGTTTACTTGAGTCAACTACTTGCCAATCCAAATTGAATCCTTACCTACACAACATACAATCTTACTAAAATTATAAATGCCAAAGTTTGGATAGATGTGTGGATGTTGGATTGTTACTTAATCACACCGGAACGGCTGAACGGATCTGGATGAAAATTAGCACAGATATAGATTATAGTCTAGAATAGCAAATTGTCTACTTTTTATCGCGGTAATATGTTCCAGTGGGATATTAGCCGAATATTACGCGGCTAGTTTCACATAAAAATAATAATTATAGCTTCAAAATCTCTGGCACTGAAGAAATTAAACCGATGACCAAATTTTTGTGTACAATATATATCAAACCTTCTCTACAGATTTTTTTTTAAATGTCAACCAAAAATTTAAAAAAACTGATACGTTTACAAATACTTACCTCATTCCCGAGGGAGTGTCTGAGGAGGAGTGTGATGACGTCATCGACAGGGTCTCAATGTAGTCGGACATGTCTGAGGTCCCGCTTGACGTACTATGCGTGTCCATTACACCTGCAAACAATCAAATGTCAGGATATCGCATATTGGTCTATCAAATATTATCAAAAGTTATAGTGAGTTTATTATAAGATTGTGCTCCATTGGTGTAGTTGCTGCAAGGCGTGCCAGTGCGAGGATAAACTAAATAAATCAATAAAATGGACACATTAAATGAAGCCTGTCTGCCGAAGGGTACATCCACATTTTGTCCGTTATGTTTAAGTGCGACTTAGTATGGTGCAAGCGTAATGCCATTACCCAGGCATAAATGGGTTGCTACTAAAAAAATCCAGATGATCCAAAGATCCAAGTTTTTTTTATATTTTTTTTTATAATAAAACAATACACCTGCCATGTTATCTCTTCACCACCCTTGGTTGACTGGAAGAGAATGCCTAAGGCATTAAGTCATGTTTTTTTTAATAAATCTTTGCCCCACAATCGAATCTAGGACCTCACGCTCAACAGTGGCGCTTGCGACCACTAGATCGAATAAACTATACAGGCGGTCGAGCACGGCCTACTGTGACAAGCTTTAGTCAAACATTTTTTGCGCACACAAACTGATCACAAAACCGTGATAAAATGCGTGACTATAGCCTATCACAAAGGCCGTGCTCGCCCGGCAAGTAACTAACTGATAAATAACTCACAGTTTCTACGCATCATACCTTTAAATTGTTTAGGTGGTAAAACCGGCACTTCTGCCTCAGCAGACGATGATTTAGCAGGTACAGCAGCTTTGTGTAACTGCATCGACATATCTCTCAAAGGATCAGAAGACTTCGACTTCCTCGGAAGCGAGGAGTGGACACAACCTATCAGATTTCCTCTCATCCTCTTGTGAACCATGTAGTGGTACCGCGAATGTCCAGAGGTCAGTGGCATTTCAAACTCGTTGAAGTCAGGTCCACCATGTTTCATAGAACAACTCGATACTCCTGAATCGTTTGAACTTGAGGAGTCTCTGTTACCACCAGACTTGCAAGGAACGCTTGAAGATCTTTTAATTTGTGCATTGTCCATAAGCTTGTTTCTCAAATGTGGGATCTCTTTGGAACAACTCTCCTCAGAAGTTTTGTTCTCTGATCCAGATGACTTGCAACAGTCGTAGCATTCTGTCTCATTCTCACATGGAGACGAGGTTCGTCTGTTTTCTATAGCCAGGTTCCTTAAGGTTTCTAGCGAAGAAGATGTTGCGTGGCTTCCTATGCTGCTGTCGAATTCTTTCAAGTCTTCTAAAAGTCTTGCAGAGTCTACTGAACTCGATCTTTTCTGCAATAATTCCTTATTGTTGTTGCCTGCTCCAAAGATGGACATCCTGCTTTCATTGCCCGTTAACGTTGGTATACTCAGAGATTTTTCTATCTCCACCCTATGTTTATGCATAGGATGTTTTAAACTCTGTGACCAGTTAGGGTTCGGTGACATCGGCGTGTATCCTGGGTTAGGCCCTAACGTTTTTGTACATAATTCATGTTTCGGCTCATTCGTCGGCTCCATTAGTAAGTATTCGTCATTTCTATTCTTTTTTGTGTCTTGTTTGTGAAGAGCAGTTTTTGAGTGTCCACATTTAGTGCAAAGTTTAGGCTTCTTTGGCATCGAATTAACAGCAAGGTCTATGTTTGCACTGAGTGCGTCTAATTCATTCTGTGTGACTCCCGCCCTCTTCAGCAAATCTTTAGCATTCTCGTAATATTCTAAAGATAGAGCAAACTCCAGATTTTCGTAGTTTGCGTAAGGTCCTTCAAACTTTTCAACTTCTTTCGGTTCAATGTTTGTATAGTTAGTAAATTGTGTTTCGTTTGGATATTCGATGGTATTTTCTTTATCTGCGCTGACTGCACTTTGCCTGTTAGTTTTTCTCGAAACATCAATCGTAGCATATAGTGCCATTTCTTCTGACTTTTGATGTGTTAGAACTTCAGTGTTTACGTGTTCATTAGTTCTTTTGCAATACGGAAGGCTGATTAGATTGTTAGCCCAATTCGTAACCTTTTGGCACGGGCATTCTACAGGTTGGATATTTTCTTCACATTCCACAATAACTGGTTTCTTTTTTGAAGCAAACTTTAGTATACATCCACAATTCTTCTTTAGTACTAAGGATCCAGGGGCTGAATTATTTGTTACTTTAAAAAGGTCGTCTGCTAGCGCTTGTTTTATTCTTTTTGGAGTGTCGTAATGTTCTGAATTGTCGATCTGCAACAATAGCTTATTTAGAAACGGTTTTTGTCTTGTCTATCACTAAAAATTGTTTGTGTTTTCTTTGACAATATTAAGATCTATTTTTTTTTTAACTCTCTACATAATTTAAATTAATAAATACTTACTTCGATATGTGTATTTTTAGGAACGTCATAGTTTTCATAGGGTCCTACTTTAGGGTTATTTGTAGGGTAATTATTATCATTAAGAGAGCACGAGCAAGCTTGTATTGGCAGCGGTGCTGGAGGCTTCTTCTGATCCATACGAGCAGGCTTTGGCGGTCTCTCAGGGGGTTTGTCTTTACACTGGCATGCTTCTAAACTCTTCTTAATGGCTCTCGGCGTTAAATACTCTGTGCTGTTTGAGGAATTATCAGAACTGCTTTCAGGCACAGCTTCCATCGTCCAAGCAGGGTTGAATGTAGTTCCAGGAGTAAGTGCCACCGTTGATGAACGAGATATTGCACCAAGTTTTGTAAGACAGTTATTACAACGTTCCAGAGTAATGTGATCAGCTCCAGTCCAAGGAGGTCTTGCGCCAATTTCTATGTCGTCATCGTAAAGTCGCCTTTCGTCTGATGGCCAGTATGGTGAGACTCCCCCGCAGTCTTCTCCGAAGAAGTTCTCTTCGTACAAAGCACTGGCCGTATCTGGGATAGATTGTCCTGTTGAGTTGAAATCTGATAGCCTCGTGCTGGGTCGTGTTTTGTGTCCTGCAAAGAAATAAAAAAATAGTAGTGTCGTCTTTGAAGGTTTCTGTACCTTTATAATCTGCTAATGAACCTCCACGCGTATATAAACAGAAGGATAAGCAAAAATTACCTGTATTTTTTCTAGAAGCCACTGGTGTCCTTTGCAGCGTGCCTTGAGCAGCCATGTCGAAGGCATCAGTGATGTCCTGCGCTTGGTCGGTAATCAGCATATGTAGGCCTTCGCCCTTACCGCAGTGAGAACCTCCTTCAAAACAGAATCTGCCCTCCACTACGCCATAGCGCCTGCATGTAAATATGAAAGGGTTAACATTGGAAAAAAGACGTTCAACTGACTGAGATAAATTGTAAAATGATATTTTAAACGAATAAGATCGTGTAATAATCCTCCTTCAGCAGTCGTGTAAAAAGATGAGTAGGTTATATTTGAAGTTTGAAACTCTGGACACGAATCAAGCTTATATTACAAATGTAACTTTAACCTATAAGACTGCTAAGCGAGCCCTAAAAATATTCTGAAATTTCTCGAAATTTTTTCATGTGAATGATATCGTTTAAAATTCAGATCGTTTATTGCCTTACGTTAAGCCCGACTAAAATGCTTACGCTAATCTATTTTTTTCAGGCTTGTAAGCCGCTGAAACGTAACGAAGTGGAATAACATAATATGAATCCCAACTTTCGACATTCGGCACATGAAAATGAAATTAGCCGTCCGTGATCTACAAGCTTATGAAGAGTCACCACACATTTCACAAACTTCAGAAAATATTATCTACTTTCGGGAACTTTAGCATGAATTGTCGAGAGCTTTATGACTGTTTGATGTTCTCTTTCTAGCATACGTGAAAGGATACTTTTGTCTTTTTCTTGCTTGGACAAAGTGCAGATTTAGTCGTGGTGCAATGTGTCGCTAAGTGCAGTTAAGCAACTCATGTGCATTTGTGGACTAACATACTGTCTTGGCTGGGAAACCAATGCACTTTTGAATAGTGAAATGGTTTTCATGCATCGAGACTTATATTCTTTTTCCTTGTGAATTTGTTTATTTGAAAGTTTGTGTCCGAACTTTTGTATCGTTAATGTGTAACATGTTTCTCTTGTGAGTGGCTGTCTATCTGGATAACAATTGAATTTGATGAGGGTTGTTTTCGGGCATTTGATCTTTATTTACTAATGTAATACACGTGTAGCTAAAAACTTGGGCGTTTTGTACAAACTAGAAAATATCTCTTGGGTAAAAGAACTTTTTGATATAAAAAATTCTCTATGCTGGGTATTTTTCGCATATTTCAGATTCGACTTAAAAATAGAATCCCAGTCTAAGCCTTCAACTTGATACATCATTTCCTTCCAAAAATGTTTCCCAACGAGCGAATTTCCGGCTCATGGCGGCCCTAGTTCGCGCGTGGTTTACAAGATGGCGGGCGGAAGCGGTGGCCATTACCGTTGTTGGCGTCCGCACGCCGCTCAAGCGCATAAAATCGTCACGCGTTTTTATACGTTTTCTCCTTGGCGAGTGGGCGGTGTGGTACCCAAATGTAAAGTATTATTATTTTTTGTGGTACTTTCAACCACACGTGAGCAGAGGCACTCCAGCTATAAAACTAGCACGAACTTTCTAATGTGACATAAACTCATTCTCATGAACGTGGAGATTTGATACCGTACCAGGTGGTTTATTAATAGAACTACTCTGTTGTGCTTCAAAATGCACTGCAGGCACCTTGATTTTTTTTCCAAATATTGAACTGATAAGCATGTCAATTAACTATTATGCAAAGTGCAAAAGTGGAGATTCTTGTCCGTTCTTCACCATAACCAGCTACTTTGCCAAATGGACGGTAGAATCAATTATTATTACACTTAAATGTTTGACGTTCATACGTGCCGCTTATTGGTCTAATTGAAATAAAGAAATTTGACTTTGACTTTGAACTGTGTAGCATGGCATCGCCTCGCATTTCTTACTCAGCCAGTACAATAACACGGACGTCACATAAACCTCCTTTACTGTCACGATTATATTCGCCGATGCTGTTTTACTGTTGACTTTATTACTTTATTTTATTCGGGTTAACTGTCAATTTATGGGACTTCATACGGCTCTAGATATTATTTTCGCATTCTCCTCATATTATTGAGTGTAAGGATCGCGCTAAAACTATCATCCATGAATTCATGAAACTTTGAGAAATTGGTTTCACGCATCATAAGTTTTCATATCTAGGTCAGAACATTTCGGAGGGTAGTTTAAATAGATCATGAACATAACTTTGAGTATTACATACTTAATGAGCACTAGGAATTTTATTACGTTATTTGGCTGATTGTCTTTTTAATGATCTTCGTCTATGGGGAGAAACGACCATAAGCTCCTGTAATAAAATCTACATTAAAAACTATTATTTAACTAATCCGATAAAACTACGCCAACTAACCTCAAATGTGCCAACTCCCACAATCCCAGCAAACGTGGCGGGACCCCACTAGTGAGCGCAAAACGCCTTCCTTGCAGGTGCATCCTGGCAGGTCCAGCTGGTAGTTTCTTCGAGCCACCTCCACCAATCATCACCAGAAACTCCTTGGAGGTGCCCAGCTGTCCCCCAACCTTCACTTGCCAGGCTATGAGCCTCTCCCTGGTCTCGAAGGCTAGGACCACGGTGACGTCTTGGCAGATGATGGCGATGGTGTTGGACTCCTTGTCCAGAGTGAAGCCCGACTCGAAGCCCAGGAAGTGCTGTAGTGAGAGGGAGGCCTTTGTCTGTCCCTTCTTGTAGCGGTCCTTTGGGTCGCGGTAGAGTTGGAGGTGGAGGCAATCTGGAACGAAAATGGATAATGTTAGGTTAATAAAGATTTAAATATTTGACACAAAGTTTTTGACAAGATTTAAATATTTTACACAATTTTTTTTTTCAAAATATTATGCGACGGTTAACATGGCATACAACAGTTTATCGATTCGTGTAATTAAACTGGCTGTATGTCTAAATCACAACGATTATTTTGACAGTTGTTTTAAATTCTATAATACGGCAAAATGGCGGAGTGTGGCGTATTCGAGCTTATGAACTAAGTTTACCTGTATTCAATACTTTTGCCACGTTATGCAATATTATGAGTGCCTCAAACAGTTGACACCCAATAGCCAAGCCTTAGTTAATCCAGCATGGGCGTACTTCATAATTACAGCCGTAAAAGCCATAAATAACCGTTTTTGATCAACATTAAAATATTATACTTAAGCGGTTTATTATTGTTTTCCAGTCAGAAAATGACATACGTTGGAAACCTCAGATTAAAATAAAAGTTTTAGTATCCTACTTAACTTTTAGCTACAATTTTGATTCGGAGTCCTTAACTGGGACAAACAAACACTGTTAGTAGCTCAAATAAACTTTATTCGTAACATAACCATTTCGGAACCCCAAAGGTTATAGGTACCGACCATCAGAAGTTTAAGACACATTTGTAAGCGACCTTGTTATGACCGACTAGATTAACTCCGGACTACGTATTCAACAACAAATCTTTTTTATAGATATAAGGGTGGTTGTATCATGTATAAGGCACGTCTCGCATTGTCTGTCTGCGGAAAACTTTACAGTTAATGTTGCTGGGTCATCTATCTTCGGGTTTAACTGGCAAGAATATCTTTTTAGTCAACGTAAGGATCCTTTATTTTGAATTTTTACGAGAATTTCTCCAACGTATGTCGAAACCCAGTTTTTATTAAACATTATGATCACCGAAAGCCTCTTAGCTCGTAAAGAACACAACTACAAGACACTCCTTTTATCCGTCCTTGGAATTCACACATCGACACTATCTTTGGAGTGCCCTGAAGGACTATCATTTACTTTCTGATTCTTTTTGGCAGAAAGTAACACATTTATTATTTGTGTTTGTTAAAAAATATGACGGGGCTGGTTTCAGGGTAGAAAACAGTTGACAGTGCTGTACACAAATAGTAATTTAATTTGTGTTATTGGTATTTCTCCCATGGCTGGGTAAAATACTCTTCTTATACAGTGATGGTAATAGCATCTAATCATGCCATCTCTGATGAATATGAAATACTTGTAAAACCAAAAGTTTTATAATTGCAAGTTAAAATTGATCTTAATACCTTTATAGCAGAATAAAAATGTGAGTGACCATTTGCCTCTACGAATAAAACTACATTAGTATAAAATAGTAAAATCGTAATGTCTGCAATAAAGCTGTGTTATGGTCGGCTATAAAAACTCTCAGTTGAATTACTCAGCAGATGCGTTTGGACTGCAAAAAGTTCGCAATAGTGGCAATGCGAATTTTTATGCGAGAAGCTTTAGTAATTTTTAATTGTTAACCTTCACAATTATAAATTAAGTTATTATTAACGTGGACAAGAAAATATTTTTCTATACAGGCATCTTACCTTCTAAAGCTGTTTAACCAAACTAGAAATATTATATTACTCGTAGCTGCTTACCTATGTATACGACTATGCGTACCCGTACAATGTTATGATTGATACTGATTACTACATTAACATCAACAACATGACATAACAAATTTATCAAGATGGTTTAATACTAGGAAGGTATAATACAAAGTACAAGCAATGATTCTATTACTCTAGATTGATAAACGACCAAGTACTAACGTTGCGTACCGGCAATAATATGTCATAGGCGAAAAACATCAAGTATGATAATACTTGTGTGGAAATCAACTAAAAAATCATACGTACCTACGATGTTGAGTTTGGTTTCATTTAATTACTCCAAATTACTTATCATGTGTGAACACATGATAAGTAATTTAATATTTCATCAAACTCATATTAAAAATGTATGAGAGTACGAGTAGTAATGTATGAGTAGTTCAATACACATATGTGTATTGAAAGTTGGTTTATTTGTTATTCAATCACGCAAAAACGGCAGCATCTATTTGGATGCAATTTTGGTCGATCGGTTGATTTTGGTCGAATTGTTATCTCGATAAACTCGGTTTATGATCGCTTGGGATAATAAAACACTTTTTACGCAGGTGAAGACACGGGCAGAAGCTATTATTAAATAATCTTCATGTACCCGTGCATGCCATTAGTATTTCCTAATTAATGTTAGATATTAATATAAGGTTCACAATATTTGTAATTAATGATAAAGATTCAAGAGCTTGCATCATCATCATCTGGAATATGATGATCATGATGATGAAAGCTATTGAATCTGCAGCAGTGTGATCCCACTGCTTGTATACAAGCCTACCTCTATGGCACCACGAGGACCCAGTGCGGGTTGGTGGATGTCACATGTCTTCGAATTTTAGGTTCCAGGATATGCCGGTTTCCTCACGATGTTTTCTTTCACCGTTTTTAAAGCAGTGGTGATGAAATAATTTACACAAACTAATGCGCCTGCCTGGGTTAGAACCTGGTTTGGGAAAACTTCGAATGACTTCTCCCGCTCTGGTTGAAGCGGGAGGGCGTGTCAGAATTTTACTGTCTAAAACCCACCCATGTTCCTACGACACGTAAAACAGAGCCGTTACTACTGGGCTACCACTGCTCCCACTGCGCTACGACTGCTCAAAAGCTTTAGTTCTAATCAATTACTTACTCATACCGTCCCCTTAGTGACACGTGCCGTTGTAATAAAGACACTAAAAATATCTCCCATTCCGAATGAGTTTCCATAAAGAAATACCTATTAAATAAACGTTGACCTGACATTTAAGAAATATCATGTAGACACATGCTAATATCTGTCAGGATAAATATTAAAACGATGAATATAGAAAACCTTATTAAATAAATTTTATCGGATTTCCTATGAATATGAGCGGATATTAGAATTCGCTAACATACACCTTTCTTTGAAAATAATAAACAAGGTACACAAATAAGAAGGTTGATGAAATAGTCAACTTATATTTTGTTGAGATTTCTGAGGTTTCTACAGGAAGCTAGCTAAACTACAAGTGGATGAAACTTAACTTGGGCTATTAAGCTAGCGAAGCCTGCTCATAGTTACTGGTTTGAGTACATCTGCCGTGCGTCCTAATTTGCTTTCAAAATAATTATTAAGAACCTTAATAAAAACCAAGTTGAATGGATGAGGCTATTAAAATTAACCAACATGATTCAAAAAAGCACTAGAACCTCGTAATCTAGCGTTACATTCATAAAAATGTAAGTAGTCGTCATACAAAAACTGAATAATTAGACTTAAAACTCGCTAGTTAAAGAATTGGTTGTTAAAAAAAAAAAACTGAGAACTAATTTAACCCTTGACATCAACTCTTTACACTACTACTTAAAAAACTACAGAGCGCATATTTTCAGCGCTCTTCAGACGAGGCGTCGATTTCAGCCGCACTCGGTAATTAATCGAACTTGTCCAAGTACTGCAGCAGAACTTACTGAACTTCAGCTACACAAATAGTTTGGATTGCTTTGCTTCTCTTTTTGTTAGAGATTTCATTTTAATTACATGCCTGAGGCTTTAATGAGTGGCGTTCTGTTTAATTAAAGAAAAAAATATTCGCTGAAAATAATTAATGCTGATTTTAATTTCAATGACGTAGTCTTAAACGGGCTGTCATATGAAGGCTTTTAAGCATTGAATCCAATATTAGTGAGTGTACACATATAAGAGTAGGTTGGGATTGATTGCCAGTCTAACCAGCAGCCGAATTGCGCAAGTGAATTCGGCAAGGCGAAGGATTAACCGCTATCAATCGACCAATCACATGCGAGATGAATGACGAGATGTGGATTTCCGTCTGTGTGATTGGTCGATTGATAGTGGTCAAAACCTTTGCGTGCCATATTAACTTACGCAATAAGGCTGCCGATGTAGCTGCGTACTAGTATTTCACATGGAGCGACTACCTATCTGTCCTCTACAACCAAGAGACTGGATAATATGGTACTCCTGAGTAAAACTGGCGTATAATTCTGTGAATTCTGACAACCGTAACGATTATCAAAGATCTTCAAATAAAATCTGGGATCAAAGGCTGAACATGTTTTCCAAGATACGGAGGAGTCTCTTTGTGCACCATATAGTCACCTATCCACGGTCCGACCTCGGCAAGTATCTACCTTTAAGGTTACACTAGTCGATCGTTCTTCATCCAAATGTAGTCTAGCGATTACTCCACTGTTTGACGATGTACGTTCAAAATACATTTAAAAATTATATCAATTTATCTAGCCCTGTATGGAAACAAAAAAGTAAAAAAATAAAATATTTGAAAGTAATGAGCGTCGAAAGTTCCATATTTCAACACTAATTTCAATGCATCTTTGGGTGGAAATAAATACCATAAGAAGAAGGAAAATTACAAAACGGCCTCCATACAGGGATAGATTAGTAATTCAACAATGCAAATAATTTTATTTTGAAAATATACATTGAGTCGTTTTCGTGTCGACCTTAAGGTTCCCCTAGTCGATGGCACGAACTATTTTGTGGGCGAGGTTTAAATGCATGCTATCTCATCCGACAACACGTGCGGAAGAAATAGAAGCTGTGATGAGCAGTAAGAAGCTAGTTCGCGTACGAATAAGCACATTTGGAAATTTGTATCGAAATGGATGATGATTTTGGACGAAAACGAGCGCGCTAAATTTTGTAAACAGACCTTTGAGAGTCTAGATATCATGAAAAAACGACTCTAACCTTAAGATCGACCCGTGCGGCTCTTAGTATTTAGCCACGAGCTCGATTGTTAGTGAGTGCCAGTTATAAAACATAGTTGATTTTCAGTTCTATTCCAAAACCTATATAACCTAACCACGCACTAAGCTAACGTCCATTAGCAACCAAACCAACAAGAACGCATTTAATCTGCAAATGTGTTAGCAATATAACATTAAGCAAATGTAACTTAATTTCTAGCGCAAACACTTAAATCATCGCTGGTAAACTCTATACAATCCCATACAAATGTGTACAAAACATTACTAACATTGATGTTCAACACGGTGTAATTAAAAGCAAATTGATGAGTTTGTGTGTGTGCGTGGTTATGTCAATGTGTGTGTGAACGTATTCGAGTCACGCCCTCAGTAATCTATTTACCGATTCAGGCAAATAATTTGGAAATCCTTCGTAGGCCCGAGTGAGGTGAGATCCTAGTTCACCTTTATGTTAGACATAAAATAGATGTTACAAATACAATGATAGTTAGAAATAGAAAACTTAGAATATAATCATCATCATACAATTTTAAGCCTTTAGCATATATATCTGGTTATAGGACTCTTCTTTAACAAGACATTGATCCTGTGCTACCATCTCGTGTACTACATCTAGACATCCAACTTTATAAATATGAGCAGTTTACCAATAATTGATAAAAAGAGTAATGACTACACTTGACAAGCGATGTAGAAATAGCAGAACGACGTTGTTATTCACAGAAAACTATAGCTAATTTTCCCGTAGATAAGACTAGTGTGAAAGTAAAAAGCAAAAGTTAAAGAAGTATCTTACAGAACCCATAGGCACGAAGGGATTAGTCTATTTATCATTAATTTCTAGAGGAAAACCAGGCTGAGTTTGATAACCTTATCATACATTCTCTACGTAACATTCAAAAGCTATCCCGCTCAAAAACTCCAGCATTCAGAACTGGAAGATAAGCGGCAAACAAGTGACGTCATCATATCGAGTGGGGAACAAAGCAGCCAATGACGCGGCAAATTGATCAGTGACGTCAGAGCTTGTTAATTGTGCGATTTATTGCCCGTGTTGATCTGTATTGGTATTGTTGGAGAGTGTATTGCAATTTGGGACGATTTTGAAATGGGACGTGGACGTTTTGTAGCTGTTATTTCGTCAATTTATCTGCCTATTGCAGTCCATTGATGGATACAGCATGTCATGTTCCTACCAAGATAACCCACAACATAAAATTTTGGTTTGCATGAAGTCGCCACCTGCCGCTGTTTTTTACTTAGTTGGTCTAGACAAGGGAGAGTCGAAGTAAAAATTGGCGGATTACTTCTGCTTCAGCTTGCTAACCAACAAGGTTTGAACAAAATTGATGGACGTTTGAAATTTTCGGTATGAGCTGTTGTAAATCGTTTTTCCGGCAGTAAAATTAACACTTTCTCTGTTCTTTCACTTTCTTAATATAAAGATTACGAAAGTCTGGGTTCAAAAGTAAGTCCGCTATTTCTTATTATAGGTTAGTTTTCTTACATAATTAGATAATCCATTAGAAAACATTTCATTCCAATAATTTCAAACCAACAAAGCGACGAAACGTTTTTCGAAAATCAACCTCGATTAATCAGCACAAACAATTACTGAACAAAATAGCGAAACTGTATCAATGTAAAGTCTATCTCGCGAAACACCCAAGTAATCCATTGACGAATTCCAAACTTGTTTCCATTACACCCTCGCTTTTTCCTCGGAGACTACCCGACTACCCTGTTCTACTGGGTACCCGTGAGTCGGCTTTGTCAAACTTTGGGAATACATTAGCTTTGCCAAACGACAGCCCTGATAAATTCAACTCGACGTCCTAACAGCACCCAACTTTGTAAATCTTCGACCGCATCTCGAAGCAACTCATCCATTGCTGCTTATAACCATGGCACTCTAAAATTGTTCATTCAAAGCCAGCGATGTTTTCTAAATGATGATTTCACTCGTAACCCTTTCAAACGGAAATTGTTGAGTGTAATTCGAGTTTTCGTTGCTTTGACACCGAACTCCGAAAGGGACAGTCTCCCTGTAATTGTGGATCGGGAGTTAAATTAAATCGCTCAAAGAAACGCCAGGTAGACGGGCCGAGACCGACGGACCGGCCGACATCGACAGATTCATGAAAAATTCAGTAGTTTGCGAGTTCAGTTTATTTTTTCATGTTGTTTTTAGAAGGCTGCCTTTTAAAGGGTTGACCTTTTCATTTTGTGTTGGTTTCAAAGTCAAAATTAAATTAATTTAAAATAGTCCTTGACTTGTAAATTCTATTTGTTCTGCTTTTTTTTAGAAAGGACTTCAAAAGCCTTGAATTAATTGTAAGGTAAGCTTTTTAAAATAAAGCCTTTTCAATAAGAGAAGTAGGTAGGTAATATCAATGAACTACAACCTCTCTCGGGTTCAAAAACTTTTATTTAGCTCTCAACAATTTCTTACATTCCAATACGAATGATGAACAGAACTTAGTCTACAACATTCACGAGATCATTAGTCGCACGCCAAGTCGTGGTGTCGCATATACGTACGACATTGCGACATAACTAATTGTCGCCGGTTCCGATTGTTTTCATTAATTACCGCGATGGGTACGGGCGCTGCTTTTATTTACCATATATCTGAATTTATAATTTTTGTTTGTGAATATTATGTAGTCGGCTCGATATGAGAAGCATTTTAATTTGGTTTACGTAAAAATATTTGTAGAGACGACTGCTGAAATGGTGGAAGCGATAACGATTTCTATAAAAATAAGTTTTATTTATTATATACTTTATTGAACACCACTTAAATAATTACAGGACAAAACATTTATAAAGATAAGTGTACAATGGGCGGTGGTGGTGTTGTTGGTGTTTTCTACAAACAAAAGAAAGAAAGTAATTTAGTTTATGCCGCCAAGTTGAAACCTTTTCGTATAATAAGTACGCGGTAGGTGACAGTAAAACATATTTTTTGTACTGTAATTACCAAATAGGTATGTAAAGCTAGTTATAAAAAAAATATTTTTCTTTACATAATTTACTTAGGCAGCTTTGTTTCGTATTTCAGACAAATAGGGTTTCATTGTGAGGCTTAAATTAAATGTTACAAAATCAAACAAATCACCCTCATCAGTGTAATTTAAAACAACAGTACATCATTCCATTAAAAGCCAACAATTATCATAAAATCAAACGCTTATGAGCAAATCGGCAAATACATCACAATCGGCTGTTTGGCGTATTGTTGATACGGGCAGTGCTGTTTGGCGTATTATTAAAACGCGGGCCATGTTTGTCGATCGCCGATACGTCAAATAGATTGCGGTGCGATTAGGAGCACACATTGTTTAGTATTGCTCACGTATAGATAATTAAATGGGTAATTTTAATTGAAACACACGTTCAAATATTGTGTTTTACAAGTTTTATATTAATTTGCTTTGCCCGTATTTGTCTTTGGCTAAAAATTAGTATTTTTTCAAGCATCCGTCCAGCATCAAACTTGGCACATTTATGAAACTTTATTAAACGGTCATATAAGAGAAGACAGCTACAAACAGGTGATTATTATCAGGAATCAACAAAACAAAATAAAAACATACCAACACTAATAAATCATAAATGAAGAATTAGTATTTAAATATTCAAAATTACGATTGTCGGAATAACGTCGCAGTTATGTTGGCATTTCAACATCTTGTTAATACATACGTAGAACTCTCAACTTCACTTACCTACTTAATAATTGAGTAATATACGTAAGTCAAGAACTCTATCTAAGACGTAATTACTGATCGTATATATAAGTTCCTAGTTACTGAAATACTCACATATAAAATACCTGATAAAACCCTTCTTTGCATACGAGTAAAAAACGTAATATATCATGCGAAAAATCAGCTCACAATAGATCCACTTTGTCGCCCACATTATCTCACGTTAGCATTGTCCCTATTTGTCACAAAGTGAAATGACACATTAAAGGTGCTTTCACACCCTTTCCGCGGGTAATATCTTGTGACAAAAATGATGTATATTCTTTAAAGCGAGCCATCGATCAATTGTACGGTAATGAACAAATACGGCGGGTGATCAATCAATCTGAGCCTCAATGCGACCAATCGTGTGTCTATTCTATATAATGCCACCGCATTGGAGGGTTATACTCACACCAACGGGGTAACGGCATTTGTATAGCTAATGTTGACTTTTAGAAGGATTCAGGTGGTGTTTTCTAGAATTGATCGATGATTTGAAAATAGGAGACAGAATTTTTGGCTTAATCATGACCAAATTTTTTGGACTGCATTCTACGGGCTATGCAAAACCACAGTTTTGTCACTGCGGTCACTGGTTAGCTTGCGAAGATCGCGCTTTGAATGGAGGTGGAACGTTCAATTTGTTAGTTTTGGTCACAAAGCACAAAATCACAAATTATGATTTACTATTGGCATCACAATATTAGCTTTTAAGGCAGTTATTTTTTTTTACAATTACAATTTCTTTTACAGTTTTCTGGCACATTTTAAACGGGATGCGACGGAGAAACGTATAAAATTCGGCTGTTACAGATCATAATTATTTGAAACGGTCAATGCTGCATAGGCAGTGTAAACGTTACAAAAGATAATTACTTATTATGACTCCAGGCATAATAATAATAGTCCTCCAGGACAAATTTCAGCCACGGCGGCCAATATAAGCGGAGACTAGCCAGCAATGCGAAAAATATTATAGTAGGAAGACAAGTGTGTGCGCAAACACAGGTGCATTTTATATTCCCTCGCCCTGACTCATAATAGACAGAGTGATAAAAATAATGTGGTTATTAGCACTGAAGAAACTATCTCGTACCAAACTATCTTAGGTTAAATTCATTGCCTTGGTTTAGACATTAGACACTAACATTTTACGGCTTACTTATTCAAATTCGATTTGGAAGCAAATGTAGCACGTCGTTGTTAAATCGCATGATATAGTTGTTCCATCGTGAATGCTGGGCGCGCGCCAAGCTGAGATAAACAACATCCTCTGTATACACGGAGCGAGAAATACATCGTGTTCAAGCAAGTAGTGTAGGCAAGCCTTGTTTATTTGTGATGACGTGTTTTTCTGTTCTTCGGCAATATTTTTTGAGGCTATATTGAGTGGGACTTTAAACAGTAGGTTAGATATAAGAAAAGTGGAAAAAAAACTTCTGCTCTGAATTTATCCTCTGATGTTGTGTCAGTTTTAACTTTTTTAGAGCAAAATCCCAGACGACCCAGGAGTTACGAGTTCTTTCTACACATAATGTGTGAGATTGAGTAGGTTGGTATGTATTTTGAATATTTGGGGCGTCTGGAATCTTGGACCATTTGTTTGTTATTTGTATTTATGTCAATTTCATGAATTTTCTTCATATGCTTGATTTTGCTACTGCGATTTACTGTTTGTGGAAGTGTAGTTGGTTTATCTAGTAAAGAATAGAAGAATATAATCTTTGAGTTAGTCAATGACATAGGTCTAACGAAGTAGAGATAATTTATATACTGCATGAGGCCTTAGACAAGTGACATTCTATCATCAAAACCGTATCGATAGCGATTAGTAAAATGCCAAAACGGTATAGGATTGCTAAGCGCTATCAAAATGACACGTGATTACAATTACACTTTGTCTAGACCTTCAGTACGGCAGCTGTAAAGAATAATAACACTGCAGGACAAATGCCTCTTCTCGTCCTGGGCAGGCACGAGCATTAACGACGAGATGTCTTCGCCACTGGGCCACCACTATTCAAACATCGTAAATCTCTTCTTGAATAACCCTATTCTAAGAAGCACCAATCACATTTAGCTAGCCCAATATATGATCCAAATAACAAGCTCTGCTATCCAAATATACATCCACCAATACCGCACTCCCACTCCCAGCTCTGCACCCATAAGCGATTCGCTCTCGTATCGGATCTCTGCACACATAAGCGATCCGCACTCGTAATCGGATCCGTGCAGCTCCGATATTATTTGGCTAAGATAAACTACGCAGATATGCCTCTAATCCTATTATAATAATGACTCTCTCGGTTGTTGTCTCATCTTTGATTAGACACGGATTTAGGACCTTTTACTGTGTAATTGTTATGGTTTTGAGCTCCGTGGGAATGTGAAGAGGTGGTTTTGATAGTTTGATTATATTGTTTTGGATTTTTTCTTGTAACAGCAGGCAATGAAAGATAGACTAAATAGATCTTGACAGTAGCCCCTTCGTTAAAATCATCATCAGATGAACTTTCAAAGTTTATTTTGGACATCGCTGACATCGGTGAAGGCAAACATCGTGTGTGTGATGTCTTCATTATACGTCTCTTTTTTCTCTGCAGTGGGACAGTAACACGCTAATATTATTTTTAAGCCAAAGTAAATGGGGTTGGCGTGAAGCAATATGCCGTCTTCATTATACGTCTCTTTAAGCCATCGTGTCAAAGTTCCAGCCATAACAGTAGTCTCATTAAATATTCGAGTGCCTTATTCTAGAACGTAATTGTACAAACGGCTTTTCAAACTTCACAAAACTGAAGACCTAATCATTGCAATCCTTAAATTCAAGAATATGACCCTAAAAAATCGAACACCACTTTTTTGGCTCATTGCCAAGATCCGTTTCAAATAAAGGGAGTGAACGTGCAGTCATTAGTGGACCTCCAACTATTCCGGGCAGAGCCGGGACGCGGGTATTACTCGAACGAGTGCCGTCTGACTCGCCATCCTCAGGGAAATCACGTTTTTTAGCGAAATGTTTATTAGAGTACAAGTAGCTGTATTTTGCCTGAGGTTGTGAGGACTGTTGAATTAGCGTAGGTAGGCGTTATGGTTGTATTTAAATATATAGGCAGTGATATTAGTCTACCTTCACTAGCTGGCCTTCATTGTATTAAATGATGCCAATCTCGTACTCTTGGCCGAGTTCCTTGCCAATTTAATCACGCTTATAAATCTGAATCAATCTCAGGACACTACAATGTACATATGTATTGTATTTGAAAATACGAAATTATAACGTCATATCTTTGTAATATTCATTGTAATCTGCACTAGAATTAAACATTTTATGTTTTGAAGTTTTTTTTTGTTATATATAGATTTGCCTTTCGTGTCTAGAAGTAACCTAATTATAATTTATAGCCTGTATAAAGACCTTGCACTACTCAAAGTAGAAAGACAATTATATTGACTAGTTCTTCTCGCGTGAAATATATATATCTCGCGTCAAAGATGTTTTATCATCACAAGAGAACATTATACCAAGATACAAATGCTGATAGCCTATGTGCTATTCCAAACTATAATCTTTCTCTGTACAAAATTTCATCCAGATCCGTTCAGCCATTCTGGCGTGATTGTGTAACAAACATACATCCACACACACATCCATCCAAACTTTCACATTTATAATATTCATTAATAGAAAGATGAGCTTATTGCAAGCCATTTGTCTATGACAGACTCTGTTGCATTTGATATTAATGACATGTAAAATTAGAATTTTTATTTATTTTCAAAGGCACAGCAGTGTGTCACCATTCCTGCTCACCCCATTAACGTAATCAGCGTATCGGCACACATTATGACGAACATAACTTGGATTTCGATAACGATTTCCTCTCTTTTGTCCTATAATGAAGTTAGTTCTGCGACGGAGGATCAGGAGGATTAGTTATAGTTGGGGTCGTTAGGACCCCCCGGCCCCTGAGCCTCTGATGTGTGGGGTGACGAATAGTTTTGTAATGTCAATTAATGTTACCATCGAGTTTTAGTTTGTTTTGAGTTTTTGCTTTGATCTTAAATCGATATAATCTTTAAAAAAAATCAATTTGCGTATCTTTTAGTAGGGATACGAGTATGTTGGGCTCGACTTCCAGTGCACCGGATGCTTCTGAGTATCTTTATAGAAATCAAACTCGAAAAATTCTGTGAGAAGTATTTTTTAGGGTTCCGTTCCCAAAGGGTAAAAACGGGACCCTATTACTAAGACTCCACTATCCGTCTGTCTGTCTGTCACCAGGTTGTATCTTATGAACCGTGATAGCTAGACAGTTGTAATTGTCACAGATGATGTGTTTCTGTTCCCGCTTTAACTACAAATACTAAAAACAGAATAAAATTAATATTTAAGTGGGGCTCTCATACAACAAACGTGATTCTTTGCCGTTTTTCGCGATAGTGGAACGGAACCCTTTGTGCGCGAGTCTGATTCGCACTTGGCCGGTTTTTTTTATCCAAACCAATATTTATCCGATTACGGTGAAGCCCAGAGGACGGTTATGATTTTAATTATCTATGACGCTGAATAAAAGAACTGATAATATTCCAAAGTGCAATGTTCCGAAGCAATTGCAAAAAAAACTGCAATTCGGTTTCCTTAGCTTAAACAAGGTATAAACGAGTTCAGAAGTGCTGACATGTATCTTTCTCAACTTTTTTGTTTCAAAAATATTTGCATGAAATAGTTACTGAATTTACTGAAACATACTAATTTATCATTTAATTCAAAAATTGCCATTCAAAGAAGCCATTTAACTCGTCGATAAGAACACTCGATCCAATTTTCCAGCCACAGGATCGTGCAACGTCCTCAAAGGCACCAAATGTCAGTTAATCGCAATCTGTTCACAATTAATAGTATGGTAATACGAGTAATACGTGCCGATCGATTACACTGGCGGACATAATCCTGTGTACATCGGTAAACGGCCGATTGTCGGTCGACAGACTTGTGACAGCTCGTTAACACGTAATTGCGAGACAATAATCGACAGAACTAATATGTGGAATTAGCTCGAGTGTCCACCTGATTGTGCACGCCAATACACAGATTATATATGTAGGTGCATTTGATTGAGCAACTATATCATTTAGTGACGTGTTAATCGCTAATGACTGTGTATTATTCTGGTACACACCTGTATCGAGGGGCTTGAGTTAATCATTTTAGGCAGAATTTCGTCAAATTAGTTATTTAAACATCATTTTTTCTATTGAAACGCTTATGAATCCTTTTTTATATTAAATCTGACGTAAATAGGTCCCTCCATTAACAAATATACATTTAATTTAGGTGGAAATGATTATAAAATACAAACTTTACATTGCATGACACAAAAAAAATTAATCCGCTTACTTTAAAATTAGACATAAAAAGAATAATTAATTTCTAATAAAATATCGCGCGTAATTCACCTGAAACGCGACGAGCCGTAAAAGAGTAGCACAACACGAAAATTAATGAAATAAAAGCTACAGAGGAGAATGTAAATTTGCTTTAACGAAGCGACATTTATTTTTATTTGGTTGGTGCCCGTTTTGTTTGACCGCAAGTGTACGTTTGACAACAATATTACAGCACTGTATCACTGCAAAATAATCTTTAAACTTTCAGAAATAAAGGTGATTTTACAAGTTGAGATAAATCTGTTTGAATCTTCCATTGAAATGCGACGGGGTCGTCTTCATGATGTTTTTGTGTCTATTTGTGCAGTGTCTGTCTGGGTACTTGTAAATTGATAGCATTGGTAGTACAGCGTCCACAATCCAAAGTCTTTGAAACAATGTTAAGTTCTTTAAGATTCTGTATACATTTTGTTGAGTCGGCGGAGTGGTCAATTTGAAATAGCCATGTTTGTGGTAGCGGAGTTTGCTCTTTGGGTACGTTACATTGGAATTCTAAGTTAGTTTGAAGATGATAGAAGTCAGTAACCTAACATAATATAAGCATTACTATGGGTAGCTTTACTAATCTAACTTTTGACTGGAAATTTATTTAAGATGTTGGGTTAATTTTATGAATTCCTAAACATGAAAGTACAGCGGAACTAAGCATTGTAAGTACATGTGTCTACGCCAGAAAGCAGCCTTTTTTACATTATTTATGAACGCACCCTACTTTGGCAAGATTAGCTGCAACTTCACGGCGGACTTCACTTCACTTGACTTTTTTTTTTGGAATCTCGCGCACCGCCATATCTTTATCGCGACACGAATATTTTTTCTACCCTTTTCAAGAATACATAAACTTATAGTGTTGTATAATAAGAAGATTAAAACATTACATTCATCGAGGTCGATCTTTCATTGTATCGCCCACAACATGTTTAAGACATCATGCTTTCATGAATGCGTTTCATCATCATCATCATCATTTCAGCCGAAAGACGTCCACTGCTGGACTTCGGCCTTCCCCAAGCGTCGCCACACTGATCGGTCCTGTGCGTTTCGCATCCACTGGACGCCTGCAGTCTTGACCAGGTCATCGCTCCACCTAGAAGGAGGCCTTCCAACGCTGCGTCTTCCGGTACGCGGTCGCCACTCCAGAACTTTTCGGCCCCAACGGCCATCCGTTCTGCGAGCAATATGCCCTGCCTACTGCCACTTAAGTTTGGCTATTCCTCAGGCTATGTCGGTAACCTTGTTTCTCTTGCGGATGTCTTCATTTCTGATTCGATCACGCAAGGAAACTCTTAGCATAGCTATCTCCGTTGCCCTTTGGGTGACTTTAAGCCTTCTGATGAGGCCCATTGTGAGCGACCACGTCTCTGTCCCGTAAGCAACACACACTGGTCATAGACTTACGTCTTGTGACACTGTGGTAAGTTGGACGAGAAGATACCGCGCAACTTCTCGAACGCTGCCCAGCCGAGTCCGATTCGACGGTTGACCGTCGAAGCTGGACCTACCTAACTGGACCGTTTGTCCCGGGTAGACATATTCGTCCACAACTTCGAGTGTAGAGTCTCCGACTTTGATAGAAGTGGGTGCAACATGGGCATTCAACATCACCTTGGTTTTGTCCATGTTCATTTTTAGACCCATTCTTTCGGAAGCAATGCGATGCGTTTTATAGACATAAAGGTCTATAAAAATACTCGGCATCATTCCGAGAAATTATGTTTAAATGCGACAATTGGAGTCAACTCTTTAAAAAAAAAAGCTCTCGATGTAGTTTGCCAAATTATACCATTTCCTAGCAATGAGTGACGACCCAAAAGATGATTTTTCATACTTTTTCATTCCCCATTTTCAAAGTTAGCTTAACAATACCACTGAAAGCTAAACTCCAAACTAAGTTAACGAGTTAATAATTCATCGCCTTCGGGTTAAACCGACCTAATTGTAAAATATACCGCAGTTAAAATACGCGTAACTTTACAATATTTTTTGTAGAATTAACTTTAGTAACAAGAGCCTCTTTTTATTTACAAAAAAATGTCGGATGACACCGAGAAGTAACAGTAATGGCTGGTAAATATTCATGAGGAGAGCTCTGAGGGAGAGTCGAGTTACGGGCGCGAGTGCTGCGCTACTTGATTGGGAGTAGAGTTTTAATTTTGACCTTGATACTTGAAGCTTAGTTTGAAGGTATGTAAGAAGCTTTAGGAAAGACTGTGTCATAAGACACATCAACATGAAAACTTATTAAAGAGAAAAGAATATTTGTAGCACTGCTGGGATGGACTGGATGGCCAAATGGAGGGTTATCATTTTAACCGGTTTTTAATAGGTACGCTACTTACTTTCCAGAAAGGAATACGTATCGTGTTCTAGAAGGTAGCCTCAACAATAACACCTGCAAAAGACAAAGAAACCAATTTTAAATTAAAAATAGCCTTTTACATAAATTTTTAAAGCGATTTAAAACTGTTTACTAATTTTTCTTCCCTAATGTAGAAAAATTCTCCCCATCCGAAAACAGAAGCTGAAATTAAAAAAGAAATACTGTATAGAAAAAGTTTCTTCTTCCCCATAAAGTGAGGGAAACAATTTTCCAAGTCCACACCATCTGTCGATACTACGTGAAAGAAAAATTACATTTGGAACATATCTCTTCAATATTTAAATTAATTTCTGAGTATTACCTTCATTTCATACATTTTTACAACTTTTTCTTCTTTTGGATAATTATTGAGCTTTGGAACTCAGTTTTTAAACAAGCATGTGTTAATGGTAAAATCAGCTGTCAAAAAATATGACCCATTTAATTTGGTCGATCGGGTACGCTGACAATAAAGTAACTTATAATGGTAGAAAATTATACTATAAAATACGAAACTCTAGCTACCCTCACATATTTAAGTTACTATTATATTTGCCCTATTATTAATATTTTTTTCTATAGCTAACAGCAATGTGTAAAACGCATTACTAATAATCCAGTCAGCCCTCCGACTCAAATGTGACGTATCACTCATAAGGGAGGGTTCATACAATAGGTCGACTCGAACACGCGACCTTCCGATCGGCAGTTAACAGACCGATGGGCTATTTATAATGATTTAATGTAGTACGAAATTAGAAAATGAATTTGTATATTTCTATTGTGAATAAGATTGTGAAATATCGATACAGATTTATTTATTAGCAAAGACTAATGTATCCAGTAATTGTGAAAAAGATCATTGATTAATGTTCAAGTTCATTCACTTATGATCTACGATTAGATTAGGTTTTATGATTTCTGTGGCTTCTAGCCAAAGGTAATATCTTTTATAGGGATGCTAGTATGATTTGAACTGGATTTGGGTCATTACTCATATTAGAAATTGATCTCAATACAGTTGGTAGATCAATATTTATAAATCTGTCTCAATATGTTTTCGAAGAAAAACATTTAGCAGGAGGTACTTACATAAAGTAGAAGCCTCCTTTTTCTTTCTTTATTTAGAGTCCCTAATGTAAGCGAGCTGACTAAGTACTTACTAAGTTCTAAGTACTAGGTTCTGAACTACTTTTAGGGAACAGCAATAAAACTTAAAGGACCGATCCTCTAAGCCCCAGGAAAGACAATTTACAGTTTATTTATCTGTCCCTAAATAGATCTTTGAAGCTTGAAGTGCCCGTAAACAGGCATGAAGCAACATTTTTCATAGAAATTGAAATGATTTAAATAAAAAAGCGTTGTCACATCGTTGTCGCATTTTCGCGTCGCGATTGTCTCCTCAGCCTTTAAGGTAGAAATTAAATACTTACCTACCTACTTTTAAGAAGGTCCCTATTTAAGTTCTTTCTAAGAAATTACAATTAGATAGCTTTATTTCCAAAAAAAAGAGTTAACGCATTACTAAACTAATACCTACCTATTTTCTAAGAATCTAAAATACATAGGTAATTACTGAAGAATCACAGGTACAAAGTAAAAATGTTGGTTGTTGCGAAACCGTTTCATCCTGATGTTGGTAAAGTTTTCCTCGTTACCTGTATAAAATGTAGAAAATATTTTAAATAAGCAAATCGTACAAAACGACGTCACACTAACTATTCAATAAAGCACGTCAGTGTACTAAAACTGACACTTTCGCGTCTATCTGCTGGTGGCCTAGTTTGGCGTAGTTAGTTCATTAATTTGCACCTGTCTGTAATTACGGAATACTGCGACTGCGTCTACGTTAGATATGTCAGTACATACGTACAAACGTAATGTTCTCCAGAATTGTACTGTTCCTTAGTGCATTAGGTTCGGTGATGTATTTTAAGTGGACATATATTAATGAATACGTGACATAAAAGATACCGTGAATCAGAAATCACGTCAAGCGGTTTGGTCTCGGCTGTAATTTGTATTTTGTAGATCTTTGATAGTTATTAAGGGTAGTCAGAAGCCCGGAAGTATTATCAAAGGGTTTCCCAGAAATGGGCTGTGGAGGTCAGATAGGCAATAGGTTCTTGTAAAATACTGGTATTCAGATGCATACATTTGGTCTGAGAGCCAACAGGCAGATATGTTTCCCTAGTATTTTACCAGCACTGTGGGGTATGCTCTCACTGTGTAAGAGTAAATTTTTATCTAGAACTAAAAAGGTTAACTAACCAAAATTTAATTTATTATGTTTTAGGGTCACTAGTGGAGATCTATGGTACCAACAACTCAAATTTTGAAACACTTCCTCAATACAACTGTTTCATAATTCACCCAAGCACTTTACCTTTCTCTAAAACGTAGTACTAGAAACACGAACCCTCCACACGACACACAAACTACACATAACGACACTACGATACTACGGTCTGGTACCTTTATACCCTACGTGACATGTACGGTACTTTTAGTACCAGTTAGTCACCGTCCTTCATTACAGGGCCCGTGACCGTTGAATATGTCCCTGTAATATCCGGATGCCTTGTTTAAAGGTTTTTTGTGGAAAGGGTTGGATAGTTGCATTTGTAAGGTTGGCTCATTTTATTAAAGTTATTTTTGGGTAAAATAATACTTACAGAAAGAAGTAAATTATATTTGTTGCACTTACAAATATAAATCTAACTAGATGACGAGATAGTATGTACTTCAAATTACGATAAATGATCGTCGCATTATCGGCACCGGAAATCCAGCGAAATCTAGAAAAATGCCTTTTTATGCCATATTGAGTTGTAAAGACTGTATAGAAAAAGTTGGCCGAGGCATTAGAAATGTTTTATTTCATTGGTAAGTTTTTTTTTAAGTTATGTGTGAAAAAGTGGACACTTGGTTTTCATACAGATGGAGGGACGTGCGTTATCTAGTTAGATTTATGTCTGTGGGTGCGCTCTTGTATTTAATTAGGGGATTCTTGAATTTGTTGCAAGGTACAAAAGCCGCTAGCTTGTGGTATAGTCGACATCGTTGGCATAAACTCCCAGTGAATTGAAACTTCGATAAGGCTAAAGCTAAAAACTTAAATTATATTACGCGCCTGTGCTATTCAGCCTCAATATGGAAAAGCAATTATACACCACTAACAGGATAAAGAATTTAATTGCAAAGTTATGCGTGGTTGCTTCTTGGATAAGTAGGTACCTACTTATCCAAGAAGCAACCACGCATAACTTGTTGCGCTTACAGATATAAATCTAACGAGATGACGAGATAGTATGTACTTCAAATTGCGATAAATGATCGTCGCATTATCGGCACCGGAAATCCACCGAAATCTAGAAAAATGCCTTTTTATGCCATATTGAGTTGTAAAGACTGTATAGAAAAAGTTGGCCGAGGCATTAGAAATGTTTTATTTCATTGGTAAGTTTT
The DNA here is from genome assembly GCA_947562075.1 of Orthosia gracilis. Classification (NCBI taxonomy): domain Eukaryota; kingdom Metazoa; phylum Arthropoda; class Insecta; order Lepidoptera; family Noctuidae; genus Orthosia; species Orthosia gracilis. Next base: position 15,863,439 of record OX387276.1, read on the forward strand.
TTTTTAAGTTATGTGTGAAAAAGTAGACACTTGGTTTTCATACAGATGGAGGGACGTGCGTTATCTAGTTAGATTTATGTCTGTGGGTGCGCTCTTGTATTTAATTAGGGGATTCTTGAATTTGTTGCAAGGTACAAAAGCCGCTAGATTGTGGTATAGTCGACATCGTTGGCATAAACTCCCAGTGAATTGAAACTTCGATAAGGTTAAAGCTCTCTCTCTTCTCTCTTGCCTAGCCTTTTCCCAACTATATTGGGGTCGGATTCCAGTCTTACCGGATTCAGCTGAGCACTAGTGTTTTACGTGGAGCGACTGCCTATCTGACCTCCACAACCCAGTAACTTGGTAACACGGTACCCTTTTGGCAAGACTGGTGTCAGATTTCAAGCTTCTGACTACCTGTAACGACTGTCAAAGGTCTTCAAATGACAGCCGGGACCAACGGCTTAACGTGCTTTCCGAGGCACGGAGAAAACTTGGTATGTTGAAAATGGTCACCCATCCACAGACCAACCTCGTCAAGCGTTGCTTAACCTTGAAGATCGATCCGTGCGGCTGTTTTTATTTAGCCAAAAGCTCCTCCTCCGATAAGGTTAAAGCTAAAAACTTAAATTATATTACGCGCCTGTGCTATTTAGCCTCAATATGGAAAAGCAATTATACATCACTAACAGGATAAAGAATTTAATTGCAAAGTTATGCGTGGTTGCTTTTTGGGTAAGTAGGTACCTGCATATCTTTACAATTTACCATTCTTGTTTTTGCTAACATTATAGATCCGTAGATGCTCAAAAAACTAACATACTTACCTATAGCCGTTGCGGACATAAGACTAACTTTATCTCAAAATATTCTGAATAAAACACATTCCTACCCTGCCTAAAGTTCCCAAGTCCAGTCAAGTCATAATACTGGTTAATAACAATGTCTGTAACGTTCCACCATTAGAACGCCCTCATATGCGCGTCGGTCCGTCCGTCTGTTACTCTACAATCTAATTGGCGAGCATAGCAGCGGGGTAGCCCTAGTTTATTTACCTGATTACGTCGCGTTTGATTGTTGTTGCTGAAGTTTATCATGGTAGGAGTGGGACTTGGGTTCTCAATAGTTTGGAATGATATGGCGAAACTATCAAGAAATAGAATGGTTTAAGTAGTATGAGTCTAAGTTCGGGAACGAAATAAACGTACATGGAGGCGCAAAAGGATTTCTGGCGTTGCGGGATTCAGGATTTTTCAAGTACTTTTTAAATAGAGCAGAGCATCGGAGACCAAAGGATTCAATTAACGCTACAGTGTCTATCAACAGGGTATAATAAACATGAACAACGCAGAATTTGAAAAGCGGGCATCGGCTTATAATTAAGAAAAACATTTACTATGGAAACAACCCTGGAAGCACGAGATTTGCATTACCTATTTCTATAACAACTTGTATATGATATACTAAATCAATTAAAATACTAATCTAAAACATTATGACGACACATGCTGCTATTCAGTTTTAAATTATGACAAAGCAGAGAAAATCAGCGCTAGCTTAGCTCCGAAAACCAGTTTAAACTAGACTAACTCGATCACACAAAGCGAGGACAGCGCACCGAGCACCGAACTACAAACTGTACCTGCTTCACTATTTATATCTTATTAAATACCCACGAAAACTAATTAGACAACATAATTTACGAGCCAAAACTCGTCCTGTCATGTTGTAACTGGACGTTTAAGGGCCGTCTATTACAGCTATTACGAAACCTCTCCCAAAGGAGTAAAGCTCCAGATCGCCGCCGGCCCGGATCCGGCCGGATTAAACCGGATTGAGCCGGATCGCGCCGGTCTCCGCCGGTCCGGTTCGCCGTAAATCTGTCGCTCCACGTTTATTACACGGATTTTATTAAGATCTTCTTTGCGTTGCTCTAACGTTTATTATTAGATAAAATATTATTTATAATAATAATATTGGAGCATGTTTCGTTTTTTTTCCGACGATAAAAAGGGTTTGGTTAAATATAGCGGTCGTATTATTGGGTTATTGATAGTGTATGCCTTGTCCTTTATTATCTAAAAACAAAGTGAAGTTTAGTCAGGGATATTAAATTTCTTTACTTGGACTCACAAGAACTTAATTGTATGAATGAATAACAATATCGTCCTCATAAAACATGCGTCTTGAAAACCAGATGTTCGAAAATTACAAAAATGAATGGAGCACCCAAATAGATATTGAAGAACAGCAAACTAGTAAATCCAGTATACTATCAACTCTGAATAGATTACTATTGAATAGAGAGCTTGGCTCAGAAATAAAGTTCAATGTTCTGCGATCATAATGAAGTATTCTCAAAGAGAGTATTTAAGATATGTTGAGAAGTATCCCTTTTTATATTCATGATCTTAAAATGAACTAAATCAAAATATAAATCCGAGGAACTCTCTCAGAAGAGTTCATTATATTTAACGCCCGGTCCTCAAGAGTACTAATTGCCCTCGGGATATATTCTTACAGTAATTAATATATTCTCTAATAACAAAAAATGTTTATGAAAACTTTGGAAAATTAAACTGAAAAAACGCTACAAAATAATTTTCTAGAGCTCGTGTTAGGAGAGAGGAGATAACTGCCCTACGATGGATCATCGCGATTTTAGAGATCCTTTTTGATGAGAACCAACACTGGCAACTTTCTCCTGCTTTGAAATAACATAAATATATATTTCTTTTCCAAAAAGTAACTTTATAATTGTTTGTAAGACAACTGTTGTCTTACAAACAATTATACATATCAACTTGAAAGTGGTATTTGATGCCAGCCCCCTCCGCTAATAATATTATAAATACGTAACAACATTCCGAATTGGTCGAATCGGTCGGTCGTTGGAGAAAAAAATACAACCGACTTCCAAAAACACTACAAAGTGAAAAATAATTTCAATTTCGTAAGTCGGTATTCTTGTTGTATATCTCCGAAGATCTTCATCAGATCTTCACCAAATTTTAATGGGACCAATTCGGGAACAGACTCTTTCAAACAAAAATGTTTTTTTTTTAAATCGTTCCAATTGACGGAGATATCGGTGAATATCTACAAAAAAAATAAAAACAAGTCGAACATAGAACCTCCTCCTTTTTGGAAAGTTGGTTATAAATTAAGAAAACTTTCCTTATATTACTGTCCATTTTGGGTAGCAAAAAAAACTGTCATCTAAAAGATAGGTAGGCAGAGCAGGCTTGTATAACAAAAGGGCCAGTTTTGACTATGACAGAATAGGCAAACAGCAATAGACAGTTGGGGGATAGCAGATCTAGATAGCCGAGATAATCCTCTTATACCGAAGAGGCGATCACAGTCTTGTCGAAGGAAGACAGGCAGGAATAACTTCACCTTTGAAAGTGCCTGCTGCAAGTGCAATTTTAGTTTAGTTTATACATGCTCAGTGTCTGAAAGTGTATTTAATTAATCTTATTAAATCTTTGCAGCGGCTTTGCCCGCGTGACAAGTATTTTCTTATTCCAAGGGAATATTATACAGAGATGAAAAATAACCTATGTGCTATACCGGAATATAATCTATCTCTGTGCTAAATTTAATCCAGATCCGTTCAGCCAATCCTGGCTTGACTGAGTAACAAACATAGATTCATACATCTAAATTTTCGCATTTATAATATTAATAAGATTGGCAAACTTTGATATATTGCTGCAAAAAATATCGTAACAACAACTAAATGGAGATATTGATGACTTGATATGACTTCAAATTTGTGTTAGGAATGAAATTTCTTGAAATGATAATAATTTATTTAGTCTTGTCTGAACTTAGAACATGATTTCCAAATCAACCGCCTTCTCCGCTCGCTCCAATAAACATCAAAGAAGCTATCACTCAGCTGAAATTCTGAACATAGGACGTCCCATTAGTCGGTCCAGATGTTGAGAATAGTCTCAAATCTAGGTTTACGACTGAGCCTGATGCCAGTACTTAAAGGGTTTTATTGTGAGGCCTAAAGCGTTTCTGTTAAGCAGCCCCTTTGAGAAAGTTTAATTTTCTAGACCTTTTGTTTCTTGAAGGAGTACATTTAAGTTCAGAATTAGAGATCTCTGTGTGAGTTTATCATTACTGGGAAGAAAATTAATTACAAACAATTTTGATGCTTCGATGTAGAATTACGCACATATGGAAATATTTCAGACACGTTATGAGGTGTTAAATCATTCTCGTCAAATCTCTTTTCAAGATGCCACTTAATTAAAATCCTTAACCGTAATTACCGAAACAATTGAAAAGTCATAATGAAACATTATGACTTTTCAATTGTTTCGGTAATTAAGGTTAACTCTCCTTGAGTGGCCGAAACGTGTAACTATGCGTTTCGCATAGATACACGTTTCGGCCACTCAAGGAGTTGGACCTTAATAGAACAAAAATAAATCCCTTCTTTTCAGTATTTCCGAAAAATTTATTCACTGTAAAAATGATAATGAAAACGGAACAGTTTACTCCTTTCATTTTCATACGGAACTCGATCAAACGTCCGCGGCGCACTTCACAACATTTTTTTACCGAAGGGTGGTACGAGGGTGGTTCCACGATAAATCGCGGCGATCCTCAACAAACAATGTTTTTGAACGTTATTAATGGCCGCACCCGAGGGATGCTACTATCATCTGCTGTCATTCTTTCTTTTGACGCTACACAAATAATTTGCCAAGTTTTTTTCGAGAGCTCTCCTTACGATATAATTACTGAGGCTCCGCTGTCGGTTCATTCTGCGCTTTATTTGTTTTGTTTAGGTTTTTGAGAGGGTAACGGTACGAGGGTAATTGGCGTAAGTTGCGGTTTTGTAGTCTTTCATTTTCAAATTAATTGTCACAATTATCTAAAGATTAGCTTATTAGCTTGGCGTTCTTTGCTTAACTTTGTTTGGTCATTGGTACAGAAAAGACCTAAGATTCAATTTTACCATCTAGATGTTCATAAAACATCTTGTAATAACGAAGAAATATTAAGTAAAAAACTTCATCCTGTGATACTCATAAATTACAAACGTGTGTTATATTCCGAGAAGAATGATAAGTGGCCCCATTACAGTCTAGTGCTTGAAAATAAAGAAAACAACTTCTATCGCGAGGCACCAGGGTACCTGTATTCTTGCCCTACTTCTCGAATATATCACCGGCTTCGAACAACAAAGGAATACATGTGACAAATTATGTGTAATGTCATAAAAATGGCGGTAAGTGGCGCCACCTGTCCGCTGCCGATGAAATACGAGCGAAACGTGCGGATCTTGTGAACGTTTTCGAGTGCCGGGCATTCGCCACAATAACTGACACTTGGCGATATTGTGCTTACGATCAATCGGTTGCTGGTGAAATGTTTATTACATAACTAATATTTTTATTCCGATTGACCATTGTCATCGACGAGGACTTATGAAAACATGACAGTCATGAGATTCAAATGTCAAAAGAAAGACATTTTGAAGCTCTGCACATTTAAAGGTCAAATTGATTAAAAATGCCTGAAGAGCCAGAAACGAAACGCTGACAAGTCATAATTACTCTGCTAACGAATCAAGCAAAGATTTAAATGGGCCAAAATTAATTGAGAACCTTAGTTGACACCGACATGATTAAGTCCAAACTTAATGACACAAAGAGCATAGGCCGACAAGCATTATGCCTAATTTGGGGTCCTTTACGCCATAAAAAAGAAAATGGAAGTGGCAGTGATTCATTAAGCGCGTTTTAGGAATGAGCCTACGATAGCTCCCTGGGGAAGCACTCCGCGTCCATTTAGTGTTGATGACGCGGCGCGACTACGTAATAGGGAATGCTATTTTTAAAATGGCTAATTGGCTGTTTGGGAGTAACGGTGTATCACTTGCATTAGGGAAGATAATGATGTGCCTGATGTTGTGTAGGATGAAGTAAATCTGTTGTGACTGTATAGGTAAAAAGCTATTAAAAAATGTATTTGTGCCTGCCCTTGACGATATCATAACTCAACTAGAATAAAAGATAGAGACGATTTAATGTTTTCTTATATAGACAGACTAGAAACGCAAACGCATTACAAAAATAACGTCGTTGACAATGGCTGTGTATTTACGGTTGGCTCGTCAAAGGGCCACGAAGGGCGAAACATAAATATCTTGTAAACAAAGCCATCTAATAAAACGGGCTGTAGAAACGGTGTGACGGGAAAAGAATTTGGGACTACCCTTTGACTACTATTTTTGTTTGAATTAGTTTGCCTATAACCCTTTTACTCTACGAGTACGATTTACTACGCAAGTAAAACTTTTATTGATTGAAAAAGTTAAGCCACATACAAAAATATTGGTGGAAAAATATTGAATGCGGTGGCATTGAGTTTTCTACACTATGTTTTCATGTTTTTCAAATTCATACTATTCCTCGACTAATCGAATTCAGCCCGTTTTTGAGCTACGGTGATTTAGTTTTGATTGCACCTTTCTGTTTGGTTTATTTGGTTATCATGCACGTTCAAAACATTCAACTTGTCGGCAATATTATTTTCATTGTTTGGCTTTTAAGTGTTGGATGTTTTTTTTATTGAAATACTATTTTATATATTCAATTTCTGCCTTCATAGCAAATATGAGTAAAGCTTTAGTACATTCTGCAAATTTATAAAAATCTCGCTTCGGCATATCCCTCAAGTAATGGCTGAGCTTATGGCTACGCTGGAGGAAGGCAGGCTTCTTAAGTGGCGCTCAGCTGCTCGGCCGAGGTGCGGCCACTCGCAATAAAACGCTTTTCTTTAGATACATCCGTAGATTTGTTGTTATGTTCTATTTTCCCGCGATGTTTTTTTGCTAAGCCATTTACAAGTGCTATAAAATCAGTAACGAATAATTTCAAAATATTTGTGCATGGTGCTTTAATAAAAGACATGTAGTGTCTCAGTGACACGTCCAACTTAATAATAAACTGCAATTGACATTTATTTGTAGTTTACTTTATTGATCATTCTCCAAATCGTTTTGCCAAAGGTGTCTTGTTTATTAAACTCCTTTAATTTGAATTACAATAATTTCTCAAGTTTCATAAACTGTTTTGACATTCATTATAATTGCCCATTCCACTACCATTTCAAACTATTCATTATTCATAAACGTCAAATAGATCGTTGATTTTCGTCCATAATTGCAAAGCCCTTAATTCTAAACAAACGCTCGTCTGATTTGTATTATCTGCGTCAGTTCAAATAGTTAGTGCCCAGTGACTCGTGCAGTGTATCTAACAGTCTGTCTATCTGTATAAATGTTGAATTGTATCCAATTGTAGCTTTGTTTCTAAATGTTTGTATGCTAGTCTCGTTTCCCTGCCTGTGTAAATTTACATTTGATTTGATTTAGATAATGAGTTTGACGGTTTTCGATTGTAAAGGTTGCATTTATTTGAATTTATTCATAGTCTAACCTCATTATCCTGCATCGTAAGAGCGGAGGATTGGCACAAGAAAAGAGAGGCGTATGCCCAGCAGTGGGCGAAGTCAGTCTGCGGATGATGCTGAAAATGAATCTCATGTGAACTTTAAAACAATTGATTTGTTATCGGTTATCTCTTCAAAGGCTACAGGAAACCACCGGCTAAATAATCTAAACTTTTCCAGGCAATATCATATATCCAAAGTTGCCAACTAAATGTGCCTCTTAACTGTGATAGTTTTCCTTTTAATTTCGTTATTTATACTATGCCGTGATTTTTTTTCTCATACCCAAAAGCAACCATTTCGCTGGCGGGGACACTTGAATCCAACAAAAATGAGCAATTTTAAGCTTAATTTTGCGCAAACGGATCTCTTAATTGAAAAATGGTTTTAATAGACCCGTAATATTTTGAATGGCTCATCCAATAATACCCCACACCACGGGAGAGACGAGAAAAAAAATCATCCCCACTCTACGTCTATAGGAGGTATCAGAAAAAAAAAATCCTGATTTTATTTTGTCGGAATTATTAATATGTATATCCATGCCAAATTATAGCTTTCTTGTACTAAAAGTCACTGAGCTAAGCTGCGGACGGACAGACTGACTAGCGAAACTATGAGGGTTCCTTGTTGACTTAGGAACCCTTAAATACACAGTATTTATCTACTCAACTAGCTCTAAACACTACGATACTACTCGATAGGGAAGGTCAACAATATTTTTTCGCTCCCACTTTTTCTTTTACGGGAGTCCCCCTTAAAATCATTAAAAGAAAATTGACAATTTGCATGGCTTTGGGTCAACAAGTCTTAATAATAATTAATACTAATACTGTGAAAATTTGAAGACTGTAGCTGCAACCGTTTGTCTGTAAAACCCATCTGACAGACAACGGACATACAGACGGATACGCAAGTGACAGCAATAAGGCTCCGTTTTGGACACTTCGGGTACGGAACCCTAAAAACACAGTTTTAACTCCAGCTAAGCATATCCTTGTCTTTCCACTCCCTATAGCTTTCTGCCACCACATTATTGTGTTCAAATAGTAAGCAGCCAGTGACGCGTGCAGTGCATTTCAACGCCGCCTGTCTACCTGTCTGTCTGTCTGTATGTTTACGTGTTTGTGTAAGTCATCGTGTGCGGTCAGGTGTGCTAATCTCTCTGCATTGTCTCCGTTTGTGTTTGATTTGCTGAACAGTGGTTGGTTTTGTGTGGAAGATTTTATATTTACTTAGAAATAAATGGTTTCATTGGTTGTTGTGCGCTACACTTATACGTTGTGTCCATTATCCGTAGTTGACTTTTTATGAGTAACATTAAAAAAAATGCCAACGATCACTTAACATACAGTCGAAGCAGTTTAAAATAATCCGGAAAGCATTTTATATAAATGTCCACTTTGTAGAACATTTAGATAACGCGTGATACGGAAAAAAGTAAATTAAAAAGATACCTCGCGTGCCACCCGTGGCCACCCGCCCTGCAGGGAAACAGCTCACCGCCCGCCCTATTATTTTAGCCACATTTTACCCTCATTTTTAGCATGGACACATAGAATAACGTGGTTTAAGTCATAAGATAAATAGGTTTTTATATCCTTTTCAATTTTAATGTTCATCAAATCAGAATCTGGATCTAATCGATAAGCGCTTGAGCGCTAAAAGGGACATGGTTCCTAATTAAAACAATTGTTATCTATTGTGTCTGCTAATTATCGCTCAAAGGGATAATCGAGCTTTTGTCATAAAATGTTCCAGTGGTGTACCACTGAAACATTTTAGTTCTTTGATATCTTTTATTTATTAATGCTCTACATCACACAGTCTAAAATCGGGTCTTCTTAATGAAAATCTCAGGACAATTTTAGCAACGTATTAGTATATTTTCAATTCTAATTTTCTATAGAGAATTTGAATTTAGAACCTACTAATAGAAATTGGCTAAACAACACAGATTTTTTTTTTATAAATAAAGGTTTTTCTTAATTCTTAATTCTTTATTGTACACAAAAAAAGAAATACATATACAACTTGATTGATCATAAAATTGATGTACAAAGGCGAGCTTAACTCTAAGAAGAGTTTTTTGTATTTTGTTTAGTGTGATATATTTCCCAAAGACACGTCTAACTTTGAATTATTATCCCTGTTGCAAACAAAAGAGCAACGGTCACCATTATTCCTACCGCTTGCAATTTAGGCCAAACCGCTCTTTCCCAGGCGCTCCGCTCGCACCGCTCGAAGCGCTCAACGCGTAGATTACACTGGTAGCTCACAGTTTCGGAGCTCATTTGCTCATAATTGATGGCCGATAATCCGATTCCTCCACAATTTATATGGGACAGGTGCGTTATTTAAGCCATTTTAAATATGTTTAAAAAGAAAGTGTTCACGAATTTAATTTAAATTTATGATCATATCATAAACTAAAACAGCTTGTAATAAAATTCAAATTTGATACAATATAATTATTATTATTTTCTTACTTTCAATGGTCATACAATAGATATTGCAACACTCAAGACTGAATGATTGACCACCCCCAGCACTGCTGGGGGTGGTCAAAGTGTTATCTTCAAAATGCTGGGCCAGCATTTTGAATATAACACTAAGGCGCAGATACCCCTGAGTAGCTGATTTTAAAATAAGAATCACTTCAAAACGGCTAGTTGTAATTTTTTATAAAAAATATATGTTATACATAAGACCATTTTCTTAATAATTTGATCTAAGAAAATTTTGAGTTTTATTCTTACAACATGTTGTAATTAATTTGTAAAGTAATGTTTACAACAAACGGACACAAACACGACAATCGCGCCTAAACCCCTGGGCGTATTTTAATCAAATCGACACCATCTCAAAGACAATTTAATTATCTACATTTTGATCTGAAGCTTTTTTTTAAAACTCATAGAATAATAATAAAAGTACAATAAACTACAAAATTTTGGGTCGCGCGGGTGTGAAACGAGTGCGCGTTTTGTTCCCTCAAGGTCGTTGGCGTTAGTCGTCGCCTTAACGTTAGGTGTTATATTCAAAATTCTGTGGTGGCATCTTTATAATAAATGATTCGCACAGTCCATTTTAATTACATTCTTAACTTCTTTGTTAAGTATAGAAGAGAAAGTGTCGAACTGATTTCACACTTAAATTGTCATAAACTCATAACATACAAAATATTCAACCAACAAGTCTGCCTATCTCCCCAAATACATCGTCTTGAACATTGCCTTCACGACGACTTAATATTCTCCCGAGGTCCCTCCACGGCTCGCCCTTATCTGAGGGATGCTGGTATTAATTAATTTTAGAAGAAGAGCCTCTTTGCTCATCAGTCTTATCTCCGAGAGGGTACGTAAAACTGTGAGAGGAATGGAGGGCTATTCTCGTATTGTATGACTATAATTATGGGAGAATTTGCTCTCAAGACAATGCTGCAATGTTACTTTAATTTACTAAGCAAAACGTAGGAATTTGTTGTTTCTTTGTTCGCACTTTACATTTCCATTATTGTAATTTGTCGTTAGCCTTTTTTGTTCAACTTCTAAAATAACATTACGCCTGAATTCCCGTAAGGGTAGGCAGAGGTGAGTGCGAGCGAGAGTCGTGTAGTAGACCCACATTTAGCCTACTTGTTAGATGGCGGTTTAAGTATACATAATTAAAAACAACTAAAACTGTTACGATCAGTTTTATAACCCTTAAAAGCTAAATAATTAAGATACAGATTTTGATTTCATCATCAACTTTTTAAGCACCCACTCATTTAACATTTAGCCATCATTTAATTTAAAGTATAAAGTCCTCCTCAAAAACATACCAGATTATGACACATTCCCAGAAAGCAACAGAGTTAATACACTGCATTTAAACTCCGTAAGATCAACACCACAGCCTCCGAGAACTCAACTCACAGCTATCTCAGTTCCAAGAACTATCTCAGACTATAACTATTTATTAAGAAAACGCTATTATGGAAGTTCTAGAAGTTTCCTCGAATACTTGAGCTCAAGAGTCGACGCTCCAAACTTCGAGGAATCTTTTATTTTTGCGATTTCCTAAGAACTGGGCCTTTATTGGAAGTGATTATTTTTAACCGACTTCGCAAAAAGGAGGAGGTTATCAATTCGACTGTATTTTTTTTATGTTTGTTACCTCAGAACTTTTTATTGGGTGAATCGATTTTGATGATTCTTTTTTATTTGAAAGCTGGTGCTTGTCATGTGGTCCCATTTATTTTTCATCAAGATCTGATGAAGAACTTCGGAGAAATACATCAGAACTCTTCAATGAATGACGGCGAATCACTCGGGATAGATGCAATCGCATGTCTGTTTATTGTTTACACCATTTCATAACATAACATCACACTGGTACGCTCTAAAGGGGTACACAGATGTGAACAGTTCACCCTGGTATACTCTCATTGCACCGGTTTTGTTTAAGTTTCATGTTATTGGCTTAATCTATTCTGGCTTCACTTTAGGCACTATACGCGTAGGTACGCAGCCTATAGAACTGGTCTATTATGCACCACAACTAAAAAGTGAAAACTAAAAAACTTTTTGCAAAAATAACAACCGACTTCCAAACAAAAACACTACAAAGTGAAAAATAGCTTCAATTTCGGAAGTCGGTGTCAAAAAACAAAGAAACGAAAACAGGAACGCCGACTTCCCAAATTGAAGTTATTAATGTTGCTTGTTAATCTGAAATAATATCATAGAGACGTTAATTTGGTTTTCTGATTGTAGGTGATCTCTGGATGTGCTGAATACTGACTTCCGTGGTGTGAATTTACAGGCATGTCGTTTTCTTCGCAATAAATGCTTTTTCTACCATTATTTATTTTTTTGGATTTACTGAGCCGATTACGAGAATTATTTTATTGATGAAATTTATACAATTGCTGGCTACTTTTAACTGACTTCAAAAAAAGGACGAGGTTCTCCATTTGTCGGAATCATTTTTTTTATATAAATGTTCCCCTATTACTCAAATACCCCTAGACCGATTTGGAAAATTCTTCTTTTGTTTGAAAGGGTATACTTTCCAGGTGGTCCCATGGTCATCATGTCAGGATCTGATGATGAGATCCTGGAGAAATCGAGAGAATCCTCAAATATAATAGGCATACTTATTAGCGATTTTGGTATTTTTATCAACAATGCAATCATGTATCATTTGGTGTAGTGGAACAAATGAAGAAGACCACATATGGGCACTGGAACTCCTTAATGCTAAATATGTCACAGGTTTAAGATATCTCGAATAGCTAACCGACTATGATGAGACAAATACTTATAAATAAATGGTACCTACTGATGAAAAGTGTACTATCGAACTGAACTGATGATGGTGCCGGAAGGCTAATGGTTAGGCAATGGAACTCCGAAATGAAACAATCTATCCTAGCCGTGTTTGGGCAAAAAATGATTTAACAAAAAAATCAAACAGACTTCCAAAACAAAACACTACAAAGCGAAAAACAACTTTATTTTCCGAAGTGGAAGTCTAAAAACGGAAAACAATAGGTAGGTACCAAAAAGACACTGACTTAGGAAAAGAAAATTATTTTTTGCTTTGTAATGTTTTGTTTCGGCAAATAGTTTGTTTTTTTTTGTAAAAAGTTTTAATCCCGTAAAAATGCAAAGTACCTAAATAGATAGGAAGTGAAGTCGCGGCAAAAAGTTTATAAAAATATTCAAACATATTTTTTTAAGTTATAAACTATACCGGACCACTTTTTTATTTAATAAGTGGTTCTGTTCACAGATTAAAAATCGCAAAAAATCTCGTTGAAGAATGTCAGACAGATATTGGACTTTAATGATGAAACTATTATTTTTCAACGGGATTTTTAAATAACAAGCTCTTAATCGGCAACTGAAATTAAAGTATCAAACTCGTTAAAATTAACGTAAACATTTCACAAGCTGATAATTGCAAAATTCATACTCATTTTCGTAATATGAGTTAAAATATTTAATTTTGAAACGTTACCAGTACAAATTAATGACATTAATAATATTCATTAACGGCTTGAAACTGATTAAAACTGTATGATACTTCATCATAACCAGAGCCGTTAATTAATTGAATCGGTACTCGTAGCGTTCATAGTGACCAGCGAGCGTTCCCATAAGTCAGTGTCCATTGATCGATTGCTTGCTTTATTGATTGGCTTATTATAAACAAGAGCTAGTATAAGATGCAGTTTGCAACCAGAATTTTTGTACAAGAAAACCTTATATCTCTTCAAATAAATCATAAGGAGTTTTCCGTTACTATTTCCACAAACATTGAGAAATAATTTCCTACACAAGCTTTAAAGTCAGTCAGATATAAATGAACAAGAATTGCTTAAATCTCACTCGGCATTGATACTACTATCCGTCCTCTTGACTGTAAGAATGTAACCCTTCACGCGCTGTGTATGGGTCGTTCATACCCCATCGGTTCAGTGACAGCATCACATTACCTGAAACAACCAAAAATATTTGCTAAAATAACCCTGCCAATACAAACTGAGAGAAAAAGTTATTGAACTCTCATAACATCCCTATAGAAAATAAACAATGGTTCTTATAACAGCTATCATGGCTGGTCCAACGTATTCCCTCGTCGGTGATTCGCGCACGAAAGGTAAAAATACTCGAATAAATAACCCCCTGTATTGATGTTAGATTTATTCCTCCACGATTCCATGCTTAAGTCAATACAAATATGATGGAAATATCTTGTATATTTGTTACATATTCTCGGATTTGACACAGACTAAGTGAGTGATTTCGCTTTTTCTTTTGAGTAAGTCGAAAAGGTAAGTACTAGATTTATATGCTAAGGTAGTCTTAGATAAAGTACGTCGGTTTTTACTCTGGAGATTTCAGAGGAAAAAAGTAGTCTATAAGAATAATTTTATTTACGGTTTTGGTACAAAAGATGATTTATTGTCAAGAGGAGATGTTCTTATCGAAAAGAATATAAATTGCCTTTAAGCTTGGATATCTACAGAGTTTCTTTCAGAACTTATTTTCTTTTGCTCCGTCTATATAATTTTCTTATTTAACGATAGCAATACATAAACACGGCCTGAAATCTATTGATATATTTTATCACTTTTACTAGAATTTTTCGTCTAACTTTGTGAGTGAAAGCATTTTTAATAATTACACTGATCCTCATAAATCCATATACCAACAAAACTAAACAAACAACAAAGCAGCCTTGCATCCTCACGCCGCAATGAAAACAGAATTGCTCCCGATACAATTGTAACCGTTTTTTTTTGTTATCGTTCCGAAAAATAACAGTTACAGTGAAAAGTTCTGTGCAATAAAGCCCTGGTGGAATCAATTTTAATATCGGGAGCAATTTCTGTTCAGATGGAAATAGGCTATTCATTTCGTGTATGTCGTTAGCCGTACGAATTCGACTTGTTAGGGCCTGTTGTGGACCAAGTTGGGAGCGGTTTACGATAGGGTCGTCAATAGCACGCGCGCATTTACAGGTCATTTCGTCGTGATCGTGAGAGGCTTGTGAGTTTTATTCGTGTTATGCTCCGCTATTGGGTTTTGATAACCCATTTGTCAGTTAACAGTAAAAGTTGTGTTGGGAAATAGAATAAATGAATTCGGTTAATCGCTGTATATGTACAGCACACTAAAGGCTCACATATAAATATAAATCTTTATTCAGAAATTAGAAAAGGTATAAACACAGTTTTAATCTTAGATAACTAATATAGGTACAATAATGTAAGATGCCTGTACTAGGTAATCCTGTATCACAGGCTGTAGGAGCTCTAAAAATATGCTTATGTAGGACAACAGAATTTAAACAATATTTAAGAAGTCAAAAAATAGTGGCAAGATTGTATAATTTTGAAAATGAAATAAAATTTATTTAAAACTATAAAAATAGAACTAAATTACTAGGTCATAATATTACTTAATGTCTTATTTACCTATATTGCAAAAAAGTGCACTTTGATTGCACATACCTGAAGATTGAGAAATAATTGCTATGCAGAATTATAAAGTCAACATTGCAAAATTAAAACATAGGCACTTAATTTTTGCAGCTAACGACTAATGTGATTAGCCAGCAACAAATTGTTGGTTAGTAGGCCATTGCAGTGTCAGCCGCAGACGTTCAACGCGTGTGACCTTGAATATGACGTACTAGACGCCCTCATAGTCGATAGAGTTGATGAGCCTGTACTCCGCTATTTTCCTAGCAGGACACAGGGTCAGGGTCTCCCGTTTTGTGGTTGTTGGGTTTTTTAAATCGCGAACAAGTTGCGCATTTCGATGTGTCCGCATTCTTAGTGCAATCAGACACCGAGTATCCAGCTTCACCGCAGTGAGCACACACAGAGTTGACTTCTCTGCATGTTTTTGCAGCATGACCATATAATTGGCATTTGTAGCATCTGGTAACCAGAGTGAAGTCCCTAACAGGGCAGGACGTCCAATTTATGAACAGCCTTGATTTTGAAATTAGGGCTTTACGTATATTAGCTGGAATTTCAATAATGTAATTACAGCTCGACGCATTTTTCTTCCCAGATTTGTGGCTTAATTTAACAGATGCCAATAAGGACTATATGGACATCTCTGGCAACTTGTCGGGTATGTTCTGTTCGTAAATGCAACTGAAAACTTCAGTTTCAGCCAGGGAAGACGGCACTCCTACAATCACGATCCGTGGTTTGCGCTTGTTAAGCTCATCGACGGTTAGTTCAGATGTAGAAAGCTGGAAGACTTTCTTGTTTTTTTCGGCGCCATGTTTGGTTTCTGTGCTAATAATAACACCTCAATTTTTGGTCTAGCGGACACCTCGTGCATGCAGCTTCATTTGATCAGGTCTTATGATTTTTGTTAATATGTCTTGAGTTTGTCACTTGGATAAATGATCACAGATCAGTCGAACGAAATCATTTGATCCCTTTTTCACCATGTCGGAATCCGAAACATTTCCCGCAGCGCCATAGTCCTTAATCGTCTGCTTGAGCTCCGAGATGTGTCCCGTCAAATTGCGCTTTTCTTTTAAGGCATCCATCATATCATGTGCTACAATTGCTTTCTGCTTCAGAGATTGGTATAGGACTGCCATCTGTGAGGTGCCAGATCCTATTTTACGAGACAAGTTAGAAATTGTCAGTTTCTGTTCCGAGTTTAGTTTGCCATCCGAGGCAATAGAGCAAACCTCAGTCAAGTGCTGTTCTATGGGTGACATCCATCTTTGTATGTCGGGCGTGGATGCGACTTCAATCGAGAAATCTGTTTGGGCTGGGATTTGCGTCGTCGTTTTCGCTGGCGAGGTGGAGGCATGCACTCGGCCGCTTGGATTACAGGGACTGTTTTCCATTTTATTTGATAGTCATTCACTGTTTCTAAGTTTTCATTATAATGTTTACAAAACTACACATATACGTAAACAATAAAGAAGGTCATTAATATAATTGTTTTAATTAAATATTGCTAGCGTGCACGTCTGTATGCTACGAGCGAGCGCGAATAACATACATAAATATAACATAATTATGCATGTTATTCTATTCTAGACGTGAATATAGGTTTCTTTGTCTGCCAGCTGTTAGATTCAGAAACAATGAATTACTTAGACTTGATTAATTATATACATTTGCGTAGTTCTATCAGCTTAAATCTGTGAGTCGATTTATATTCTAGTACGAGTAGAAAGCTCAGTACCTATTTTATATCGCTGTTCTATTCCGCTCCTACCATACGCTTACGAATGCGGCCCATACTTACAAATGGGCATAAATTATGCTCGTTCATTAGATACATGGAAAAACGACTCTTTGACCCAGCCATGTAATTGCAGACAGACTAAATGCGAAGCGATGTATATACGCTTTCATTGCGGTAACAAGTATTGCCAGACATTTTTGTGAAAAAGTTAGCTAGTAAAAATAACGGTGGATGTTGCCCCGTTATTTTGTAACACAGGGTATTTTAAATAGGATCTGTTATGCTGTGACAACACAAAATTGTGCTAAATTACTTTTTAAAAGAGTTGTCAAAGCTCTCTCTCATAATTAAAACGTACGTAAAATATTTATACGGCTATTAAAAACAAAAGTAATGCCCACACATTGTCCGTTTTATGTTATCCGTAATAAAATGGCACAACAAAAAATAATAGGAATTACAATTTAAAAAATGTACAGCCGTAAATCTACCAAAACAGTAGAGGATACTGAAAAATGGCAACCCCGGGAGCCCACGTTTCTCCTATTATTGTTGGATATTCAAATGTGCTGTTCATTCAAAGGGTTTTATTTATTAATTGCACTCCCTTTGAGAGCGTGTTAAATTTTCACAGTATGTGGATCGAACTGGCTTTTAGCTGTTGAGGCGCGGGGTGACTATACTGATTGCTCTATACGTATAGGTATGTATTGCCTGTAGAATTATTTGTACAATGAAGTTCCACTATTCAATTTGTGGCCATACTATTCATGAAAAAAGCATTTTTTTAAATATTTTGAAATCTATTTTAATACCAACGCGGCATTTTAAATTAATATTGAACTGCTTAGGCTTAGTGTGTGTGAGTTATCAGTAAAAAAATATAAGCTGATATGGAATATTTTTCTGAACATGAAATCGCCATCGTGTTCGTGATACATAAAGCCGTAGTGTGCCGATATCGCTTGTATCCACTCGCAGCATCGCGACTACAATGACATATTAATTATACAGGCTTATTGTGAACAACAACAGCCTACCTTCGTTTTACATAGTTCATTTGTAATCAAAATGAATGGAGAGATGAGCCTACTATTATAAACGTACCTACTTGTTACATTTTGCTGCCAATAATCTTTTGCAAGAAAACCTGGAATTTTAAAGGAATGGGTGCACCGAAACAAAAAAAAAAGCCATTTACAGTCAGATGCGTCGCGGCGACGCGACAATGCGACAGACAACGTGTTTTCTTGGAACTTGTTCTATTTGTATAACATTTTTTTAAGAAAACTTATTGTCGTATTGTTCCGACGCGCCTGTCATTGGGAGCCTTACTGAGACTGGTACTCCAACACCAGCTTCAAGTAACCATTAACCCAATTCCTTTCCATTACGTGAATTGCAATAGTTAATGTATCAATTTTCCCTTTAGTTTTCACTAACCCCATAATTCTTTATCCCTAAAACATGTTGTTTTTAAAACTCCCATCTCAAAATCACTTTTATCTTCATAATCCAAAATCTTAACTCCGGAAAGCTCTCGCAGTAAAAAGGTCGATTTTCTTCGTCACATTTGTCATAGCTGTCACTGCAAAAGATTAATGTCCTAACTGTGGCCATGTTAAGCTAGTTTTAATATTTATACTCTGGCATTCATGAATGTTGAGGACGTCATCCATTTTAGGTGAATAACCTAGATCTAGGTCTACAATAGACGTAATTTCTGGCCTTTTAAGTGTTTTGTCAATTAGTTTTAAAGTTGTCATACTTTTGGATCATTGTCGTGGAAACTTTGAAATTTTGCGTCTCTGATGGAATAAGAACGTATAGCTTATACATTGTTGATGGATTATGATTGTAGAAGTGAGCGTGAATAACGATAGTTATTCTAAAAACTACCGTTATACATGCTGCATGTGATGTGGAAGTGAGATCCATGTAAAAAGTGATTCCGCTGCAACTGCTTTCACTCTTAACTAAATAGTTAGAGTGAAAGCTAATCTCAATAGAGTTGAGAAATGACTGGACAGATTATTTATTTCGTATTGCTTTTGTTAGTAACCAATTTCAGACTCTTGAAAAATAAAGGAAGGGATACATACGTAAACGCACGAGTTTTTCCCATGGGGGATAGGCAGAAACTACATAGCTACATATATAATTTTTAGCCCAAAATCAAGACAAACATTCCCAAAATCACAGTCCATCCGAACTAATCATTTGTTTCGGTTTTAGAGCAGTGTACACTAATTGAATAATTATGAAAACGTACCCAATCTTACAAAATTCCAAGTGATATGACAACGTACTATTTATCCTGATCAATTCTCCGAAAAATGAAAACACTGCAACTTGGCAGTTGCCAGTGCAGAGTGTACAGGTAAAACGACGATGTACCCACTGTTCACCTGTTCAAGTGTACAGGTAACGTGTAAACGGCGCGTGTAGCCAGTGTTCTCGGTGCACACCTGCACAGAGCGCGAACAAACCGAGCTAGATAGAGCTGTGATTAATAAGCGCGCGGCCTATATGCGGGGGTGGTGCAAGGGATAACTTGTAGCGGAGAACAGACAAAAAATAAGTTCCTAAGGCAATTCTTTAAAAAAACTATGTAAAATAAAAGTAGTTTCAGATTTTTTAAGCATACAAGAGAAATATAATAAAAAATACTGCGATTTAACGAAGGTTAGGTTACCTAATATTGCTTGTGATGGTGAAATAGATATTTGAATGATTGCCGTATAATAATGCCGTGGAAGACTCCGGCGGAGACGGCGAGCGAGACGAACTATAGTGATAATGAGGTATTGAGCCATAAAAGCAAGCAGACGTGTGAAGTGGAAAGAGTGGACAAAGGCCGACGGTTTGCCCATGAGTGAATAATGTGGGCTGAAATAGATAGTACTTAATAAATAAAAATAAATACTTCTAGTGAAAGTGAGGCTCACAAAATTTTAAGTTTTTGCAAGTACTTAAATCCAAGTCTAACTTAACGAAAATATTTATGATATTCTGATCGAGTTTATTAATTATTAACCAAAATAATTTATAATCCATGAGCACGTAGTTCATCATCTGATAACTTTCGCTGATTATTTATTCATAGATTTATGAGTTAGGCTTTGAAGCCGCAAGTTTTCGGGGCTAGAAGCCTGGTTCAAGATAAGTTATTTTGAAAGTAGGTCATCGCTTGGTTAATAATTATTATTTAATTAGTCGTTAATAATTTGTTAGATAACACTTAAACCGCCTTATTAATGGGCTGGAGTTTAACCTGAACTTTTACCTTGAAAAATGTTCAATTAAACCAAAGTTTATAATGGTAGAACTTTACTTTACATTCATGATTATTAACTAGCTTTTGCCAGCAGTTTTGCATGATGGATTAACAAACATATTTACCTATCTTTTTCATATTATTACGATAAACCTTTTCATTTGACACTAGTAACAGAAATGGAGAAATCCTTTATACGAACTCATATATAGACCAACTATCAGTACCTTCCTATTTACATAGGTTCTTTGAATACATTGTTTATGGAAAAGAGAACTGAAACGCGTCCAACGAACTCTCTCCTCGCCCCGCTCATGACTAGCGCCCTCGCCGCCGTCGTAGTGCCGTGGAAATACGTCCGTCGACACGAGATTTATCCCATCAGCTCGAGCCGTCCACTAATTACACACGCACCGCTCACATCTTCAAACAATTTATGAGCAATCGCACAGTTTTCGACCTAATTGTACGTATATAACGTAGTTTTATGGGTCTGTTTACTGGAGCAATATAGTCTAGTCACCTGTATTTGATTAAGCGTAATTTCAGTTTGAAACATTTTTAAAGCGATAGGTTATTTTCAGTATTCATTATTTTCAGTAGCAAGTTTTTATTGAAGCGTACATTAAGGTCCTGTCCACATCTGGCAAACTGCGTGCGTGCATTACAAGTTCGCGCGCTGTCCCTGCGCCGCCCGCGCAACGCTTGCATGCCCGTTTCGTGCCGTGCGCGAACGATGCAAGAGCCGCTGCACATACTCCCTCCCGCCCGCTTACCCGCTCGTTTGCAGTTCATTTCTGCAGTAGAGATGAGTCCGATATCATGTCACATGTAAAAATCGTCTGTAAATCATTTCATCATGCACTGACTGCTGGAAGGTGAATGAAAATAAACATTATAAAATATTAAAAAAACATGTCATCCTTCCGAGTATCGTACCTAACCAAAGAGAATATAACCACTAGAGAGCTTATAGGCCGATTTCTTCTAAGCACACGACTCACTACCGCGGGCCGGGGGACGAGGAAGAACGCGCGCCTGCAATTGGTCAGTTCAAAGTAAGTTGCGTAGGTATGGCTATCATTAGGGTTGATCAACTCGATTAAGGGAAAATTGTCGATATCGATAAAATGGATTTTAACATTTTTAAAAATACTCAATTAAAATCATACAAATATTATTTAATCAAAATCAATCAATTACAAAAATAAATATGTATGTCGGGGACATAGAGGAACAAAAAGTATTTTTCCAAATCGGTCAAGCCGTCTACGAGTAATCCGGGAACATAATATATAAGAAAAATTCGACGAACTGAGAACCCCCTCCTTTTTTAAGTCGGTTAAAAGCAGATAGATATTTTTTAATACATTTTTTATTCAGTTTAATTTTATTATTATCGATATCGACTTCAGCTATTAAAAGTAACAGCACAGATATTTACGATAAAAATACAAAGGGAGAGAAAGGGATAGAAGCATTAGAATTGTCTAGTGAAAGAGCGAGACTTTTCCAAAAGACATCAACGCGGGAATCAAAAGTGTGCTCGTTTACCCCATCCACCATTTTAAGTAGATCCCTGCGGTGTCTCATAATCTGATAAAATCAAAAATAATTTTCGTACTGTTTATTAACCGATGAAAAGTTATGCCATCCTTTTTGTAACTAGATGTCTTGGCATGTTTCCCATACCCCTTTACCGCGCATGAGGGCATTTTGATGCATTATAATTGCAATAAAAAGATAAAAACAATGTGTATTTATTTAGCGTACATACAGGTCTAATAACTGGACACAACTAAAATGGTTACTAGTACCGAAGCCTTTACATAGGCGACAAAATACTAATAGTTTTCGAGCGTCGGGGCACTGTATGCGCCGTCAAGTGGTTATATCGTCGTTGTACCTAACCTACCTACTATACTTGTTTATGAAAATTATATCTGAGTTTATGAATTAGAACTTATTTAGTGACCCATTTGAATGCAAGTGATTTTGCATATCAAGCCTTAGTAGATAGGGCGTCAGGTTTAATTTTCAGAACGTTTCAACATTAATACCAGTTTTTGGGTTTAATGGGCAATTACCAAAGCCATTTTACCATCTTACCTCGTCCTAATCATAATATCACAATTTCTTTCATTTTTTGTTTCTTTATTCTTTTTTTGGCCTTAAAATAATTACACGTGTACATTTCAGCACGTATCTTTTTCATTCCGATCTATCAGTTGACAAATTAAGTTAACCCACTTAGACACGACACTTTTCTCAGAAATCGCACAAGTTAGCTCCAGTAATAGACAGGTAGCCAGCAAAGGCAGTCTAGTTGTATCCCGCAGAGAGGGTGTGCCTCGTAATCACTCGGTCGTTGCCGACGACTCCCGGAGGAGATCTGATTCGAGAGTAGTCTTATTTTGATGTTTTGGGAGGAATAAAATGTAGACGGAGTTTTAGTTGGAGTTGTAATGAGACTAAAGAGGCTTTGGACTTTGTTGGAATCAAATGCTTGGTCTTAATAAAGATGGGATTAGTAAATTTCTATAAACTGATTATAAAAAATAACATAAAATAATTGGTTCCCCGAAAGATTTGGTACTGCATAGGAAATAACTACATCCACATTTTGCCAGTTCCGTTTTGTTCAGTCCCATGAAAATGGGGGACGAGCCTATTCCCATCAAGTGAACACAAGTCCAGGCTCCGGGCTACTACAACACTTTGCCCGATCTTGGAGTCGAACCTATATATAGTACCTCATGCTCAGTGATTTTGTTTCAAATGACATAAAATAGTATATTATGCAACTAGCTGACCCCCGCGGCTTCGATCCCGTCAACTGGCTACCTACCCCACCCTACCTACCCTACCCTACCTACCTACGTTTGTATGGGAAAAAGAAAAGGGCTGTTTTTAGGGTTTTCCCGGAAATTATTCAATTTTTTCTCGCCGTAAAAACCATCCTTGGACTTTAACGAACATTTAAAAAAAAGAATTGGTAATATTGGTCCAGGCGTTGTTGAGTTATGCGCTTACCAACACATTTTGCGCTTCATTTTTATATTATAGACTAGTGAATAAAGGACAGTTTTAAAGCGAGGGCCATAGATGAATCACAAACAAGTGAAGGATTCTAACAACTAAATCACGACCGTAGGGAGTGATTCATGATGATTGAATCACGAGTATAGCGAGTGATTCAAGTGTTAGAATCCTGAGCGACGCGAGTGATTCATGGCCCTCGATATAAATCCGTTTTATTCAAGAGTTGCATACTATATTTTATACCATGACTACGAGAAAAAGAAGGATTTAAGCCAAAAGCACAAGGAATAATAATAAATAAGTAAATGGTTTATTACCTTCAAAATTTAAAGAAAATGAGAAACCTCAGGGCTTCACATTTGGGCTGAGCTAGGTTGAGGACCTGTGTTTCAGGGGCCAGTTACCACCTCCGTTACGTTACATAATTATAATTAATTAAACACCAATGCAATTAATATTAGAATTACAATCCAAATGAGTATTCACTAAATATCCTAGACCAAAATCAAAATCATTAATAAAATCCTAAATATAAACATACTCAAAATTAAATTGACGAAGGAGTTTGAAATACGAATATTCTTTGTTTGCACAAGAAGTTTGTATCGAGTATTTTATGCGCAAGTAGGTTTTATTGCATTGAGATGGAGGTCAAATATATATTCGTGTGTTCTAAATTCAAACACCAAAACAGTGATTAAAAGTGCTTTTTATTCACTGTTTTCAGTGAATAGAATAAGCTTTTTAGAGGGGGAATGGTATAAACAATATAAACTACACTATTCCATTAATGATGATGCATGACCGTTAACTTTTTAACCTTATACAACGGTCAAAAACGTCAAAAATATCACGATAAAATTGTATGCGACAATACAATTTGCAACACATTCGCATTCGATCCCCGAAAGCTAGTGTTATTTAAAGATTGAATACTCAGTTGGGATTAAAGCATCCATCAATTTAACAGAACGAAATAAAATAAAAATATATTGACAGTATCATTACTCCGGATCTTTCGTGATTATTTCACAAATCGAATCTTTTCAATTTTATAGTATGGTTACTATGGTCCGGTGTTCACTGATTTTGAGAGTGGTAGTTTCACCAATCCTTCAGGCGATAGTACGAGTAATTATTCCAGTTTCTCATTGACGTATGACTTATGAGTTATGACTGCAGGTCATTAAAGTTCCGGTTTCTGAATTAAAAGAAATGTGAATTCTTAATTCAAAAATCAGGGAAATACAGTTTTACATTCTCGTACCTTAAAATTTCCAAATTAGCATAAGTTACCCTGAAGATGACACACACCAATACTCGTAACAAAGGCCAGCACAACTTCTCTCCTAATAATTCCAAGGCACCTAAAATTAACACTGTCATTAGAAATTACCTAGCTGACTTCTGTTCCAAAACAAGACGGTAACTGGAGTCTAACTAAAGTCAAGTTAATTAGGGATGTTACGGAGGTGGTTTATCCGTGACGGAGTCAGAATTTTTAAATTTTGTTTGTCGGAATCTGAACCGGAAATGGAGTCGGAGTCGGAACCAGAATCGGAGTCAGAGTCGGAGGTGGTGGCAGAATAGCGATGTGTAAAAGGCAAGCCTAAAAATAAAATAGAACGAAGATTATTCAGTCAGCCTCTTTAATTTCAATAAATAATCCTACGGTACAATGCACGTAGGGGGGAAGGTTCACCGTGCGATATGCATAAACCTTTTCGTACACTTTAACCGCAGCCACTAGCTACTATCCTTTGCTTCGACCTCCGATTAAAACATCCGATTTAAAATGTTGGAGCTGAAGTCGGAACCGGAGATGTAATATCAATTGTAAGTTACAATTATTCGGAGTCGGCGTGGAAGCTCCGTAACGTCCCTAGTGTAAATTAACGCTTGCCTGCGTCCGCCTCAGTTGCCAACAGCCAACCGGCAACTAGTCTAAAGATATACAGCCAACAGTTCTGTTCTATGAATATTTTACTGCGGAAGGTAAATTCTCCAAGGTAATGTAAGGAGGGAATTAAAATTTCGCTGTTTAAGTTGGAGAGTTCATTTTGAGTTGTGTTTCGGCCTATAATTTAACCACTAATGAATTGACGGCTTATTTTGAAAGCTGGAATATTATAGTACATGTAGTGTCGTTATTATTGGTGATGAATATATTTGTTTTATTTCAACTATGTAGTATTTTATCATTCACTTTTGTTAATTTGATAATTCCAATATAACACTAAATGCATTAATAACCCACTTTGCGCTCGATGTAACAATCTACTATTACATATTTTTTTATGTAATTACTGATGCAAAGCAAAACAAAAACCGGAGCAGTACCAAATATATAATATAGTATTTGTTAGTTATAATATGTGTAGAAATAAACATTATCACTAAATTTCAATTTTATAGGTCAATGGGAAGTTAAAAAGATCTTCGAAACAAAATTTTGTGATAGACGACGGACAGACAGACGGACACGTGAGTGACAGCAATAGAGCTCCGTTTGGACCCTTCGGGTACGGAAACCTAAAAACGAGACCTGCAGCTATTGTGTTTATAACCTACAGAATTCACATGCTAGCGTGCAAATAAAAGTCTGAGAACACAAAGAAAGTAATTTTCTTTTTATTATTCGCCGCCCCTATTTTTATAATAACACATCAAAATTCCATTCTTTTCCCATTGATTCCAACAAACGGGAATAAAGCCGCATTCCCAATCACAACCCCGATGGGAAAAAGTCGACGACTTCCTTGTTGCCCAATATCCCTTTAACTAAACGGCTTTTAATCCCGCGAATCAGTATTCTAAACCTAACCCTGAGTTCGGGCACGGACGTATTGAAATGCAAATTTTTCCAAATATTTAAATGGAATGTAGGGAGGAAGAATAAATCGGTGCGACACATTTTATTAATCCTGTGATATATTTATAGGTTCAAAGGCTTTTTTATGAATTGGTATTTGAATATCCAGAAGATGCGTTTTCAAAATGGCAATCAGGATTTTTCTGTATCAACTTAATTCATCATTTTTAAAATTAAAAATCTAAATTATATATTTATTTATTTAAATTTAATGTGTAGTAGCGGTATACATGCAGACATCAACAAGGCATTCTACCAGTCAACCTGCAGGTACCAGGCAACCGGGTTTAAAACCCAACATAAATATCTACAATTTATTTATTTATTTGGAACAAAAACATGTATACAATTGCATTAATTGTGTACGGAAATGGCTGCATTAGTGAGACTGTTCGCAGCCATTAACGCCCACCTCCAGAAGGGAGAAGAAAACGTTCCAACATTATTTGAAAGCAAATAAATACCAACAAAAATTAATTAACATTAAAAATCAATCAACAAAAATTCAAATCAAAATTATCCTAAAAATACAAATTAAATTAAATACTATTAAGAATTACAATAAAAAAACAAAATTAAAATTAAGTTACAATTTAAATCATAAATAAAATTAAAATAGAATAACAAATTAAAATTCAATCTTTTAAAGTAAAGTAAAAATCAAGCTCAACACTTAAAGAACAAAATATTTGATTTTAAGCCATTCATTTAAAATTAAACTAGAACGCAAACATTTAATAAAAAACATAACCATTATTAAAATATTATAATGAAAAAACAGATCAATTTTATATTTCTATGGATCAATCCTTCAATAAATCAATATAAGATAGACATGTGTATGCGTGGGTATATTAAAGAGTATCTGAGTGTGGTGTAAGTAAAAGTGTGTGGATGAGAGAAATCTGAGTGTGAGTGTGAGTAAAAGTGTTTGAATGACAGAGTGTGTGTGCGTAATGTATGTCATGTAATTCCACTGGTGTAAAGCCAAAAGTTTAATTTATTCATACATCATCTCTACTTCAATTATACCATTTCGATTTCCAGATTACAGCAATCAACACGTTGCTATCAAATAGCAATTACTTAATCATAAAACCAGTACAGAATATACAGCTACAAAATATCCAAATCCCTTTGCTCATCTCAATGCATAATCGCACACAATTTCCTCCCTCAGCGGAGGGCGTAATGAACCAAATGAAGCTTTATGAAATTGATATCCGCACTAACTATCCGCTGTATAACTTGCACTTCACTATTATGAACTGGCCAGTTGCACCGGTTACACTTGACAGGCTATTAACGGTTACTTAATCTATGTTTAATTTATTCTTTTCTATAATTGATGATATATGGGGTCGATAGTAATCTCAACTGACGGTAAGAGATCATGTCGTCGACGAAGCACTATGCAATATAAACATATATTGTAACCCATTCACTCTTGTCTTAAAGACCCTTCGATTTTAGTTATCAGTAAAAAACATTCTAAATTGTAATTACGTATATTATTCTAAAGTGTAATTAATACAACGTACATTTAAAAATGTACGTTGGTTTAAATAATCAATTTTATATTGGCATAGAATTACATTTTATGCCAACATTAAATTGTTAAAAAAACAAAAAATAATTAAACTTTCACCGACTTATTCTTATTTCAATTTATATTTTCAAATTTAAATTCACTGTATTTTATTTAATAACTCTTTTCTAAAACCCGTTGTGTTTATTTATAAAATCGGTTTCATTTTGAACGTTTTCATTAAAACGGAATGTTATTCTTTGTTAATCCTTTCACCTTTTTTTATATTTCAGTTCAAGTTGATCGTTATAAAATAATCGCGCTCTGTGTTTGTTATTGCTGACAATAGAAAATGGTAAACCACTCCACAATTTTAACGATAAAAGCTTTTAAAGGTTTTACATCACAGTTTTGTACAAATTATATTAAAATAATAGTGTGTATCTAGTTTCTGCGTTTTACGTTTTCTTTATGTATGAAAGTTTACAAATACTGTTCATATAAATTTGAGCATAGAATTATTTGATTTATTCAAATTTAGATCTTCACTATTTTGGTATTAAAGTTTACTTTGAAGTGCGCAAAACTCTGGATCCTCGATACTCGAATGAAGTCCTATGGGTTTTGTGCCAGCCTTAAAATCTTATCTCTGTCCTAGCTCACATTAAGCTGGATTCACCAAGAAATTCTCAACGCAAGCTAAACGCCCGTTAAGATGGTGGCGTCGACAGCTAGTGGACAGACTGTGGCGCCACTAATTACCTCAGTTAGCGCAACAAAGGACTGTCTCCACTATACTCTCTTCACTTTAACCCACTTTGACAACTTATAGATGCCTGGCTGTTAATATTGTAGTTAAACGTTGGGTGGAGATAATTTGGCAGGTTTTCAGAAGGCTATCTTAGAAAGGATTCTGGGTGTTGTCCTTTTTTCAGTTTCTATTCTACTCTTAACTAAATGGAATTAAGAATAGAATAGAAACTGAGTTAGTCAACTGGTGAAACCATCAGCATCATTACAGCTGAAAGATATCCACTGATGATCATACGCCTGCCTCAAGAGTCGCCACATCGACTCGTGCTGTACGGCCGAAGAAAGAAATGTTAGATATGCTTGACAGTTTGCCCCCAAATAAATACCTAGCTTACTTAAGAGTTAGACTCTTGTTTTTCCGGGCGGAAAATTAATTTTCCAGAACAAAAAACCACCATTTATCCTTGTTCTATAACCGGAAACATTTATTTATAGGAAAACTTCCGATGAATAAATACAAATCTTTCATTCTCACGTCAAAACAAAAGGTGTTTGTAATCCGTCATTCTGTATACAAGTATATATACAGGCTGTATATTTTTGCGTCGCTACTTGTCACAATCCGAATCTAATCTCAATTCGATTGTCTCCAAACACAATGCGGATTAAACTAGGCGTTTGTTTTATTTTTTTTGTTAGAATTTGGTTTCCTGCTTGTTTTTAGATGGGGTGATTTTTGTAGAATGGAAATATAGGGTGTACGACAATATATGAAAAACCTGTTGCAGTATGCCGAAATATGTAGTACTATGATTTTGTGTTAGTGGTTGCACTTTGCGAACATGTTTGGGCAGAATGGAGCTCTCCAAACCGGCTCAAACTTACCGTTCATAATTATGAAGTAATTGTTTCCATCAAAATTAATATTGGTTACAAACTCAAAGTCAAATGTATTTATTTCAACTAGGATATTAAGCGGCACTTTTAAACGTTAAAAATTAAAATTTACAAGAAATAAAAATTGATTCTACCGTGCATTCGGAAAAGTAGCTAGTTATGGAGAAGAACGCTCAAGAAACTCCTATATCATCGAGCTAACAGTCAAAGTCACACACATACTGCAATATCTGATGCTGAATTCGTAGAAGTTGTATACACGCTCATCCTTTTAGGCTTTAATTGCATTTGCGTACTCAGGCTCGTGTCATATTACATGGGACTTAACCATTACTGGCAAAATGTCGGTGTAACTGCTATAAGTTCACCTCTGCCTAATCCTTCAAGAAATACAGGCGTGATGTTATGTGCGTATTCATAAGTCTCTATTCTCTATCAACTGCAGCCTTTCTTTTTCTAACCTCATAGACACAGCCATTCAAACCCTTCCATAATATGTGTCTCATACATTCACCGATATCGTCACAACACAAAATTCCAATAATTCCGCATCATTTCTACAGCTGGATCTCATTCGGGAGTCGCAGCAATACATATGGTAATACCCGGCGTCGCTTACATCGCGTTTGTTACGTAGATCGATGATATTCGCAGCGATCTCTTTGAAGATCAGTCGCCTTCCTTTGTGGTGCAGCCTTTGGCAGGAATACTTGTTGTTATGCATCCGGAATGCGACTTGCATCTTGCAAGATGGAAGGTTAAAAATGACGTTGCGGTATTTTCTTTTAAGTTTTGTAAAAGGGTAGTTTTATGTGTGGAACGGATGAACGGTATTCGCTTGGCATTTAATTTATCAAACGATGCTCTTGTGTGGTTTCTTTAACAGTTTAGTAAGAATTCTATAAGGCAAGGTAACGCGGGACTTACAAACTATTTGCTTGATTATTAAACCGGCAAAAAGGGACCTCCCTAGCTAAAGTCACTTCTTATATAAACAATTAGGTACCTATTTTAGTTTATAATCATAAAACATCGAAACACATGGTGAAGGAAAACATCGTAAGGAAACCTGGACGTATAGTTAGTTAGACGTTAAAGCGCTGTTTCCTTGTTTTTGTTTTTTATACAAGGCAACACTATATGGTCTCTCTCTCTACTTGTATAAATCTCTTACCATGCTGGAATTTACGGAAAGCTTCAATTTGTCGCAGGCTACATGTCACCCTAATTTGCTTACATGCAGGGAACAGTGATGTATGTTAACGTTATCCCCCTGCTTCACCCGTGCTGTCACACAATCCCGTAAGTCAGGCTCTCACAGTTTTGGTGCTAAGCTGACAATTACAAAACATGGAGTGAATTTTCTGCTTGAGTACTCATTTAAGATAGGACAGTTAAGGATTTAGCAGTGGTTTTGTAGATTGTGATAAGATATTGTTGTCAACTCATTATTAAAAGATCTATTTGAGTTCAAAATTAGTCCGGCAATGCACAACACGTCATATTACAACGTGAACATGAGGAAAATGCTTTTTTTTTGCGTTAATTTCATTAATGCCACCTCCAAAAGACAACAGACAATATGGAATCAGCTCCAAACAAATGAGACAAATGAAACAAAAAAATGAGAAATACAATTCTGTTCAGTTCTAAATGTCTCAGTTTACTTGAAAGTAAACGCAGTTTACACATTAAGGAACTAAAACTCATAGCCCAATCAGTAACAATTTCCATACCATCATAAAAAGATCTGAAAACCCGAAAAAACATAATATTCAAGCATCTGACGAAAAATCTTCCATAATCAGCCCTTTTAAAGCAGATCGATACGGCCATTATTTGGAGGGTTTAGTGTCAATCAAAAACAGACTTAGGCATACACACGTCGGTAAGGCACCGGGAGGATAAGAATCCCGGGATAAAGGCTGCCCTAACGAGTTCCCGCGCTACAAAGGCGGGATCCGCCGTCTCGATTACTCGGCTATTCGTCTCGATTCTGACAATCGAGTCATTGTTCGCTTATCGATTGTCCGTCAGAGAAGGCCTTTGTAGGATTTGAGCGAAATATCGTGTGTGGTTTGTTTTCTGTTTCTAATGTAATTGTTTGGAAGTGAATTATTTATTCGAGTGAAGCATTGGGTCTAAGGTTCGGATTATTTATAGCGAAAAAGGTATTTTGGAAGTTCGATTAATTTCGATGGGTTTCGTGGGATGATAAACTAATACCTACTCGTATATGGTGCTTTTCTGAATTCAGGTGATCATTTATGAATTTCGAGTGAACGTTCACCTTTAGGGCATCAGCCAACTACTCACCCTTAGGTGAGTAATTGCTTTTTCTGAGGCAATTTAGAACAATGAAAACCTACGGTGGAAAACAGAACTTTCATTTCCTACCCACGTAGGAAAAGTATTTCGGAAAACTCCGCTCATATATTTCAAAGATTTTTTTTAAAACACCTTCAAAAAAGCCTCATGCGTATTCACTAAGATATTCCGTATTCCTTCATCTCATATTCTCATTTAAATGGAACATTCAACTAATTACATTTTTAAACCGTCCCGTTAACATTTAAAAAGGCAAATAAATAAAGTTTGTGCGACCCCGAACTTTCCAAATTTGCTTCATTGCAAGGGAGGCGGCTCGTTTAACATTTTTTAATTAAATCAAAGGGCATCTAGTCGTGGCCTTCTATCCGGCCAGTTTTATCTTTTGAATATTAAAAACTCCTTATCTAAAAAACGATGATAAATTTTGATGAATCGTATTGTTTCGGTGTGAAGCTATTGATTTTCCTTTGATTCGGCTATCAATATGGCTGTCAGGGTGGCCCACCCATAGATTTCTTGGTTGGGTTTTTGTAGCACCAAGTTGCACCTTCAAAACCAGGAATGGTGTTGAACACATGCTAGTTATTGTCAATTTAGTTGCTAACTATCCCACGGCTCCACTCGCGTGGAATTTGTACATCTACAAAATATCTTTATAAATTTATAGACTTATTATTCTGATAATGACGCGATAGTAAAAGACTAATAAACATCTATCTAGCCATCCTCATGAAGTTTTGCGTTTATGTGACTGTACATTATATTAGTAGTAGGATGTAAAAGGCAAATCTAATACCTTTAAACGAGCTATTCTTGTATATATACACAATCTGAATCTCGGACACGGCTCCAAAGATTTTCATGAAATTTAGTATGCGGGGGATTTCGGGAGCGATAAATCGATCTAGCTAGGTTTAATATTTAGAAAACGTCGTTTCTCTATTTTCATTCGAGCAGAGCTCAGTCGCCCAGGTTCTTACTAATAAAAAACTGAAAAATAAACAGTCAATATAACACATTATTTTATATTTTTTTATATGAAACAACGTAGATCATAACTTCAAGCTGGAATCCAATATCTACACATTTACGCGAGTAAAATATTTTCTAGAATTTTCTACAATTTTCTTTCGATAAGCCACAACATAACATAAAAATGTCTAACTAGAAAGAGGAAAACTATTATTAATATTAACACGAACTCGTTGAAGCGAGGAAACCGTTCAAATGTAAAAATAACTACCTACTGAAATCGTTATGTGGTTCCGTACGTCAATAGAAAGTTAACGCACCTGCTTGAACGGGGGTTGAAGGACGGTTAAAAGGTGGGGTTTATTCCACTTATTTTGATGTAACCTACGTGAAAACCTTTTTTAAATAACTATTTCTCAGTTTCAGTTTAGTACGTAGCAAAGTATCATAATAGATACTTGTTTAATGAAATGACGGCACAAAAAAGCAAACGTTGAGGGCTCAAATATTAGTAGGGAAATTTATTTTATTAAGGTTTAGAACTATGAAACTTGCGACTTTGTCTAAAGATACGAATTAAAGCAGCATTTTAATGTCAAATGATCACACTTTTTACATCAAAAAAATCAGTACGACTGACACATTCCTGTCAAAGTACATCCCTATTGCCGCGTCACAACATACTAACCCACATAATCTAGCAGGGTAACTACAACCCAACTCTACTGAACCCCAACTAGGTACTTACGTACTTGTCATAACGGGCCAGCCGCGGCCTGCGGGCCACAAAAGAGCCGGGCCACATTAAAAAGGGCCTGGTGAATATTATGCCAACCCTTGCCGGATTATTAAATATTCTCTTGCAGAAACTCTCGAGTATGTTTAATATTACTTTTTTCGGTATTCGATAGTACTATGTTAGTATATGTATGGATGTATTCGGTGGGCTACGGTTTCGATTTTGTTTGTCAAATGTTGAGTTGAGATTTTTAAGCTCTGTTTATTTTTCTGTACAAATTAATTTGGTGAGAAGATTTTATAGAGTGGAATTTTGCTTTTTCAGCATAAAAATATATAAAGCCGTAATAAAGTCTAGATTGCCAGCAATTTTCCAGTAAAAATATATACTATTTCTAGGTATTCAGCTAATGAAGCCTTTCTCCCTCGTAATCTTTCTCCACATAAATGTTGTACAATAGAGGAATTTTGGCCGAAATGGAAACTATTAGAGGGAATATAAAAAGCTCACAGACTAGTTTAATGATTGAAGAGAAAAACGCGCGTGAGCTACATTTGCGCCCTGTAAGTAGGGTGACCATTTATTGTTGTTAGCCTACACTATCCCACTGCTGGGTAAAGGCCTCTCCCAAATCCTTGCTGGTATTTTACAAAGTCACCTCGTACCAGCCCTTGCAGTAGGCGTCTAATTCGCCACGCCATTTCTTTCTAGAAAAATACAAAAAAAATGGATCTGTCGTACAGATGCTGCAGAATACCTAACAAATACAGCTACAAAAATGCCACTAATTATTTTACATCATACGGAAACATTGACGTTATATCAAACGTCCCATCCTGTATTCCGGATACTGACATTCGATTCCATTCCTTTGCCCGCAAAACATATCATCTAGATGGCACGTCCAATACCTACATCTAGTTCGACAAGCTTTCAAACATCCAAATAATTCATAGATCAATTGAAAAAAAAAAGTGCTGAAACTATTTTAGCTGCAAATAAAATACATTTTCAATTTAATTTTTTATTTAAAGTTATTTTTGTTTAACTTTTATAAATAATATCCAAAGCAAGCAGTCTATAAATAATTTGAAACATTTTTTCCCAGAAACAGTGAAAATATAACCCACCAAATAGAACAGAATAACTTTTACCTATCTAACAAACCCACGTCCCTTTTATCCCAGTAACTCACGAAAATAACAGTATCAATTTAAAATCTAGATCCGGCGGTAAATCTGGTTACCCTAACGAGAGACCAGGAGAAAATAGCAGCAATTCCAGCGGTTTAGTAGCAAACGTTAGCGCGCAGGTATTCTGACGGGGAACTGGTAAAAAGACAGAAATGTGATAATACAACGTTCTGCCTATGACAGACGCCATTTTGAGAATTATAGACGCCATTTTGGGAATGAGCCGACACACCTCGTTAGGCATATTGTCGGGTAAAGGAAGATGTTGATGTAGAAAAGAGTTATTTATTTTATTTTCGTTTATTTCATTTTTATGTTTCCTTTTACTTTATTTTGTCAATAAATTGACGCTATGTGCCACTGAATCCCTGATTCACTGAAGACGAAAAATCTTTATGATAGTATTTGCATTGAAGACGTAGAAAAAAATGTGATTTTTTAGAAAAAAAATTGTTTAGAATTTATTAATTAACCAGAAATATACCAAACATTACGGAGTAGGTAGGTATTAATTTTCTCTTTTTCATTTACTTCCATAAAGAAAGCGACAAACAACATTTTGTGACGTGTATCAAAGCCTCAATTGCACCGCATAACAACGGGCTCAACTGCGCACAAAATCGTAACAACCTACAAAAAATGGCGGCGCACTAAAATCATAGATAGTATGAAAACACGCTCTGCACTATCCATATACTTTATTCGGTAGCGTCAGCGTAAAAGCCTACGCTGACTAAATTCGCCAGCGAGATATTTTTGTTTTTCGCACTGTCCGCGTCGGTAGGCACATGTTGTCCACCTACTAGTGGGAACCGGATTTCACTAGTTTTGTTTTGCGGATTTATTTTTAATTTTTTTTTTACGAACGTGTCGTAATTTCAGGTTTCGAGGGCGTGTAATATTCAATGTATCGTGGATTTTATTACAGTGTATGGTACTTGAGTGCTCAATCACACGGGATTGGAAATCCCTGGCATAGGAGCTTGTTTAATAAATCGTATGAATGCAATCATGTCATATTTCTTGCTTGTAGCTCATGTAGGTCATAGCTTTCCGTACTAGCTAGTAGAGAATTGAACAAAGGATATTCAAAAAGCTGCCAGTCCAGCTAAAATTTTTACTGTTGAATTTCAAGAACGCAAATATTGGCTGTACGGGTGAACCTTTCGGCGGGAGGAATTTTCAGTAAGGACATAGAAACGAACTCGTTTCAGTAACATTTTAGGTGAAAGCCCGCTTGTAATGGAATATGAAAGGATGTCTCTTATTTCTTCACATGATGGTGAAAGGATTTGCTCAGTGTTAGCACAAGTGGTAGCGTGAAGGTTGACAGGATGGAATACAAGAAGAAAACGGGTTTCACCGACCACAAGAACATGGAACAAGGGCAGGAAGATGAAAAAGTACGGTGGACCTACATAATAAAAATGTTAAAGAGGCTTCCCAGCAAAACGTCGGCGGAAGAACACAAAACATCATAACAGGATAAAAGACGAACAACAGATCTACTAATTACTACAAGAACATAAGAGACACATCATTACTACACAAAGTCAAGTCTTGTTAAACTTATTATATGCCGATTTCAACCTGTAACAACGGACTCAGCTCAACAAATAGCATACACATCGACTACAACATGACACTTACAAATCGTACCTTAAAATTTAGGCAGTAAAGTTCAAAATCAACTGTGTCGGTAATGAAGAGCTTACACCTTAACTGTAAGGATAAAGTGAAATATACTTTGAAGTTAAAGATGTAAGGTTGGGTTTTCGCTGTGTCGTTTATTAATAGGGTCTTCAAGTAAATCCACGCCGGAAAAGGTTGAGGGTTGCAGAGTTTTGAATAAGCAGAATTAAATATTAGGTAGTTGAGTATTCTTGAGAATGTTGTTCTAAACTCCAGTTTAATCTTTAATATTGTTAAGATTAAAGTAAGTACCTATCTAACTGCGATTAGTGATTATGTTGATTTTCTGAAAATAAGATTCTCGGCAGAATTTTCATGAAATGGAACTCGATTTTAACTATTTTAAATTGGTACTAAGTTATTTATGTTCTGTAGGCTAAATAGGAGTACCTCCTCTACTAAAAGAGTGTTTCGTTTTACATTCACTGAAGCAATATTTATGGAACGAAGTGCTTTAAAAGAGACTCGCTAATCTTTTCACTTCAACTGATCGGGTTTGAGAGAAGACGTTAAGGGCCTACATCCGCTTTAGCGCCGTAAAACGGTAACTTTCTAAAGCATACTTCTTAGTAACGGCTAGGTTAAAAGGTCTGAAAAAAAAATTATTATTGTTTCATGTAAAATATTTTTTAAACATGGTTTTTTTCGTATAACAAATAGTTTTTACAACAAGTAACTTTTGGATACTCCTCTAAAACGACTTGGATGATTAAAAATATTTTTACAAAGAAAAATTGATGGCTGGAATTTCTTTATAACTGACAAAGCATATGTAAATCATATAATATTTTGCAAACACAACTGTTCAAAAAGAGGTTCAATGTTTTGGCATCGACCGGGCGCACGGCCAGTACCTACTGTGTTTACATTGGGGCGTATATATCGCCTTAAAAAACACATCAGTCGTTTCTGTATGTTACCTTTAAGGGTAGAGAATTTTCGATTAAATTACCAGCAGACCTAGAATTAGGTACATTATGTAAGATTATTGCTTTTATATTGGTTTTGCTTTTATTATTATTCACTGCAAAGGTAAACTTGCCGAGGGGTATCGTTTTACCCAGTTACTGGTATTTTAATGGGTTTCATTTCGGGGAGTGTGCGACGGAATTACAAGATCTAATTCCGCCTACCAGATATCAGATCTTCATACCAGACGTTTGTCGATGCGGCATTGATACATGGTTGACATCCCACCTATACGCACTAAACATTTTGGGAATACTTTTATTATGCGTACAGCTAAGGAGTGGAATTCCCTGCCGCGGATTCTGTGTTTCCCGATAACTACAATTTGGGGGTCTTCAAGTCAAGAGTGAATAGGCTACTTCTAGACAAGCGTGCTTAACTGTCGACCACATCATCGCTTACCATCAGGTGAGACGAAGTGAATAGAGGTCAAACGAAGGCCAATAAAATAAAAGACTGATTGTTTAAAAAATGCCTAAATTATGTCTGTTTTGCATGGCTTTTTAATTTGTTCATGATTTTTAATTATATGAACCTATACAGAATACGGACACCAAATATTTCATAAACCTATCTCTGCAGTTGTCAGTAACAAAGATACCGAACTTATATAGTCTGTCAAACATGATAAACTTGGGCATTTTTGCCTGAAGCCTCAGCCTAGCTTGGCCTTAAGTTAGGCTGTTAAACTTAGTCGTACCTATACGAGACACTGGATACAACTTCACGACGACTTTGCCTCGCTGACATCTAAATCTACCTCGAAAACCTTAGGCAGATATGTGGTGATGGGATTTTGCACTTTATGGTGTATTCAGTAGAGTTGTTTACTCAGTGGCTTTAAGTTATGTATGCTTCTCGTTGCACAGGTAAGGGGTGTGGTGCAAATGATGAGCGTGTCGCGTTTATTCAAACTGATTGCCGAATTACATTTTGATCTATGTAATTTCAGTTTTTGCCACTAAATTCTTCGATGCAAATTTTGTGGTTATTTTTTTTTTACTTTTCGAGAGGACTCCGCCTCTGTACGAGCTAGAGTTAGATGCCATTGTGACAGAGTCAGCTTAAAAAAATTAAGCAGATTATGGCAATGTTTTAATCGGACTTTTAAGATCTCATCCTCTTACAAGTCAGAATAAAATCTGTAGTTATTATTAGTGCATCTTGCCCTATTGACTGAAAACTTAGCCCTGAAAATTAAGGTAAGAATAAAACCTCAGTACAACAAAAGGCAGAAAATAATCCCAACACTTTAAGGTAAATCTCTCTCCGCTCCCAGTTTAGACCCAGTAAAGTTAAAGCCAGCGCTAAATTGTCAGCTGCAGCCGCAGTGTGTCAGATTAGCTGACGGACACTCACAACGGCTTCTTGCGCCAGGCGAGCCTTCATCGAGCCAGTCAGGCTGCGAGAGGATGCAAGAGACGGATGGAAGTTTCAGAAGAATTTTGAATTTGGTAAGGAATCTTATGCTACGGATGATTTATTTATGCTTTCTTATGTGGAAACTGGGAAGAAACTGAACGAAGATTTGAAGTTTTGATTAGGTTCTTTAAGTTTCAGCATGGGCTCTATTAGTAGTCATAATGATATTGCGGAAGAACCAAGAGAATATGACGCGATGACCTTAAATTGAAAAGAAAGGATTGGTGTTCTATAAAGAAAAAGATGCTCTTTATTGCAGGATAACGAAAGATAAATAATCTTTCATGATAACTTTACAGATTGCAGAAATATTAAATTCATTGGCAGACAATATGCCCATAGTTTCTACCGTGGGATAGGAACATTTTGCACTTTGACTTTCTTATATAACGAAGGTTAATACTAAGGATAGAATTTTGGAAATTCATTCTCTTAATGGTTCAAAGGTGATGAAATTTTGTTATTGTAGTCCATTGTTTTTTGTCCATGGAACCCTTTTTGGGGATTTAGCCTTTAAAGTAGAAATTTTTCAGCATTTCGTAATATTTACTAACCCTTTGTTATAGGAAGGCCATTTTGCCATAAAGCATCTGTGACATTGGCAAATAGCAGAGGATTAAAAGAGTGAATTCAAAAATAATTGTAACACAGTTAGTGGTGTTGGTAAACCACAGAGTACTCATAACAGCAATCCTGATAATCACGAGCGCATCAGCATGCAAATGTTAGTCGAATATTCTGCGCGTATTTAACACCGATGTAATGAATTTAAAACGTGCGCACAAACCAAATTGCCTAATTACGGCACAACAATTGCGATGCGCGTTAATTACTATCAAGCTTCATATTTGGATTTATTTAAATAATATACTTCTGGCTTTTGTTCACTAATTAATAGGGAACAAAAGAGTTGCCGTGTACCTATTTGTTTTTCGCTATCTTTTGTTTTAGAATTGTAAGTTTAGTGAGCGAACTGTATTGTTAATGTACATGGATCCTAATTAGCTGGGTCGATCAGAAGTTTGTAGAATTTACATGCATGAAGCTGCATGTAGATTGTAGGTTACTAACCAGGGTGTTTTCTAAAACTGCATTTAAAATCTCATTAGTTGTACTTTATTTAAAAGTGAATGACGTAGGTTATGCAATTTTTATATTTTGTCTATAAGTTTTTATGTTACAAGTGTCTAAAGCTGGGTACTCACTTAGCAGTGTAGCACGTAACGTATCAGATACGGTATCAACCTGCAAGTGGGTACGGCTCGTCCACGGTCCTCCGCGTATCTAGCTACGAGCTGCCGGATCCGCAGTGCTCGCAACGACGTCACGCCGACAACATGTCTCAAATGGTGGCTATGTGGTATGACCGTTGGACTGCCAAGTCAAAGGTCGCTGGTTCGAACCCAAGGCACACACCTCTTACTTTAAGTTATGTGTGTTTTCTCGCTGCATCGGGTTAGATTAGATGCCGACCCCAATATGATTGGAAATAATAAGGCTAGGAGGAGGACCTATTAATGTTAAGAACATTGTTATAGTTACGCATTTGTGAAAAATATTAATAAACGTTTCATACCTTTACCAGTTCCATTACTTTTTTTTATTTTCATTCTCTCTCTCCTTTAGCAAGACAATAAAGTGATCATCTTATTTTGTGAGCAAGTGATCATTTACAGTTTTCTCCCGACGTACCTATAGCTTGTCCAATAGTTTCCCAAGCATCCACTTTTAGATGTTTTTTGTAATAATTCTTATTTTTAGGGTCCCACAGTACTGGAGTATTCTGGTAAACCTCAATTAGATTCAACACTTTTTCTTCAGTCCACTCCATAATGAATATACGTAAGTTCGTTTGAAGCTCGCGCGTACGTACTCACTACACAAGCGGTCGTGACGCCGTCCACGAGCACATTGCGAGCCGCCTTTGTGTTCGCAGTGAAACCGCCACTCGGCGGTTCACTGCGAGCTTACAGCGCTCCACGCGCGAGCGGCTTGCAGCGGGCTCGTGCCTAGGTACTCACTTGATACCGTATCTGATACGTTACGTGCTACACTGCTAAGTGAGTACCCAGCTTAATAATACTCATTGCTTATCCTTAAATAAATGAATAAATAAGTGATTATAATCTTCATAACGTTGGATTTAGCTTCGGTTGTGCAAATTTGTAAACATGTGTGGTAACCTGTCTATCTATTTTATTGTAAACTGTTCCATTTAGGTTCAGATGATTTGAGTCGATTTGCCAGGTTCAAAACAAAATTGTACCACATGTAGTAAAGTTAGAATACATATTGCTGATTTCTGGGGTTTGGGACCACCGCGTATATATTTGCGTAGAACACTAGAGGGCGCTTTAGTGCCAACAGCCGCTGGTCGGGACCATGTTGTATTTGACTATAGATTTTCAGAAAGCATAACTATAGGGCGGGATAACACGAGTACACGAACAACGTAGCAGTCCAACTTTGGTTGTCTACACTAATAATATAAAGAGGTCATATTGTATGTTTGTAGGAAGTGTAATCTTATATTACGGCAGAAATGATCAACCTAGGGTATTTTTAAGTCAAGAGTAAATAGGTTACCTTTAGGCAAGAATTCTTCACCGTCGACCACATCATCGCAAAACGCAAGCCTATCGAATTATTAAAAAAAAAAAAGAATTACGAAATTTCTTTCAATGATGATTAGATATATCATTTTATGCCAATAAGCTACATTTTATACAATAAAAAATACGGTTCTTGTAAGTTAGGTCATAGGAGTGATGCAGCGTGAAAAAGCTAGTTTTCTTTTGAAGCTAAAATTGGTTAACTTAACTCTAATTTGCTTGGCATTAAGATTTTTAATGACTTTTCATAATACTTGTTTAGTGCACTTGACCAGTAGGACCACACTCTCACAAAAACACACACCGTGCCATCGGAAGGAACCCACCTTAAATCCTTAGGCGATGGGTGTCGGCCAGAGATTTATCCGTCTGCCGTGTGACAGTGAGTCAGGTGGACGCAGGATTACGAGCATAAACTACCTTACAGCTACAAAATGTTGGAGGGACGCGGGAATTTGCTTATACGATGTTATGCTCATTGTTGAGATTATTTTCGTGACCGCCAGTGTACAATTTAAAAACATTTTTAGTAAGAAAATATGAATGTCTTAAAAATGCTGCCATTTAAATGTGCTTGTTTTTTCGGTCTTGCTTTTGGTGATCTTGGATATTTTCATGTTAGCTAATAACTGAGAGCACAAGAACAAGAAATCTTTAGAAAGACTTTTTAAAAAACGGTAGTCTGTAGTTATAGTAACTATGTTTAAAGATAAATAATCAACCTTATTTTAAACTTTCTGACCGAATTCTGTTCGAATTTGAATGACTAAATTTGCAGTTGAACTGTTCTGTTCCTTTCTGTTTTAAATTCAAATTCTGTATAGAAAATTTGAATTAAGAATCTGATAAACAGTACTCAAACTAATCATTATGGTATGTTTTTTTTTTATAAATATGAATCAGAGACAAAAATAAATCCTTTTATAACACCCACAAATTCAACCAAAGCAAACCAGCAATCAGGCAGATTAAAACCTCTCAGTTGATTACCCAATAGCTAGCTATCCGAAAGAGTAACAGATCAGTCGAAAGTCCGACTTCTCATTACGTCGGCGCCGTCAGTAATTATCTTTACGGTCCATTGGTCCCGGCGATTAACAATTAACCGACGGGACCCTAGCTAGCACGCTTCATTGTACGGAACCCTTTGTTAGGCAGTAGCGGTGGTGTGATGTATCGTGGTAGACTCTACGAGGTTTCCAGATGATCGGCACGTAATTATGTTTTTCCGAAATGATTTTTGTTGTTCGCGGTGGTAGGTATAAGTTTTGTCATTGTATTTTCGTGTTAGCTTTATAGGTAACTAGCTTCTGCCCGCGGCTTCGCCTGCGTATAAAGTATTTTATCATCCCAAGGTAATTAATACAAACTATCCTAAGTCCTTCCCAGGATCTCAAACTATCTCCATGCCAAATTTATGCCATAATTACACCCTACAACCTCACAAACTTTACCTCTTTATAATATTATTATAGTATAGAGGTATAGATAAGCTCTCTCAAAATTGTAGAAAATTAAAAAAAATATACGGGATGACCTAGCCTACCAAAATTTCACGTAACCCAAACATTTTTGCATTCCGACATCCGACATCATTCCCACAATCTTTTCCGCCGACCGAATGTTACTTTGTCTAGTTAGAGGCTGTAGAGATTTGTACACGTCGCAGCCACAGACATACATCTAACTAGATGACGCGACTGTATGTACTTCGCGTGCCAAAAAACGGAGTGACGTTACGACAAAAAATGATTGTAATCTGAGCTTTTCATTTAGCATTATCGGTACCGGAAATCCACTGAAATCTAGAAAAATGCCTTTTATGCCATATTGAGCTGTAAAGAATGTATAGAAAAAGTTGGCCGAGGCATTCGAAATGTTTTCTTTCATTGGTAAGCAAATTTGTTTTTAAATAGTTTGTGAAAAAGTGGCACGCTTGGTTTTCATACAGATGGAGGGGCTTGCGTTATCTAGTTAGATTTATGTCTGTGGTCGCAGCCATCTGGTTAAATTAGCCAACTAATTGGACGCCTAGGCCGTTCATTAATCGACAGTTAATTGAACTAGAATCATTCCATGTTTAACAACTAGGCGTATTGAAAATTGAACAGCTCTTTGAAAATGATTGACCAAGTATCAGCCAAGCGATTCAAATTTAGTTCAGTTTTTCGTTAGTAGGCACCAAAACAAATCGGCGTCTACAGCGCAAACCGCAAATGCTATTTTAAGTTTATTAAATTGTGATATTGTCAAAATAGTATGAAAACATGGAAATGCTAAAAAATACTACGTCTTCTGCAAGTTTTAGCGGAATATTTAAGTTTAAACTAACTGTGAACTCATAGTCACCCTGACCAAACATCCCAAATTCACCAATATCCAATTTAACTATGGCTATACGACTTTCAGCCATCTGGTTGATTGTTACGCTTAATGACTTGGCTAGTTTTCCTCTAGCCATTTAATTGGATGCCAGCGTTTAATGAACGGCCTAGGGTTCCAATTAGCTGGCTAATTTAACCAGATGGCTGGAAAATATATAGGTCGTGGTGGCTCAGTGGCTAAGACCTCGCCTATCGTGCTTGAGGTCGTGGGTTCAAATCCGGGCAAGTAACAATGTGACTTTTTCAATTCATATTTTATCTAGGACATCCCTGACAACGGTGAAGAAAAAACATCGTGAGGAAACCCTGACTTATAGTTATTCTTATTATTTATTACGTTTTCGGCTCGCTTTGTTTATAGATCTTTCCAAACGCCTAGTTGATACTTCGCGTGAGCCAAGGGCTGGCTGTTACCTTGATCAGAAAATAAGCATTACCATACAACGTGGCAATGCTGCCAGTCTTTTGGTCACATTACCAGTGGACAACGATGTGGAGGAGTTTTTCGACGCCATATTTTAATTTAATATATTTTTAGGTTTAGTTAGTAGTTTTTGGTTTAAGTGTATTTGTTTGTAGTCTCAGTTAATTAAGTATTTTATACACTGTACATACTTTTATCTATGAAAATAAAAACTCCT
The DNA here is from genome assembly GCA_947562075.1 of Orthosia gracilis. Taxonomy (NCBI): domain Eukaryota; kingdom Metazoa; phylum Arthropoda; class Insecta; order Lepidoptera; family Noctuidae; genus Orthosia; species Orthosia gracilis. The sequence goes on from OX387276.1 coordinate 15,907,949, forward strand.
TTTATTACTATTGTCAGCCTATTCTGTCCCACTGCGGGGCAAAGGCCTCTCCTTCTTCCTTCAAATCCTCCCATTGTAGGGGAATTAGGCAACCCTGTCGATAGGCATCAAGTACATCCCACTATCTTGACCTGGGTCAGCCGCGGTGTCTCCGGACATTTTCGGGGATCCCATTGTGGTTAATTTAGGCCATGAACCGTTCGACATGCGGTAGACGTGTACTGTCCAGTTATAGTTAGACTATTATTATAAGCTTATACTCCATTGGTGTGATTGCTGCAATGCCTCCGACTGCGAGGATAAATTAAAATTAAATTAAATTAAAAATCTTTTATTTCAGACAAAGTCCATAGGATTAGTAACAATTTACTTAAAAAAAAACTAGTGTTAGTACGTACAGATATAAAACTAAAACTAAAAAACATAAAGCTACACTTCAGCGTGGAGCTGCATCCACCTCTCCATCATCGGAGAAGCCCACCGATCTGCGAACACACTGAGAATAGTGTTGGTACCGCCGCGAACACGCGTCACCAGAGAGGCACATCTTTTTCTAATAATGGCGGCGAAACCATCAATGTTTGTGTCCGCAAACATACCTCACGCACTGCAACGCCACGGCAGCCTCAACAGTACCCTCAGTGCATTAATATATTAGGCGCGTAGGTCGCTGTATGGACGCTGAGTGAAAATGACCCACAGGCTGCACGTGTAGAAGGACTGACAGTAAGCTATGAAAAGCGTTACTTTTACTGGCTTCGTACATCGCGCAAACCTGCGGGCCAGCATGTTACAACGAACAGCCAGCGACCTACGTTCCCTCTCAATGTCACAATTATCTTTTAGATCTTTGGTGACCCAGTGGCCTAGGTATTTAAATTTGTCTACCCTTCGCAGGGGTTCTCCACACAGTGCGACATTCGGAATACTAGAATATACAGTCACAGCACCTGCTTTGAAAACCAATAATAGACATGATATGAAAGGTATGTTTAGAATAGGAGATTCATGGCAAAAATTTTGCATAGCATTATTTCAGTCTAATATTAGTAGTAGATAGTGGAGATTGATTAGTAGTGATCAAGGGCGAGGATGTAGAAAAATAAATTGATCATGGTCGTGGACATAACCATAAGATGTTCTTTGAAAATCATGTGATCTTGCTATCAGTCCCGTCATCTATTCAATTTTAGCCACATAAGTATTAAAGTCAATCTGCTACTTGGACTGCTAAACGTTGCAATTAAAACAAAGCAAATAAGCAATCAAACAATGTGTCCCACTTTGTCCCAATAAAAACATACAATTAAGTCCAAACAATATACAATTCAACAAAAGATCACTTGTCGCACATCGTTAACAACGCCACTCCGAACAAAATAATAACAAACAAAAAAGTTAATTTTAATATCAACTGTAACACGGCGTTATTGTCGTCGCGATTCAATCTCGTACATGAAAGAAACTTTTGACTTTCAAAGTCTTTGTCATCCGCGCGAAACAATAAGAGACATTATTTCAAAACAATTTTCATCATTTTCGCTATTTCAAGGGATTTGCTTAGTGCTGGGAGTCGGGAGACGGGGCGACAGGCGACAGCGAGACGCGGGATGAAATGACTTGTTCTAGAATTTATTTTTGTAAGAAGTTTTTTTGTGAACTGATTTTGATGAGTAAAGTAATTGTGTTTTGTGTTTGGTGAAAGATTTATTCTTAACTAGCTGTCGCGTGCGGCTGCGCCTGTCTTCAATTAGCCCTATTACGCAATCTTACTTCTTATTATACTAGATTATACTATAAATGCGAAAGTTTGGATGGATGTATGTATGTTTGTTACTCAATCACGCTGAAACGGCTGAACGGATCGGGATGAAATTTGGCAAAGAGATAGATTGTAGTCTGGAATACCACAAAGGCTACTTTTCATCCCGGTATAATGTTCCCTTGCGATAAGGACACACTTTTCACGCGGGCGAAGCCCCTTGCAGAAGCTAGTATCTTTATAAATTATAGTCTATGTGTTATTCTGTTGTATAAGAAATAGACTTTAAGGTTTCATCAAAATCCATTCAGTAATTTTTGTTTGAAAGAAACAAACATCCAGCCATCCTTACAAACGTGTGTTTTTAGTGTAATATTATAGTAGAATTACTTTGGATGTTGCTACTGAAAATTCAAACAAAATATCGAAGCACAAAAATAGTACAGATATCGGCTATGTTAATATTATCTTACATACAAGTTACACATAAAAGGATAAAAGGATTTGTTTATTTCAATTATTTTGAGGTTCGAATTCAAGCTAGTACCAATTTGACTTTTGCAAATGTATAAGTACTTTCCAAGTTTATCTTGGACATCACAGACAACGGTGAAGGAAAACTGTAAATATGGTTAATGTAAGTCTGAAATCGCCAAACCGTATTGAGCAAGCGTGGTGATCAATGCTCGTGCCTTCTCTGTATGAGGAGAGGACTTCGCCCTGTAGTGGAACAGGTACAAGCTGGTATTATTATGTTGAGTTCGGCTCGAATTTACATAACTGGATGGATGCAGACCAGTATTTTACTTGGAGGCATTGCCTCTAGACAAGTGACATTCTAACAGCGAAAAAAAGTGGTATGATGGTGGCCCATTGGCTAAGACCTCGCCTCTCGTGGTCGTGGGTTCAAAGCCGCGCAAGTACCAATGTGACTTTTTCATATTCATATGTACTTTCTAAGTTTATCTTGGACATCACAGGCAATGGTGAAGGAAACCTGAAATACCTGAAGTCTGAAATAGCCAAGTCAGAGGCCTGTGGGGTTCCCAGAGGCGGCCTAATTAACTCTGACACCAGAGATGGACACATCCTCACATGAAAAGAAGATCAACGAAAACTGGTAAAATATGAAAAATATGGGATTGTCAAGCGCGATCGAAATGTCACTTAATCAATCCATTATGACATTTCGATAATTGCTTTACTGATAGGAGCCTTTGTCTAGCCTCTAATCTCCAAAGTTCAGCTAGGTATTTAGCATCTGTAATTACATTATTCGAATTTGATAATTATGCCGATGTTAAACACAATAATGTGTACAGTACATCCAATTGAACAAATTCGCTAATTAATAATTAATACATCATTAGTTCCGTAAATAATAAATTATTTCCTTTCCAATAACAATAATAAATTACTATTGTTATTGGAATTGGGTTGTGTGAACGTATTTATATTGTTTACTTTTTGTTTTTATGTGCACTTTGCATTATTTTTAGCTCAATTTTAGATACATAGGAAGATACATGAAGTTCAAACAATTACAAACCAAATTATTTATTTTCGCAAAAAACACTGTTACAATGGTGTTATTAAATGCACATATTTCAAGTGATTCGTCCATAAGGCATGCAAAATGTGTACAATTATGGTTTAGTAACATCAAGATTGACATTGAAACATATAAAATTTATATTTTAAGATATTAGATTAATTTAATGTCCTTCTTATAGTCTAAGATCCGAACCTAAATCGACCTTCACCGAGCTGATAAATAAATATTAGAAAACATATTAAAAATGGGTTCGCTAAAAAATTCCTGGGCAGACTATTTTTAATTATTTTTCAAAAAATGATTTTTAATTAAATGTTGCAACATCAGGATAATAAAAAAAAAATGTCCTGACTGAAAGTATCAAACGTATAGAATATGCAGCCGTTGGGTTGTCTACTATTTACCTGGGCGAACTACTGGGTTGTCAGGTATAAACAGGTATATCGATGCAAGTTACTTTCACTGGATTGGATAATTAAAAAAAATATATATCATCATAAGCGCTGTTTTATTGCGAACACGTTGATGTAGGGTTGTCTGCGAAAATTTCGGTCCTATTAGGGGTTTGCGAATTTTAAAGATTTTAATTTCAATGCCCGTGGAAATGTGTGACAGAGAGATCCGAGGTAAGTATACTGTGTAATAATAAAGGACCCAACATCGCAGTCGCTTATGATGGGACCCTGAATAGTTGCATCAACTGCATCGATTTAGCATTAAAGTTGGGACCCAAATTATGTAAAAGTCTACCTGCTTTTCGTCACAGGTTGTGACTAAACTGCGGCATTTTATAATAAAGGAAAAATCAGGCCATTTCAAATATTTTCAAAAAATGAGAAGTATCAAACTATTTTTGCGTCATTGACTGATGAAGCTGATATTTTCATCAATGAAAAAAAAATGCTGTTCAAGAGTTTACAGCAAAAAAGTATGGCGTGAATCACTGCCAGTCAGTTAATGATGCGAGAATTCGTATTTTATGAAGAAGTACGGCGCAAAAGTAGACAGCGAACAATTTTTAAAGAAGATTAAAAGTTTTGACTCCAACTTTATACCGCCACGTTGGATATCCCTACTACAAAAAAATTTAAGAACAATATATTATGTAAATTCTATGTGGCTTAATGCAACTGATTCTACATGTGCGAAGTCAAATCCTGAAAATTATTGGCATTTTGATGATTTCTTAAAACCAACAGGTATTATCGGAGATCAAACTCCTTTGAAAATCCAGGACATTGTCGAAATGGAAGCAAATGAGGAAGAATCTAATGAATCAGACGAATTCGAGAGTCAAAATGATACTTCTGATGAATCAGATATTGAATAGAAAATATTTATTAGAATTTATTTTTCATTAATATTATTTTTGTATTTATACTGTTTTGTAATAAAATTTTAAATCGTAATACAAGATGTCTAGCCTATCTTTTTTGTTATTTTCTAATTTGAATTTTCGGCTGCCCACTTTGTTTCTATTTCCAGAAAGAGCAAAAAAATTTCAAAGTAAGTAATTGATATTTTTATTGTCTATTATAGATTATAGATATATTATTATGGTTGTAACTCAACATGTTGAAATTATATTGTTTATATTTTAGTATTATATTAAATATATTTGATTATTATGTAATTAATATTTTTTTTTTTGCAACTTAAATATCAGTTGCTCCAAAATAACACGCACTGTTTACTATATGAAGGGTAGTAGAGGTACCTCTACCCTCCATAGTTTACACACCGAGCATGCGCACTTTCTACTATTCAGGGTCCCATCATAAGCGACTGCGATGTTGGGTCCTTTATTATTACACAGTATACTTACCTCGGATCTCTCTGTCACACATTTCCACGGGCGTTTAAATTAAAATCTTTAAAATTCGCAAACCCCTAATAGGACCGGAATTTTCGCAGACAACCCTATATCAACGTGTTCGCAATAAAACAGCGCTTATGATGATATAATCTTTTTTTAATTATCCAATCCAGTGAAAGTAACTGGCATCGATATACCTGTTTATACCTGACAACCCAGTAGTTCGCCCAGGTAAATAGTAGACAACCCAACGGCTGCACATTCTATACGTTTGATACTTTTAGTCAGGACAATTTTTTTTTATTATCCTGATATTGCAACATTTAATTTAAAATCATTTTTTGAAAATAATTAAAAATAGTCTGCCCAGGATTTTTTTAGCGAACCCATTTTTACTATGTTTTCTAATATACTAAATTCATGATAAAATATGTTTCGTTCTATTATCAGCTCGGTGAAGGTCGATTTAGGTTCGGATCTTCTACTATTAAAATTATTTTTGTATAGATCATTCAATAATCATTTATTAAATTCATTCAATAATAATAATAATTGTTGTTCTCGTCTAGCTAACGAAGAGTACTTGCATAGGCACAACTTAGTAGCCAGGATTATCCATCACCAACTTGCTCTGAATCACACTCTAGTGGCATCGGAGAAGCCGTACTACAGGTATGTGTCCGACCCAGTTCTCGAGAATGGCAATATCACATTGTACTGGGATCGGTCCATCATCACTGACAGAACTATTATGGCTAATAAGCCTAATTTTGTTGTGGTGGACCGAATTGAGAGGCGTGCAATGATTGTTGGCATAACCGTCCCACATGACGGGAACCTCATGAAAGGCGAGAAAGATAAGCAAATCAAGTATCTTGACTTGGCTCGCAAGGTTGTCGACATGTGGTATGTGGACACAGCGATCATTGTACCAATAGTTGTGTAAGCCAATGGTTTAATAGCCACGAGCCTCGACCAACACCTTAGGAGGCTCTCGTTAGGCGGCTGGGTCAAAGGCCTGATTCAGAAAGCAGTACGTCTGGTCACTGCTGGTATTGTTCGAAGGTTCCTCTCTCTGGAGCGCTGACTGCCGGTAGCTTGCACCCTGTTCCCTATACCGGTGGGCCTCTATTTTTTATATTTTTAAAAGTTTTTTTTTGTTTTTTTTTATTAATATTTAAACATGTAGATAATAAGAAAAGTAACGAATAAAGGACACAATAAATAAATTATTTCAATGTCATTCCGAGAAAAATACACTATACTTATCTTTGCTCTGAAAATTATTAGAAACCTATCCTTTAAGTGTTGTCAAAAAATGTTGCGAAACAATGTATGTTGCAGCAACAAGTGCTTACTCTAAGCGTAACATGTTGCTGCAGCATTTTACGTTTTGTAGTAAAATAAAATTGTGTTCTGATAACTTTTAAATAATGCTTAGCATATTGTTATTTCATCATGTTACCAATTTACAAACGTATCTTTTGACCTATTGTATACTGTACAGTATGTACTTTGAATATTATTTCCATACCGCTTTCTTTAAAACTATGACATAACTTCGATATCTCTGCACAACGGCCCCGTATCAGCCGTGTTCTACACGAAACTCAGAACAAATCAAATTTCCTCCGTCTCTCGTCCCGGCACCACACAGAGGGAATTTAAACCAACAAACTATATCTTTATGTTGTCCTTGTCTCGGGGAAAACGTAAAATATTCCCTTTTTAAATCGAGCTTATTTCTCTGAGAACTATGATTGTTTGTAATAAAATATTACATGGGTATGTGTTTTTGAAAGCTTTGTAAATAAACGTGATATCAAATTCATATTTTTATGTTGATAAGCCTATTGAAGAATATCTAGTTCCTGTATGAAACGTTTTCAAAAGAAATTGAAGATGACACATGTAATATTCCCGAAACTCATACCGAACAATTGAGTTTTTCTTAAACCCACTTGCTTGTTTTACTGGAGACTTCGCTGCTAGTACAGCCTGTTTATGGATTGTTTTTCTTCATAGACTCACGTCATTTTTCCCACGGGGGTAGGCAGAACTAACAGAACGTTACCTGCTACGATCCCTACATACTCCTTTTGCTTCATTTAGTTTCATACATGTAGTCATACATACACACCGGTAATGAATATTGGGTAGCCGGCCTTTTTGAAGAAAGATCCGTGTTTTTCCTTCTAGGGCGTCCCTTTCAGCGTTTTTGTTTTCATGATTGAGCATGAAATCTTTTTCCCAAACAATATCAGACAAAATCAACAAAAAGCCAAGACCACTCTACCTACCTATCCTTGTTTATATTTAGCCCCTCTTCATACGTGTGCGCATTACTAAATAGTGTGGCACCCTTCGTCGCCCGGCCGAAACAAGGCGTGACTCTATGAAGACTGAAACAAGGCATGACACTATGATGGCCGAAATAAGACTTGACTCAAACTCTAAGGTTTAGAGTTACACATCAACGCAGATGTCAGTTATTGTGGATGTAGGAAGGTGTCGGGTTATGGATCACTTGTAGAATAATTTAGTGATTGAGGAAAGTATCGCGTGTTTTGAGGTTGTAAAGTTGGTCTTTGTGTTCGGTTTGTCAAGCTCTGTTTGAAAAGATTGTGGGTTCGATGGATACATTGGATTGTGGGTTGCACCAGCTGAAACAAAGATATGGAAGATGGAAGACTTCGGATTTCAATGACTGAACTCAAAACATTATTTTTGTTATAAATTGAAACATTAAACTTTGTCTAGACTGCTTTCTTCATTCCCTTGTCTTTATCTTAATTTATTTGGGATCAGCGCAGTATGTATATTTCTTCTATTCTTCTTTCTTAATCATCGTCTCAGCATTCACCCCTTTCTTTCTATAACATCTTTCACAGGATCCATTCATTTATCTAGATTATTTGATCTGTCTAATTACAAAAGCTTTTACAAGTTTTATCAAAATAATATCATTCTCATATTTAATAGTCACGTTCATATCATTGTGTTCACAAAACATTGCATCGTTTCAAAACTTTTTAAACAGCAGTTCAAAAAATATAGATTTTATCCGTTGGTTGCAGATTAGCCTCACTTTGTATGCAGAAATAGATGTCCATGATATAGAAATGTTTTCAACATTTACAAAAGGGCTTTGTTTTGAAATGCAAATGATTTTAAGAATAAAATGAACATAAACGATGTAAAACTGCGAAGACTGATAAGCTTGATTTACTTATTATATTAAACAATAAATAAGAGTAGTCTTATTTGTTAAAGCTGGTAACAATGTTTTGTCCCACACTTCGATCTTTGTCCCATGTTACTTGAGGTCGGTGCAACTAGTTTTCTTCTACCATACCAACTTTTTTTTTATTTATAATGGGCTCGCGTTTGACCACTATCTCGTCTGATGTTAAGTGATGATGTGGTCGAAGGTGATCCTATCTCCTGTCACGCTATCACTGACTATCTTTTCTTTCAAAGCACTCCTCACATAGTCCATCCATCTTTTCTTTTGCCGTTTCCTCTCTCTCCATCCAAACACATTTATAATCATAACTCTTTAGGTAACATGCTTTGGATCCCTGATCATCATATGACCATACCAGGTCAAACGGTTTCATTGTTTTGTCAAAACTATAAGTATTCCTGTATATTTCTCATTCTGTATCTTTTGTAATTGTCATTCCTTATTGATGTGGGCAACCCTTCCAATTAATATTCAATCAACAGCAATCCACTACAGGACAAAGGCATCATCAACTGCACGAACACCCATTAATTTACTGAACACCCTGCAGAGATAGCCATCATAACCATTTCAATTTCAAAGTCCAGCCAAGAAGTTAACCTTCCAAACTCCATAACTCATATTATTCCTCCATTCACCCTTAACTTTCATATCACGTGTAACATTCACATAAAAACTAACTAATTCAAATTCAATATCAACCGGCTTGTTAAAGGTATGAATAGGGGGTGCAAGGGGTGTAAGACGGGGTCGTTCGGGGAGGGATGGTCCCAGATCACAATAGTCGCACCGGTGTTCGGAGGATAGTGCTAGGGATGTGGTGAACGGGTTTGCGGTGCGGGATTTGATGGGTGGACGGGTTCTTGATTTTCCAACTTACCTAAAAGGATGCGTACAAAATTACAAATTAATAAAATCCTAATAAATATTACAAATTTACAATTTTGCTGCATGGTGAATATTTAATTTAAAGACAGAAATTTTTGAAAAGCTAAGTAGTATTGCGCCTCTAATCCATTACGACCATTATAATTATAATCGAAGGAAGAATTTGATGGATATCAAATCTAACCTATAGTGGGTCTACAAAATGCAGAAAAGATAAATGAGACACTATCAACATCACTTTATCTTTCTCAATTAAAAATTATCTATTTTAGTAATAATATTTTTAAGAATCCCGGAACGTCTATCAAGTCACATCACTAGCCAGACACGATTGAATCATACCGTTCTCAGTAGATTGTCGCCGACGTCTTGAGTAAAAGAGCCAAAAAAAATCCTGCTCAGAACGAGATCCTGGCCTCAGATAACGTTAATGAATTCACGGGCAATATCTTAGGGAATCCCGAGGGGGTCGCGATGGTGTAATGGAGGAAGTGTAAGGTGCTTAATCAAAGGATGATAAAATAATATGCAAGAAAGAGTAGATGTAGGTGTCGTATAGATTTTCCGGGTTTTCTTATTGTGTTGACACCAGGTGCTAAGTACCTATACGTGTTTTTGCCATAGCGAAAAAATTAATATTCGGCATGGTTGGTACCTAGTGAGATTGACTCTAAGGCCTTAATTCATAGTTAGTTGGTAACACAAGGTAAAATTGACAATATTTTATGACAAACCGTCAATTTAACCTCGTGTTAGCAACTAACTCGGTGTTAAGTTTTTCGTGCAAGTGGGCCTTATACTAAAGTGAGTACCCAAGAAATATTAATTGTGAAGTCTCGTTTAATACATGATGCGTAAGGTTACAATGCCTGAATGATGTGATGTTAACATTCTTCAAAGAACACCCTTAATGATGATCAGATACTTGACCTGGTTTTTAGTAAACAAATCATAAATGACCGGTTTCTGAATTAAATAATTTTGAGTTTAGAACGTGTCGTGTTAAATATTTGTACGATACTTTGATGCCATTTTTCAGAAATCGGGAGTAAGTAATTGATGCATGTTAGTTTTAGACACGATTCCTTTTATATCCTTCTAAGAAGTAATTATAAACGTATGCCTCAGTAATCGTATGACCTACATACATAATGTCAAGTTTAATTTAATAATGTTCAATCCGCTCAAGTTAACATCACAAACAAAGGTTTCCCTATAACTAATTAACTGTTTGTGATATTCTAAGCACATTATGATCTTGCGAAGGTAAGGTATTTATCTAGTGTTAATTCATTTAATTAAACCTTGTTAAAGTGATTTTGCCTGAAGGGTCTTCATGAAAATCAGTGCTGTCTTGAGTGAGACTTGTAGACTGAAATGACAGTCTGTTTTCTGAAAGAGGTACCCTTGACGTCATAATAAATTCGTGTCTTTGAAGCTATAAAGTTAACAACTATCCAGATTTTTTTGTAAGTGCGTTGTTGTGAAAAATATTGTTTGCTGCGAGAAAACTCAACTTGAGTTATGCTCGTTTTTTACATGAATTATCAAATCACTGAGTACTATGTTATGTTTGGTATACCATAAAGAATTGAGAAACAAAATAAGTATTTAACAACAACCTTACAAATTATGAAGTCATTTCCAATATCTAACCTTCTAAGTTAGAAAAATAACGTTTCAATATTATTCAGGATCGAAGTAAAAAGTTTTGAGTATGTAACAAGGTTATCCATTATTAAGTAAAAATCTATTTTCAGGCAGATATTCCTTTAACACTTTGGGTTGATATTTATCGAATCAAGATTATAATTTACTCAATGATAAGAAATAATAATACCAGCTTGTTACTGTTCCACTACAAGGCAAAGGCCTCGTCGCAAATAGAGAAGGCAGGAGCGTTTATCAGCAATGCTCGTGGCAGGTTGGCGATTTTAAAATTACATCAATACTAATCTACATTTAATAATATTATAAAGAAGAAAGATTTGTATTTTATATTTTTATATACACTTTATTGTACACTACAAAATACAGGAACCAAAGAAACTTAAAACTTAAAATATAAAACGGGCAGCCTTATCGCATTCCGCGATCTCTTCCAGTCAACCTGGATATATTTTTGTATGTAACAAATAAACTTAAAAACACTACTAGACCTATTTCAAATATTCTTTCACCGTTGGGAAGCTACACTATCCCCGGGTGACAAAGGCTACTTTTTATCCCTGTATTCCTACGGGAACTACGCGGGTGAAACCACGAGTCGTCAGCTAGTTCATTATATAAGTCCAGGTTTCCCCACGATGTGTTCCTTCACCGATGTCTATGAAAAACTTAGAAATTACATGTCGTATGAATTGAAAAAGGCACATTGTACTTGCTCGGTTCTTACAATAATCTCACGACTTTTTCCATGGAGCAAAATAGTCTAAATTATTTAATTCAACAAAATCTTCTAGTAAAACCTACTGACTAAGTAGTCTTGATAACTTAATTAGATATTCAGTACAGCTACTCCCAGGTAATATACACGTGGTTCAGCACTCGACTCTATAATTCTAAGTAAGGCTAATTTATAGCCGATAGCAGCCTGGAACTGAAGGAATTAACATGATAATGTCTGTGAAAATAATTGCTAACGTCTTACGATTCCATTTTCAGGTTAAGGTACGTTATAATGTTGAACACATCATATCGGTGACCGATGAATTTATTGTCGGGCTCAAGAACATAGGCTCCTAAATTATTATCACTGATAGGCGACCCGCCTGGTACCCAATGTGAGTGCAGTTCCCTGGTGCAGTATATGACACACATGCTAGAGTGCCCCAAATGCCCATACATCTGCTCTTAAGAGAACCAAATGAACGTCAATGACGCCCAAGACACACATTCAAGAACACAACACACAATACACAACATACACAACACAACACATTTAAAGAGTTTTCCATGTACTCAAAAAGAAGTAGACCGGTAAACTGTAGGACTCTGAACCACGTTAGTCTTACTTCCTCTTTGTCGGTTGGTACTGCTACTAAGCAGTAACAATGAAAGTTTTATCATCCAATTTAAACGACATTTTGCAATGAAAATCAGACAATCGGTAACATAGCCTAGTAGAAACAATTTTTGGTTAATTAGTTTGAATCGAAAATTGACTAGTAATGTACAAATAAAATGTTCATTTCAGGAGAAAGCCCAGCCGGAGATTGTGTTTCCCGACAGCTAAATCTAAGAGTCTTTAAGTCAAGAGTGAATGGGTTATTTCTAGGCAAGCGTGTCTCACCGTCGACCACATTATCGCTTTCCAACAGGTGAGATAGTGGTCAAGCGCGAGCCTTAAATATTTATATATATATAGAAGGTGTCCGCCACTGGGCATAGGCCTCTGCCTAGCATCGCCACATCGACCGGTCATATGCTTATCACTATCAAAATCAGTCGTTAATCTTGGGAGGCTGACTTATCCGACCTATCAAAATCAATCTTTCTGTGTCTAAAATCCACCTTATAAGTATTAATGTTGAAGTGTCTGAATAATTTCTACACATATGGAATACCTTCGTGTATCTTTAGTATGCGTATTTTCTTTGTGAATTGAATTATCTCAGTATCTCTTAGAACTGATTGCTTTCGAGAAAAGCGTACCTAATGAGATGTTTAATTTAATAAGGCGTCTTGTCAAGTGATAGGGGGATGTGGCACAGACGTACTCAAAAGGTTAAGGAGCCTTTTAGAAATTTTAGACATTTATTTATTTATTTAATACTTTAAGTACATAAACGTACAGAGGCGGACTTAATGCCTTAGGCATTTTCTACCAGTCAACCTTTGGGTGATGGAGAAACAAATATTGGAACATTCTATTAATGTTGAAAGAAAGGCCCGAAAGCCGCAGACGATTGGTAAAAGCAATACCTTAGTATATAGATTGAGACCTCATAAATGGGTGCCACCATCTTAGTAATTAATTATTGATGTCTTTGGTACGATGATACCAGAAAAAGGCGAGGATACCTTCAATTTCTGAATTTCTCGTTTCAATAGGCGGGTATCGCAATACATACCTTTGTTTTTAGGAAAATAAATCTGTGACTGTCTTGTTTACATACCGAAAGACGAATTTCAGTCTTTTCATTCATAGTGGTCTCACATGGATAAAAATTGATTTTGATTCGTTCTCCTTACTCATAATGTACAGCAATTACTACTCCATTTAACTACCATATTCGATAATACTATTTATATATCTAAAGATCTATAACTTGTGCAAGGATAATGCACCCTTTCAACACAATAGACGATTCGATATATCGGATCGATAATACTGACTCTGAATTCAACATCCAAACACTAAGTCATCAACAGTCATCACTCAACGCCAGAATAATCAATAGAAATCGTAAGGCATTCACGACATCGATTGTCCGCGCCACAAAGCGGTATCAATACAGAAGCAATTATTCGGAGCACAATGCTGCTTCCGAGTCTATTCGTGCGGTAATCGATCTGTACCGACTACTGAGACATCTCGGAGATCGAACTCTCCTCTCTGCAGGCGCTGAATAGCTCCGATTGTTGTGAACTGACGTAAAACGCTAAGATTTATCGAACCGCTGAAGAAATGTGCTCTATTTTTGTCTGAGAGCAGTTCTTATTGAAGTTTAGATTGTGTTCGATCTGGTCAGCTGAGGAATGCAGGTCTTAGCTGCAGTACTGGTAAATAGTTTGGTCTGGATTCCTCGATGGAAATGAATTGGAGCTTTGAGAAAATCTAAAGTGAATTTCGTATTGCTTAGCTGTCTGCCATGATTATTTTTCCCATTCTGAAGTATAACTAAATGTAATTATTAGGGAATACTTTACAAAGGGCACAATAAAATGACAATAACTAGGAAAACTATGGAGAATACTTTTACCCACCAATGAAACAAAATAGGTTCATAAAAAAGTGACTATAATAGAGTAGCGACAAGACAACGTGGAATGCGATGGATATATGCATTGATATAATAACTGTCTACATGTATGTTGAACATTTTTCTATGTAAAACTTTATATAAAACTCAAGAATATTATTAACTCCTCCATCGGTAGTTTTATTAAAGTTCCAGCCCTGGCTGGGAATTTTGTCCTTATTTTTATGCTCCTTTCTTTTACGATGTATACGTTACGTAGTAAAAGAGTTGATGGGTATGTAGTTAAATGGAATGGGCAGTAAAGTACCGAAGGTACTTCTGGGTTTATTAGGGCAGCGTCTTCGGCCCGGGATTTGCTTGCGTTGATGGGTATTATAATTAAGTTAGAGATTATGTGGAAAGATTTTGTAGGAGCTGAAGTTTTAGTTTATGTTTCCAAGAAATCTGCCGAGCCTTTTCCCAATTCTGTTGGCATCGAATTCCAATCTCACCGAATTCAACTGAGTACCGCAGTATTTTACTTGGAATGACTGCCTATCTGAATTCCAAAACCCAGTAACTGGGTAATACAACACCCCTTGTGGCAAGACTGCTGTCAGATTTTAATGACGTTTGTGACGTTTTAGTTTATGTATTGAAGCTTTTATTATGTTACAAAATTTAAATTTTAAAGTTTTATGTAGGTAGTGTATGTAAGTACTTACTGAGTGTAAGGAAGGCGCAGATAAAAAAAAACAGAAATCATAATTTCAACAATCTCTAGTTATTAATAAAATATGAACGAGACAATCTCCAGACATGACATGAACATCTTAAACCAAGCCACAACTAAAGCCCAGTTTAATATCAGCATACCTTTGTAATCTGAAACGAAACCACCTGCATTCACGTTCCAGTGCACATCTCTAGTATCTTACAAGCAAAGGATTAAATCTTTCCTTATGCAAGCCCGGGACGGCGGTCCGGAACACCAGGATCTTTGATTTAATAACCGCTACGCTACGGGATTTATTAAAAATCCCGGGCCGCGCGCCGCGTTTGCAAACTCTTTGACGTTATTAAAAGCATCGATTTTACAAAGATTTGCGCTTACTTTAAATTAAAAATTTTGTGAGAGTGTGGTGGAATAGGAATGGAGGTGTGTGGTTGAGTGGTTTGGTATTGTTGTGTCTAGAAGGCAGTGCCAAGTTTTTTTAACAAAGTATTATTTTAGGTGATACAATATTTACTTGCTGTCGCAAGAAATATTAATTATATTTTTTCTTGGAACATGTAAGAAATAAACAACAACAAACAATTGAGGATATTCCAAGCTGCCTAAAATAACGGAAAGAATATGTAATATCTTATCAAAGTACAACAAAGTATCGCATTGTGAGCGACCACGTCTCAGAGCCATAGGTCATCACTGACAACAAATACTGGTCATAGGCTTTCGTCTTGAGATACTGTGGTAAGTTGGACGAGAAGATACCGCGCAACTTTCCGAACGCTGCCCAGCCGAGTCGAATTCGACGGTTGACCACTTTCTCGAAATTGCCCTACCCTACTGGATCATTTTTCCTAGGTAGACACAATCGTCCACAACTTTAAGTTTAGAGTCTCCAACCTTGATAGGAGTGGGTGTAACATGGACATTCAACATCACCTTGGTTTTGTCCATGTTCATCCTAAGACCCACTCTTTCGGCAGCTCTGCTGAAGTCATCGAGCATTATACTGAGGTCTTCCATGGTCTCAGCCATGAGCACTATATCGGCGGCAAACCGAAGGTGAATGATGTACTCGCCATTGACGTTGATGCCTAGCCCTCTCCAGTCCAGACTCTTGAAGACATCCAGGTCTGATCCTGAAGTCGAACTGACATGGTGGCATTTTTGTACAAACACTTCAACACCTCGATGTACCGGTAGTCGATTTGGCACCGTTGGAGAGACTGCAGTACAGCCCAAGTCTGGATCGAATCGAAGGCTTTCTCGTAGTTCACTAACGCTAAGCAGAGAGTCAGGTTGTACTCTTCGGTGTTATGTATAACCTGCCGCAGCGTATGCATGTGGTCTACAGTGTTAAAGCCTCTACGGAAACCAGCTTGTTCGGGAGGCTGAAAATTGTCAAAACTGCGCGCGAGACGATTCGTGATGACTCTTGAAAACAGCTTACAGACATGGCAGAGAAGTGAGATGGACCTATATTTCTTCAATAGGTTCATTGTCACCCTTCTTGAAGAAGAGTATCACCACACCCCCCGCACCATGCCTGCGGCGTTTTCCCCTCGAGTATGATGGAACCAAATAGCTTCTGAAGGGCCTTAAGTATTGATTTTCCACCCGCCTTGTTGTTCTTAAGCTGTTTAAGAGCCATCCTAATCTCGTACAGACTGACGTCCGGAATGTCTTCGGTATAGTGACCGGTTAATCTAGCTCTAGGGTCTTTTACTAGTTTCGCGACGGGTTTACTGGTTCACGTGTACAACCGCCCATAGAATTTCTAGATCTCCCTCAGAAGCTCCGGTTTTGCGGAGACGATCCTGCCATCGTCGGTCTTTAGTTTCGTGAGCTGGCTCTGCCTAATAGTCAGATCTTTTGCAAAGACCTTGGAGCCCTTATTCCGCTCAATCGTGTCTTTAATACTCTCGGTATTAAAGCGGAGAAGGTCGCTTTTCAAGGACTTTAAGATCCTTCTATTAAGCTGCCGGTATTTCAACGCATCGTCTGAAGACTGCAGGATCATCTCACGCCTCTCCTTCACGAGCTTGAGAGTAGGATCAGAGAGCTTTTTGTTTACATCTGTACGTTGGGTCTTGAAAAAACTTAGACCCGACCGTATGGACAGCTTCCACGAACCCATCACTGTATTCGTCCACGGAGCTCCCTAGGCACTCGAAACGATTCTGGAGTTGGAGCAGAAAGCTCTCGGGATTTTGGATCTGGATCTGTGCTGGACGGAGCGTAGACTTCATCAGTCGAGACCTTTTAAGCTTGTTAAAAATGTTCAATGTGCCTCTTACCATGTGCTGATCGCTCCCGATTTTAACCTGATCACAAAGACATAATTGAACATTTGCTTCTTGGTTGACATGATGAAGTCGATCTCGTTTTTAGTTGCACCATTGGGGCTTTGCCAGGTCCACTTCCTGTGCTCAAGCTTTCTATAGAAGAAGTTTATCATATAGAGGCCCTCCTTCCCCTTAAAACTGGCCAGTAGGTGACCCCGGTGGTTCCGACGTCAGACTCCAAATAGCCCCACTTGCAGCTCATCCTCATCTCGTTTGCCTAGTTTCGCATTGAAGTCCCCCATGACAACGGTGAAGTGAGTTTTGAAACCATGCATGGCTATAGAGATATCCTCATACATGGTCTCTACCTCGTCGTCGGGGTGTGCAGAGGTCGGGGCATAGACCTGTATGACCCTCAACGAATATCTCGAGGATATTCTGAGTATAAGGTACGCCACCCTTGTCACACTCTCGATACTCACCACGTTGTTCACAAGGGAGTTATGGACGATAAAACCGACACCACCCTGGGACTGCCGGTCACCCTCTCGGAAATAGAGCAGGTTACCGGATTTGAGGATTATCGATTCCTCCCCCTCTCTTCGGACTTCAGATAACCCTATAATACTCCATCGTAACCTGCTCAATTCTTCCTCGAGTTCGGCTATCTTCTCGTCGGTCCGGAGTGTTCGCGTGTTATATGTTGCGAGTCCAGTCGTCGGTGTTTATTTGGGTAGCCGGGTCCACTCCGGGAATTCTTAGCACCCCTGCCACGCCATCGCCTCGACCGCTACCGTTGTCGAGGATAAACTGGCTGCCGGGCACTCGGAGCCGTTTTTTCATGGTGATTTTCATTTTTGTTTGGGGGGCTTGCCTTAATCGCCACGCTTGGCAGGCAGGTTGAGATCGCAGTTTATTCTTAAAGTGCTAGAGAACGCTGCTGCCCATTCTCTGGTTTATCCCTTAGTCGCCTCTTACGACACCCACGGGAAGATATGGGATGGTGAGATTCTTTACGTCCGACACCATACGGCACCGTGCAGGCAGGTGAAATTTTTGACTCGTTCAAAATAATACATAACGTACAGTGGGTTTTTTTTTAAACGTAAACAAATGTCTGTCTCACACATCATTGACGTTAGTCAACGCACTTGCCAACGACAAAAACGCAGCCAGACCAATAAATTAAATATCAATACTCATTTTTTTATAAAAACCACACAAAAACAAGCGATAGTCGATGGTGAGTCGGCATCGAACGTTTTTGACTCGATACAGCCAATTTATCGTTTGCCGAGTACCCTCCACATAGCGAACTGTGTCCGATCAATTAAACCAATCCCGCGTTATACTCGGCCTTTCCGTACTCTACTCGATTTGATTCAAAAATTTAAATCGAGTTATATAGATGCAAGAGATTTTGAAACGGATTTTATAAAAGGAATTTGAATATTATTTATAAAGGTTTTTTTTTTGTGGATAATGTTTATTTATGAAAGAATATTGGTTTTATAATTTATTTTTAGTCTTTTCCTGTTAGTGAAGTTGAAGTCATTGAGGATAATTTTATTTCATAGTACATTATGTTTTAAATGCTTGTGCTGTATCTGTATAAGAGGAGTCCTTTGCCCCAGTGGGAAAATTAGAGGCAGGCATGATGAGGATACTATGTATGTATATATTAGCCATCCATATATAAACCATATATAAGTTACTTCACCGAGAATCTCTTAAATAAAAATATTAATTTTATGACAGTATCTTGCCAATTCATTTATGAAAATATTATACAAGTAAGGAAAAATATACATCTCTTTAGTAAAGTCAGTGATAGACACAATTGTAATACGAGAAATAAAGATAAGTTAGATCAAGCATCTTATAGACTAGCACGCTCATACACAAGTACACTCAGCTTTTATGGGGTACTGTGTTAAAATCTATAACAAAATACCTTGTGATATATTAAAAATAGGGGGAAAAAGCCTCAGTTACCTACGATTTGCCGACGGTATAGTATTTTTTGCTAAGACATCAAAATAACTAGAGGAAATGCTGACAGAACTAAGCGCTGCTAGCGAAAATATAGGTCTACAACTAAATACCTCAAAAACAAAGGTACGAAGAATCCCATACTAATAAATCAAACACCTATAGAATACGTAGAGATCTATATCTGCCTCGGAAAACAAATATCATTTAAAATCACAAGACACCTAAATGAAATAGATGGAGAATCAACATGACCTGGAAAAAATACTGGAGCTACAAAGATATATTAAAATCAAAACTTTCAATTAAGCTAAAGACAAAAAATGATGGATTCGAGCATATTGTCCTGTTCATCGAACGGTGCCCAAACCTGGACCTTTAACTAAAAAAACCTTGTTAAAAATACGTACCTGCCAACGGGCTAAGGAGAGGAGCATCCTTGGCATCAAGACCATCAACAAAAATAGTCAAAAAATCAGACACAAAACCAAAGTGATAGACGCAACACGCACAGCGTTTGACGTGGAAATGGGCAGGACACATCGCCAGTTCTTCTGAAGAAAGATGGCCTAAACAAATAACAAAATGGACAGGTCCGGGATGCAAAAGACAAAGGGGCAGACCATAAGCTCGCTGGATAGACGACATACTTCAATTGGCAGGCAAACACTGGATGAAAGCAGCTAACGACAGGAAAAAATGGGTGCAACTGGAGGAGGCCTATACATATATATCGATATGAAATACCTTCTTGCTAAACATAGTTTTTTTTATAAATATTGATTAATGTCATGGATAAATATTTATTAAAGGCTTATTATTATATTATATTAAAAACAAATTTAAAACAATAGTTAAAAGCACACTTTGTAAACAAGCATATTACAAATTAGATGATTATATTCATGATAAAAATGCTTGGGGACATGCTGGTCCTGCTCCATAGGGCAATCTTTAGTGTAGACAAAATCAAATTTGTTAATTTATATACCTACTAGCACATCGCCCGCGACTTCCGTTCGCGTGATCCGTATTTTATCCTAGAGATGACTTTTTAGTTCACCCCCTTAAAGATTGAAATTCCAAAAATCCCTTCTTAGTGCAAATAAAAAGAAGCCCTGTACAGTAAAATACCTTGTTACACCTTATACCTTGTTTGTACTCTTTTTACTATTTTCTCTGTTACTTCGTGATTGTTGTTGTTGTGTGTGAATAAATGATTTTTATGATATTCTAAAATTCTTCAAAATCTTTTTTTCAGCTGCTTAGTAATTTTATCATTAATCACTACAAAACGGGTCACAAAGGACGTATTTTTTGCTTAGAACCAAAACAGTGCAGAAATGTTATATGAAATTTCATAGTTGCACAGTTTTTCATTAATGCACTGTTTTTTATTTTTTATTTAGATATAAATTTACCACAGAGGTTTAATGTCTCCCATTAATTTTAATATAAAATGTATGCATTAGATCAAAAAGATACTGGCTGAAAAGAAAAATCGGCTGAATAAAATCGATTTGATGAAAAAAAAACAAATGGCGCGCATTTTGTACCATTGTAAAACTTTGATATTTCATATGTAGCAAGAAAATATTTTTCATTAACTTGAGATTTTATTTTGAGTAGGTATTTTTAACACGGTAGGTAGATTGGTAGTTGAAAGAAAAGTAGATTACACAACTCGCTAAAGTGAGTAATTAATGCACTCGTGTTAATTTAGTGGCCTCGCATGCGCAGGCACCAACATAACACTCATGCATTAATAACTCACTTTGCGCTCGATGCAACAATCTACTATTAATACTCCCTAAATCGTCCTTTTTCCTAAAAGGTTTCATTATTAGTTATTTAAAACTACTCCTAAGTTTTAAAAAACTAATAATGAAAACCTTTACTATTTACTGTTTATTATTTATGCCAAGTTTCAAATATATTAGGCCAACAAATTTCCACCTTTTTGCCTTCTCAGGGGTAGACTTCCAAAAACCAATAAATACATCAATTCTTTTATCAACCAAAAGCGTGAATCTTACATTTCACGTGTCCAACTTACAAACTGTAGAAATTTCATACAATCATACAAACTTTCAACACCCTTTTTACCCACTTACGGATGGAATTGCCAAAAACCAAGAAAAACATGAATTCTTTTATCAACCAACAGCGTAAATCTAAAATTTCACGTGTCTTACTTACAATCTGGAGAAATTTCATACAAACTTTCAAGCCCCGTTTTATCCTCTTACGGGTGGAATTTCCAAAAACCAATAAATACATGAACTCTTTTTATTAAACAAGAACGTCAATCTAAAATTTCACGTGTCCAACTTACAAACTGTAGAAATTTCATACAAACTTTCAACCTCCCTTTTACCGCCTTACGGGTGGAATTTCCAAAAAAACGTAAAAGTATAGTATATAGTGCTAATCTGGGTGCATCGTCCTCACATATTTGAATTTATTAATGTATGTACTTATGAATTAATGAATGAATAAAATTTTTTTTTTTACCTGTTAATGCTTTTAATAATGTATACCTATACGTAGTATAGTATGTAGTGCTAATCTGGGTGCATCGTCCTTACATATATGAATTTATTAATGTATGTACTTATGAATGAATGAATATTAATTAATTTACCTGTTAATGCTTTTAATACTTTATACCTATACGTAGTATATGATATAGTGCTAATCTGGGTGCATCGTCCTCACATATATGAATTTCTTAATGTAAGTACTTATGAATTAATGAATGAATGAAAATTAATTAATTTACCTGTTAATGCTTTTAATAATGTATACCTATACGTAGTATAGTATGTACTGCTAATATGGGTGCATCGCCCTCACATATATGAATTTATTAATGTATGTACTTATGTAAATATTGTAAACCACTTATTTTTTTAAAAGAGTTAGTATGGAGTTTCTTGTCCGTTCTTTTTCATATCAAGCTAGTTTTCCTAATGGACGGTAGAATCAATTATTATTACTTTCAAATTTTAATTGCTGACGTTCAAAAGTGCCGCTTAATGGCCTAGTTTAAATAAACATTTTTGACATTGACTTTGATTTTGTAGGTACTTCTAATGTTACCTAAAATCAAATAACTTATTTTCAAAATATGGGTAAATAGATATTACATTATCTATTTACCCATATTTTGAAAATAAGTTATTTGATTTGAAAGTGTTACTGACTAGGTACTACTATCGCTTAGTTTAACATTTTCGCGTTTGAAGTATGGAATTTCAAGATTTAGTTGACCGTTTCAAATTATATTGTGTAATGGACATAGTGGAACTTCAACCATTAGCCAAATAACTAAATGATGCCTCAACGCGAAACTCACTCGAAATTTTATTTCCATTAAAAACTGATACAATAAAAACTGAAACAGTTTGTCGTTATTCATCATAATACGGAAAAAACGTGCACTTTCAGCTACGCGTGTAAAGTGACGTCGTTAACATAACGGTCACAGTAATAAATAACGTTTACCTTATATCAGCGTTACACGTGAGGGCACATCGTTATTTGTAACAGTTATTTCTCATAAAGCCGCGGTTATAGTCATAACATTTTGCGATGGAGTTGTTGATGTTTTTTCATGACTTGTTTCGTTTATTTGAATAGCGTAAAATGTGAAGTTGTAAAGTGTTGTTGGATATAATGAAGAAACAGTTAATTAAGTTTTTGTTTTTAGGTACAAAATAATCATACACACAAACAAAGTTTTACTTCAATTTATTATATAACCTGGCCTAGACTTTTTCGGGGTCGGATTTCAGTCTGACCAGATGCAGTTGAGTACCAGTACTTCATGTGTCTATCTATCCTCCACTACCCAGTAACTGGGTAATATGATACCTTTCAGCAAGACTGGTGCCAAATTGTATGGCTTTTTGACTAGTTTACTTTTTTTACAGTACCGAAATAATAATTTGACATTATAGTCATATTTTACGACGGTTGTTACGATCAAAAAAAATTGCGAAATTGTCAGATTGTCATCTACCACCTGTCGATTTTACCGATTTAGGTCCTAACCGAACTGCAGCAATCCTAACATTATTATAACCTTAGAAATGTTCCACTCAAAAATACTTCGACGTAATTTACTAGGTCAGTCAAGTTGTGAGTCAGTGCAAAGTCCTGCTGTTCTGTGAACCTTCTTTAGCCGAAAGCCCCAACTTCCCGAACTATTTGGAGCGAGCGAAGATAGAAGCATGTGCGCGATATGCCGGAAATGAGTTCCACATCTCTGCCACCTCCTCTCAAAGACACACCGCAGATATACAGACTGTTTTATAATATGTGAATTTACGCGGTTGTAATTAATAAGATTATTGTATTCTTGTTACATGAAGCGAAAAAAGTAGGCCTACTTAGCCGTTGTTGTTGGAATGGAAATCAAAAGTGCCGGATTCCAAAAATCTTTTTCAATTATTTTGCAGATGATGTTGATGAAAAAGCAGCCAAGCTGAAGTAGACTGACCACGTCGCACGTATGCATTTGAAGAGGGTAAAGATCGTCACTCACTGAACGTCTGTGGAAGGACGTCGGTAGTGTCGTCTGAGGTGGTGTGACGATCTGATCACGTCTGTGGGACAACCTTGGCTCGAGATCACTTAAGACAAAGATGTTTGAATTAAGAAAGAGGAGGCTGATTTTAATTTTGAGTAGCTTTTTCACGATCGCTCTCTGATGACCACAATAAGTTGATATAAGCAGATATGAAGTCGGAAAGCGCAGATCAAATTCTCGTTACAAGACATGAATAACCATTGGCATGATGAAGAAGATAGCGTAGACGACAAAGCACGACATTATTAATTCTCTGAAATTAATAATCCCGACAAGGCTGAGTCAAAAAATATCTCCATACGTCGAGAACGGAAATGAAGCAAACAGCCTTTTCCGACAGATGTATTAATTAAGTTCTCTTAATATTGCGTACAGATGGCACTGCTGTGATAAATACCGTCATATACATACCGAGCCGTGACGTCACACTATTTCCGTTGAGGGATAGGCAGAGAGCTCAATATTGAGGATGAGAGAGGGTTATTTGGTAATAGCTGCTTTGTCTGCGGTGTAAATATTGGATTAACAATATAGAAACCAAATTCGAAAATATCTTTGTTATCAAAAAGTACTGTCAATGTATTGTAGATTTAAGAATATAATGCTGTTTGTGGAGGCAGATAGGAAGTTAATCAATCTGCCTAGCCTTTTCCCAACTATATTGGGGTCAGCTTCCAGTCTAACCGGATTCAGCTGAGCACCAGTGTTTTACGTGGAGAGACTGCCTATCTGACCTCCACAACCCAGTAACTGGGTAACACGGTACCCATTGGCAAGACTGGTGTCAGATCTCAAGCTTCTGACTACCCGTAACGACATTCAAAGATCTTCAAATGACAGCGGGGACCAACGGCTTAACGTGCTTTCCGAGGCACGCAGGAAACTCGGTATGTTAAAAATGGTCATCCCTCCACGGACCGACCTCGTCAAGCTTTGCCAACCTTGAAGATCGACCCGTGCGGCTGTTATTATTTAGCCACGAGCTCAGACAGGTAGGAAGTCATTCCATGTAAAATACTGATATGCAGCTGCACCCGGCTAGGCTCTAGATAGATGGACTGCATTTCAACTGCACTCCAACTGCAACTTTGCAGTTTATTTACAATTGACATACATAACACACTTGAACAACTGTATCGAAACTGCTAAGCGACTGCGAGGTCCACTCAGATGCAGTCCGTCTATATTATAGCCTTAGACTGCAAGCTGTTACATGCACAGCTACTAGCAAGATTTAATGCTGTAAGAAAATCTTTTATATAAAAAAAAACTATAATAGCCCGTGTTTTTGGCAAGAAACTCGCGAATACTATCTTATAAAATTACTAGCTTCTGCCAGCGGCTTTGCCTGCGTGTAATTATACCGAGGGAACATTTATTCCCGCGATAAAAATCCTATGTGCTATTCCTGACTATATCTACATACTATATCTCTGTGCCAAATTTCATGCAGATCCGTTCAGCCGTTCTGGCGTGGAGAAGTAACAAACACACACAATCACAAACTTTCGCCTTTATTCCGTTTAGTCCGTAAATATATTTAATAGATATTACTGTGATCCTCGACTATAAATACAGAGCTATAAAATTTGCTACAAAGTCAAAGAAAACAACATTTTTATTTTTCAGTAATACACAAATTACATAAAATAAAATCAAAGCAACAAAGAGTCTGCAATAAAACGTTCAACGAAGCACCAATATTCTTTAATCAATTTTATGGGTAGCCCGACCGAATATAGAATCCCCGGATAATGTTAGACCACTATCATATCAAATGCATTCTGAACTGGCAGGGTTATTGAAATTCGCCAACCGAATTTATTCATTCGAGCCATATTGACGTTCGTTAGAGAGTTTGCAGACTGTGGGCTGCACTTTTATGAAATGCATTATAAAGAATTGCACCTAAAGCAAATAATTTTATTGATTTTACTATTGAATCTGCAAGTGCAATAAAAATGGTACGTACAAAGAAAATGTTTCTTTAGGTTGTCCTTTTGTGCCTGAAATATCAGAGGCAGGCTGATGTCATTTTAAGACACCCGGGAAGGTAGGTGTCCTCTTATATACAAAGTAAAGTGATAAATAAAACGTAAAGTGTAGCCTATTTTGCCCA
Source organism: Orthosia gracilis (assembly GCA_947562075.1). NCBI lineage: Eukaryota > Metazoa > Arthropoda > Insecta > Lepidoptera > Noctuidae > Orthosia > Orthosia gracilis. The sequence goes on from OX387276.1 coordinate 15,933,841, forward strand.
TTATTTTATTTTGTCCCACAGCTAGGCAACAGCCTCTCACCCCCTTTATCAGACAATTCTGTATTTTGCTGTGCAATTCTTGAGTGTCCATTCGGTACGGTAAGGTACATAACTAAAGAAAAATTAAATTAAAACAACCATTAATTAACCCCTTGAGTGCCCGGATCGTGGATCCACGCGAGATATTATGCCTTTTTAATTGTTTCGATAATTACTGCATTTAACCGATTAAGCCAACGCCACTTTTAAGAGAATTGTTGTGAAATTCTGCTATGTGCATATATTATTTAATCTTAGAATGTTTTCAACAGATTATTTTAGTCTCTTGAATCGCCCAAACTTCTCAAGAACCTGCGGCTATTCAGAACTGTGCACTGAGCACAGCACTAGCAGTGTGGCAGGCCTCTCGTTTAAACTATTCACCAAACCATTCACCGGTACGAATGGTCGTTTAAAATATTCCCTTTTGAGAGTTTTAAAGTTGGTCTATTACATGCAAAGTGATGTAAGTACATAATTTAGTTTTAACGGCCTGCTTCAAATATAATTCGTTCCTATCGTATCCTAACGAAGGTTTGTAAACCTTGAGACCGTAACAGCGCAGTGGAAAAGTTTTTGGATAAGATAGAAAGATCTAAAGGTGAAACTGGCCTTCCACTTGGTTACGTGTGTTCCCTCTCACAGAGAGGAAGCCTGTGATCCAGCAGTGGGAACGATAATAGGCTGATGATGATAACGACTTGTGGAAAACCCAATGGAGTTATGTCCTTTGCCCAGGGCACCAGAAGAGTTTTCCAGACTCTTACTAACAAAAACCACACTGTTTTCTTAAAATACCTTTGACCGCAGTGTGTTCTTCTTAAGAGGCGCAACACGACCTGCTGCCGTCTCAGGTCTGTCTCTGTACAGGTATGACACAATCTTGACTAATGGTATGACAGTGTAGGTAGTTATTATTAGGGCAGGTAATATGCTCTTAACATATTACAGGTTCCTGGAGTCTAGATATCCCACCACAATCCTCAACACTCATCAAATTACTCACACATCCACCGCCATCCAATTACTACGCAATTACTCCGTCAGTTGAAAACAAACAACACCTATTTACACATCCCTGGCTTACAACGGGGCGTGCCTCATGCGTGCCGAGTTCACGCATCGATGGACGTACGAGCGCATTATGCCGTCGCGATGCAACTTGCGCAATGAACATTTTAACTAGAGATATTTAATTGACTGTTGTAGAAATTGGAAGGCTACATATTTTTTCGAGTTAGCTTTGATCTATTGGGCACAGCACATATATTATAGTATTCACAAACAGTGTTATTGAAGATATAAAAGGAGTTTAGTTGAAATATTGTTCATCTGTTTGTATACTGAGGCTATGGTGAGGCAATTTTAAGCTTAAATGGGTGGATAGATCGTATAAGTAACAAAGCTTTTTAGGTCACCGAATATCAATCTACTCTATGATTATTCTACAAAGCCGAAATTAGTCTCACAAACACAACGAAAATGTGGTCATCTACAAGCCGAAAACACGCTTAAACTGAAATACAATACAATTTCCCCGAATATCACTGTTCAATTTTATGAGCCCGTTCACAATAGCTCCTAATATTAGGCAAACACATTATGTTCTGATTTCCGTTTCCAGCTCAAATTCTTCCCACAACAACATGAAATAACTAACGAGATACTAGTTCATTGCAGTTTATTAATTTTGTCTTTATTTAATACAAAACCATTATTTAAAGTGGCAAAATTATGTAATGTAATGCAAATATAGTGGCGAGTAATGAGAGGTGGGACGTGCGTGGAGGCTGCGGTCGCGCTCCGTGTGCGCCGCGCGGCCGCTGCGGTTCCCCGCCGTGTAGCGTTACTTCGCTCATTTTAGCATTTTATCATCATTAAATTTTCTGATATTGACTGTATCGATAGAGTTTGTAGAAATATTTGTTTCAAGCCGTTTTGTGTGGACTTTTGCTTGTCTTTGTAATGAACTGTTATAAAATTAATACAGTTGAGTGACTCAAACCTTTGAGTCACGCATTTTATCACGGTTTTTGCTCCCAAGCTGTGATAAAAATGTGTGACTCAATCCTATCACAGTAGGCCGTGTTCGCCCCGCTGCATGGTATAAAATTCCGGTGATATAAGTTGGCATTCAAAACATTGCAAAAATCTTCAAAATGATATTAATAGTGCGACAGTAACTGCTGATGCCCGTTACTGTCGCACTGAGAGCAAAACCTCCTTTCACACCGATAAGGTACAAGCATTTTTCAACACGCTTATTTGCGAATTTCAGATTTAGGAAGTGCCAAATCAGGTTTAAAAACATGAAATACCTACGTTTAATATTTCTCCATTTTCACACTCGATTTTATGGCTTTAAAATTGATTGCATAATAAAACAGTGCAGTTAGCCCAAAACTCCACCCTTTGACCGGCGGCCGGCACCCAGCTTAAGTTGGGCAACCGAAGTGTCCTCAAGGGAAGAGATCACTTATCGCCGTGCGCTGTGTCGTTCGCCTGTGGATCGCACTTTACAGGTGAAATTGAATGCGCATATGCGACGTTGGTGTATTATTGGATTTATTTATCGACAAACAAGCTTGGTATTATAATACATCCGTTTATTTACATAGATTAAAGTATAAACAATGTCTAATTTTAGTTTATGAAACTTGCATAAGGGGTATTAAAACATGAGTGTGTGTTTAACAACCGAGCCGTAGGCGAGGTTTTAAAAGTATCACACGAATATATAATACATATTTATATGCAGTTTCATAAACTACTTTGTCTACACTCATACATTGGGACTGAACTTACTAAATAAAAGAAAAAGTCAAAAGAGTAAGAAAAATGCAGTACAGCAAAACGTATGATTGGTGCCAAAACCAAGCACATCACCGGCACCGCAGCGGGCGTTGCCACAGATAAGTAAAAATTGGAATCAAAACTTTTTGTAATAGGTACTATAAAAAAAAACATTTCCCTCCCGTCAAAAATTACAGAAAAAAAATTGATGGAAACTCCTTGATGACAAACTTCTTGGATTTGCCCTGTATTAAACATGCAAAAAACAAAATAATGCTTAAAAAGGCCTTATTTTGTTAGAGAAAAGGTGTTATAATAACATTCTACTTTTAAATTTCGGTATGGGAGTAGAAAAAAACTTTTTTTTTTTAAATACTGTCGACGGTGTCTTTCATAACTCAAAAAAGTTACGTACCTTTTTTGAGTTATGGACACAGACTTCCAAAAATAAAGTTATTTTTCACTTTGTAGTTTTCTTATTTGGAAGTCGGTAGTATTTTTTTGTAAAAATGTTTTTTATTTTTCACTTTTTAGTTGTACCTTTTTTCTACTTTTTGCAATGGGTGAAGAAGGGTCCGACCGAAGGGACCGATCTTATATCGGTCATAAGATGAATGAATTTCGAGAAATGGCTAGAAAGGATGTTATTACAGAAATGATAGAAAAAAGGGATTTATTTATTTAATTACGACGGTTGGGAACCAATTACAGTAGGTAACTAAAATTACAAAAAAAAATTGTTAAAGGCAAATTAAAATATAAAAAAGCAAGGTGAAATTTGAAGTGAAAACACAAATGATGGATAAAAGGAAATGGCATGCGACCTCAAATAACATGAAATAAAAGGAACGCTGTGTCATAAAAATCTGCATTATGTACCCTTGTTTATTTAGGTACAAACATTTCTATTTAACAATAAAAAATAAAGACCGTCAACAATCAGACACCCAGCACCACAAACTATCACTAACCGTTTTAATATCACCCTTCCATCGCCTCTTACGTAGCTTGTCAAATATCGTTAGATGTGGTCATTACTTGTGAGCTGAGAGCTCGACACACAGGGGCGGACTGGTGCGTAAACACGGGGGCCATTCAGGCGGGAGCCAGGAGGGGCCTGTAGGGCTCCTGTGGGTATTGAACCTTGATGGTGGTAATTAGGTGGCGAGTTCTGTGGAGTGCTATATGTGAAGTGTGATTAGGGGAGCTGTGATCTGGATTTGTTTTGAATGTGTGTGGTGTGCGCAGAGGGAACATGGATTGTTTTCATATAGGTATAATGGCAAACTCAGTTACGCAGATTCTTAATAGATTCTACACAGCCATTAACAAAATGCACCAAGTTTTTTTAATAATGTCCAGCATTTTTTCTGACCATTGTCAACCAAACCTATTCCATAAAAATCGATAATATTTTTTAAGTAGATTTTTTTTGTCTTCAGACAGCAACACCCTTACTCCAGGAACACTCCTATCTTTACCGAATTCAAACTCCACGGTTGGTCGGTTAGTTAGAAGCAGTTAGCGGTTGAAAGGGACAGGTGTTCGGTTCCGGGCAAACTTGTAAAGAAGTTGTGGGCAAACTTGTGACATGTTGAGAACTGAATAAAACTCCTGTGGGCAAGAGGTTTGTTTAGTCAATATTAAACTTCGGGTTACTTAAATAAAATAATTAACCGAACACGAGGGTTTCCTTGGGTCTTGGGCATTTGTGTCGGGGGTGATCATATTAAGTTTATTTATTAATTCAGTTAGATTGGTCACATTTCAATCAAAGTTGGATATTATACCAAATAAGTTAAGTGGTAAGTTGCTGTTGTACAAGATATTTGAACGTGGGTAATTTGACAAACTATAGGCTTTGCTTTAAAAATTTGAATATTTAAAACATATTATTTATTCGTACCCATAGTGCTAAAACATATACCAAGTAATTATTGTAAGTTCAGGTATCCTCACGATGTGTTCCTTATATGGTTTTTTAAATTCGACCAAGAATACCAACCCACCCTGGACACTAGTAGTGGCGCACGGTCCAGTCCTTGTAGTAACGTTACAGTCCGATTATGCTATGCTTATGCTAAAACGGCCTGTAAAAACTGGTCAAGTGCGAGACGGACGCGCGCACGAAGGGTTCCTATCGTACGTATTAGTACCATTATCGCAACAAACGGCAAACAATCACGTTTATTGTATGGGAGCCCCACTTAAATATTTATTTTATTCCGTTTTTAATATTTGTTGTTATAGCGGTATCAGAAATACATCATCTGTGAAAATTTCAACTGTCTAACTATCACGGTTCATGAGATACAGCCCGATAACAGACGGACAAACAGGCAGACGGACAGACAGACGGATCGTGGAGTCTTAGTAATAGGGTCCCGTTTTTACACTTTGGGTACGGAACCCTAAAAACGTTCCATCAGTTTTCTTTTTATCACGCTGTGATGTTCCTATTCGTAACAGTGACAAAGGTACCTTACAATTAATGAGTGCACTGACCCGTCCGTCCTTAAATCCGTCCCTGAGTAATTAGCAGTCACTTAGCAGGCCAAGTTTCTGACTGACTACTGCAGGAGTTCGGCCCAACATTACCAGGTGTTAAAGTGTCTAGTAACTTGCGGGCTAGTTATTTTAGTATTACTAAAAGGAGTCTGACGTACCTTGGGTATCTGTTTATGAGAGGAAAGATGATGAACATAACAAAACATAAACAGTAGAGCACGTATAGTGCACCCACATTATGCCGTTTATGTTTAAGAGACGTGTTATGGAGGACCAGCCTGAATATGAAAAAAAAGATTATTAAGGCCCATTTGCACAGTTGTTCTATCTCACGACATGGCGGCGGGTAGCTTTTAGTCGTGTGTGTAGATGCACATGCACATTGTTTCTGTGTGTTCAGGCGATACTGAGCACTCCCGAGCTTACGCACATACAAACAATATGCATGTGCATCACACTCACGACTAAGACAAACCCACCGTTGTGAGATAGAACAACTTTACCACAAACATCTCCAAATGATTTTAATGCTAAACGTGTTTAGTTAGAACATCATTCAGTCTCGTTGGTCTAGTGGTCGCAAGCACTACTGCTGAGCATAAGGTCCTGGATTCCATGCCCAGGTCGGGCAAAGAGTTACTGGGTTTTTTCATCTGAAATTTCTCAGTAGCAGTCCGGGCTTTGGATTTTTCGGCGGTTGATGGCAACAGGCTTGTTTCCTATTACATGGGGCTTAAACATTATCTGGTGAAATGTGGGTTTACTATAGGTGCACCTCTGCCCCACCCTTCCGGGAATACAGGCGTGATATTATGTATGAAATAAAGAGGACGATGATTTAAATATGCATTTTGCGTTAAAGTTAAATTAATACAGATAAAGTTTGTAATCTATACTTATAATATTATAAAGCTGAAGAGTTTGTTTGTTTGTTTGTTAATCTCAGGAACCACTAGTTGGAATTGAAAAAAACTTTTTGTGTTGGATTGTCCATTTATCGAGGAAGGTTATAGGCTATATAACATCACGCTACGACGAATAGGAGCGGAGCATAAATGAAAAATGTTGCAAAAACGGGCAAAATTATTCCTTTTTGAGAGCTTCCGTTGCGTGCTTTGTGTAAACGATTGCAGTTACGAAAATAACATGTACGATGGAATTGTTACTATTTAAAAGTTCTAAAAAAAGTCCGCGACAACATATGTCTATCTTTTAAGACTGTCTCACTAAAACCTTTTCATACATGATATTTGCACGTACGTTTGTCAAGTTTTAGGATCATCGGATGCCAGGAAGTGCTTAAAAATCAATTACTAGTTGCCGCATACACATAAGAAAGCAAGGTAATAAAATAAAGCTTGTGTTAAAAACAGGCCTGCAGGACCACAAAGCCAAGAAGCAGCGCTGGGGCCAATGAGCAACGCTGCTACTCTTGGATCCTACAAGGTCTATACCCGTGAAACCGTAATACGCGAAGCGGTAGCTAGGAGTTTGTTCTTTGAGGTACTGGTTCCTGTCAGACAGGTGGAAGGTGGTACAATGGTGCACCACTTACGAGTAGTTTGGTAAGGGGAAAATATATATAATATTAAGGGAATAAGGGACAAGCGGCGTGTTCTGGGCCGAATCTCCGGCAGACAACCAGACACGTTGTCGACACAAAGTACCTCGCCGCGCGCGAATTAAACATACCAACAAATGCACGGGCGAAGCACAATACCACTCGCGATTCGAGAACGTAATTTCGAGCAGCGATGGGTTGATTATTTTACAATTACCACAAAATCAAAGCAAGACCATCGCATTACGTCTCGCGCTTTCAATAACATTTCGAGTCTAGTGTCCACTGTCAACTCAATGAAAATCTGTCAAATTTATGACAGCGAGCTGACAGTGTTGCAACAAAATAATAAAAAAAGGAACGAAACGTTTGGTTCCGAACAGCTTGTAAAAAGCCAAACTATTTCGTACATGTTCAAAAACTTCTCTTGGAACAGTGAAAATTGCAACAAGCTCTAAATTGCCGACGAAATAGCTACTTTCGCTGACAAAATGCAATTTTTGGAACATTTCCCGTCGTATGAGCGAAACTAGCAATGAGATTCATATTGTTTCTGCCGGAGAATTGAGACATTTTGAGCTTGTATCGTGACTGAAAACGAACTATCCAAGTGTATTCATGTTGTATTTGTGAAATAATCATGGGGTAACAAATGCACTGTATACGGTAAAGTAGGACTTTATGTTAAAACAACACTAATCAATAAAGGTATTCTATGCTTATCTTTGTTTCTAAATGAGATGCAGGTTCCCAATTCAACGAACAGCTGAATTTTGTGTAGTTTCACGCATCTCACCTAATGAATACGATACTGGCAATTGTAAGGAAAAGCAAATAAGTGTGTAAATTGCAAATAAGTGTGTACTGACTGGAGGCACAAACGACGCTTGACTTACTGATGCACGGCTCAGCGATGTCACGATGGAAAACTCAAGAAGGCTACCTATTTGAAATGGCGTTGAATACATAATATTCTATAATGGACAAAATGAGATAACTTTTTAAAGCACAGCATATTCAAAGATGGGGTAATCCAATGTTCTCGTCAATATCACTCTTAAACTTATAGCAACCTTGTTGATAACTTTGTACAAACAAACCTACTACATACTCAAAACTAGACTAGGTTGGTAAACTTGCACATTGCAGGGCACTTGACTGTAAATATAATAATTATTTTGAACTGCGCACCTCACCAGCCAATGAAAAACTCTTATTGCTCGTACATAAGGTTGAAATTAGCGTGACAGTAAGTGCAAATCTAAATTGGTTTGGCCGGCATTGTGAAGCCGGTGTCTGAATATTGGAGGCAACATCGAGGCAGTCGGAGCCTATCGTGTGTACACGCTTTTACATTTTAGTGCAGGGCTGTGCTAGGCCTCGGAATTTGAAACTTTTATTTTATAGGTTACATTTTGTTATAAACTATTATTTGTGACTCAATAAATTTTGAAGGGGTGAGCTGGAGGAGCTCCTACTTAATGGAGCTGCCAAAATCCAGAGAAGGTAGAAGGAAAGAAGGAAGGCTTTTGCCGTGTAGTGGGACAGTACGAACTGATAATAATAATAATTATAATGACCCCACCGCAGTGTCTTCAAGTTGACGTCATGGTGGGGATTGCGAGCTCCAATGAACTCTTGGTCGGTTCCAGTAGATTGTACTTTGCCGCATCATGCGTCGAATGAGGGGCCAGACTAAGAGAGATACAATCCGCAGGGCAGCTTTGTGGCGAGCTGGTGGGTCGTGGCGACCCTACGGATCTGATTTCCAGGGAGAAGTCTTGTCTCTCGTCTCCGGCTGGCCTTTATTGGACGGTCCATGTGGACACTGGCGAGGTACAGAGCTCCCACCTCCCTCTTGCCTTAATTGGCTGGCTTGAGTGGAGATTCGCAAGAGCAAATGTGCTCGGAGGAAGGAAGTTAACCCAGTAAGATGGTGGCCTACCACCATCTTACTAGGTTAACTTCCTTCCTCCCGGAAAGACATTCCCGGAAGTACGGTTAAGAACCCTAGTTCTTAACCGTACTTTCGGGAATATCTTGATAGCCGTGGCATAATTCAAGCACCTCAGTATATGTTGCCCCCTTGGTGCTACGTCACTGAAGTGCTAGAAACTGTTTATGGGGGGCCATTAATTGAGTGTGCAAATCATCCCCTGCCATTTTATAGCCGTGTAGATCAACAGGGTTTAGGCCAATATTTCCTTCCTACCTTAGGGGTCCTTCTATAGGTTTAGATAAAAGATCCACGAAACCTCCCAAACCCCTAGCCCAATATGTTTTGTCTCCATATTCTGCAATAGTACTGTATGAGCCGGGCATTGTCCTTGGGTGCTCTTGCGTATTTCATACAGGGATAGTTGCCGGTTGGTGTCACATTTCATCCTACATATATAAAAAGGCCTCTGCGAGTTGGTTTCGGCCCCTGCTACACCTGTAATTACCTCTGAAATTCACCAAAAAAGAATCTTATATCAACAGACTTAGGTATTAGAGAAATGTGTACAAGTATAATAAAATAGATTTAAGCTTGTTTAAAATACTAGTCGTACGAAACATGTCAAAGAAGGAACGGAGACTTAGTGTCCAATGTGCCACCTCTCAAAACTTAAAAAATATCTTCGAAAGCAAAGAAAACATTTCTCAATCCAAGTTAGTCATTGCTTATTATTATTTATTTATTGTATCAGTAAAATAATATTGACAATAAAAATAAAGAGATATCGTACGCCTCCGTCAAATATTGAATTGTAACGTTTTATCCTAAGTACCGAATAAAATTTTACTACGATTTCTGTTGAAAGTAAATTGTTGAAGCTATATGTAAAATGTTTTGCTGTTTTTATCTTCAGCGGCATTAAGGAAAACAAAGAATATGTCAGCTATTTTTTGTCTTTGAAAAGTTATGAGACGTGAAAGTTAACTGGGAGGATATTTTATTTGCAGTAACAAAGATAAATATGTTGAATTAAAAAATGTGTTAGTTATTAGTATCCTATTTTAAGGCGATAAATCCCGATAGATATAAAAACTCTGGACACAAACTTACCACCGTCGATATTTTTCACTTGTGTTACTATAATTGTTTAACCTTCCTAGTAGCTAAGTACCTCATGAGTCTTAAAACAAAAGACGTTGTTAATTAACTTTCTGCCTGCCATTTTATCACAATTTTCCAGAAACTAATAGACATCTTTATCCTTCCCAGAAACAACTAAAAATAAATAAAAATCTTGCTGTCGGCAACCCTACGTATCTAATCCGCCCCTAGCCAAGCTATCGAGGCGTTGAATTTTTGAAATTCCACTTGGGCCTATTCGTTGGCAACCTACAGGATTGGGCCTAGTGCACACTGGTCGCAACTGGACACAATACACTTCAGTTCAGAAAAATACATAAATACTTGGAAATGGAGATTTTTGCGTAGCGAGTACGAGGACCGAATACTTTGTCAATAGACATGTGGGAACTGGGGTTTATAGTATAGAGATTCCGTTGCCAGAGGCATGTCTCGACGTGATATTGTGAAGGTTGCGTTGAAGTACGTTGATTACTTTTGCTTATTTTTATTCTTTTTGAGTCACAGTGAAGTTGATATCACGAGAGCTGCTACATTCAATGTTTATGTGTGAGAAAGTAAAATCTTTATGTGAGTACAAAGAAACAACGTTGTTTCATGGTCATTAAGAAAAATAAGTTCTTACTTTCGACAAAATAAATAAATGTCAATCAAGTTGTCCGCAAAGGTAAACAAGCAACTTTACATTCCCAACGAACCAGCTTAAAACAATCAGGCAAAGTTGAGACAATTCAAATTAACACTGACAATACACATCCCACGCGATTATCTCAGTCTCGAGAAAATAATCTGTGCATGAGTAAAAGGATTAAAGGCAAAGTAACCGTAGGCCAGGCAAAGTTGCCGAGATAATGGAAATTACCCAGGCGCTGCGTGGCGTTGAATCAGCAGCCTTACAGATGAAATCGTAAGGTAAATTCGTTAATTGACCTTTGTCCAGATTTAGCTGACCAAAGTCTTTGTTCTAAGATTTAATTGCAGGATTTTAATTGGTTAAATCTTGCGTAGTTACCGTTCCTAATACGGTAGATTTGTTGCGAAAAGGTCGCCAACTAAAACTTTATAACTTTGTATTTCTCTGAGGTACAATCAAGATATTACTGTTATTATTTCAGCCTTAACAAAATTGTATTCTCTTTGCAGTTGATTTTTATTACAAAACGAAATTCACAAGTGGAACAATGAAGTTACTTTTGTAGGTACATGGCAACAGTAAGGTTTATTTTTATGAAACTGGCATGTTTAGCACATTACTTTCAATGTTTATGTAGTCTAGATTCCAGTACACACATTCCTACCAAATAATATTACATCATATTTATTTGATTTTCTTTTTCCCTGAGGCTAGATAAATATTACTTTTTTCGGACTAACCTACTGCTCTACCGAAAAGATTCATTCGAACACAACTCTGGTAAGGTTGTTTAAATTTTGATAAAAACGGAACTTCAGATAATTATTAATACTGATATTATTCTGTAGTGTCCGCTCGAATCATCCCCAAATTGGAAGCACTGGCATCTTTCTATTTGCAAATTGATAGGTAAATACTCGTACATCTGAAAACAAAAGAACTTTTCCTATACAACGGTCAAACTGAAAAGACGCAGAAGCAGCCTCAATCTTTCAAAAAATAGGTACAATAAAATCCTCAAACAATAATCATAAAGTTACAATAAGACATTTCCTACATTCTTTCCCAGTCCAATTTCCTCATTTTTTTCTGGCTAGAACTATAAATCGCGTCAGTCTTACGACAGGCAACACAGGAAGGGCCGTAGTGAGCAATCATTAAATTCGCATCACCCGCCGCCGAGACAACGGCGTTTCCTGCAATATATCGCTTATTTCCAAACGACGACTTCCCGGGAAAAGAAATAGCGAGGGAATTACCGGGAAGAGAGCGATACTATTGTTGCAACACGTTTTATTATTGGTAGCGAGTGTTTCGCGAGTTTGAAGTGAATTTTAATCTTTCTTATTTTATATTAAAAGCAACATTACAAGTCCATTCCATCTGGTTCTGACCAATCTGTCTAGTCTTTACCCAGATATGTTGGGACCGTTTCCAGTCTAACCTGATTCAGCTGTACACTTAATTTAATTTAGCTGCCCGTCTGATCAGAAGCCTAATTGCGTAAATGATTTCGGCAAGGCAAAGGGTTTGACCGCCATCAATCGATCAATAATATAGACGGAAATCCTCATTGCGTCTTTCATCTCGCATGTGATTGGTCGATTGATTGTGGTCAAATTCTTTGCCTTGTCGAATTTAATTTAGGCTGCTGCTTAACCCAGTAACTGGGTACCGTGGGGCTTTTGAATACCGTAACGATGGTCGAAGATCTTCAAATAACAGCCAGGACCAACAGCTTCATGTTCATAATAAAACCAGCATTTATGAATAACCTGTATTTTAAGCATCTTGGAACCATCAATCATTTCAAAAGTTTCTCACTCAAATTCAATCAATCATAATAAACAATCGTGAAGAATAGTATAGAGTGAAACTATCGCATAGTATTCGAGGAAGAACAAAAACTTTCTCTTAACAAGCAAATTTCGAGAACCTTCCGAGAACCAGTGGTACAATTCAACAAGAACAACGGCCCTGGGTAATCACCCTGGTTGACGACAAATAGGAACTTTATTCAAATCAGCACAAATTTATTTTAGCGAAATGACAGCTGCCAGCCATTTGCTTTTGTTGCTCCACAATATTCGTCGGCCACAATTATTAATTTCACTCCTTGGAGCATGATTAATTGTGACCTTGCGATGTAAGAAAAGTTATTCAATTACCAACATAGCTTGATGAGAAATAAATTACCTAAGAAAAATAAAGAACAAAATCATAGTAAAGGGGGCAATAAAGTTTGTGAAAAAAATAACAATAAATCCCTTGAAATTATTATAATATTAAAAATCAAAAAGAAAAAATATAATTTATTAACTGAAATCGTGGTTCCAACTGTGGTTCCAACGTATTAAGTAGCGCCATCTATTGAAAATTTGTATAAAATAGAAACCTACTGCCATCTGGCGGCGAGTTGGTGAAATGGGTAACTCAAGTTATAGCGCCAATTTGCCATCCATCGCCAAGTTGTACGAAACGTTCCTATTTCGTCAGATTATCGCTAGATGGCGCTGTACCAGACCTTTTATTTTCACCAAAAGAGACGAATCAATAAAAATAATAAGCACGACAACATTGAAAATAATTTATAAAAAAAAAAACACGGGTTGCACTCCGGGAGTGCCGGCAGAAGTGAAAACTTGATTATTAACTTTGTGCATTTTTTATTTATTTGAATAGTTAGGGAATAATTTTGAACAAATTGCTTTTAATATCAATATAAAAGTACAATCATTTATGTGGTAGAATACAATATTTATTTATTGCGCTATCGTACACAAACATAACAATTTATATTACATTAAAAAGTTTATCTCTCAGAAAAATCAACTTACATCCATAATTTCGATTACTTTTTCACCATCATTATTACCAGAACCATCATCGCCAATCTCTAAAACTGATACGATAGGTTTATACTACTCTCCAACCATCTTACGGTTTTTCGATCAGCACACGTGACCTGACGCGAGTTTCACAGTTTTTACCCATCCCACAAAAGTGCTCAGAACTTTTCACATCAAAAACTAGTAGGTACTCGTATGAAATGCAAACTGCCTAATATAATTTACATAAATAAGTAGGTTAGCAAAACCACAGATAATATAATACAAGCATACAAAACCTAACAGCAACAAGGAAAAACATAGAACGCCCAATTTATATATTTCAAACAAGATTGTTAAAAGGAATTACGGTCGCAGACATCCAACTGAATTGCCTAAGTAAAAAGTCATCCGAGGTTTGGCTCTCGTCTGTTTCCTCCTCCAATATTAGACCAATTTAAAGGATATTCCGTAAATTGAAAAGGAAAGATAAGTACTTATATGTCGTGTCCTTATGTTTTCCTTTTTGATGATACCTACATTATCTTTTGAAGCACATATAAAACCCTCATTATATACCCTCAAAAATTGCGCTGTCAACAGAGCCCTAGTGTACAATTTTTTTACAACTATAAATGAAGGAAGAAAAACATAGCGGCACAGTTAATATCTTTCTAAATATCTTTAAAGAAAAACCAATATTGGAGGAGGAAATAGGCGAGAGCCAAACCTCGAATTATGACTTTTTATTTAGGAAATTCAGTCGGATGTCTGCGCCTGCATTTCCTCTGAAATCTAAAATTAGTTAGCCAGTCTCCTATCCATAAATTTCATGAACTGCAAAGCAATTAGGTATTCCAAAATGAACTCTGAAACTTAGCTCTAAACTGGATAAAGTTATCCTTCTCGAAAGTCCGCCATTATATGTGGATAGTTGTAAGTACAAAGTAATAATTACGGATGTCTAACTTCGCAAGTGGACGAGCAAGGCAAGGCAAAGTTGCCACAATTGGTATCTACTGAGAAATAACTTCGTAGACTTCTTTGGCTACAACTGGGATCATTTTAATTAAATTCGTTGAGAAATTCTCAAGCTTAACTTTTGAAACTGCACTTACTCTGGGAATTGACTTAAATAGAAAGGTATTTTGAGCCTAGTTAAATGCTGATTAGGTTAAGTTTTTGCCCACGGAGTTATCTGATTAAATTTCAATAATTAATTCTTCATTTATAAACATCAATTCAAATACACAAAACATTAGAAAAGGTATTTGAAAAAGTTTGATTTACCAAAAACGAGAGGGTTCTAAATTCCAATGTGTTTTTTTTATCCTGCCACCTAGCGGCACTTGAATGAACTTTTATGCCTCGGCAACTGGTTTTGTACTACCATCACACCAGGCGCGTTTACAGAGGGCGCTTCTACTTAGTTCACCCAACTTCCGCTAGATGGCAGCAGCAAAAACATTTTCACTAACGAGGAAAACTCCAACACGCAAAGTTTTGATTGACAGTCCATTGCAGAAATAAATTTACAATCAATTAATAATTCAGTTTATTTCTAAAATTAATGCTGTTATTTCAGTCTATATTTAGATTTTTCTAATTCTTCAGTAAATTTCATTTTACACAATTCAGGCTATGTGCCCGGTTTTACACAGTACGAATAGT
The DNA here is from genome assembly GCA_947562075.1 of Orthosia gracilis. NCBI lineage: Eukaryota > Metazoa > Arthropoda > Insecta > Lepidoptera > Noctuidae > Orthosia > Orthosia gracilis. The sequence goes on from OX387276.1 coordinate 15,948,954, forward strand.
TTATTTTAATAAAGCTGCAAGTATTTCTGCATCCTATTAGAGTGCTGGTCGTTTATTGTATTAAATTCCCTCTATTTTGTACCTGACTGCAAGGAAAGGGTTATGTTTTTCGCACGTTGCATGTTTGTATGTTTGTATGTATATAGTATTCTTTATTACCTCATATCTTTCAAACTGCTAAGCGGATATATGTAATTAAGACACGTATGTTAGATACATCTTGACTGCCCAGGTGTTCTTAGATAGGTGAAGTTAAAAAAAACGCATGGCGGTTTTTGGGCGCCATATTGTGCGAGTCCCAATTTTATTTTTCTTCCATACCCATCGATTGGGGTATCATAATGAAGGGATTTAAGAGGTGATTGCAAAAATAACACACTTATATGTTTAAAAATAATTCGATAAAAAGATAGCTAAAAAGTAGAAAAAAAAAAGAGTTAATTTAAAAATCAAAACCCGACTGCTTGAGAAGCGAACTAAAAAGCAAATAATGAATTATAAAATAATTATAAGTACCTAATTAATTAATCAATTAATTTTGAAATAATTAAGGTAATTTTGAAATAGTTATAATCTTGTGTTAGATTAGGTATGTAGGGCGTTTTAATGATTGTTTAGGATAGACATCGATAGATTATGAAGATAATTATTATATCGCGATAAAAAGTCCGTTTCACAGAGTCCTAGTAGGTATCTCTTTTATCCAAGTAACTTACTATCGAAGGTATACCTTCAAGGGTTACAACTTTATAACCCATGTGCGTTTTAAGCGCCACAGGTACTTATTTCTATTCAGAATAATGCAACACCATTGCTAAAGAAACCATGCCGTCTTGCTTTTCATGCAGCAGCGAGAGTATCGGGAGGATCACGCCGAGTGTCGCATAACGCGAACATTTTCTTAACAAGTTTAATCTAGAGGCAGGTTATCTATCTGTGGTTTTGGAAGACGCATGTTTGATAGAATACAAATAAGTTTTGTGTGGTTTTCAAAATCGGGCGTTTGAGATTAAGATTTTGTATCTATCGACTAATAGTTTAGTTTGTTTCATAATATTCATGTTTTTGTGCTCAAAAAGTATGAGTAAAAATTTACAAGAAAGAAAAATAGAAATAACAGTAGTCACACATCAATTCGATAATTTGCTCCATATTGTGAAATAGGTGGGTACACACGGTTCTTTGAGGTACCTACAATTTTCAAGAGAAACATTAGTATTTTCAGCTATGCACCTGGCAAAATTAAAGAAGCGCTCCATGATCTAATGACCTCAATTTTAGTGGAATCCTTGGACCTTATCTAATTGGGAAAACGCCATAAAAAACTCTCCAATTATGATGGCTACCGAATAAATATTGTTGTAGCAATTCTAGCAATTTCTCGCAAAAGCTGTCATCCTTAAAACGCCAGTACATTTCAAGGGAGAGCGCGCGCGTCAATTTTTTTGACGCACCGCCATTGTTAGCGCAATAAAACGAAACTGTCGAGGTTTGCAAACGATCGCAATTTGATGATATTTTTAGAAATATAAATTTTAAAGGTGAATTGTACTGATCTACTCTGTACATTTTATTTTTAATAATAGATTAAATAGGTTCTAACGAGATAACGTATATAAGCGGTAAACCAATTTAATAGTTACTTAGTTATTTTCATATATAAGGAACAATTTTCGTATTGAGAAGGCATTTGGAGTTTAGAACGTATGAACAAACTGCTATTTTAATGCCAAAGATTGACAGTTTTACAGGGTAAATAGGTACCTACTCAAATTCAAATCCTAGATTCAGAAAGCGGGGTTAGCTGTATTGAAGAATTTCTCAAGTCAGTCTTGTGACAGCTACTTATAGAAACATATTTACCTGCCACTGCTCTTCTTCAAGTTGAAATAATGACAAAACATTTCGTACTTTCCTTAATAATATTCACCGCTGCGGTGTACAACGTCAGCCTTACCTGAAAATAAAGAAACAAATTATTTTGCAACATATCTTGACAGACTACTCTATCAGTAAAATTCTACCATGACGCTCTACTCTACAACTTATTTTTAATTTCCAAAGATACAAAATTCAACCCTTCCAAACATGACAAGACAATTTCCCAAACAACCGCTCCTCTTCACATTTCTTCCCATCTTCAAATCAGCGTGCAAATCAGAAAACTTAAACTACCTTCCAAACATTTTTTCATACTTGACGAACTCTTTCAAACTTCGTCCAACTAACCCCCGAACATTCATACTTCGTTATGACGAAAATATTCGCTGTCACTTGAAGAAAAGAGGAAGGGAACAACTTATAGGAATCGATTCTGGGAAGGGAAAAACGTGTTTAGGTATGAAAGGGAGAATCTTCGTGTTTTGCTTTTTAATTTGAGGTTATCTCTACACTAGCTCTCTTAACAATACTTTATGCGTGGTCAATCTTCTAACTTCTGCGTTATTTTAACAAAAGGACAAATTTTGTAAGGGTGCATGTAAGCGTTGCATGTGCAGGTCTTGCCTGAAAATACAGACTAGTTGTCTTTTGCGCATACTGGAAAGTTACACTACATGGGTACCTGACTGATAATATTTTAAACTAATTATGAAATCTTAACTTGATAACCTGCCTTAGTATAATTATATTAGGTACCTTCCCAGATAATAAATAATTATCATTTGCTACTAATATAAAAAAAAAAACTTTAGAACAATGATGTTCTTATTTTGTGAAAGTAACAAAATTAATAATTTTGAGAGAATTCTGTAGAAGAAAATCTAAGGATTTCTCTAATTCCTACCACCATCCTGCATCCATCAGTTTTTTAGCCAGCTAGCACCCTTACAGTTCCCGTAATGAAAGTGTTCAGTATAAAAAGGTCTACATTCAGAGCCAATCCCGCGGCGTCGCCCGTCGCCTCAGACGCTCATAAATAAAACGGTTTCTTTCTTACTTCCCGCGATTTCGCCGGCTCTCGAGAGTGGCTCCCAATGTTGGTGCAATTGTCTGGAGAAGAGTTTAAATTAAACATGTGGTTGAGATGGGTATTGTTTTCAACTATTGTTTGGTCTACATCAGTCTTATTCATCATTGTCATTTTAAAAAATATTTTCGAATAAATTGTAGGTACTTTTTCGTAGTTGTAGGTAAGTTATGTGCATTTTAGCAATTACCCAACTTAATATTAGGAGTTTCATAAAAACTCCGTTAGTCTAAACAATACGTATTGGATGAGAATAATATGACCAAAATAGCAGTAACAATCAAAACGAAAGGTCAACTTCTATAATTATTCAGCAATGTTTAAATACTTCAGCTTGACCCGTAACGTGATACCTTCAAAGTATCATAATAGCATCGTCGCTATGTTGTTAACGGTGAAAGGTATCCAGAAGGAGTACATTTTATGTCTATGCGATAGTGAAATATTTTCATTACATAACATTATTTACAGGATTTGATAAAAGCTCGTTCTTTTACCTCCTCATCTATCATAGTCAGTAATGACACGTACATTCATGTTACAGACTATTATAAAAGAAACATATCTATTAATACCTCCATGAAGCATCGTTAATCAAATAATTCTGACTTGATAATATTTCTTTGAGATTCGCTTCAAATGTCAAGGTCCCGAATAAAACTGAATATCTTATATAAAAAATATATTATTCTGAATATCATTTGTCAAGAGGAGGTAAGGGATTGGGAGTAAAATATGGGCAGGCGGAATAATATAATGTCTTTATTCAAGAATATCGTCTTTGGTGTATGATAATACCTTTGTTACCAAGACTTGAATGGTTCAATGATAGCTGATATTTATGAGCAAATCAGTTGATAATAGGAACTTTTACCGATGAAAATCACTGGCCTAGGTATCTTATAACTGAAGAGTTCTTTATTGTAAATCTTAGGTCTGTAACATTTTGGCAATTTCTTGGGACTAGCAGATACAAGCTGTTAATTTGATAACAGTGAACATAAATAACTCGTTGGGGGTGTAGAATATTAATTACGAGTACCTACATTTTGATTCTCGAACTCATTGCATTTATTTGAGTTAAATAATTCAGGGGCACAGGAGTTGTGTAGTTAGATAAAGATGAATTTTGTTTCCATTTCAAAGCGCAGTAGGTGGCCAAGAAAATTCATGTACAGAGTGTACATGAATTTGCTTGGCCACCTACTGCTAAATTATAAAATGGTATAAATCGTGTATTATAAATAGTCCACCTTTTCCGTCAATCAAACAAGAAAATTGTAACATGAATCCCAAACTGATGATAGCCTTCATCAACCTATCTTTATTTACTAAAACATGACTTTTGCAACCAATAAAGTGTATTCCCTGGCAATGCAGTAAAGTTTCCAATCTGTCCACAATCTGCAGTAAAGTGTGTCAAGTCGTCGTGTTTCAATCCGGCGCCCCGCGGGACCGGGTTCGATGCCGCGTCGGGGACTCGCTCGTCAATACGAATATTATATGACATGCGATACTGGATCAGCTTACTTGTTTTATAGATCCCTAGTAGTTTTATGTGAAAGTTCAATCGGGTTGGCTGGAGAATATTTTGTGTTGAAAATATTGGAGGGTTTTTAACCGTGTTACTAGAAATTAAATTAAAAGTCAGTCATTTCTATCGTATTTTTGACTGATTCGATTCTTAACAGCTAAGTCTTACTAATATTTTAAATGTGAACGTTTGTAAGTATATAAATTATGTTAGTTACACTTCTGATGAGCAGATTTTTATGTAACTTCAAATGGGGAGGTACTAATTCCATGCGGGCGAAGCATCGGGCGTATCGTATTATGACGAGCTTACATGGGCACAATATATTAGCGGAAGTGATAACAAGCAGTCAATTAAATGCATACTACTTCAAACAACTTTGATAGCATGTTAGTTTAATTTTAGTGCATTAATAGTGCACAAAACTTTTTTTCCTGTAAGGTAGAATGTGAAATTACTTTTTTTTTGTACAGGACTCACTTACAACTCGTACCAAATAAAAACACAAGGCTAAATAAGAATCCTTCATATTTTAAAGAACTTCTTACCACGTCTATCTGTCTCTGTTCTCGCCCTGATAACTTGGCAGACATCAAAACTTGGGTTTTATTATCAAAGTTCCGCGCATCAGAAGTTATTTGATGCAGTTGCAACCGCTGCGAGGGTGGGCAGAGTGGCAGGTTATGATGGCCGTGTTGAAAGAGATTTTGTGAAATAATAAAATAATGGTGATGTCGTTAGTAGGTCGGGTAGGACGGGTCGCAATGCTCCTAACCTAAAGTAAAGCTGATATTTTCTGTCATAATAATGGATTTGACTGACAGACAGAAGAAAATACAATAATCTAGTTTAATAGAACGGTGAAATGGCGTTATCTTCGTATTAAATATTATTTTTCACGAAAAGCTATTTCTGGACGAACAGCAAAAGAAAATAGAGCTATCCCTAAGAAAATTAGGACTATCAAATTAAGCTGAAGTGAAGCATTCAATAGATTAAAGACACCGCCGCCGGCAACGTCTGGAACTTAGTTTTATAGCTCTCAATAATTTTCTTTCGTTCCTTTAATCATTTTAACAATGTTACTGGTTTAGACAGTCTTTTGTGGCATCGTTTTATTTAATTCAATAAATATTTATATAATTATAGTAAATGTACATCTATTTACTTTTGTTTTGCTGAATATATGCTTGATTGATGGCAGTTGGTTCAACCTATTACATGAGATTTAAAAATTATTGAAAACAATAATTCAACCACATTCAGGATATTTTCAATACCCTGAGCTTTATCCACAACGAAGTTTCAAGGCAGAATTTTTGACGTAGAGGACATAATATAAGAAATATACAATTATGTCGACCTCTTATGTCAAACCAAGTCAGTTAATTTGTTGGTTACCTATTTATTAATGTATTTACTTAAATTATACGCCTTGGTTTTACATTCAGGTGAGTATACACTAGAGCATTTTCGCGAGCATTACAATGAAATGTTACTTTCTTACGAATATTACAATACAGACAAAATGCTCAGTTTCCTAAAGCATTTCCATATAAAGTAACGCTCTTGCGAATGTTCGACGCTGCGTTCGGCGTATCGCTCACGGCGAGTGAGCATTTACCTGTAATATTTATTTGTACCTTGCGTTTATTACTGACCTCTCTCCACGACACCCGCGCTCGTGCCTTTGCTCGATAAAATGTTACACCAGAACGCTCGTTGATTTTTAAAATCAGGTTGTAACAAAACATCGAGCGTCATGTTCGAAGTGTGGTTCGAGTAAATTTAAAAACAGCGAATGTTCGATGTTCTGTTACTAGTGAATGCTTTAGTCTATACTCACCTTTCGATCTCACAACTTTTTGTGGTAGAAGAACGGCTTTGCGAGTTTTGCAATTATTTTAGGGGTAAGCTTTACAGTCTATAATTAATGTTTCCACTAATACATACCTATTTATAGGCGACACCTTAATAAAAGAGAAAACGGGCATAAAGGACCCTCTGCATGTTCCCTAAAAAATTCACACACTCAAGCAACAAACTCTTGAACTGCCAAGTACCGTACATCAGTATATATTAACACAAGTACAAGTTCTCAACAGAACAGTGTCAATCAATCGTCGACACGCCTTCAGTACGGTGTGATAAATAATGCAGGCGACATGCCCTTGTAGCTTTGTACTGAGTTCGATACCGGGACGAGTTGTGAGCGGGACAGAACGCCTGTCAGTATGTGAGAATATGTTAGGATGATTGCATTAATGATGGTTTACTATGGTTTGTACATACAATTGACACATGTATATTCACTGTAGTAATCTAACTATAGTGTTAAGAGGCCCTTACTTTGTAGGTTAATAAATTTTGTTGACAATTAATTAAAACATTTATATTCCCTTTTATTTGCCTTAACTGTATTCAGTAAAAATCGTTATCGATTACAATTAAAAAGGTAGCCTAAGACAGACAAAAAGCAATAGTCTAAAGACATAAAAGGGATAGACGGTACCTAAGGAACATGAAAAGTAATAGACCAAAAGGTATTTATTTTGTAGCATTTCTCATTATAGAGTTAAGTTCAGTAATTCAATTTCAGTTTGCTAATCTCAATCACCTGCTGTAATGAGTGTCGCTCATAGACATAAACCTAACTAGATAACGTAAGTCTCTCCATCTGTATGAAAACCAAGCGTGCCATTTTTACACACACAATTTAAAAAACAAATTTACTTACCAATGAAAGAAAAAATTTCCAATGCTTCGGCCAACTTTTTCTATACATTCTTTACAGCTCAATATGGCATAAAAAGGCATTTTTCTAGATTTCGGTGGATATCCGGTGCCGATAATGCTAAATTAAAAGCTCAGATTACGATCATTGATCGTAACTTTACTCCGTTTGATGGCACGCGAAGTACATAGAATCTACTTAAATTTATGTCTGTGGTGCCGCCCTACTTTGGCATGCAAACCACTAATGCCTATTAAGATATTTAATATAATTCTATCATACAAGCTTTAACATTAATTAATCTAATCATTCAACTAATTTGCAAACCCCTCACCGTCTACAAATCCTACCTAAACATACTTATACTACCCAGATCACTACGAATAAGACCCTACCTATATCTACCTCACAGTACACAGGTACATCAATGGAGCATTGTCAATCAATCGCGACGATACGCGGCGGGCGTCACATGTCTTCTAAATAATGCAGGACAATCCTCCCCCCACGGGGTCGAGAGTTCCAGGACCCAAGCTGCCCTGGGCCCCGAGTTGTGTAATAACGTGGCGATTGTAACTACTGATATGAGGAATTTCGAAGTGTGAGGGTATTCGCAGGGTAAAGTTGAACTTGAAGGTCGACTGTTAATTGTAGACTAATAAATGATCCTGTAAACCAGAGCAAATTTTTACTCCGCTTTTCGGGTTGATTTCGTTACGGGGTTCAAGGCAGTGGAATCGTTTTTCCAGAACACTTCGATCTTCATTGCCTTGGAGCTTTTCAGACGCGAAAGTTGATTCCGTTTTTCAGAAGTCACCTACAGTGTTTGGGAATAGTGTGTCGGCCTGTCCATAAAAAAGTTTAATGATGAAAACCAAAATGCCAGAGAGCAGTGGTGGCCCAGAGTGGTAATTAACGGCCGAGACTTACAAGTCGTAGGTCATGAGTTCGAACCCAAGCAGGCGCTTTACTTTGTGTTAATTATTACATCACCACTGCTCCCAAAACTGTGAAGGAAAACATCGTGAGGAAACCGGCATGTCTTAGAACCAAAAATTCGAAGACATGCGACATCCACCAATATGCACTGGGCCCGTGTGGTGGAGGAGAGCCTGCACGTGCAACGGACCAAATGCGAGTCTAAGTGCGGAAAAGGGGTCCATCTCTCCTACCCTATCCCAAACTGCCAATTGGTGATTTAACTATAGAGAGAGGTAGTTCAGATCCTAGAAATTATAAGTGTTGCAGTGGCTGATCAGTTGGTTACCACCCTAGATAAAACGGATTCGATTCTCACACATTTACAACAAATAGGTAGTTTATTAGCTACAGAATTATTTGTTTTGGAAATGTCTTTTACGCATGTTACACAGTTTTATATGCCGGAAATTAAAACCTTAACCACGTAAGCGGAGACAGAAGCATACCGACAAATTAATACATCTTACCTCCGGAACAGAAACGCAACGATTGTTGGTACAGGCTGGCGAAAATTAAATTTAAATTACCGCCGAGGAACATGAAAACAGTAAGGAGACACGCTTAATTATAATTTGGAGCGGGCGTGGGAGGCGCCATCTGTGGTGTCGATCTGAACCAGAGTGGGACATGCACAGTCATAAATCTAACTAGATGACGCGATTGTATGTACTTCGCGTGCCAAAAAACGGACTAAAGTTACGACAAATAATCGCAATCTGAGTTTTTCATTTAGCATTATCGGCACCGGATATTCACCGAAATCTAGAAAAATGCCTTTTTATCCAATGTTGAGCTATAAAGAATGTATAGAAAAAGTTGGCCAAAGCATTGGAAATGTTTTCTTTCATTGGTAAGCAAATTTGTTTTATAATTGTTTGTGAAAAAGTGGCACCCTTGGTTTTCATACAGATGGAGGAACTTGCGTTATCTATTTAGATATATGTCTGTAGGGACATGTATGACTGGTTGTGAAAACAAGAGGTATTTAATTTTTATGGTTGTAATAAAAGTGTGGGCGAGTTAAAACATAACCTCACGCCATGCCGATAGTCTACGAATGGTTAGTAAGAATAGGTGAACCTTAAGTACTTATACTGACTCACATTTTACCAACTATGTTTTTAGCCACATATTGCTATCATCTGGAAACAATTCCAGACTCCGGGCTGCAGCTGAGAAATTCCAGATGGAAACCAGACTTGGTAGAGGGAATGATAGTCCATGCTGCTGTAAAAGAAGGACGTCACCGTCGAATCCAATCTTAATAGCCTATTAGCCGAGCAAAAACTTTCCGCTCCCGTTTCTACACTATTCTGTTTTCTGCTAGTGCGTGTCTATCTTTTTGGTAGGAGTCGAGCTCATACCTTCATGCCATACCGTACTTTGATAGGAAATCCTTAAATTTTGGCTAAATATCAAAGTGTTTTTCAGAAACTAAATCTTAAGTCTTCGTCAAAGTTCTCAGGTGTTTTAAAAAATGATCTGTTTACAAATCAGGGCTTAAGTTGGCGTAGACTTATCAAGATAATAAATGGCTGATGAACAGATTCTGATAAAAAAAATATCGTCCGTAAAATATTAAACCAGAAAATAAATGAGATAAAAACGGAAAACTCCAAAACAAAAATGATAAATTGCTGAAACAATATTGCGGTCAAAATTCGCGAAGGTCAAATAATTACTTAGCCTTAGCGAAAGGCTCCGAAAATAGCTTGTGTAAGATATTCTATCAGCAAATTGTTTACACCGCAAAATAAGGGATTTTATAAAATATTTTTTAGGTCCCTAGATAATCTGGAAAATGGAAACTTTCTTACAGTTATGAATTATTAAATGGCACTAGGAAAGGTTTCAGGAAAAAGCCGCATTGGATTAAACTGTTAAACTTGCCGTGGCCAGTTTATGGTGAACGTTTTTTTTTTCAAAAAAAATTCTCTATGTCGTAAACCTTGTTAAGTTTCCTTGTTCATGTGAATTGTCATAGGCACTATAAAAGTTTGGCTGTCGGACAAAGCTGTTTTGACTGTCTATCTAATGTTTCACCCCAAAGGTAATATGATTTAAGTGAAGTGGCAGTCGCTCCATGTAAGATCTAAAATAAGTTTGAACATCATCAACCAATATCCGACGTAGGAGTCAAATAATTGTAATTTTATGGAATATAACCAAACAAATTAACACAGTAAAAAAGGGCGCGGACGTCTATGTCCGCGGTAGAATATAAAAAAAAAAAAAAAAAATTTCTTCATCAACCAAAGATTAACCAAATAACGCTGTCTTGTGTATAAGCTGAGATGAATAAATCGCATAGGTGCATTTTTCAAATGACCATTTCTTATCTAGTTTCCTTGTATTATACTAATAACAACTTTCTGATTTCTTTAATACCATTCAAATTGATTATATTTTGCCAACTCTTCCTTTCACCAAGGCATGCTCAAAACTCAGTAGCATTAGCTAAGAATGTCGGAAGCTGGTCTTTTATGTATCGCACGCAACTCGGGCAAGTTTTATTGCCTGCCGCCTGCTCGACCGGCCCTCACTCAAGATATTGTGGACTTGAATATTGATTGCTTAAATGCTTTCGGAATAGTTAGCGTCTGGGTGGTTCGGATGGGAAGTCCGTATACTCAGTTGTGTTTAATATGTTATAAGTGCTTATTTACTTAATTGAATATTTTCTCAGGAGCTATTCTTATTACGATGTCGATGTCATACCTACATGTTTAAGTGACGCAATGTGTCTGATTATTTGACAGGAGTCGTAAAAGACTAGCTAAACTCTTTTTTAGTGGCATCTTTAACGTAGATGTCGAATTGATCCCAATATACAAAAAAATCGATGTAATAATCCAGGCCAAAGTTTAGCAATTTGCCAAATTTCATTCAAACTGGATTAACCGTTGAGGCGTGATTGATTAACAAATCAGTTAGCCAGTCGTTTTTAAGTATCGTAATATAATCAAAGACGGCATCACCATCGGCATTTCAATAATTCGGCGCAGAGCAAAAAGCTAAGAGGTAATCCCGGAGACAAGACACCCATCTTATGTTATGAGGGTTGCCTTTAACTTTAAACACTCTGATACTAAAATATTTGCTTCCATTTTCACTTTAAGCAAAACTGACGACACAACTAGTTGTTGTAAGAAAACTGGGCATCCAGGAAAAAATTACACAACCCTGAAACGGCGCGAAAATTATCTTAGTTACAACAAAAAACCCAGTTGGCAATTAAAGTTTCTACTCAAAGTCGATCCGCTATGCGGAGCGGGGCTAAAAGTCACCCCCCATCATTCCCCTCCCGTGGGATAGCCGACAGAATTAATTTATGTACCGTAGATCTAAGACCTGGGCAAAAAACATGTTTCTAGATTAAAAACAAAAGGGTAAAGAACTTTATACGGACGGAGGGACGATGGAACTGATTTAGTTTGTAGATTGAAAAGTGTGGCGAGATTGATATACCTACTTGATGACATAAAAGTTTGTGATGATCAAACAGTAAATATTAAAGAACAGACCCTTTATAAAATTGAATGTGCTGAAAAAGACATAACTATTGATAGCAAAGTTATAACAGGCAGGGATTTGCTCTGCCTGACAACAAAAATGTCTAGTTTAACATAAAGGAGAGTATACACTAGAGCATTTTCGCGAGCATTACAATGTAATGTAACGTTCTTACGAATGGTACAATATAGTTAAATGCTCAGTCTCCTATAGCATTTTCATGTAATGTAACGTTCTTGTGAATTTTCGACGCTGCTTTCGACATAATCCTAGTGAGCATTTACCTGGAAAGTTTCTTTGTATCTTGCATTCATTATTGACCTCAATCCATGTTATGTCACTCGTGCTAATTTCGATGTTTAGGTACCTACCTAGAATGATGCAAGCATAACTGTAAAGATGAGTTTGGACCACATTTATACATCACTGAAGCTGTAACACAAGTAAAAATATTATTCTATCGGTCAGTTTAACTTACACATATAAAATATTATAAATATGAGAATGTCTATGTGTCACTTTTATTTAAGACTTTTATTTTCAACTTTTGCCAATATCTATAAAACATAAACAGAATCACAATAGATTCTTGGAATAGGCCTACCGGGGAAGCCACATTAAAAAAGACCCGCTATGTACACTACCTCAAAGGTGGCGTGGAAACGTGTGCATATTATGATCAACTCTTTCAACTTTTTGAATCGTTATATCTCAAAAACGGTGGTTCTTATGAAAAAAAGTTTGTAGACATTTTATATAGATAATTATTTGTGCATTATTATTATCTGATTTACAAGTTTTGTCTGGGTTTCTCCAGGTGTCGGATCGATGAGGACTTTTTAGATTTTATTTATGATGGGGTTTTTTTGAACAATTCTACCAATTTTTAGCTGGGTGCGAATTTTTGTATCCTCGGATGTCTAAATTGACCGGACTAAAAACTGAAAATTTTATACCTACTCATCATAACATTGAGACGCCCAACTCCATACCTACAGTTACAATATTACTGTCATAACAGCCCGTCAGCCATATGGCAACACTTGGCACTTAGTTGATGGCAGTATAACGTCATTATCATACAGGAGGATCGCTGGCCATCCCCCTTGGCTAAGTCGTATCTTACCGTGCCCAAGGGAGGATTGATTGGAGGTAATACATACTCGTGAGTGGGGAATACATAGATGTTATTGTTGCTAAAGCGAAGATATTTCCGTCTTTGACTAATTAGACAAAACAGAAACAAAGAAGGATGAGATTAAAGAAATAAGTCGGCGTATTAAGTTTTGGAATATTTAGGTGTTTTTTTTTTCGGATATCCTCCAAAGGAGACGGTATCATAATTGACCCAGAAATCAATACGAACAAACAGTATGCCGATCGATTGCTTGGAATGAGCAAAATAACCCTACCCAAGTCACATACCCTAAATCTATGGGGTATCGGAGCTATAAGCTGACAAAGTATGCATGAAAAATCATTATCTTCTAAGGATTTTCTTAACAATATTACCAAAATCAGTCATGCAGCGTTAAAAATTGCAAAAATTCTTTGAAATTCGATTTTCAAGTAAAAATTGCAGGAAAGTCCTCATTAGAGCAATCAAAAATCGGAGTTTTCGGTAACGAAGTCGGATCTCATAAAATGCGCCGCGGAAATTGTTCGTCTTGAAACATTTTAAAATTCGGATAGCGGGAGATGAATGAGAGATTCGAGTTGTTATCTTATCTGATAATAAATTTATTTTAGACTATTTTGGACTAGAAATTGTTGGTAGGTAGGTATTAAACTTCGTACAGCTATGTTATTTATAGAAAAAGAAACCGCCTGTTACTATTTCGTAATTAATTACCTTAGGTGGATTAATTTAAATTTAAATATAGCAAAGAGGAGCTCGTGGCTTAATAATAACAGCCGAACGGGTCGGTCTTCGAGGTTAAGCAACGCTTGACGAGGTCGGTCCGTGGATGGGTGACCATTTCAACATACCGAGTTTCCTCCGTGCCGCGGAAAGCACGTTAAGCCGTTGGTCCCGGCTGTCATTTGATGATCTTTGACAGTCGTTACAGGTAGTCAGAAGCTTGAGATCTGACACCAGTCTTGCCAGGGGGTACCGTGTTACCCAGTTACTGGATTGTGGAGGCCAGATAGGCAGTCGCTCCACGTAAAACACGAGTGCTCAGCTGAATCCGGTAAGACTGGAAGCCGACCCCAATATAGTTGGGAAAAGGCTAGGCAGATTGAAAAGCTTAGGAAAGATGGCAACTGTATTCCAAGCAGAAACATATGCCATAATAACCTGTGCTCCATAGAATATAGGTAGAGGAACCAGAGGTAATGCTATATATATTCTTAGTGACAGTCAGGCTGCAATCAAAACCATTGCATCCTACAAAGTGGACTCCAGACTTGTTCTGGATGCTATCCAAACCCTAAACTAGCTTGGGAAGCATAATAAAATAAGACTGATGTGGGTCCCAGGGCATAAAGGAATCTATGGTAATGAAATGGCAGATGAACTGGCAAGGGAGGGCTCAGCGAAGCGATGATTTTGTGGGTACAGAAAGGTAGGTATTTCGAAGTGCCTCGTGAAAGCCACATTCAGGCAATTTGTAGACCACAGTCAACAAACACACTGGCTGTCTAATACAGGTCTGGAACACTCCAAAAAAATCCTGGGTTCTACGTTCAAAGCACATACATTTGGAATATGAGCAGGGGCAAATCCACTACCTGCTTGGGACTTTTACTGGGCACTTTAGAACCAACGACATGCTCATGAAGATATGCGGGTTGTGCAGTGAACATATGGAATGCATGGAGCACCTTCCATGTACTTGCGATGCATTGGGCTAGTACGCAAATGAGTCTTCTAGGGGTAGGATACCCAAGACCAGAAGATTATAGGCTCATATCTTCTTATCACGTTGTAAGACTCATGATAGAGGTTTTCAACGAGATTGAGAAAGAGTAACTTGTTTAGGGGACCAAAAGGATCCCAAATGGTTCGAAATGTCCGAGTTATACTCTCGGCCCCCACAAGATAAGATTATGATTGTATGAAACTGAAAACGTTGTTTGATCATCAAACAGAAGTAGTGCCTGTAAGATTTTCTTTCAAGTATTCTTACAGTCGATTGATCAAATAATTAAATAAAAACTTGCATACTCGCGTGTTCAATTAGAATACATCACAAGCTAACGTCACGACCACACCGCGGCAATACGCCGAAAATCGTATTACTTCGCGGTTTCTGAGGAAAAACTTTTATTTTTTTATGTACCACCCTGACTGACTTTGACGAAGGGCCTAAGTTTAGAATAAAACTTTGAAATGCCGGAATACCTCGATTTATGTGATGTACTCCTCCTGTGGCCTACTTCTCTGCCGTCACCCCGTGATTTATGCGGCGAGATAATTTTTTTCAACCCTTTCCTTCCTGTGAATTTTGTTTGAGATTTGTGGCTTTAATTTAAACAGTATTTAGGACTTTATTTATAGCTGACCTGTTCAAAATAAGGGCTTAGCTTAAGCCATAAACAAGGTGTAAGAAAATAAATTGATCCAACTTTTCTACGTATTAAACATTTTTATTTAACACCAATTTTGCAATTTTCAATATAAGCCTGTTGATATTTAGGTGGAAATAAATAAAAGATTACTATGAAAAATGCAACGAACGTATATTGAGAAGCACAGAGGTTACAAGCTGAAGCTAGACAAAAAGATTTTATCACAGACTAAATAAATGTTGCCAACTTATAGGTTGCGTTCTTACTTGCCAACACTCCCCACAGAACGCAGACCCATTTTACTTATACAGAACAAATGTTTTTCATAAGTAGTTCCTTTAGTCAAGTTATCAGCTACCATGTTGCAACCATTTACAAATTTAAATTTAACTTTAGAATTAACAATGTTTTCTCTAAGAAAATGTAAACGAATATCTATATGTTTAGTTTTTGGTTTATAACAGTCTGTTGATGCCAGTCTTATTGCACTTTGGTTGTCACAGTGGATGAGTAGCGCACTGTCCTCGCCTTGACCGAGCTCAGCCTGCAGTTGCCGCAGCCACAGGGCCTCCTGGGTCGCCGCCGCCATCGCCATGTATTCGGCCTCCGCCGTTGAGAGTGCCACGGTTTGCTGTTTGCACGAATTCCAAGATAAACAAGCATTCTGAAACAGAAAAGTATAACCCGTGCACGATCGTCTATCCACTGGGTCGCTCGCCCAGTCAGCATCACAGTATCCAGTTATTTCCTTTGAGTCATCTTTGACATAGCATAGCTTTAGATTCCTGGTTCCTTGAAGATACCTCATAATCCTTTTTACTCCAAGCCAGTGTTGATTTCCTGGACTATTACAGTACTGACTCAACTTGTTAACTGCATAGGTAATATCAGGTCTCGTGACATGAGCCAGATATATCAGACAGCCCACTGCTTCCCTGTATGGGATATTTTTGTTTTCATCTTCAGGAATTTTCTCAAATTTTGCATTCACCTCTATTGGGGTACAAACTGGTTTACATTCAGACATATTGAAGCGGTCTAATAGTAGGTTAATGTATTTTTCTTGATCTAACATAATCATACCTGTCTCTCGGTTCCTATTTATGTTTATGCCAATACAATTCTTTACTTCACCTAGGTCTTTCATACTGCATTCTCCTTTTAACTTGTTTTTAATCTCTGTTGTTTTATCCTTATTATTTGTGAATATCAAAAGATCATCCACCCACACTGCAATGAATATAGTGGTAGACTCATTCACTAAATAATAAACACAGGGATCTACATGTGATCTTTGCAAGCCAATTTTTAATAAAATATTGTTCAATTTAAGATTCCACTGCCGGCTAGCTTGTTTGAGTCCATAAATTGATTTATGTAAAATACATACTTGATCATTTTCTTTGTAGTATTCTGGTTGTGACATGTATATCTCAGTATCTATGTCACCCTGAAGAAAAAGCACTTATGGCATCCATCTGAAATATTTCTAAATCATACTTTGCAGCCAGTGAAAGCAAGAATCGAACAGATGTATATCTTACAACAGGAGCATATGTCTCATCATAGTCCCTTCCTTTTCTCTGAGCATACCCTTTGATAACCAATCTTGCTTTAAAACGGATAATGTCACCTTTTTCATTTGTTTTAGTTTTATAGACCCATTTACATGGTAGGACTCTTTTCCCAGATGGTACATCAACCAGTGACCAAGTTTTGTTTTTGATCAGAGAGTCATACTCTTCTTGCATGGCCTTTTTCCATTGATCAGCATGAGATGATGATAATGCTTCGTCTGCTGTTTGTGGATCATTTAAATTAAGTATTGGACAGAAGTAACTTACATCATGGTCATCTGTTTCTGCATTCTGAACAGCTCTCCGTGGACGCAAATTTATGTTTCTTATTGGTGACTCGAGATCAATCGATTGCTCTGGTATGTAAGATGGATCGTCATTCTCGCCAGACTGGTAGTCCTCGCTTGACTCACCAGTAAAATGGTCTGTGCTTTCCTCTAATTCTTCTTTACAGGTTTCTTCGAGTAGCTGTATCTCTGGACTACTGCTGTTAGATGTACAAGGTAAGTATATGTTATTATCATATTTTTCCACATTTTCTAAAAATACTACGTCTCTACTTTTTATGATTTTATTGGTATCTGGATCAAGTATTCGGTATCCTTTGGTAGATTCACAATAACCAACAAACAGTAACTTTCTGGATTTGGAGTCCCATTTGTGGCGTTTTTCTTTTGGAACTTGTGTCATTACTTCACAGCCAAATACTTTTAAATTAGACAAGTTGGGTTTATTACCAGTCCACATCTCCATAGGCGTTTTACCATTAATTGATTTTGTAGGTGATCTGTTAATTATATATGCTGCCGTTGCAAGGGCCTCTGCCCACAACCTTTTTGAAAACTGAGCATCAAACAACATACATTTTGCTCTTTCCACCAGAGTCCTGTTCATCCGTTCGGCAAGACCATTCTGCTGTGGTGAGTACGGAGTACTTGTTTGATGTTCAATCCCATGTTTGTTCAAGAAGCTTTCAAATTCTCTATTACAGTATTCTTTTCCATTATCAGAACGAATTACTTTTATTTTTCTCTCATGTTCATTCTCTACTTTGTTTTTGAAATCTTTGAAAACTTCTACAATATTCATTTTATTTTTCAAAAAATAGACATGAACTCGTCTTGTGTAATCATCTATGAAAGTAATAAAATATTTCATACCTCCCAAAGATTCTTGCTCCATTGGTCCACATAAATCAGTGTGGACCAGCTGCAGTGGTTGTGAAGATCTTGAACCAATGTTGTTAAAGGGCAATCTGGTCTGTTTCCCCAAGAGACAGGTAGTACATGTAATAGAACCTTTATTTTTGTCTGAGAATGGCTGAACTCCCTCAGCACACTCAGGCAACTTATTAACATCTGAAAAATTCAGGTGTCCCATGCGTCTATGCCACAGGACAAAAACATTTAAGTTATCTGAACAAGACAGGTTAGAAAATACCTCTCTGTGTGTGTTTAATAAATATAAATTATTTACTAGTATGGCTGAACACAGGAGCTTGCCATTTTTATCATAGATATCACAACCTTCATCTCTAAAATTTACATTACAGCCATTTTTCACCATAGCACTGACTGACAGGAGGTTTGCATCAAGTTTAGGTATGTATAAAACTTGTCTTACCTGAATTTTACTTTCTTTATTACCATTTAACAATAAATTGACCTTTCCCATACTTTCCACAGGTAGCGGTGTCTTACTGGCAACAGTTATGGTGGGTATCGGTGAACTTGTAACATCATACATCCATTCACGTCTATTTGTCATATGCATGGAGGCACCGGAGTCCACATACCACAGGTCCGGATTCATTATCTGAGGAGATGCTGAAAAAACTGCAACAAAACCTTTATTTCCTTCTGTATTTTCTACATTCTTCTTATTCGGAGCACGACAATTTTTAGCAAAGTGTCCATGCTTGTTACAATTATAACATCGGGGTCCTTTGTAGGCCTTTGTTGAATCATGTTGATTTCTTTGAATGACCTTCTTCCTTGTGAAGAATGCTGAGTTATCGGAGCATTGAACTTCCTGCAGGAGTTTAGATTTAATAGAATCAGCACTTATCTTGATGCCAGAGCTCTCCAGTCCCATGATCATGGGCTTATAAGCTTCAGGGAGGCCGGCTAACATCAGTGTACCAAGCCATTCATCATCAATGTCAAACTTAATATTCCTGAGCTTGTGGGCGGTCGACATTATTTTATTCACATAATCATCTACGCTTCCGGAAGATTCCAATGTAGTTGTTATCAGGTTTCTCAATAAGGCTACTCTCCTGTACAACCCGCTGTCATCAAAAGCCTGTTCCAAACTCTCCCAGACTTCTTTACAAGTTGTTGCATTCTGAACATGTACGTAAATGATCGGGTCCAGTAATAAAATCAACTTTGATTTCGCCTTAGTTTCCTTATTTTTATCTGTATTGGTACCGGTGACACAACTCCATAAATCGTCGAGTTCGAAATATGCTTGGACTGCAAACTTCCAACTGGCATAGTTATCTCTGCCAACTAGTCTGTCGATATGAAATGGATTGTAAGCTGAATTCGACATCTTCTATGCGTATTTAGGGTTCTTCCTGACCGAGCACGCCGCCCCGGTTAACCTCAAAATGTATGACGGACAACACACGCCGGCCGGTTTTCTTAGTTTTAAACTTTTTACTGCGTTTACTTTTTCTGTTATTTCCACAAGTAACAATCAACCACGCTCTGCTACCATGTTGATATTTAGGTGGAAATAAATAAAAGATTACTATGAAAAATGCAACGAACGTATATTGAGAAGCACAGAGGTTACAAGCTGAAGCTAGACAAAAAGATTTTATCACAGACTAAATAAATGTTGCCAACTTATAGGTTGCGTTCTTACTTGCCAACAAAGCCTGTATCAAGCTTGACCAGGGTCAACGATCTCCCTTTGATAGAGTAGTCATAAAATAAATTTTCATTTCACAAACATCAAAAATGTTCATCCCCTTACCTAACCGTCAAAAGGCTAATAACCCCTCCGAATAGCTGACACCAATTGAACTCAGTGCTCATTCGACATACATTCATTAATTCGACACACATTCACTCATTCAGTCCTAAAACCTAACGCGCTTAACCCTTCAGAGCCACTCGTTAGCTCTTAGGTGTGGTCTCGTTACGCCGAACGTGTCACGTCGAATTTAATCAAACCAATTTAGCCTGTTCGCTTCCCGGTCGCACGTTTTTCGCTACTGCCAATAAAATTGATGATTTCGAACAATTTAATTGAAAATTCTTGTTGTAAGCTCTGTGCGGCTTATGCGCTGTTTCTCAGTGTAATTGGGGGTATTGTGTTTTATGATTTGATAACAGACAGGTCATTAATTAGGAGCATAAGGACTGCTGGTGTATTGGAATTGAGCTGGTTACCTTGACGTATAAGTACAAGGTATTTTCATCTCGTTTTAAATAAGACATAATTTAATGTCTTTTATTTGTTGCTGACTACCATGAAGTATCTATATCCCCTTTAATGTATCTATGACTTTAAAATTAATACTCCCTTTCCCCAAAGTGTAAAGATAAGTAGACTCAAAAGCACCCTTAGTCAAGTTAAATAATTTATCTTACTGGCTTTTATTTCTGCTCAGCCCGTAAGAGATATGGCGAGAAGATGAGCACATTGGGGGAGACCTGTCACTCAAGATCTGACATTTAATTTCCTTATGACCAAGAACAACAATTATTATGTTATTTATACGTAAGTTAGATTCTGATGAGGGTAAATATCAAGCGATTGGTAAATATAAATAATAAACCAGGGACCTATTATTCTAAAAAGCTCTTGCGGAATACATGTAAGAAGTCTTCACTTAAATCGCCCAAAGTGAAAACCGAAAACAGAATCACATGGCATCATTGTACTTATTTATGTACAGAGTTGTACTCAAATGAGGTCATTAAACTTTCAAAAGTAAATACTCAGGAACGCGAATTATTTTTAATTTTACCTCAGGGAAATGTATGGTGCAGAAGGCTGCAGAAGCTAAACATAAAATCCTCATTACAGTACCTATTGTTATTCACATGCATAACTCAAAAGCTGGATGGTTTTCAGGGCAATTTTCCCAGTCATATCCTTTCAGATTCAGAGAATAATAGGCTATAAAATTTTAGCTCCTCTCACGCGAACAAAGCAGGGTCGTGCGCTAGTGAAGATTTAAACATTTATTACTTTGATTATAGCAAGTAGGTATTCCGATTTAGTTTCGTCGATGCCGTTTGTAAGATGTGACGAAGACCATTGCAATTCTTATGTTGTCTAATGGTTTCTTTTAAAGGGTTGCAAAGCTTTACTAAACAGGTTTCTAACATATAAAATGATGCATTTTATTTTTTTCTAAGATCATTTTGTATTTCATTAATACACCTGCAAATAAATGCCCGATTTTTATAAAAAGAATGGAAAGGAAGAAAATAATTGATTGCCATAGAAATTGGAATGCCTATATTTTAATTTATGAATTTATTAGCGTTTGATTCTCAAAAATACAGTGTTGTCAATGTAATTACCTTTATCGATTCCAATAAAGCAAAACCGACAAAATGACAAGTAATTGAGAAATTACCGTCTATTTTCTCCCTACTCCAAAATTACGTAGTTTTCTTAAATTGCCAAGCACGCATAAATTCTCAAGAAGAGCCAGGTTATTCAATCCTTGCAGAAAATACGGTCTTACTACGTCAACCATTTTGTACCTTGTTTTAATTAACGTTTCCCGAGATATGCTGAATATTCAACTGTCATCACAAAAGAGAAATATCATTTCAAACAGATTTTTTTGACAAAAATAAAAACAGTACCTTTATTCAAATACTAATAAGACCGCATAGGATGTTAAAAGTACCAGGGCTACATGCTGTTAGAAGTGATTTCTTAATAATGAACACTTCGACCATCAGCGATCTGGCCACATCAATCAAAATGTTCCAAACACTTTCTAAGTTAATCTTGGGAACTTAGAAACTTCATAGTAGTTTTACGATACTATCTACACCCAAAAATAAATAACTCGAACCCACATGCATTCTTCAACAAATAGGCCTCAGAACCCCAAAAAGTTGTACGAACTACCAGGCTGCCAGAACTTGGAAAGAGGCTTGCTAATAACCCTTGCACCGAGTGCGGTCTCGCTACGTCAATCAAACTGTTTATATTAAACGCCACACTTTGCCCGGAGTGGCATTAATGAGTATTTGAGGGTAGCTTTGTTGAAGACCATTGAGCATAAGCTGACGGACCACTGTTCGAAATGGGATTTGATAAATTAAAACTATTTCAGGCGGTATGTCAGCGGTATTTCTTTAGGTTTACTAGCGCCAGCTGTTGCACGGTTGTGCAAAGTTGCTTCAGTAATTTAGAATGAAACCCTATGCTCAACTTGATGAACTAATTACTTTTGCTTCTGAATATTTATGCATTTAGCTTACTATTTCTCGCGATTTTTTTTAAATGTATTCAATCATTGATTACTTTTTCATTTAGCATCATACAAAGTACTTACATATAAACAAAGAAATAGTTATACTTTTGAAAGCCAGTATTATAATTACTTTCTGTATTTTATGCCCACTTTTTAGTTTATTTTTATCATTATTTTTAATTTTATATATATATATGCTGTGAAGTGCTCATGATAATATTCGTAATCGGAAATAGTTTACATCAGAACAAACTAGACTTATTGATCATAATTATCGCAACTGCTTTGTATCTCGCTCATCCCATAATATATGGGCTTAAAGATTACAAATTGTAGCCAACTAGTGACGCCTGTTAGCCCATTAGTTATCGCGCAAACTGTTCCATAGCGTTCACTGAGGAATAGCTTTACTTACATAAGTAGGAGTAGGGTTGGTGCGTGGGAAAAATAAATGTTTTATTTTATTTTTAGGCTCGCGTTTTACAACTATCTAATCAGATGGTAAGCCATGACGTATCGACGATGAAGCACGCTTGCCATTGAATAACCTATTCATTCTGAACTTAAAGATCCATAGTTTATAGGTATCAGGCAACACAGACTCCAGCACGGAATTCCGATATGCTTTGTGCGTATGGGTGTAGGGTGTCCACCATGTATGGCGCATTGCTTGTAGTTCAATGATGGAAAAGGCTAGATGTTGTCTCTCCAGAGCAACTGGGCAGATTTTCAACTGGACAGATTCTTAGCTGTACAGTTTCGCATCTGGACAAATTAGCAACTGGACAGAGTACAGTCATGAAAAAATACGTTTATAAACTACTAGCTATTACCCGCGGCTTCGCTCGCAGTGAAGCCATTATTTTTTTATTAATAAAAATTATCCTATGTTACTTCTAATACCTCCAAGAATATATATATAAAGTTTCATGATGATCGGTTCAGTAGTTTTTGCGTGAAAGCGTAACAAACAAACTTACATTCACATTTATAATATTAGTATAGATGAAACAGGTATTAAATTTAAAAAGTTTATAACACAATATTATTATTCATTAATAAGTCTTTTTATAAAACAAGCGTTTTTCTTATTATTTTCAGCAAACCCTTTCATTTGATACCCATATCATGGCAGTGCACAGAAAATATCTAGTCCGCACTCTTAGGCCGTCCGCCATATTGGATTTAGAATGACGTTACTTAGCTAACCAGGCATTGTTAAAATTTCATCTTAATCGGTTTAGGATAACTGCTTTAAAATAAAGATGCAAGATTTGACCCGAGCATACATACATACATGACAATTTAAATAAAAGCTTGTAAAAATAAGACCGATCTTACAATCAAAATTCTAAGCTGAATTTTGAATGTTAACAATAAAGCAACTAATCAACACCGATTGCCTTAATTTAGATCCATACACACCCTAACACCTTAGAATCTTTGCCTCCCGAAAATTTTATCAACGCCGATAAATCGAGTCCAGCTAATTATCCTATGTCCTAAAGTCCGAAATCAGAATACTTCTCGTTCGTCGCTTTATTATAGCTGGTCAGCGAAAGACCCAAAGGCATTTTTATCAGAAAAATCCATCCACTTTAGCCAAATTCCATACGCCTACGCCATCAAAGAAAAGAAAAATATCCTGATTTAGAACGAACCGCAACCCTAAATACGCACGTTTTAGTCCAAATATTCGCTCTAAATATTCGGAGGCTGGGTGACCTCAACCTTGCTTGAAATTCCATCAAAACTTGCTGTTAAGTAGGCGTTCGATCTTATAATTGACTTTGACGTGTTTCTCTTGAGAGAGAATTACAGTCTCCTTTTATTTGAGTAATATTTTACGTGACTACGTTGTAGTTTGAAACTAATTTCAGCGGAGGAAGTGTCCGTTGTATACAAAAAACCTCTTTCAAGGATCTCTTTAGCAAATTGGATTTTATGTCTAAGTGAAGAAATGGTTAGAACTATTTTTATCAAAGAAGGGATCGGAATTTTCTATGAGCTTACTTCTTGATTGAGCACAATCTGAAGAGATTTAAATCGAGTTACTTAACGAACTGCTGATTATCATATTTCTCTACCTAGATAGAAATTTTCAATTGGTACACTTTTTTACAAGCCGCTGGAATAAATTTTTGAAAACATTTAATTCTATTGTTAGAATGCTTTGAAAACACACAAAGAATAGAACAATTAAATATTGGGCTATTTATGATTATTAACCTGGCCTTCCTTCAACTGTATGTTAGCTTATCTGTTAGCCATAATGTTAGCTGTATGTTAGCTAATTCAGAATTACATCATGCTTTGCTATTTTAGCTTTTTAAGTGTCGATTTCTAGTGGGCTATTAGGTTTAGCTTCCAGTATAACTGAGTGCTCAATACTTACCAGTTTATTTATTTTAAATGGAGCAACTACCTATCTGACTTGTACCACCCAGGTTCTAGGCAACTCACAGTTCTGCATGAAAACCTGCGATCATGTACAAATTCCAATTAAATTGATCTAAAATAGACAGTCAGACAAGACATTCCACTCAATGCATGCAAGTATGAGCTGTAAAACGCAATGGGGTCCCGTGGAGACAATCGCAGAGTCTCGCCAAGATGGCGCCTCGCTAGACTGTAATGTTAACTTTATCAAACGCTCTTAAAGCCGTGGCCGATGGCGGAGAAAACTATTATGAGTCGCGTTATGGAAAAGGTTTATTTAGTTTTAAAGACGTTTAAGGCAGGCATGTTCTGTATGTTTTTATGTATTGGGTCTTTACTGCTTGCTAGCTAGCAGCTTTATTGAAAACTGGCTGACCCCCGCGGCTTCGCTCCCGTCAACCGGCTGTCTATCTACCTACCACTACCTACTTACCCTACCTACCTTACCTAAACTACCTACCCCACCAACCCTACCTACCCTACCCACCCTACCTACCCTACCCACCCTACCTACCCTACCTACCCTGTCTACTGTATGTTGACAAAACTCCTTCGCAAATAAACAAATTTGATTACCACAAAATAATGTTATAGTGAGACAATCTTAAAAGATAGACATATACTGTAGCAGGTTTGTTTTTAGATTTTTTAAAGAGGAACAATTCCATCATACATGATATTTGCGTAACTTAAACCGTTTACGCAGCGCACGCAACGGAAGCTCTCAAAAAGGAATAGTTTTGCCCGCTTTTGCAACATTTTTAATTTTTACTCCGCTCCTATTGGTCGTAGCGTGATGTTATATAGCCTTCCTCGATAAATAGACTATCCAACAAAAAAATCTTTTTTCAATTCCAACCAGTAGTGCCTGAATTAGCACAAACAAACAAACTCTTCAGCTTTATAATATTCGTATAGATATAGATAAAAGCCGTAGACTAACATTATAGAATAGATACTAACTAACTTTTGCCAGCGTCTTCAGCGCCATGAATATTTTACAAAATCTGCCATATGTCCTAAAAGTATTTTGTCCTAATTCAAGTCACGGTCTACCCTCGTGCCAAGTTTCATTTAAATCCGTTTAGCGGTTGAGGCTCGATTGACTAATAAATTGCTGGTATACTGGTACTGGCCATCTACATCTGGATACGTGTGTACAAGAAGTGCCATCGCAGATGGATGCAGGAGGAAATTGGGCTCAGCACGATGCAGAGGATTAGAGCATCCATACGAGGACGAGTCAACGAATCTTCACCTGCCAATTGAAATTGGCCCGCCCACATCACATTTCAGCGTCATCGTGAGATAAAGAAAGCGTTTCATTATTTTATAGACAAGTGTCACATTTCATAACGCAATAACTTAAACGAGCTTCGATAGTGCAGTGATTATACGTGAACTTGATACTCCGCGCGCAAAACTGCAACGTAGTGATAACCTGTGTGTCGTTTCCTTATAATGTCGAACTTGATTCTTTGTTTGTGACTTACGTGTGTAACTACTTACGTAGATATGCTATTATTAGAATATGACTGATAGTTTAATAAATAATTGTCAAACATTGTTAACTATTCGGAAATATTTGATTAAAAAGGGACAAAGTAGGTATAAAGGTAACGTAATTGAGATAAAGTTAACGGAAGCTAAAAATATTTTCGATAAAAGTACACAAATAATTTTATTGTTAAAGAGTAGTAAGAATGATAAGTTGTCATCGGCAGTAGAGATTTTTAACGATATTAAGAAATTATATGAAGAGATAAATAAATTGTGTGTTATCCCTATTCAGGTAAATTTAGAAAAAATGGAGTTTGACCTAAGAGTGGCTTGTAGTTTAATTCCAGTTATGGACGGTGTTGAGGACACCACTAAACGGTTGATAGACTCAGTAGAGATGTACGCGGACATGCTGGATAAATCAGGTGAGGTTTTATTAATTATATTTGTTTTAAAAAATAGACTCTCTGAAAGTGCTAAATTGAGAATTTCTACATCATATACATCTGTTAAAGAATTAATTACCGATTTGAGACAACATCTATTGCCCAAAAAATCTTTTGTTGCCGTACAGACTCAATTGCAGAATGTGCAACAAGGTTCAAGGTCTGTCGAAGTATATGGCTCCGAAGTGGAAAAATTATTCACCGAATTAACAATTTCCCAAGCAGACGGAAATTCGGAAACGTTCAAAGTTTTAAAGCCATTGAATGAAAAACTTGCCCTACAACGTTTTTCAGGTGGTCTGCGAAGTTCCAAATTAGGCACAATTATCTCCGCCCGAAACTACACTAGCCTGAAAGACGCCATCCAAGCTGCAAAAGATGAGGAGGCTACATCCTGCCAGTCTTCATCAGGTAACGTCATGCATGTGTTTAAGAATGGACATGGTTATCAAAATATTAGACGACCAAATGGTCAAGGTCATGGTTCCCGTAACCCAAATCAAAGAGGTAGAATGCGTGGTCAATATAGCTATTATAACCGTGGTTCTCGTCACCAATATAGTGGTGCTTACCCACAAGCATTTCGTGGTAATTTTAGAGGTTACTACCGTGGGTCACCAAACGGTCAAAGAGGTAATAGAGGTCCAAGATATTTTAGAAATCAAAGACAAGGTCCAAGTGTATATTCTATTGAACATGACCCTGAACGCCAACGTGTTCATATTGACAATAATATACCACAGGCACAATCACAAGGTGATAATAAACCCAAGCCAGATTTAGAAAATCCAAATCAGTTTTTTCGATTTTAAAAATTTAATTCTATCTTGTAATGGCAATGCTAAATACGTAGCGTTTAATATTAATAATGTTAAATATTATTGGCTAATAGATACTGGCGCTACATTGTCTATTATAAAATATGAAACAGTACCGAAAAATTGTATTACTCATGGAGACAACACTTTAATAAATGGAATAGGAGGACAGCGTAGATCTAAAGGTTCAGTAGATTTAATTCTGAGAAATGGCAACGAAACGTTTTCACACAATTTTTTTATTTTTGATTCCTTACCATTAAAAGCTGATGGAATCATAGGATTAGATTTTCTAAAAAAGTTTCAAGCAAATATTAATTTAAATTCGAATATTTTATCATTGGTTAAGAATGAGAAATTATATCATTTTAGTTTAGTGGATGAAAGTGATAGGATAAGGAATACTTTAACTATACCAGCTAGGTCAGAGTCAATACATTTTATTTTTGTGGATCAGATTATGAATGAAGATGTGATTGTTTGCGGAAGAGAGTTAACGAACAATGTATTTTTAGCAAATACGATAGCAAAAGTAATAAATAATAGAATGCCTGTTAAAATACTAAACGTATGTGAGGAAGACATTACCTTACCATTCTTTACTCCTGATTTAAAATCTTTGAGTGAGTATGACGTTTGTGAATTTAGTCATAACAACATTAATGTTCCTAGAGTTCAATCGTTATTATCGGAATTGAATTTAAGTCATTTAAATGGAGAAGAAAAAGAATCTATAGAGGCGATATGTACGAAATATGCGGATGAATTCTATGTAAATGGAGATAAATTAACTACAACAAACATTTATGAACAATCTATAATTTTAAAGCCAAATTCAACACCTGTTCATGTTAAACCTTATAGGTTGCCACATGCATTGAAACCAGAAATAGATAAGCAAATTAGTAAAATGATAGAAAATGATATTATAGAAGAGTCGAATAGTGAATGGTCAAGTCCAATTTTATTAGTACCAAAAAGAAGTAGCGAAGGAAGTGAAAAGAAATGGAGGTTAGTGATAGATTACAGAAAATTAAATGAAACTATTTGTGATGATAAATTCCCATTACCCAATATAACAGAAATTTTAGATTCCCTATCTGGTGCTATTTACTTCAGTCATCTTGACCTTCACCAAGGTTATTATCAAGTGACCTTGGAACCCGAGAGTCGTAAAATTACAGCATTTACTACGAATTCAGGTCAATATCAGATGAAACGCCTACCTATGGGCCTTAAGACAAGCCCTAGTGCTTTCAGCCGTATGATGTCTGTAGCAATGTCTGGTCTAACCAATGAGAAATGTTTAGTTTATCAAGACGATTTGATAATATTTGGAAGAAATCTATATAATCACAATCAAAATTTAGTTAATGTCATGGAGAGATTAAGAAAAGTCAATTTAAAATTGAATCCTCAAAAGTGTCAATTTTTAAAGAAAGAGATTTTGTATTTAGGCCATGTTGTATCTGAAAAAGGAGTTTTGCCTGATCCAGACAAAACTAAAGTATTAGTTAATTATCCAACACCTAAAAGTTCAGACGAAGTTAAACGCTTTGTAGCTTTTTGTAACTATTATCGGAAATTTATAAGGTCATTTTCAGATATAGCAATGCCATTGAATAAATTATGTAGGAAAAATGTACCATTCGTTTGGAGTAATGAGTGTCAAAGTGCTTTTGAGTTTTTGAGAAATGCGTTAATCTCTTCACCTATTTTGCAATATCCAGATTTTTCTGATAACAATGAATTTGTGCTACAAACAGATGCATCAGGCACAGGTATTGGTGCAGTGCTGTGTAATAAAGATCTTCGACCAGTTGCTTATGCAAGTAGACCGCTAAATAAAGCAGAAAAGAATTATCCTACTATTCAAAAAGAGCTTCTAGCGATAGTATGGTCCTTAAAGTATTTTAGGCCGTATTTATATGCAAGAAAATTTACCATAATGACGGATCACAAACCTTTGGTTTACCTTTTTAGTTTAAAGGTCCTTCTAGTAGATTACTCAAATTTCGATTAACTATGGAAGAATATAATTTTAAAATTGTTTATGTAAAAGGAAAAAATAACGTAATAGCGGATGCTTTGTCTAGAATGTATATGACATCAGATGAACTAAAGAGTATGCATGAACAAGTTGTAGCTGTGATGACTAGAGCTCAGAAGAAGAGAATGAACGATCTGTGTGATGATAATAAGGATGAAACTGAGACAACGGATCCTAGTAAATTCACTAACAATAGGTCTGATCAACCAAGAGTTGTGGATATATTAAGAAAACCGATAGACTCCGTAGAAATGTGCTTAATTAAAGGTAATGAATTAAAAAAGCTGAGAGTAAAAAACCAGATAGCAGAGGAAATTGAATGTTTTGCGTTTATTGCAAATAAAAAGGAATTGTTTATAAATCTTGATTTCAAGGTACATTTCTCGCGAGCCGAATTTGTACAGAAATTAAATGATATTTGTAAAAAGATACGTATCGATGAAGTTTGTATAATTAAAAACGAAGAGAATATTGATTTTATAAAGAGTATATGCGATGAGATATCTTCACTCACGCATTGGTCCGGACCACGAGTATGTATATTGCGAGGAGTTAAGAAAATAAATGACGACAAGGAAAAGACAATTATTATGAACGATTTCCATTTGCTACCATCCAGTGGTCATGCTGGAGTCCGTAGAATGGTAAATACGATTAAAAAACGATACTACTGGCCAAGTATCGATAAGGACGTCCAGAATTATGTCAAAAAATGCACGAAATGTCAGAAATCGAAATATTTTCGATATATTAAACAGCCGATGGAACTAACCACAACGGCTTCCTCGGCATTTCAGAAAATTTATTTAGATTTAGTGGGACCTTTGGATAGAGACATTGACGGTAATTGCTATATATTGACTATGCAATGTGAATTAACTAAATATGTGCAAGCTGTTCCCATAAAAAATAAGGAAACTGTGTCCATTGCAGATGCATTTGTAAGATATTTTATTTTAATTTTTGGCATTCCTGAGATCATAGCGACTGACCGTGGAGCAGAGTTCATATCAGCAACTATGGAACAGGTATGTAAACTTCTTAATATTGAAAAGTTATCCTCAACAGCTTACCATCACCAGTCCATTGGAGCTCTTGAAAATGCGCACAAAACCCTGGGTTCATTTTTAAGGATTCAGTGTGAAAACCACACAGACGGTTGGAGTTATTGGTTACCGTTCTGGTGTTTTAGTTTCAACAACACAGTCCATAGCGAAACAAATTACACTCCACATGAGCTTGTTTTTGGCAAACTTTGTAGAATACCCAGTAGAATTACTGATACGTTAGAACCATTGTACAATATTGACAACTATCCTTTACAGTTAAAGTATAGATTACAGTTAGCTCATGCCGATGCAAAGAAAAATTTGTTTAATAGTAAATTAAGAAGAAAATGTTTGTATGACAAATCCATTCATATATGACAAAGATGATTTAATTTTGTTGAAAAATGAGACAGGTCGGAAATTAGATGCGATATTAGAAGGTCCTTATATAGTAATAGAAGATTTAGGTTGTAATGTTAGAATAAGTAAGAATAATAAAATAGAATTAGTGCATAAGAATAGGACTAGACCCTATTATGAATAAAAAAAAATAAAAAAAAAAAAAAAAAAAAAAAAAAAAAAAAAAAAAAAAACTGAACTGTAACTAAATGAGAAATTTGTGAGCTAGATTAGAAATAGTTATTATTTTACTTAAGATGTTAACTTCGGTTTATGGTATATTGTTAGTAAACGGAAAAAAAAAAAACACTATGTATGATTTTTTTTATTTTTTTCACTTTCGCGGGAGGTGAAGTGTTCACTTTCGCGGGAGGTGAAGTGTATTAGCCTTAAGTAAATCTACTTAGTATTACCCTTAACAAAACGGTATCATATTAATGCTTAATATGTACTTTACGTAACGCGCATTATTGTAACTGTACTGTATGTTTTAATGAGACATTCAATAAATCCTACTTAGACCTACTGGTTGTCTGCTTTGCGAAACCCCAACATTACAATCAAACCAGAAAAGCTTTTCCATTTATAATATTAGTAAGTAGGATAGAATTATTGTTTTTAACAAGAGTATAAACGATTTGTGTCTTTTGAAAAACAGTCTAACTTACTTACAACAGTAGATTTTTCGTATGCAACAAGTCACCGCTTTGAGCTGGATACTTAAGGGATAAATTTAAGAAATGAAAATACAGGTTCCCTATCCATTTGCATAAAATTTTAAGACCTAATATATCTTAGCATAATTTTGTTTGGCATAATTATATTTACGCATAATATAATTACGCATAACAGCTTACGCATAATTTTTTTAAGCATAATTTCTCTAACCATAATAATGATTAAGCAGAATATACTAAAGCATAAATTTATTAAGCATAAAGTTCTAAAGCATAACTTTTTTAAGCATAATATCCTAAAGCATAAATTTATTTACACATACAGCATGCAAGCAAGCATACAGCATGCAAGCAAGCATGCAAGCAAGCATGCAGCAAACAAGCATGCAGCATGCAAGCAAGCATGCAGCATGCAAGCAAGCATGCAGCATTCAAGCGAGCAGGCAACATGCAGCAGGCAGGGTTTCTGTCTCGGCTCCGGCGCTGCGGGCTTCCGGCGGCCCCACGCGTGCTAATCGTCGCAGACGGCTTTCGCTCACCACCGCAGCTTCGGCTTGTTGGCCGGCTTCGCCGGCCAGCCTCAGCCGCGGCGCCTCGCTCGCAGCCGCTTGCTCCTCAGCCCGTGGGCCGCCTCGACCCTACGCGCCTTCGCGATTTTAAATTACACTCTAGGGGTAGGACAAACAAGACTACGTAGAGTCGGTTTTGCAGCAATTCGGTTCTGTCACTAAATTTTGTTGCACATCATATTAAATTTTTAACCAACAATATTATTTAATTGTTACAGAAACTATAGCAAATTGGTTTGATCAGAATTATGTATGGGGCACTACAAGTTCACCACCACCATTGCCACCCAAAGTCTGGAGTACGTATCTACTAGAAAAGGAAAATAGACCTAGGACACAAAATCATGCAGAGGCATGGCACAATAGATTTGCACATTTTGTGGGAAAACACCATCCTGGATTTTATTTTTTGGCAAAAAAGATCGTTCAAGAAATAAAACATCAAACCATTGAAATAGATAAACTGGATGTCGGAACATCACTTATACCAAAAAAAAAGGAAAAATACACGGACAAAACGAAAAGAATTGAAAAAATTATTAGTAAAAAAGATGAGTATACTTCTAAACTAGCATATTTACAAGCAATTGCTAAAAATATACACCTAAAATAAATAATTATACATAATTAAGGACCACTGTTTCAATCAGTGAACTTCTATCTGAGGAATAACCGCCATATTTATTTCTCATAATGGAAGTTAACTGATTGACATATTTTGTTATACAAAAACTGTCAAAAAATCTAATATATTCTTCAGATAAAAGTTATCTTGCGATTGAAAAATCGTTTAAGTTACATAATGTTATGTATAATAAATCATTTGCATGAAAATTGTTTTTGTTATTTATATTAATTGTATGCCTAAATATTATTATGCTAATAGTCATTAGGCCTACTAACGTTATGCTAATAGTCATTAGGCCTACTAACGTTATGCGAATCAAATTTATGCCAAAACAAATTAGTCTTTAAGATGATTATGCCAACATAAAATGTATGCCTAAAAAAATTATACCAAAGTATTATTATGCCAAAACAAATTGTGCCAAAATCGTTATGCCGAAGTATATTAGGCTAAAGAACATTATGCGAAAAGAAGGGATCCCGAAAATACAGCTAACTTCAAATTCTATTTATTGAAAGCTGCAGAGAAAACGGTGACAGTGCTTTTCACAGCACAAATACGAAAAAGTAAATTATCAAAGTACCGACGTATACCTTCCATAGCTAGAATTTGTTGGTATGAAAAATTCATAACTTTCAAAGTCCAGTCCTTTCATATCATAACCTTTCGCTAAGAAAACTTTTCCGTACTGCCATCACTTCGTCCACCCAAGAGATCCTATTCTATAAATGGCCACTAATTTATCCCATACATCAGCCAATACTGAAATACGGCGTCGGAAAGTCTAGACCCTTTTCGCAGGACATTATAGCAAATACAAACATATATTTGCTACCTTAACAAACTTTAGCCCATTGATTTAAGATTTATAATTGTTTGGCTCAGTTGCGTTGTTAAGATGGTTGTGTAAAGGCTGGAACATCGTCGCATGCATTTTACATCGCATTTGTGATGATTCGATGAGCAGACTATTTATTATGGTGACATTCGTTTAAAACGCGTTCAGATATAAAGGAGGACAGTTGAGGGATGGCGGCGTGATTACGGTGTGGAGTTCACTTTATTTTGTTTAGCATTTATGGGAGCTGGTAGCCCAGGAACACGTCATCAAGGATATTCTTAACCGCTTTAAGACGTAGAAATTTTTTGGCAGCTCATGCCTGCCATTTTGTTTCGGATCACAAATGCTGCCAAGTGACATGGCATGACAAGGTGATTCATAAAACGAATCAGTTACCTACTTTTTGATAGTTCTGAAAGCATAAAATTACCTATCTAAGCTCAGCAACCCAGTAACTGGGTAACACAGTATCCCTTGGCTAGACTGGAAATCAATACCATCAAAGATGATAATCACAAACATAGATAAAACAATGTCGATTCATGGAAAGAGATGGAGAAAGAAAACCCATAAATGAAAAAATGAGAAACGAGTCGAACAAATTTAAAAACTTGGAAGATAGAAAACAGAAAATTGCCATTACAAACGAGATTACAGCTACCTTCGTCAGAGGAATGTTTTTATGTGTATTGTTCTCGGATGAGCACGAAAATCCTTTTTCTGTATGTAGCATTAGTATGCCACTATTGTTAGCCTCCAACGTAATGTTACGGTATTATACTTAGCATTACCTGGAAACTACACGGTGTCTGAGTTTCCAAAGCTTTCATGCAAAAGTATGTTTTTGGTTTCTTAGTTTTAGTAAAAGAAAAGTTCTAACACGTAATTAACATGCCGTTATAATCGTTTCTATTAGTTGTAAGGCATCGCGCTAATTCATGTACTTTTAATTAGGACTAAACATATCCGTTTTGTCAAACAAGAAAACATATTCTTAGACAGAAAAATACCACGCCTATTTATACAGATAATTTGACCAAGAATCACTAGTAATACTAGTGATACTATTTAATTAGTTCTACAACTTTCCTGGCACCAAACTTCTACTACTAAAATATTCTTAAAAATATTCTGCTCTTAATTAGATTATCCTCGCTTCCAATCAGCCAGAAAGTCATTGCCAACGATTATATAACAAACTTCTGCATAATTTATAAGCTATCTTGTGCCTCACTTAACTAAATTAAATCGTTCATCGCGCAGATGGTGGAGTTCAAAAATATTGGAAACTTTCCCGTCAGTATCTACAGTCCTGAATTATTTGCCTTCAGTTCTTTGGGCAAAAGCTGTTAGCGAAATTATTTGGAAAAGGACCCCAGGTAGACATTTATTTTCTGGCCGGTCTGGGAATTAGAAATACTTTAGATATCAAGTGGATGGATTTTGGCGCTGGTAATACAGAAGAAGTGGATTGAAGTTGTAACAAGGTTAATCCAATATATAATAGTGGGTTTTGTCTCTCTGGAGACATGAAACGTAAACGTAAAGATACAAGTCTAGTAACAAAATTGACTGAACATCAACGCAATATATACACACTCCGATATATCTCGTCGTTATTTTTGCTTCCATTATAGACGGCACAAGCTCTGTTACGCCGAGCGTTCATGTTATTAATACGGTGACGTCCATTATACTAAGTGTGGCAGAATGTCAAGCGGCTGACATTTGGCGTAATGAGACAGAAACACTATGGTATTTCTGGAATGAGGATCATGTAATTAACCTTTGCAGGTTGATGACTTTATTACTGATGGACGGAAGGTTTAAATGGTGAATAAGGTTTGTGAGAATTGATTAAGAATTCCTTCCTTCTGCGATTTTTTTATTAAATTATTAAGTGGTATTAATGTTTTTCTTAGTAACAAACGTGTTTAAAGGATTCTAAATATCTCAGCTTAGGCGAGTTTACCCAGTAATCCATTTCAAGCCCATAAACAAACCCTATTCCGTCTGCAAACACTCAGATTTAACGAACTATTGAAAGGAACCAGAATTGGAACATCTCTGTAATTTCGTACCAAATACCTGTTATTTTAGGAAAAAACATCTCGAACAACACAATGATCGTCCACACAAAAGCACATTAGTAAACAAAACCAAACTTCAAACGCAAGAACTCCTTTCAACCGGCGAATTCCGATACACTTCAAGCTGGTGGACCCCGCACGCCATATCAAACCTTGTATATCTGGATGATGTGTTTATATTCGCTTGGCGTTAAGCTCTCAATTATAAGGGCGAGATTGTAAGGGCTCACAATTTCCCCTACCCACCTGTCAAACGTCCACTGAAGCTTGAAGATACGTGCGTGTATCGGGACGCGTCATCTCACTCATCCCCTTGAGTGTGCGTCGTGATGTTTGCTATCTTTTTGACGTTATTATGATGCGATACAATGTTTGAGAGTTTTGTACGTGATTTTTATCTCTTTTCGTGATTTAAGAATGATGAGAGTTGCATATTGTTTCGTAATTTATGAGTCCGATAAGATCCTCTCTTATTATGCTTTGCACGTGTTATACACAAACATAATATCCGCGTCGTAATAATGAACAATTAAATGTATTGTTTGTTAGATTCAACGTGTTTGAAAAGTGCTTTTACCAAAAGCTAATTTGTTAACAGGATTATTTTATCATTACATTTGTTTGTGTCTAAATTAACTTAAGCCTTTTTGTCTACACAAGACTTGATGAAACGGCATGACATGATAATGCCGCGAATCTATTAAATCATTTAATGCTTGGATAAGTTAACGTAATTACTACTTGTTATAATTACTAGAACTGTCTTTATTGCGTCTTCACCGACTTCCGCCTTCTAAAACGTGGCATTTAATTTAAACTAATCCACCTACTACACAATTCACCTACACAGGTGGTTGATCAACCGTCGACACTAGCCTATAACGTAACCCATCAAACCAATATTAACCACACAAAATGAGCGTATTCACCCTCAAGTAAATCAGTCGACTTAATTAATAGTCCAACTACGTCGTCATGGTAGTCTCGTAGTAGACGCGTCGTAGTCGTGTCGTAGTTGTGCTGTAGTCGTGTAGTGCGTGCACCGTCTCGTCACCCATTAATTTCATTACAGCCGTTGTTCGAAACTACATTAATTCTCTGTCTACCCCCTGACGTGCCCGCGTAATGAACTAAACTTTGTCAATACGTTTTTGGTGTTCGAAAATGATGTTTAGCTGTTTAATTTTGATTTATTGCGTTTGGTTCGGTGTTTGTTTGTGATATTGGTGTTGTTGGAGTAATCTGTTATATTGTTGTCATAACAGTAATCTGAAATTATATTGTTACTGTGTGCGTATTTTCTATCATTTATGGATAGACGGTTTAATTTGTCATCAAATTAATTTTTAACCGACCATGAAAAAGAGGTTATCAAGTCGACCCATTTGTATGTTTTTACCATGAGTTTTTAATATTGCCCCACACTAGTAATTTCTTCCTGTATCTTGGGTAAATTTACAAACATTTAAACTCACATACACAAGACATCCAGATCCGGAACAACTATCTGTAAGCCATACAAATATTTGTTCCGTGCGGGCATCGAACCCGCGACGCGCAGCGCCGCAGCCGATCGCTCAACCACTATATCTACCGTGTCGTCAAACAACCGTTTCGTCAAAAGTTCCACCAGATGTCAACAGATTTCCGGATAAAATGTGAACCACATTGAAACCACTAAGTAATTTAGTAGTTTTATCTCGCAAATAACAGCTGTAATTGAATGTTCACCTTTCTACACTAAAGTTTATGGTGACCGCAAAATTCATAGTGTGGACAAAAATCCATGAATATCCATGAGGATAACATTGTTCACAATTTTATATAGAAACACATTTCACCAGCCGTCCTATGAATCAAAACAACGCGTTTACTTTCCTCTAGTCGCACACGCGATAAATTGTCACAAAAATATCTTCATAAAAAGCAAACAATGAGAGGCAACAGAGCGACGTTGGACGCAACATTTGACGCGACAAACGTTTGTCGCGCGACGATTTGTTTTGTCGGAACACGGTCAGTGGCGCGTGCTGTGTGCTCAATTGACAAACGTTATTGTGCCCCGATTGTACAAACGTTTGATGGATCGTAAGAGGGAAGGGGTTATAAATTTAAGGTGTGCGGGATGCGGGATGGATGATGTATTGCTTGCCGGGCAGTGAAAAATTAATGGAATTAAAAGCTAACAAAAATATACGATCTTTTTTTCAAGGGGAAAAAAAAGCTATTAAATTTCGATTTGGTATTTCACAATATTTTTCTGGTTTAAAGATATAACTTATTAAGATAGCGGAAAATAGAGATCTATAGAAGAACACAAAACACGGCAACCCAAACATTATTAAAAGCACATTATAGTAAACGATGTAAGAAACCCATTTGAAACATTCCATCCAACTCACCAAAAAGAGTCTCACAAAAAACTTTTAAGGCCCAAAACGAAATAATTGTACAAAAAGACCAATAACTAAAACCACGGCCCTTGACAAAAAGACAAGGCTCATTTCACAAGTCATTACTATTTAAAAGTAACTTCAATACCTTTCTACTTCCCATAATATTTGGCCTTACATTTGAGTCTGCAATTTGAACATTGTTTTTCCTCGGCACTTCCATCGACTTCCCATATGGGATAAACTCGAAATCGCGTTGTAACACGCGAAGACCCCATTTGCCACTCGATTTGGGACTGTCTATACTCAATTTTGAATTAGACCGGCAACTTTGGAGCAACTTTTTAGTTGTAAGGGTTGCAGTTTTAATTGTGCTATAGTGTGTATTAACATAATTTTTAACTTTCACTTAGAAAAATAAAGTTAATTAATCTTGAAAAATTGATCATACATACGCTTTCAGTTCAGATGTTGCGTCTGTTTTGTTTTTTTTTCGAGTTTCGTAGTTATTTTTTAAGGATACATAGCGATTTTTCTTATCTTTTTCAAAGTTTTCCTTTGATATGAATTTAGAGCTTCGATACAAATATTTACGTGTATCTCACTCTTTTCCGATATGTGTAGACAGAAATTACAGAATTCCACTTGTTATGTATATTTTTACATACTCCTTTTCCTTTGTTTGTTTTCATATAGCTGGATAAACACGCACACGCACTAATGTGTGTAAATACAACACACATTGAGTTCCTCTACTCAAAAGTTTTCTACGTCTTAGTTTCTAAGTCTTATCTACGCAACACTTATCGAGTTGTTAATTCAGGCTATGGCGTAGCAAGGTTCTACGTGCGCCGGTTACACAGCGCTCCTTCGCTAGGCGCCCGGTACTACGTTGCTACGCCTTATTTACGACATCGTATCCAAAGTGATCATTGCTGTAATATTCAAGTAATGAATTGGAGTTTTTAGGGCTTCGTATGAATATATTCACGCTATATTTTTTTTATGGACCTGACGTATTTCAAGCTATTATAAGGAACTTTATTGAGCCCAAATTGAATTTAAATGTTGGAATAAATCATTTTATTAACAATAACAGAATGTAATTTCGATAACATGTGGGTTGATGCTTACATGGATGGCCAGATGGGGTTATCACAAGGCCCATAAATGTGGGAAACTTTTAGTTAGGTATTTGTGGAACCTAGCAAGATCCGTACAGCACAAAATATTGACGTCACAATATCATTCTTTTGCGTTTATTCTAATTTATTTGTTTTCCAAGAAGCAATTATTCTTGTTTCACAAATCTCTCTCTTACCGCACTCAAAGTGCCATCTCCTTTCTATAAAAATCATATTTGACACGAAATATCTCCACGTTCATTCCTTACTTTATAACAAACACCCCATTTAAAGAAGCTACCACAAGCATGTTGAGACATGTTTTATGAACCAGTTTAAACAAATTGAGTGTGCGAGTAGATCGCGGTTACCTGTGGAGAGTTTTTTTTTTGTTATACTGTGTATGTTACTTTCAAAATACTGAAAAATTATGGAAAGGAGGCTGTGGAATATGCAGTTATATTCTATAACAGAATAAGTATAGGCAACGGGTGGCCAAGGCTGCTATGACCAAGATGTCGAGGATATGGCAAGACAGTAATGTCTCCAATAGCGACAAAAAGAGGCTCATGAGAACTCCGGTATCCTCGATATTTCTTTATGGTTTCGAATCTTAGGCTATTCGCACGGTGGATATGAAAAAGATAGAGGCTTTTAAAATGTGGTGCTGGAGTAGAATGTTGCGCATACTATGGACAGCAAAGCGCGCGAATAAGTCCATTCTCGACCAGTTGAACATCAAAATCAGACTCTCCACGATCTGCTACCAACAAGTCCTAAGTTACTTTGGTCACATCGCTCGGAGACAGCCAGAAAACCTGGTAAATGGTTGTAGTGGGATTGGTTGATGCAAAAAGACCACGTGTACGTTCACCTACTGGTCTGACCAGATCAGGGCCATTACAAAACTCACGGTGACCACTGCCCTGAGAAGACAAGTCGAAGGCAGAGTGGCTTGGCAACAAGACGGGCACGGCCTTCAGAAACGAAGACAACGAATGAGAAGAGTATCATTTCCGTCATTCAGAAGATACTGGCCTAGTAACATAAGATCGTTGCTCTTCCTTTGAAAGAGTAAATTCCACTTCTCATACGGGAAAGGAACGAGCCATCACGTTTGCTTCCTACGTGATGGCGATCGCAACCCATTAAGTAAGGACTTTCTTCACGATCTGTGACTAGTCAGAGGGTAAATTATATGATGCTCTATGTAATTACTATGTCTGTCACAGCGTATTATGGTATTGAACAAATTGGTCACCTATCTGTGCCTTGATCCATAGAAATTACAGTCTTCCGAAAACCAACTAACTATACATCAGTATAGTTTGAGAGGAGACTGCAATCTAAACTTTGCAACCCAATTACTGAAGGATATCGGTAGACACCCTAAGATTATACCGATACTACTTGTTAGGTATAGGTAGGTATTATAAGATTACACTATTCGTCATGGACGCTCAAATATCATAGGACAATCGTGTTCACTTTAGTGTCGTTCTACTGTTTGTTAGTTAAATTTAATAGTTTCGGGTATTTTACTTGAGGATGGAACAGTTTTAATTAGATTTATAAATCGGGGTATGAATCTAAAGGTCCTATTAAAAAGATTTTTATGAACATGTTTGTTTGTGATTGTGAATGGAAGCTATAAGCTCATGCTTACTTCAAGTACTACAAGCATAATGTTATTTTTACATACAAACATTGTTTTTTCCTTCATACATACTACCATTACTACATTACAATGCGGTTCACGATTACCATCCCACTCATAATCCGATGTGTGCCGCACGCGACGCGCATCTCTCGCCGATACCCGGATACTCCGCAGATACATGGCTTTCCGATGGTAATACCCTTTTGAAGGCTTTTTATAGTTCAGCGGCGTGTTGTCCGTCTGTTTCGGGGAAGATTTTGGGGTTTTTGAAGTGCTTGTTTTGGAGTAAACGCATGTTTTAGAGTGTGCACTATGGTTTGCCATTTATGTAATTTCTTGTTAGTATGTATTAAGTTTAGCTGTATATGTATGTATTTATAGTTCGTATGTGTATCTTTGTATTAGAATAAATATTACTTATTCGTGATTTTATTCTCTATATTGCACCTAATACTATATTTGACATTGCATCACCCAAATGTCGACTGGTAGAAAAAGCCTAAGGCATTGCCAATAAATAAAATTACATAACAATAAATTAAGTCACTGGATATTCTAATTCAGTTTCAGTTTTGTCTGTGAAAATGGATGAAAACTAAGCATTCAAAGGCCTTCTATTAATCAATTGAATGAATATCGCGATGCAAGCTAGTGCTTACAGCTTCTGAAACCTAGAGCCGAGAATCAAGAGCCGAGGGTCGAGTGCCGACAGCGGCTACTGAACCACCTGTGTCTGTGTGGCCGTCAATAATGAGAACCTCTGGTTATGTCCATGCGTCATGTTCGTGAACGGGCGCCATCAGTTGGGATTGGTCATATGCCTCGGCCTGTCATTGCATTTTTATGTTGAAATTGTTTGTTACTCTAGACGCTTTTACGTGCACGTCTTTTTGCATCGTTCTCATATAAATGTATTTATTTTTTAACAAGAATGATGTAACCAAAAACTTGTAATTGAAACTGATGGAAAAGAGTGTCCGTGGAGTTTCTTGCAAATTCTTCTCCATTGAGATCTACTGACGTTTGCGAATTTGCAACTAGAGTGTTTTTTGTTGTTTGACAATTCAAAAGTACCTTTAAGGTTTATTTGAAATAAA
Source organism: Orthosia gracilis (assembly GCA_947562075.1). Lineage (NCBI taxonomy): Eukaryota > Metazoa > Arthropoda > Insecta > Lepidoptera > Noctuidae > Orthosia > Orthosia gracilis. The sequence goes on from OX387276.1 coordinate 15,991,012, forward strand.
CTGTTTTGATTTTGATTTTGATTTATGGGGTGTGGTGCTAATGATGTTCGAAAGCGTTAATGAATATGAGATAAAAACAGCTTGAATATTATCTAATAATAACAATTTAAATTCTATAGATATTTTCGCCAAACCAATGCCAAGGGAAGTTAATTCATAGGTAAAGTAAATCATAACTACAGTTGTCAAAAGATTTTTTGCTCAACCTGGACATGATTAGTATAATGATGTCTATGGATAGAGCAAGGGACTAGTATATCGGGACTGGTATAACATCTGAGGCAAGCCAACCGATACTAGACCTGAGTGGTGGATTTCTCCACTATCCTTCTCAAACACAAGCCTATATCCCAGCAGTAGGAACTTAATAGACTTTTTATACAGTCTCAATAGAGATAATAAAAAAAAAAACGAAAAAAGAACATGTCAGACAGAAGTCTATCTCGTAACCCTCCATCGCTTGCCAGCGACACTTTGTGTGTCCGTGTACTCAAGTTGCCGTTTCGCTATGCGATTGTGCTACCATCGGCTACAACCTACAAGTACCATTATGAAGATACCTGGGACATTTGTTTATGGAAGTTTAGGCTCCTTAGTGGCGATAGTCAAGTGTTTGTGACCTTCTAAGTGTAGAGCAGTAAACAATATGGTAAGGATGTTAATCCTGGGATGTGTAATATGGTGGGTTATTATATACTAATTTTAACAGTTTGCTCTTAATACCATACCTTATAACAAGATGAGTAGAATTATACAGGCCTATTACATTATAATACGTCGGTACCATATTATATTTTGCTAATATTATAATCATCATCTACAGCCCAACTTCACCCACAGCTGAGCAAAGGCCTCTTTTTTCTTGTGCTAATCCGTGTAATTGTTGTAACCCTAAACCGTAATATTCACGACTCTCCTATTTTACAAGCCTCTGTAACACTTCCTTACGATACAATTACTCAAAACAACACCATTTTCTCTAATAAACACCCAAAAATACCAGCTTCTTTCCCACCACTGACTACAAAGACACCCATTTATCCGAAAATCTCCGTCTCAATCAATTAACAAAGCGAACAATTAAATTGTTGAGAGTCTAAATCCATTTGTCCTGTTTGTTCACGCCCTAATAGTGTTTGCGTTTGAGACACCGCAATCCCATTTGAGCACTCAAATGCTCAGTTTTGAGAAATTCGAGTTGAGCGCTTACCTGGGAACTGAGTATTACTGAGTGTTCGTCATTTATGAATCTTTAGGGAATGCCGTGTCGCGTTCAGCTAATTCTGTTATGGTTCAGACTTTAGAACAGATTTGTAAGTTTTGCTACGGTTTAGATAAGTTTGTTTTGACTTCTTCAGTGTCGTCTGTTATTTGAACAATTTGTTTGGTTCACTTTGCATGTGAAGGGAAGTCCCAGCACGGCACTTCCAAGTATTAGCATTTCAATGTTCCTATAGGAATGTTTGTGTGTTTCTATAGGAAAATATTAATGTTACTGGTCAAATTATCACTGATGATCAAAACCGAAAACAGTCATGAGAAGTGTAAAAAATGGAGGAAGATTTTTACCCAGTAGTGGGATAGTATGGGCTGATAAATTAATAACTTACTGATGGTAAATTTAATGACATACAATTATATGATAGTCAATTGATACCTAGAAATAAAATAGCTATAGTGAAAAAAAATGATGTACCCTCCACAAAAACTAACCTATTTTGCATTCTAAGCCAATTTTAATCTAACAACAATATCAAATCTCAATAACACCCCAAGAAACGGTGGCTCCATCTAAAAACATAGGAAATAAAGGAAATTGTACATACATATTTATAAGATAGATATTCAAATGGGCGCAAATACAGGGGTCCGGGTGTTTAGCCATTTAACCAGCTAAGATTTGAGTAGAGTCAATAATGGTTTAGAACTCGCGAGGCTTTGATATTTAGTGGTAGATGGTGTATGGCAAATTACGTCGTGAAGAGGTGTCGATGGTACGTCTAAGATAGGTTTATATTGACTTTGCGTTGATGCTAATAGCTTTGGCAAATTGCAAAGTTAACTGAAACAGCTTCTATATTTTGTGGCTAGGTTTTTGTAATGCAAGTGTTCAATGTACTTACTTTCTGACGTGACATTCATTGCCAAATACGCCAGAGTTCTGTTAATAGACTAACTAGTAACTTTTCATACTAGATTATTTTAGTAGGATTAACAGATTTATTTTTTGACAAACATAATGATCCATGCCATTATAAATTGAGGAAATACAAGAATTTATTTAGAGAAAATCCTTTCTCTTTAAAACTTAAGACCCCAAAAGAAACATTTCCATGATGGCTTATAACTTTTTTATATATCGAGACTATAGTAGGTGACTTCCAAGACTTTCAAGTCTAGAGTCAATAGGTTGCTTTAAGGTTACACCGTTGATCACATCATCGCTTACCATCAGGTGGGAAAGTGATCAAGCGCGAACCTACCAATAATAAAAAGAATCCTCAATCTCAAATTCAAATTTATATAATCATGAAAATTTTCCAAAGTTTTAACATCTCTTTTCCATAATGTAAACTAAACAACTCCTGCCCTATCTATCCATCCATTGATCTACACCCGCGGGTCACGTTCTACCGTCCGATCAATGTTCAATGTTCATAGCGAATAACTTATCAACTTTAATAAAACCAACATTCGCGAGTATGCTAATGTACCCAATCTAGATGATTCCGATTGGCTGAATATGAACTGCGTATGAAATGGAGGCAAATTAGATATTGTTTGCACAAAGTTTGGAAATATTGCCCACTAGCTCCCGCTGCATCGCCCTCGTGGAATTATTATTATTTTATTATTGATAGGCTCGCGCTTGACCTCTATATCATCTGATGGCTAACAATGATGTGGTCGACAGTGAAGCAAGCTTGCCTACAAGTAACCTATTCACAATTAACTTAAAGACCTCGAGGTGGTAGCTATAGAGAAAAAGAGACTGAATTAGCAAGAATATCTTAATGAACTATATCTTATCTGTTATTTTCATTTGTAAGCAATGTAGTTTTTACGTAAAAGAGTCATCCATCCTTCCTCACAAACTTTCGCGTTTATAATAGTTGCAGGCTTTTGGATTCCAGAATTGTGTTCCGTTGCAACCTGGTTTTGATTGATGTGTTCTTATAGTAAACATTCCCGACTGTGCAACTCTGACACGAGTTAATTTATGTCTTAGTCTGAGACACTGGGCAAAATAGAAGCAAAGACTACATAATTCATGCTTGATACACGTATAATAGATGTGAAAGTAACTGTTTCTGTCTGTCTGTTACAAAGGTCACGTTTAAAATCTGATCGGATTTGGACGAAACTTGTTATAGGATAGACTAGAACCTGGAATAAGCCATAGGATAGACCATTTTTTTATCCCGGTATAATATTCCCTCGCGATAATTTTCGACTTTCACGCGCAACATTACAAAGTCGCTGGCAGAAGCTAGTAAGGGTATAAAGTCGACTGTCCACTGCTACGCAGGATGAACACGGAGAGTTTTGACGGCTCATTGGTTTTTCCTGCGTAGGTAGCATGGCCGTGGTCTAATCCCACCTACATTTTTATACAAAGCAAAGCCAAGTACACGTGCGAAGTATCACCGTAGTATGCTGTGTTTGCCTTTATGGTAAACCACATGTGGCAATAATTTCCAAAATTCATGATATAATTTGACACCAATGGCAGAAGCCACATGTTACACACTCGTATTGAGTGTAACTTGCAATATGGGGCCATTAAGTCATTGGACACGAATTTGTGTCGCAGTTATTGATGACTATAATTGACTTGTGCTCGGTTGATATTAACAGTTGTGACGTGGCTAAATTAAAAGAGCTTTTTTAACCATTGAGTAATTTTTGTCTATATGAAATTAAATTGTGATGTTTAATTAGTTCCTATTTATTTTAATGTGAGATCTAGCTTTTTCGCGCGGCGTCGTTGCCGTGGCCTAACTCACAAGAACCATCCATTTTCTGTGATCGAAAGTAGCATAAGACCTCAGCGACTGTGGCTTTTAATTCGTGAACGAATGTTTGTAATCGGCATACTACTTCTAGAGAATACCTCTTACAAATATTTTTAGATCTGGTATATTTTTAATTCGATTCCCGCACGAAATATTTGTATGGCCTACAGATAGTTGTACCTGATCTGGGTGTCTTGTGTATGTAAGTTTAAATGTTTGTAACACTCATGATACAGGATACAATTCTAATGTGGGGCAAAAATATTTTGCTGTAAAAAAATATACTAGATAATCCTTACACGCTTAGCTGATGATTTGATCAGTTATCACCCCTTACACTCCAGAATATTTAGAAGCACGACTCGTCATATTTATTCCAACCATCAGCTTCTACTAGCACTAAAAACTTTACTACTGACTTCTCAAACCCAGTCTCTTAGTCACGTTTCGAACTTTATATTCCCAGCCCCTCACGATTTGTATGCAGTAACAAAAAGGAAGATAATTTCATATCCCCATTGAAGGCACTTTGGCTCACAATCGCGGCGGTAAATAAAAACGTTCGCAATTGGCACCCCGTCTGCGCCGGATGCGACCGGCGCGCACCAGGGTTGACAGACGGGGTGCAAGATAATAAGAACGAAAAATACTATTTTTTTTTAACAAATATGTAGTATAAGTTTCAAAGTATTTACTATATTTTCATTTACAGTTAAAGTTATTTCGATTTTATCTTGATAATTGTGGTGTCATGTCTAACATTAAAAAATAATGTTACTTATCAACTTGATCACCATTTCAGTCAGAAAGACATGCACTGCTGAACATAGCCCTCCCCCAAGTATCGCCCCATCGACCGATCCGGTTATGTTTAATTAACTTTGCCGCACTACTCTTGTCGAACCTAAAATTAGTCATGAAAGTAATAAATATTTCCACATAATAATTACTAGACATTTTCTCGGCAAAACGTATATAGTGAAATTACAACGACATTGTATTTGATCCTTACAAAAGTTACCTCATCATCGTCATATATTTATGGACAGTCTGTATTCGCATACGGCCTACTCTTTTTTTAATTCAAGTAAAAAACTTGACATAAAACCTCCATGAATTTAAACAAAAATAAAAAATAAACAATCTTTTTTTCGTTTCGGCCAGCCCTACGGGCACCACACACCCGCACAGTGCGACCGAATGCACTCGTTCTCGCACTCGCTCGCGCCGGATACGCACTTAGATGTTACGTACACTGCATTAGCTGCTAATACAATGTGCTTTCATATTGGATGAACTTATAGGGAAGATTATAAAATCTTCTTAAAATAGATAAAGTGCATTAAGGGAGCTCGTGGCTAGTAACAGCCGTACGGGTCGATGTTCTAGGTTAAGCAACGCATGCTGAGGTCCGTCCGCGGCTGAATGACCAGAAATTTATAAGCAGATTCTTTATTCTGCAGTAAACAGATAAATAGGAGAACTTATGTACAAAGGCTAGCTTAACCCATAATTGCTTTGTAGATATACCGAGATTCGTCCGTGCCTCGGCAAGCAAGTTAAGCCGTTGGTCCCAGTTAACATTTGTAGATCTTTTACAGTCATTGCGGGTAGTCAGAAGCCAGGAAATCTGTCATTATTGGGAAAAGCTTAGACAGATTTATGTATGTAATTCTAAGTTGCAGGTTTAATGAAGTTTTGGGAGGCGCGTCCTCGAGAGATCTTCTTTTCGTGTGAGGATGTGGCCACCTCTGGTGTCAGAGTTAATTAAGCCGCCTCTGGGAACCCCACAGTCCACAAACTAGGCTATTTCAGACTTACATTAACTATATTTAAAGTCCAGGTTTCCTTACGATGTTTTTCTTCACTGTTGCCTGTGATGTCCAAGATAAACTTAGAAAGTACATATGAACTTGAAAAAGTCACATTGGTACATGTCTGGATTTGAACTCACGATTTGAAGCATGAGAGGCGAGGTCTTAGGCACTGGGTCACTACGACAATCACTCGAGAGATGCAATGGAATAAAATTTGATAATCATCATCTGCCTAGCCTTTTTCCCAATAAAAAATTTGGGGTCGGCTTCCAGTCTTACTGGATTCAGCTGAGTACCAGTTTTCACATGGAGCGACTGCCTATCTGACCTCCACAACCCAGTAACTGGGTAACACGATACCCCTTGGCAAAATGGTGTCTGATATCAGGCTTCTGACTACCCGTAACGACTTTCAAAGATCTTCAAATGACAGCTGGGACCAACAGCTTAACGTGCTTTCCGAGGCACGGAGGGAACTCGGTATGTTGAAATGGTCACCCATTCACGGACCGACCTCGTCAAGCGTTGCTTAACCTTGAAGATCGACCCGTGCGGCTGTTATTATTTAACCACGCTCCTGGAGCTCCTGTTGAATTGAAATTGAATGGAATAAAATTTGATAATGAAATACATAATTTGTATTCTTAAATACATTTGGCTGTGTTACAAGGACTGCAGTAGATATCTATAGGTACATCACCGTCAGTTCTGTGCCAACGTCTCACAAGTTAATTTCCTGTGCAGGAGGACCTGGCAAGGCGATCCGCTATTTTTGCAGTTCTGTCTATAAAAGACAGACGGTGATAGGTTTCGTATATAAAGTTATGTATTTCTTATTCGTCGCTGTTTATGGCCCTGAAGAAGAAACGTAGGAAAAGGGCTTGTGGTCCAAAAAGGGTTTTCTAAGAAGAAAATCAAAAAATTACACTGTAGAGCTCTATGCTAATCTAATCATAGATTTTCGGTTTGGTGTCTTTGTTAGATTCAGGTGCAGAATATACATAAAGGCACATATAGCTTGCCATCAATCGCCTTACACCATAGCAAAATATCGATGTTTCAAATAGGCACCTAACTTTATTTGCCAACATCATTAGATTCCGTTCTACACCAGTATTTTTTCGAATTTAATAATCTAAATTAAAATTTAATTTGCCCAAAGAAAGAGGGCTGCTTTGAAGCAATTACTTCTATCAGTCGTTATTGTGTCAGCCGAAATTCGAACTTTCATATTAATAATTCTCGAAAGTATGTCCGTCTATATTTTGCATTTTCACATCTTTGTTGCTGAATAGCTTTTGGTGAGCACACACATATTTTATGACCAGGATTAAAACATAGGACAACTTTTATCCCGGTAGCAGGTAATTTAGTACTATTGGAATATTAAAACATGAAAAAGAAAAATAGAAGCTACAGGCACCAGGGTCGATCGCACTCTAAACTACAATAATAATCCGATAGAACAGATATATTATTGTACTAGACATTTCGAATTGACAAACTTTTTTGTCATGGTACCTATGAAGTTCTTCTTTTAAAAAATGTGCAACATTCGATTATCGAGTTTCAGTTGTTTAGTTTAAGCTTAGACAAGAAAGATCAATACTTCGAAAATTCGAGTGATCTTTGAATACGAGTTCCGACGCGGAACTAACGCGGCAGAAACAACTCGCAATATCAATGTTGCGTTTGGAGAGGGGATTTTGGTTTAAACGCTTTCGTGATGGAAACTTTGATTTGAAGAACGAACCACGTGGAAGAACGCCCACATAGGAACTACCCCAAACTACCCAGGAATTAGCGACATGGTTTAACGTTACCTTACCAACAATACAAACAAAACTGACTCATTTGTGTAAAAAAAAAAAAATGTGAAAAATGGGTGCCTCATGATTTTACTGATCTGCAGAAAGAAACGCGTGTTAAAACTTGTGTTGCCTTGTTGAATCGATACAGAAATGAAGGAATATTGGATCGAATTGTGACATGTGATGAAAAGTGGTTTCTTTACGATAAGCGAAAAATGCAATGGCTGACCCCAGGTCAAACGCCGCAACAGTGTCCTAAAGCGAAGCTTACCAATAAAAAGGTAATGGTAACTGCTTGGTGGTCTCAGCATGGTGTTATCCAGTATAGCTTTCTCCGATCTGGTCAAGCAATAACGGCAGATGTCTACTGTGCCGAACTCCGAACAATGATAGCAAAACTGGCAGTGAAACAGCCCCGATTAATGAATCAATCTTCACCATTATTGCTCCATGATAACGCGAGACCTCATACAGCACGAGAAACCGTTTTAACTCTACAGGAACTGCAATTAGAAACCGTTCGTCACCCTCCGTATTCGCCAGACCTTGCTCCAACGGACTACCATTTTTTCGTGATTTGGACAACTTTCTACGTGATATAAAGTTTTCTTCAGGAGGCAGTACAAAATGCTTTCACACAGTTTGTCGAATCTAGATCACCAGAGTTCTAAAGAAAAGGCATAAATGACCTTCCTATTAGATTGGAGCCATGTTTAGATATTAAATGGTAATTATTTTGATTAAATAAATATATATATATATATATATATATAGATTTAAAAAAAACTAATTGTAATTTTTCAGTACAAATCGGCAAATTCATACTTTAACCCCTAATACTTAATTTTTTGTATGTTATCAACTACCACCCTAAACTGGATGCTCGAGCATTGGCATTGGAACACGTAAATATTAGCTCAGGCGTGAGCCGTGGCATTCATGTGTAGGTACAGTTTCAAGATTCATTCTTACGGCTAGAACATCTTATTCTAGTGACGGAATTTGCTGACCTAACGCTGTAATTTCTGCTTTTTAACCGACTTTCCAAAAAGAAGGAGGTTCAATGTTTGACTTTATTTTTGTTTTTTATTGTGTGTGTTATTATTCGCTTTGTAGTGTTATGTTTTGGAAGTCACTTCAGGTTTTTTTGTTAAAAAGTTGTTTTATTACAAGCAAAGGTACTTGCAATTATCATAAATAAATCTTGCATAAATAAATAAATCATTTGGTCGTTTATTCATCGGATCTTTTTTTTTTTATTTGTTATCGGCTTGCGCTTGACCACTATTTCACCTGATGGTAAGCGATGATGTGGTCGACGGTGGAGCACGCTTGCCTAGAAGTAACCTATTCACTCTTGACTTAAATAGATGGTAGCTATCAGGAAACACAGACTCCGGCAGGGAATTCCACTCCTTAGCTGTACCTACGCATAATAAAAGTATTCTCAAAACGTTTAGTTCTATTTATGTAGCATCCCTGTTATTTTATGGTTGCCGTACAACTCGGAACCTTATTACATCACAAATATCTAGTAAAAAATTTAAATAATAAATTAATAATTAATATAGGTATATATATATGTTACTTAATATGTTATTGTGTAGTCGTTACTTATTTTTAAGCCAATCCACTAACTTATTGCATTCAGGAACAGACTCTTAATGAGCAAACACTTTTATGGTAGGAACAACATCCAACTTACTACAAAATAAACATTCCCCTACACAGTCGCCCATATATTATCTGTAAATACGATACGTCGCGAAAGTTTACGAGCCGGGCCGAAGTTGGTGTCGGCGGTAACCACGTCTACTCCGGCCGTCCATCGGGAACGGTCCGGTTCGCAGTCCGGCCGCCGTCCGGCAAGTTAACGGGAATGCATTTGACTCGGAAATCAATGGGCGCTACTGTACGCTCGTCTTTTGTTCTTACAATCATATTTGTATGCTGTTAGGGGAATTGCGGAGTTCCGAACTTATAATTGGCGGAATCGTGGAGTGAGATAGTGATTTCTAACTTAATGATGAATGTTGTGATTTGGATCGATAGGAATACGTTATGTCTGACTGGTACATTGATAAACACATTGAATTATTAATTATCGATAAACCTAACTCGGCAGTTAGCTTTGATTTGATCTCATCTCTATGGTACAATTGAAGTTAATTAGTAGTGCGACAATGACAATAATGAAGCTAAGCTAACCTATGTGTTAACTAATGTCAAACCGTCGTCTAACAGTTTACTATAGATTAAACTACTGGGAAAAGTCATCAAATATTTATAAAGACTAACACGAAGCTTCATTAAAAAAGAACAACGGTTTTATCATGGAGGATTGGCACCAATTTTATTTAACTACAATCATTCACCAACGTTAATCACCAGCTTTAGAGTGCAGTGGTGGCCTAGTGGTATCAGCTGCTATTTATATGTTGTAGGTTGTGGGTTCAAACCTAGGCAGGCGCTTTACTCTGTGTAAATTATTATTACCACTGCTCTCAAAACGGTGAAGGAAAACATCGTGGGGAAACCGACATATCCTAGAACCATGTGACATCCACCAACCCGCATTGAGCCCGCGTGGTGGGTTATGGCCCATTATATCTCACAGAGAGGAGGCCTGTGTCCCAGCTGTGGGAACATTAAAAAGGCTGATGATGATGATGAATCGTCAACTGAAACGCAAAAAATATAATGTTATTCATAGTAAATTATAATATATCTTCGCCTTAGTATTTAAATGTCTACCGTAATTACAATATCCAAGAACCAAAACGTTCACTACGACAAACCTATACGACGGTGAAGCACGCTTGCCTAGAAGTAACCTATTCACTCTTGACTTAAAGACCCCTAGATTGTACAACAACTGTACCTATGTCAAATACATAGGTACAGTTGTTCTATCTCACGACGGTGGGTTGGTTCATAGTAAATTATAATATATCTTCGTCTTTGTATTTGAATGTCTACCTTAATTACAATATCCAAGAACCAAAACGTTCACTACGACAAACCTATACGACGGTGAAGCACGCTTGCCTAGAAGTAACCTATTCACTCTTGACTTAAAGACCCCTAGATTGTACAACAACTGTACCTATGTCAAATACATAGGTACAGTTGTTCTATCTCACGACGGTGGGTTGGTTCATAGTAAATTATAATATATCTTCGTCTTTGTATTTGAATGTCTACCGTAATTACAATATCCAAGAACCAAAACGTTCACTACGACAAACCTATACGACGGTGAAGCACGCTTGCCTAGAAGTAACCTATTCACACTTGACTTAAAGACCCCTAGATTGTACAACAACTGTACCTATGTCAAATACATAGGTACAGTTGTTCTATCTCACGACGGTGGGTTGGTTCATAGTAAATTATAATATATCTTCGTCTTTGTATTTGAATGTCTACCGTAATTACAATATCCAAGAACCAAAACGTTCACTACGACAAACCTATACGACGGTGAAGCACGCTTGCCTAGAAGTAACCTATTCACTCTTGACTTAAAGACCCCTAGATTGTACAACAACTGTACCTATGTCAAATACATAGGTACAGTTGTTCTATCTCACGACGGTGGGTTGGTCTTAGTCATTAGTGTAGATGTCTATCAGAGGGGATGGACATGCACATTGTTTTTATGTCCATAATTTCGGGAGCGCTCAGTTTCGCCTAAGCACACATAAACAATGTGCATCTACTACACACGACTAAGACCAACCCGTCGTCGTGAGATAGATCAACTGTACTTACACGCACTGCAATTTCCTATCATCGAGAAAAAGAAGTTTGCACAAGCACATGTCGCCGTATGCAGTGTTCCAAGACGGGACACGTGCCTCAAGTAAATTAAAGTCATGCAGCAATAAAATAAGAGCAGCATTCATTCAGCGGCCGGTATTGAGGCCCTCATACGTGGCCGGTATTGAGGCCCCTCCAATATCGCCAGCCAGTGTCTTTGTATCAGCCGGCGCATACTTTATTAACAATCCAATATAAACCTTTTGCTGAGCTGTCATGTGAAACTGAAAGGATGCTGGCAATCTTATCGGCTGAGATGTAATGTTTTTCAATTACATATGCGAGCGTCAGTTTTTTTTTTAAACTTGCTTGGGTGCACCCAACCATGTTTAAAAAAAAACTGACGCTCTTCAATGATTGATTTGTCATTTGCATTTGATTGATGTTCTTCAATTGCTTTTGGCATCCTGTGCATCATGTGTCATGTTTACCACAGTAACGAGCAATATCATGTGATGTTTTGAGGTATAGTGAAGCTATTTGATTCATGATCCATTCAGCCGATAATTTGTTTGAAAACATCAAAATATAAAAAATCTTGTGATACCACTCATGGTGGACGAGGTTTTAAATAATATAAAACACGGATCATGAATCAAACTTGTAAATAGTACTGGTCTTTAAATAAACTACTCGTGTGAGCATAAATTTGATATTAAAATGATAACTACTGAACATGTTCTGCAATGCCAAAAATAGCCGCAAATAATACAGTTCCTGGACATTTTTTACCACAAAAACTAAAGCCTGCTCACTCAACATCACAAAACCTTAAATATTTTAACCCATTCACTCCGCCGTTCCCAGAAACTTTCCCAAACATGCGCAAACTAAATCGAATAAAAATCGCACGTATTCAAACCACCAGTGGTCGAAACTTTTTGTTGAGGAATAAAACTCGATGAGCGTCTGAGGAAGTAAACACACCATTTAAATAGTGAGAAAAATATTGTGATTATGGGAATGGAATATGGGGATGTAACTGGCGATTAAACTGCAGAGGTTTCTTTTGTAAAGTCAATGGCAAGTGTATAAAACCAGTATGTATTTGCCGTGAAATCACTATTGAGTTAGTAAGGTGGGTAGCGTTGCATGCTACGTGAGCGCGACAAACTTATTGAAGTTAGCTGATCAAGCAGAAAGTCCAAGAGTGAAGACCGCGTATTGCTAAGCATAGCGTTGGGCGCTGCCCAGATAGATGGACTGGCGAACTAAAAAGGTGGCTGGGAGTATGGCCCAGCTGAGAGAGACCTGAGTCCAATAGTGGGCCGCGATAGACTAATTAGATTCATTGATTGAGTGCGGCTTTATTTGTAAGATACACTTCATCTTTTCTGTAGAACAAAGCAATTTTAACTACAGTTTTCTACACGATACCTATTAGAATACATTGAAAAATCCACAAACGTTTCCTTGCTCGAAACCCAGTAAATATGTTACTTGAGACACAAAACAACCACAACTACAACTAGGCCACAAATAACAGGTACCTATATAACACCCCTTTTCAATTTCCAAGTATAAGGTACTCTTAGGTAATAGATCTCCCTTATTTCTAAGATCTGAGTACTAAGAAGCGAACAAACGAGTTCGTTAATAATTCGCTAACGAGTGTTGCGAGGAATTCCTTCATTAATACCTCTAATGAAGCAGTAAGGCTGACGTGGAATTGTTTCTACACACTTGTTCTGAACGAGATGACTTCTAACAATTATTTCTTCTTCTTCAGTTTCAAGCTGGAATTATTTAATTGGGAGAGATTGTTATTGAGTAGGCTGGAAATGTTCTGTATAATGTAATGCGTTTTACCTAATAATTACGTTTACTGATATAAAATTGTACGTTCATAAATACTTATACAGTATGAATAATATTAAAATACTTACCTACTACTACTAGATACAAAATTTAATTACAAATGTTATGTCTTGTGTCCAGAACATATTTTCAACGATACTTTGCTGGAAAGGCGACAACATCACCATTGCAAGAAGTGAAATGAAACGTTAAAATAAATTGGATTAGAACGGTAAATAATTTATTTTAGATACCCAATTGGAATGGAAGAGGCATATCTATGGATGGCGATCACTCATCTCAAGAGTACTTAAATATAATATTATTATGACGGTCAAGGTAATCTCAAAACGATAGCTTTTACAAGAAGGTATGATTACATAACCACTAAATGTCCAAAGAAAACACAAGGGAAAGGTAAGTCCACCAGTAATATCTGGAAGCTGTTCAAAACATAAGGAAAAGTAACACTTTTGAAGATTACCTTTAACATTTTTTCTTGTACAAACAGTCGAGATAGGCCAAGAATAAAACTTGGCAAAACACGGGACAAGTCCTCGCGAGTTTCCGAAATGGTGGAGACGTCTCTTTGTCGCATAAAATAAAATTAAAGATTCCATCCACTTAGAGCTATATTCTAGCTATAACAAACATTTATTAAACAAGCTTGTAAGTTTCATTCCACGAGTTTTCTGGCTAAATCCTTTACTGTCCAGGCTACTCGTCTGTGGAATGCGTTGCCAGACCCAATCAAACGCGCCCAATCGTTGCCTGTCTTCAAAAGACTCGTGAAGGAGCATTACCTGTCGCTGTGATTATGAATTGACTGTCATCATTTTATTTATTGCCTTTATATTTTAGTATGTATGTATTTATGTATGTATTATGTAGCATATGTATGTATCTGCATATCTTTAATAATATATATATGTTTTTTTTTTTTTGACACTGTTATTGTCACACCATTAACAGCCCCACTTCGTGTCCAGTAATTATTGTCCATGCCTGGTTGCCTGGAAGAGATCGCGGAATGCGATAAGGCCGCCCATTGTATATATTTTTAGTTTTAAGTTTCCTTTGTAAATGTTACTTATGGTGTATAATAAAGTATATAATAATAATAATAATAACACGTTTGTGGCAAACTTTGGTTCGATAGAAAGCTAGTAAGTTGGTCTAATTAAACTTGCAAGCTTTGATTACATACACACAGATACCAGGAAAGGTGAAAATAAAGAAAAAGCTTCTAATAATTAAGTCGAACTATTTTATTGTAAGTACACATTGTTCTCAAATTAAGACAGAACAAGTGTTTTTTTTTAAGGTAAATCTAATCTTATTATTATTTTTCTTATTACTGTCTTATTTTTTTTAGTTCTTTCATCGTTCGTTCCTTTACAAGGTGAATGTCAGAATGATGAATGACAGACACAAAATTGCCTAACTATAACGTGCCAAATCTAAAAGCGAAATTTGGCTATTTTCATAATATCATCCAGAAATATGGATAGTCAATAGAACAATTTCCTAGAGTGTTAAGCACTCTAGGAAATTGTTATATTTCCTAGAGTGCTTAAAGGCTGGAAAAACATCATGATCAAAATTCAACTGCAAACAAACCGTCGATAAACACCATGACAAATTTATCTTTCACTGGATTGCAGGCCTAAACTCGGGTCCAATCTCACTTGGTTGTGGGCCTTGAAAAATGGCCTTGGGGGATGCGCGAATTACTTTTTTTTGGATTCGCATCCCTTTCTCATCGTCACCTGTGCCCCTACACATATATATATTTCTGTAAATATATGTTGCTTGATCCTCCTGCTTACTTGAAACAAATTATTATGTTGTTTTTTGTTTTCAAGAATTTTTACACAGTGTTCTTTGCTTAGACATTTTGAATGGTCGACTTCGTAACTGTATTGATATGCATTGCAAACTTTAGTTTCTATTTTATTAGTTACTCACATTGTACATAGATATTAAAGATTTTCTAAACAATCTTGTTTCTCATACCAGAAGAAGAACTGGCGAAATTACAGTTTTCCAAACAATCATTTGGTATCAATTAATGATTAGTAAGATTGCTTTTGTTAAAACATTTAAGAAGCATCATGAATTGTTTTTTGTTGCTTCTATCTGCGTATAAGATGACTCAAAAAACATCAGGATAAATAATCCGAGCCCTGCCCAAAATTCATGACTGTTTAAAATTATCTGAACAGTTCCTGAGACCCTAAACGCCTAGATACACCATAAAAATTAACCGACATCAAAATGAAGTATACATAATTAACTGTAAAAACCGCTAGAAATTAGCTCATAATCTTGTTTCATACAAGTTAACATTTATAGTAGAAGTTGGCGCGTGACGGCGTGAGCGAGCGACGGGGAGAGATAAAACGCATAAATTGGCGCGTTTGACCGAAGTTGGCGCATTAGCGCGTTTGACCGAAGTTGGTGCATTAGCGATTGTTGCCTATGGAATTATTTGGAAAAGTTACATTATCATTTTGTGTTGGAGTCAGGTGTAGGGTATGTTGGTAAGGCGAAAGCGGGTTTCATAATTTCTTAACCAAACGAGTTGTCGATCAAGTTTTTGATCGATAAACCGAAGATTAAACACAACAAAACAATCAAATTTCTTTTCAATTATAGAATTCACTGAACATTGATTTATTACATACCAAGTTGAAGATTACATTACGTAGATCTAGACACACGGCAGCGTGTCAAGCCAAGTTTAAGCAAGAAAGGAACTGGCGACGCAACAGCTTTGTGTAATATTACACGAACCATTTGGAGCCATTTTTGTCATCTTAATAACTATCAAATTCGAAAATCGAAATCTATTAAACATAAACACATGAAATTTGGTTTATGTATTAAAAAGCCTAAGATGAACTTTAAACCAAAATTTCATAAATACATCAAACGGTTATTAAGATGTTAACGTCCAAGAATTTTCATTTCTATCACTGACTGACCTATAGATCAAAACTCTAAACCAG
The DNA here is from genome assembly GCA_947562075.1 of Orthosia gracilis. Classification (NCBI taxonomy): domain Eukaryota; kingdom Metazoa; phylum Arthropoda; class Insecta; order Lepidoptera; family Noctuidae; genus Orthosia; species Orthosia gracilis. Next base: position 16,007,286 of record OX387276.1, read on the forward strand.
TTCCAGATGACCTAGAAAGTTCAAATTTGGCACCCAGATAGGTAGTTGGGTGAATACAAATGAATAAATCAGAAACCAGTCAAGTCAAATCTTGAGCTACAATTTATCCTAAGTTATCTGCTTTATGTAAAAAATTCGACTTTTCAAATTTAAGAAGTTATATTTTAAAAAAGCAAATATTGTTGTATCAGAAAAAGCAAGAAATTGTGTTTTTAAATTTATTTTAGATTGTTTTATGTTCTTGTAAATAAATTTAAGGATACAGAACTTGACACCCATTTGGATCTCAATTCTTTCAACAACCGCGCATATTCCTAGTATTGAACTTGGCTCCCTTTTTCACATTTATGGTTTTGATGGGTTTAATTTCTGCCAGTTACAAAAGCTTGTGTTTCAATACAACTTTAAAGGTTTGCAGCCTAATCGACTGCAGGATTAAATTAAATGTCAAGATGGTCTCAATTATTTATTCGGACTTCATGCACAAATGCCTTTGGCATTCTCTACCAGTCAATCAAGGGTGGTGAAGAGATAATAATGCAGCTGCATTGTATACTAAATACTTGCATACACAATACTTTTGGATGGCCTCACAGAGTAGCCTCACGTCCTTTGGCACTTCTTATCAAGGGCAGCCAAAAAGGCTCATATGCACCTAATTTATAAATCCGCTACCTCCTCTCATCATAAAACTACCTTTCCCACGCTACCAGCCTAATCACTCCGTCTCCCAACATAACTGTAGTCTTGACGGTAACCAGGTGCCGAGTTTGCCAGCTCTTAACTACCACTACCCCCCTCATTGACGACCGGGGAGGAACGCTTTTTATTCAAAGGCAACACTTGGGAGTGCCATTAATTTTGTATGAGATCACTGTTTGTGGTTTGAATTGGTTTCGAGGTGCGATTTGTATGGTAATTTCGAAGTTACACTGGTTGAATTTTTATTTTTATTAATAACATGGTTATCATTTACAGAATCTTAAACTGTCTTTATCTAACTAATAATTGTGATTACTGTCTAATTGAACCATTTTTAAATTACAACTTACAATTTTATTTATAAAAAAACTCTCTTTATTTTGATAAGCACACTGAATAACTAACCACTACTCAAATCGCTAGTGTGAGTCAGAAGGTCACTGGAACGCTGCGGGCTCTGTATCGTTTGAAAAATTTATTACCAATCAACACTAAGGCAATGCTTGTGCAGACCTTAATTTTTCCTATCATCGATTATGGTGATGTGTGCTACTACGACCTGAATGCTGATCTTCTCAACAAACTTGATCGTCTTCTAAATTACTGCATTCGATTTGTTTTCAATTTGCGTAAATATGATCATGTCTCTGCGCATCGATCACTTCTAAAGTGGTTGCCCATACGCCAGCGCAGAGAGCAAAGGGCACTAACTACCTTGTTCTCATTTCTCGACTCTTCCAATTTCCCTAGTTATCTGGCCCCTTACTTTCAATACATTTGCGCCAACCACTGTAAAAATCTACGGTCATCACATAACCGCCTTCTTCAATGTCCCACTCACCGCACTGACTTCATTCACCTTTCTTTCTTCGTTCAATCTATTTCTCTATGGAATGCGCTCCCCCAGGAAATCAGGATGGCAACCAACCGGTTAACCTTCAAAGTTAAAGTTCGCGAGCATATTCGTAAGAAGTTGGCAGTAGTATCGTAACAGCGCTAATGTTTTCCAATTATTTATCTATTACTATTAAAGTTTAAGTATATTTATGTATTTAATATATTATTTTGAATATGTATGGTATGATTATATTGTATTTATAGTTAATATGTATAGTTAAATAATCCACACTTTCATTATTGCACCTACCACTGTTTATCTCTCCATCACCCAAAGGTCGACTGGTAGAAAATGCCTAAGGCATTAAGTCCGCCTCTGTACTTGTGTGCATGAAGTATTAAATAAATAAAAAAATAAATAAATAAAATAACAGATTCAGAATTCATATTGTCTATAGAACATTTTGAATTAAGAATCTGCCAATTATTGTTTAACTTAAACAAATAGTTCAAAAGTTTTTACATAATATGGCGTACTGTACTTCGGTATATAAATTTTACAAATAGTTTTCAGGTTAGTAATAAAAACTAAAGCTTGGGGTTGTAGTGCTCTGCAGTGGGAAAGTTACAAGCTGGTATTCTTTTTTTATTTTTTTATTATTGTTTGGCTTGCGCTTGACCACTATCTCATCTGATGTCCTGATGATAAGCGATGATGCGGTCGACGACGAAGCACGCTTGCCTAGAAGTAACCTATTTACTCTTGACTTAAAGATCCCTAGGTTGTAGCTATCGGGAAATACAGACTCGGGCAGGGATTTCCACTCCTTTGCCTATTATTTGGGTTCCATAAGAATGTGGTGTGGGGGTGTGGTGTGGTGTGGGGAATGCTGATTCTTAGCCTTAGTTAGATTAATTGACTTTTAAACATTCTCGTCATATACCTCGATCACAAAATAATGGCCAAATATGCTCACTTCTGCATATTGAGAACGATTTCTCAACAGCTGCTATTTAACGCTCGAACCGCTTGTATTGTATAGGAAACTGAATGAAGACAAAAAATACCATTTACGCCTTTACAAAACACAAACTCATTTCACCCCCCAGAGCTTTCCAAACGCGAATAAACCCATCCATCCATAAAAATGTGTCACATCGCTTTGCTATCAAAAATCGCGCCTCTCCACTCATTGGTATGCCGCAATCGTGCTGTCACGTGATTGGTATTTCATATCTCTTTTACGTAGAATGTGGCCATTCCTATGCGTCGGATTACTCTTCTAAATGTTTATCAGGTCGGCGTTGGAGGGTTACTCATGATATTTGCAAGATGATTTTGATCTAGAAGTGAAGAAATAAAAGTGGATGATATATTCACATTTCTGCAGAGAAATTGTGGTGACTGAATTCTCTTACCCGACATGTTCTTTTTCCAAAATAAGCATGCTTCTCCTGATTATAATGAGGGTTTTTAAGAAAATTCACGCCACTAGTTGGCGCCACATTGGTGAGAGGTCTTTTACTTGGAAAATTTAACTTATGACATCAACTTGCTTGACGTCAATTTGACTAATGTCAAAAAACATAAGCATTTGACAGCAGCTTGGACCTCACGTCTCAGTGATGCCACCTAGTGTACATGATTTCAGAATACCCTCATTTATTTCTAAATGTTCTGTTTTCTGATGGCCTTCTCGTTAGTTTGAAATCCTGCAAATAAGAGAATTCAAAACTGCACTAACAATATTATGCGTGAAACTGACAAGTCATATTTTAGATAACATTAGTTACTAGCTGTCCCACAACTGGCTACCTACCTACCCTACCCTACCTACCCTACATACATGAATGTTGCGTACCTTTAACCGCATACGCAGCACACGAAACGGAAGGTCTCAAAAAGAAATATTTTTGCCCGTTTTTGCAACATTTTTCATTTATACTCCGCTCCTATTGGTTGTAGCGTGATGTTTTATAGCCTATAACCTTCCTCGATAAATGGACTATCCAACACAAAAAGAATTTTTAAATTCCAACCAGTAGTTCCTCAAATTAGCGCGTTCAAACAAACAAACAAACAAAAAATCTTCAGCTTTATAATATTACCTAGTATCTATAATACTATCTATAGTATAGATTAATTTTCTCTTATGACGAAACACAACAGCCATCATAATAATATCATATTAATAATATTGCTGTACCGCTGCAATATCCCGAACAACTATTCAGCCTATCTCTGCCTGCGGCAGGTAAAATTGCAGAACACATTGTTGTCTACTACAGGATAAAATTCCACTTCCTGAACTGGGGTTATTATGGAAGTGAAGAGCAAAGCGCTTTTGAAAAATCGAGGAACACGGCCGTTAAGTTATTTTTTGAACCGCAAAAAAATGGCATTTCTATGTTGTTTTGTTTTCCCAATTTTATACATAAAAATCTGTAATCTATTCAAAAACTGAAAAAAAATAACTGCTCATGATTTAGAACTATTTTTTTTAAGAATTTAAATAAAGAATTAGTCAGTTACTGTTTATAAATAAGGTCCTGAAAGTGTCTGAAACAAATGCAGTTCAAAATTCAGGTAAATTCAAAGAGGATCTAAATTCAAGTGTCTAAACAAAACAGAGCAATCAGGGTAGCAGGACAGTCACCTGGAGTTAAGTTATCGCACTCGCGGGAGCCATTCTGTGCAAATGACGGAACAGAGTAGTTTGCCTAGGAAGTGCTCAGGTCTTCCAGTGGCTTACATTTTAGATGTTTTAAGTGTTCCGTAATGTAAGCAAAGTAAGCTGGAAGATTCTCCTGGAGGAGTAAAAATTCTTTTTTAAAGGTTGTTGAAATGTTTTATCCTTATTGAAAGTAGAAAGCTGTGTTTCATTGAGGCAGGATTTAAGATCAAAATAATAAAAAGAACTGTTCAGTGAATTCACTAACCATCAACAGCAGATTCTATTGAATAAATGGATTTAATAAAGGCATAAATATTGTTTTAAAATATCAAAGAAGGTAGGTAATCAATAAAAAGTAATAAAGACCGAAAAAAAATATTTCTCATACCGACAACCAGTGATTAAATTCATTCACCATTCGGTAAAGTCCGTCACTGCTCGGCCGAGCGTCCCAACACCTATTATAATGAAAATTGATTTCATTCGATATTCCAGTTTTGGAGAAACGTTTATTTTTTGAGTTATTTTATTAAACATTGTTATCGAGGCTGACTGAGTTACTTTTTGGGATAAACTACTTTATTAAATGCGTGATGCAGCCACCCAAATTTTTTTAACTAGCTTCTGCCATCGCATCGGTGTCTTGGGATTGAACGTATCCTACAGCAGACAGAGTGTCATTCGCATTTATAATATTAATACATATTATGGATTACTGCGATATTGCAAGAGGAACAAAAACAGAATTAAACAAAGTGACTAATGACCAAATACTAGTGTCTTATAACTCACAAACCAACAATCGGGCAGACAATAAAAATCCAGCTAAATAACCGAAGCGTAAGAAATAATGTACAAAGAAAACTTATAGACCCCACCAGTCACATTCTTCGTTGCCAGGCCTTCTCCCAAAAAGCCAGAAGTGGTTCCTTTAAAGTAGTAAAGCGAAAAACCTCAGCCAAACGTCATATTTCAGACAACATTAGATGTATAGCGGAATGATTTATTATATCATTCACCCATTCACTACATGCAGTCCATTCGTTCTATTCTCATTCAGGCGGCGACTGGACTCACACAAGAGGTTGGCTATCCTTGTATTACAATTTTATTACATTATTTTGTTTCTGAGGATATATTTAAATATTACAGGCCTACTGTGTTGGGCAATGAAATAAAAACTATATCAAATATTTGGCTAGGTTTGACTTCTAAAAAATTAAATTTAGATTTTAAAAGCGCACAAGAAAGACATAAGTACTTGTAATATACGAATCTTATTAAAGACTAGCACTTCGCCTGCGACTTCGTTCGCGTGATTTCGTTTATTCTATGAATGACTCTTATGTGCAGTTAGTGAAGGCGACTAAAAATAAGCTATTATTAAATCAATAAAAAATGGGGTATTGTAGATATACAGGGTTAATTGGTTTGGGACGATTCGTTATTTGACTTAAATATTAATACATTTTTAGGTTACCGCCACAAAGTAAGATCCTCCGCTAAAAACATAATAACCCCATTTTGCCCCGTTGAAGCTAGAGTTTTGAACAACCCAAATATGTTATTCACTTTTTTCTTCTCACTCTATTTTTCGTAGTCCGTTCTTAGCAAGATTCCGCAGTAAGATTTCTCAAACAAACTTTAACACCTCTTATCTGGGGGGTAGTTTTAAAAATGTTTTACGTAAATTTCAACTTTTTACTTGATCGCCAAGGAATTAAATTTTTCATACAAACAATTTCTGCCCCTTTTTACCCTCTTTCCAGGTCATTCAGGTTGAATTGCCGAAAATTCCTGCTTAGTGCTCCCCTAGAACCATACGACAAAAACGAAAACCAGTCCAGTAAAATACCCCAAGCTTTTCGAAAAACTTATAATGACAACCTTTTTATTACCCTTTTAGGAGTTTTTCAAAAATTCTTTCTTAGAACTCATTTTTGTTCTGAGAGGTAGGTTCCGGCTGTGTTTCTGTCAGTGTATTAAAGTAGTCTGTCTGAAAAGTTTCAGCAGAAATCTCAATTATAACCCGTTAGAAAAAAACAAGAGCTTGAAAACTAGCCAACTAATAAACTGTAACTAGTCCATCACTCGTGGAACTAGGCGCGCCAGTAGTTAGCCGCGATATAACTTGTATGAAACAGGAACTTTCGCGTGTCAAGCATTGTTCGCGCAGGCCGGGATTTTTCATTGACGTTTTTGCTGTTTATTCAGTTTATTAGGTTTGATATGATGCTTTGGGATTTATTTATTGAATAACACAACGTAACGCCTGTATTCGCTGATATGAAAGGTTGGGCAGAAATGCAACTATAGTAGGTGCCCCCATATTTCATCACTTATGTTTTAAGTCCAATATCCTGGGCGAGCCTATTCCTATCAACTGGGCACAAATCCAGACTTCTAACAAATTCCAGATGGAAAAACCACATACTCAGCAGCAGCACTTGCGACCTCTAGACTAACGAGGCAGTCATTAATTGAACACTCTACATAAAATTAAAAAATACGTTACTTACAACTATAATTATTTAGGGAAGGCAGGTATTGATTGGACTAGTTCTAGACCTACTCAGCGGGTCATGGCCTGTGCCCAGCAGTGGGACGATGAACAGACAGTAAACGGATATAAATTCTGTGTTTAAAATAAAACTTGAAACTACAAATTACTTTATGAAACCACGTAGGTACAATTTTCAAAACAATGTTAAAATTAAACTTGTAAACAACACGAGGAGTGAACACAACATGAAAAAATTTAAACCTAATGGAAAATGAATGTAAGCAGTAATGACATACAATTAATAATGATTATTGTGTCACAGGGTGTCGGATATCTCATATTCAAATTGGCAGCTGCTATTGCATTATGTACAAGTAAAACGATTCCAACTAAATATGATTGAGTAATTATATCACAGCTTGACCGTGTAGTTTATAGTAAAAGTCACTCTAAAAGTAATATAATTAGGATTGTGCTAATCACTCGCCAATATTGGAGGATAATCAAAAAAGTTTAGCACATACAGAAAACCAGTTAAAACAAAGACCGAATCTTATCAAACACAGAACTAAAACATTTTTACAAATGCAATATCCAAACAATAGAAAGCATAAAGCACAGCACATAAGAGAGGTCCCATTTGTTAGTCCACAACAACCGCGGCTACCCACAATAGCAAAAAATCAAGCCACAACAAAATGTTTTAATTTTCTCATAATTTATGCCGACGCCCAACATGCTATGCTTTATGTATTTCGATTCAATTTCGGGGATTAATCCTGGGTTCAAATCGTGATTTAGTGGCTCGGGTTTTCGTGTCAACGGGACCTTTTTACGGTGATATCTTTTTTAGGTTCAATCTTTTTCGACCCCTTTTAGAACCCCTTTTTCGTAAAAATTTTGAAGTTATTTTTGTATCAACTCAATTTAAATCCTTTTTCATTTTGAATAGTCTTCGATCAATAATATACCTATTGATCAAAAGGAATAATCAAGAAAAGTTGAGGCACAAAACATCACATAATTTTAATCTAATACTCGGCTTAGTAGAGATTTTATTTCTTTTATGATTTAAAAACTTATCAAAAAGAAGGAAAGAAAATCGTAAACATAAACGACGTACTGTAAACTGCACGTTTATGTAAGAATTTCAGCACCCACAGCGCCCCAATTCATAAAACATATTTTCAGGGCGCCTATCGTAATCTGTGATCATGACGCTGAAACAAATTCTTTTCAACAAGAGCCCTTAATCCGCATTACAATATGGGAGACGATGGGACGATGAAAGTCTCTATCGTATGGGACCATGGAGTAGGGTGAAATGGAGACCTTGGGTTCGGTAAAAAACAGGCGACGACGACAAAAACATAAATTACTTTACCTAAGGAACCTAAGATAATCGTATTTCTATTACAATTTGCAGATTCGGACATTCATTTCCCTAGGTTTCAAACTAGGCTCATTTGAAAAGGGTTATTTTATCCCAAGCTTGTAGAATCTTGTTCATAATACGTTGTCATGATACTACGACAACGCACTGCGCCTAATACCAACTTACATATAATTATATTATTAGGTCATTAATTAATTGCATTATCTGCTCAGTCTAATGGCACATGAACGCCGATTCAATAGGTAAATATTCCGATTTTATGATATCTCACAAGGTGCGTAGTCTGAGAAAGAATAGTCTGAGCATTCCATTTTTTTGTACTCTGCGTTAAAGACCCTTCTCGGGACATATTTACATACTTTTGCGAGGTTATCGTCTTCAAAATGTTTGAGAAAGCATTATAGCTTGTTTCGGAAGACGGTTTACATGTCTGGGAATGTCGGAGAACATGGTGCGGACGTGTAGAGCGATGGAAGGTCAGATGCTGAATAAAACATGGGCCTTATGGCGGACTTTTGAATTCAATGAAGTTTTTGTACGGTATGGTCCTTCCAGAGACTTGTTGGCTTTGTAAAGAAAAGCACCAGTTTTCTGAATGAATATATCTACATTAAGAAATTATGAAATTTTAGTATGAGCTTAAATTTAGTAAGAAGTGTTAATACTTTAAACTAATTTCAGAAACCTGGCGGAAACAAGAACCTAACGGTTAGGCTTCATAATCATCACCATATGAGCCGAAAGACGTCCACTGCTGGACCTAGGCTTCCCCCAAGCGTCGATACATTGACCGGCCTCGTGCGTCCCGCAACCAATGGATCCCCGCAACCTTCACCAGGTCATCGGTCCACCTGGTGGGAAACCAAACGGTTTTGCTTAAACCTATAATGATTCCTGCTGTCTAGCACAATTTTTGTAAAATTGATTTAAACGAGATTACGAATAAAATATGGCAGGCACCATCAAGTGGACCACTTGACCACCTTTGGTGATTTATTAAATTACAAATAGTTTGAATGACTTAATTACCATGACTACACACAACTTTTTCTATTATTATTCATAGACTCGCCCTTGACCACTACCATACCTGGTGCCTAAAAGAAACCTATTCACTCTTGACTTAAAGGCGCCCACATTGTAACTACTACGTACTCGCCTACTAAACATCCCTTAATCCTCTCAAAAACATATCTCTCGGACAACCAGAATCACATCTCAATCCTGCAATAGATTTGTTCCAGAAATAGCTAGTGTCACTCGATTTGCTGGGCATGTGGAGTTAGCCGGCGCGCGGCTAAGCCAGGCTTATTGACCTTCTCCGCAAACAGTCGATACGGGTTGAAGACGCAGAATATTTTCTTTAAAGGAGTTAGTCCCGATTGGACTGACTGGAAAATAAACTAGATTTTGGATTTTTTGACAAGTGGTTGTCGTTGGACTTCTAAGGGGTCTCTATTACTCTAGATCTTTATCTTTCAAACAATAAAGGTTCAGGCATCATCCAGAAGGCTTGGGCATATGATTATTTTAAGAAGCTGATTCTGGCATCTTGCTTTGGATGGAATACGGTGACTTTCGGGTTCAGACCTCGGGTCTTCATCATTTCAGCCGAAAAACGTCCACTGCTGGACATAGGCCTCCCCCAGGCGTCGCCACATTGACCGATCCCGTGCGTCTCGCATCCAGCGCCTTCCCGCAACCATAACCAGGTCATCGGTCCACCTAGTGGGAGGCCTTCCAACGTATCGTCTTCCGGTTCGCGGTCGCCATTCCAGAACTTTTCGGCCCCATCGGCCATCCGTTCTGCGAGCAATGTGCCCTGCCCACTGCCACTTAAGTTTAGCAATTCTCCGGGCTATGTCGGTAACTTTAGTTCTCCTGCGGATATCATCATTTCTGACGTGATCACGCAAGGAAATTCCGAGCATAGCCCTCTCCATTGCCCTTTGGGTGACTTTAAGCTTTCTGATAAGACCTATTGTGAGCGACCATGTCTCGGTCCCATAGGTGATCACTGGCAACACACACTGGTCAAAAGCTTTTGTCTTGAGACACTGCGGTAAATTGGACGAGAAGATACCACGCAACTTCCCGAACGCCGCCCAGCCGAGTCGGATTCGACGGTTGACCTCTTTCTCGAAGTTGGACCTACCCAACTGGATCGTTTGTCCAGGTAGACATAATCGTGTACAACTTCGAGTGTAGAGTCTCCGATCTTGATAGGAGTGGGTGCCACATGGGCGTTCACCATGATCTTGGTTTTGTCTATGTTCATTTTAAGACCCACTCTTTCGGAAGCTTTACTGAGGTCATCGAGCATTTTACTGAGGCTTTTTATGGTCTCAGCCATGACCACTATGTCGTCGGCAAACCGAAGGTGAGTGATGTACTCGCCATTAACGTTGATGCCTAGGCCCCTCCAGTCCAGAACCTTGAATACATCCTCCAGCGCAGCAGTGAACAGTTTCGGAGAAATGACGTCTCTCTGTCTCATGCCACGCTGGAGAAGGATTGGTTTCGAGGTCTGATCCTGAAGACGGACTGACATGGTGGCGTTTTTGTACAAACACTTCAACACCTCAATGTACCGGTAGTCGATCTGGCACCGTTGGAGAGACTGCAGTACAGCCCAAGTCTCGATCGAATCGAAGGCTTTCTCGTAGTCCACAGACGCTAAACAGAGAGGCAGGTTATACTCTTCGGTCTTCTGTATAACCTACCGCTGCGTATGTATGTGGTCTACGGTGCTAAAGCCTTTTCGGAATCCGGCTTGTTGGAGGCTGGAATTCATCAAACCTGCGCGCGAGACGATTCGTGATGACTCTTGAAAACAACTTGTAGACATGGCTAAGAAGTGAGATGAGCCTATAGTTCTTCAGCCAGGCATTGTCGCCCTTCTTGAAGAAAAGTACCACCACACCCCTGCACCATGCCTGTGGCGTTTTGCCCTCGATTAAGACGGAATCAAATAGCTTCTGAAGGGCCTTAAGGACCGGTTTTCCACCCGCCTTCAGGAGTTCAGCCGTGATTCCGTCATCACCCGGCGCCTTGTTGTTTTTAAGTTGTTTCAGAGCCATCCTAATCTCGTACAGGCTGACATCCGGGATATCTTCGGTATAGTGACGGGTCAATCTAGCTCTTGGGTCGTTTGCTAGACTCGCAACGGGCTTGCTGACTGATGTGTACAACTGCCCATAGAATGTCTCGATCTCCCTCAGAAGCTCCGGTTTGGCGTATACGGTCCTGCCATCGTCGGTCTTCAGTTTCGTGAGCTGGCTCTGCCCAATAGCCAGATCCCTTGAAAAAACCTTGGAGCCTTTATTTCGCTCAATCGCGGTTTTAATACGCTCGGTATTAAAGCGGCGGAGGTCTCTTTTCAAGGATTTAGAGATCTGTCTATTGATCTGCCGGTATTTGTACGCCTCATCTGAAGACTGCAGGATCATCTCACGCCTCTCCTTCATAAGCTTGAGGGTAGGATCAGAGATCTTTTTGTTTCTATCTGTACGACGGGTCTTGAAAAACTTAGACCCGACCGTATGGACAGCTTCCACGAACCCGTCGCTATATTCGTCTACTGAGCTACCTAGGCACTCGAAACGATTCTGGAGTTCGAGCTGAAAGCTCTCGGGGTTTTGGACCTGGATCTGTGCTGGTCGGAGCGTGGACTTCATCAGTCGAGACATTTCAAGCTAAATATTAATGTTCAATGTGCCTCTTACCATGCGGTGATCGCTCCCGGTTTTTACCGAATTGATCACAGAGACATCATTGAACATTTGCTTCTTGGTTGACATGATGAAGTCAATCTCATTTTTTGTTGCACCATCGGGGCTCTGCCAGGTCCACTTCCTGTGTTCACGCTTTTTGAAGAAGGAGTTCATCATATAGAGGCCCTCCTTCTCCATAAAACTGGCCAGTAGGTGACCCCGGTGGTTCCGACGTCCAACTCCAAATTGCCCCACTTGCAGCTCATCCTCGTCTCGTTTGCCCAGTTTTGCGTTGAAGTCCCCCATGACAACGGTGAAGTGAGTTTTGAAACCATGCATGGCTCTGGAGATATCCTCATACATGGTCTCTACCTCTTCGTCGGGGTCTGTCGAGGTTGGGGCGTAGACCTGTATGACCTTTAGCGAATATCTTGAAGATATTCTGAGTATAAGGTACGCCACCCTGGTCGACACACTCTCGATCTTCACCACGTTGTTCACAAGGGACTTGTGGACGATAAACCCGACACCACCCTGGGACTGCCGGTCACCCTCTCGGAAATAGAGCAGGTTACCGGATTTGAGGATTATCGAGTCCTCCCCCTCTCTTCGGACTTCAGATAACCCTATAATACTCCATCGCAACCTGCTCAATTCCTCTTCGAGTTCGGTGATCTTCTCGTCGGTCCGAAGTGTGCGCGTGTTGTACGTTGCCAGGTCCAGTCGTCGGAGATTGTTGGGGTAGCCGGATCTCGTCCGGAGATTCTTTGCACCCCTTGCCATGCCGTAACCTCGACCGCTACCGTAGTCAAGGGTAGTCAGGCTGCCGGGTACTAGGGGCCATTTTTTATTTGTGCTTTTCATTGGGGGGGTTTTGCCATAATTGCCACGCTTGGCAGGCGGGTTGGCGATCGCAGTATGGTTGTTACAGAAGCACAGAGAACGCTGCTGCCCATTCTCTGGTTTGTCCCTTAGTCGCCTCTTACGACACCCACGGGAAGACATGGGATGGTGAAATTCTTAACGTCCGGAACCATACCTCGGGTCTTATTTAGCAGAAATTAGTGTCTTTATCTTTACCTAACATTATCATGTATCTAATGGGTATCCCTGCAGATAATATTTCCAGATTATTTAAAATTGAAAAATAAACGGAGTTTCGATGAGTGTCGACATGAACAAGTCTTCAACGACATTTTTGCTCCGCTGTCCCCATAGCAAAACAGCTAAAAAAGGTTGAAGCCAATACAAATCTTTTCAAATCCATTAGTGAGTTAGTGCTTAGTCAGCAAACGATCAAAGTCGCTTTGACCTTCACAGGGATTCAATCTGTTAGCTCAATCTTTACCTTTTTGGAACCTTTAAGTACAAGGCATAAAGAGATCACGAATGTATTCCTTGATGGAGACAGCGGAGATATATAAGTAATCCATATTTTTGCCAGTTTAAACGCCATGTTTAAAGTCTCATACACCTAATACTAGCTATACATACCATGCAAGCTTGTGGCCGTAAACCGGGGATAAAATTATTTCACACCATGCTACTTCATAATATGTGAAGCTAAAAAACTAGTTGCAATAAAACTTGTCAAAATGTTGAGATATTAGATGTGCTTTTTCAAAATAAAAAAAAATTATAACCGACTTTCTAAAAGAAGGTTAGACTTTATGTTTACTTTTTAGGGTTCTGTACCCAAAGGGTAAAAACGGGACCATAATACTAAGACTTTACTGTCCGTCTGTCTGCCTGTCTCAGGCTGTATCTCATGAACCGTGATAGACAGACTAAACAGTTGAAATACATTCATTCACACATGATGTATTTCTGTTGCCGCTATAACGACAAATACTAAAAACAGAATTAAATAAATATTTAAGTGGGGCTCCCATACAAAAAACGTGCTTTTGTGTGCCATATTTTGCGATAATGGTACGGAACACTTCGTGCGCGAGTCCGACTCGCACTTGGCCGGTTTTTAACAACTTTTTTGTATTTTCACCGATTTCTCCGTCAATTGTGGACCGATTTAGAAAATTCCTTGTTTTTGTTTGAAAGAGTATGTTCTTAAATTAGTCCAATTTTATTAGATGAATATCTGATGAGGAACTTTGGAGATATAAAACAGAACTCTTCAATAAATGATAGCAAATCACTCGGGATTGCTGCAATCGCTTGTCGGTTTATTGTTAGTACGCTCTAAAGGAGTACGCAGATGTGTAGAGTTCTCCTTGGTACACTCTCATTTCACCGGTTATGTTCAGGTTGCATGATATTCGGGTAATCTTTTTTGACATTATAGGTTACTTACAATAGCTTACTACAGAACTTGCCTATTAGGTACCAGAACTAAAAAGTGAAAAATAACTTATTTTTCGGCAATCGATGTCGAAAAACGAAGAAAAGAAAACAGGAACACCGACTTCCAAATCAGAAGTTATTTTTCAGTTTGTATGTATTTATTAAAACTTTATGCACAAGTACAATGGCGGACTTAATGCCTTAGGCATTTTCTACCAGTCGACCTTAGGGTGGTGCAGAGATAAATCAAGGCAGGTGCAACTAAATGATAGGATGAATAGAGAAAAACGTATACATTTATATATAAAAAAAAGTTGATAAATATAAACTTAGATACATACAAACATATAAACAATGTTATAGATAATCCGAAACCAACAAATCAATTTTATGGTGATACTGCAAACTTCTTGCGAATGTGCTCACATTCATATTGTTTATTGTACAAAAAACATACATATACATGTACAAGTTTTTAAACTGTCATGGTCACTAACATTAACATTATAAGCCACATTATTATTGTTTATTTCGACAGAACGCCACTATATCCCTAGACTGGTAAGGGAAGCTATCGAGATAACCAAATATAAGAATTTCAACCGGGAGGATGGGTTTCAACTGTCGAGAGCTTGGAATCCAGCGGTTCAGCTGTGTAAAACCCGAAAAAGTGCCAAAAAAAAGTTCGCGAGCGGACACAGTGAGTTTCGGGTGTGGGGAACAGAATCGAGTTGTGAATGACAGTGGTAGCGGTACTGAGTGCAAACAACGAACAAGAAAGAGGGTAGACCGTTTTGTCTCCTCATAAATACCTATCCGCAATAACTTCAGTTTATCCGTGATCATGGTGCTTGCAACAGCACCGAAATATCGGAAACTCGCAACAAATAGTAAACATGGTAAATATCCCGCTTATAATGTTAATGTTAGTATACAAATACAGTTTGATAGCTTATGTACAAAGGCGAGTTTAACCGACATAGTGTGCACTTTGTAGTGTTTTTATTTGAAAGTCGGTTGTATTTTTTTTAAAAACATTTTGCAATTGCTTCCTTACTGAAAATAGTTTGCTTGACGTGGGAATCGAGCCCAGGTTCCCACTTTTAACAGTAAAACTTAGAGCCACTAGACCAAAGATATAAGTACACGATTGTATCAAGGCTTTTTCAAGTTTTTTAGAGTTTAAAAGTTCCTCAGAGATAAGAGCTTTCCCAGGCTTAATTTTTGTTGTATCCGCTTTGGCGTAAAAATAAAGTTTCGTAAAGTCCTGACGAGGCTTTGAGATATACTTAATCTTTGTTGGACCTACTTTCTGAACGAGTTTTTAATATAATTCTTTTGTTTGGAACGCTCATTATTTAGCTAAGCAAAAAGAGTTATAGTTGGTAATTAAATACGAAATAATTTAATCACTTACGACTGAAAACTTCTATGGATGGATAAGAGATAATTATGGATTAGGAGGTAACGCCATTTTACAATTGTGTTCCGTTAGAAAACTAGTTATTTAAAAATTCAAAATATTTTATATCACTCTTCTTCTTTTCGTGTGAGGTGTTAATTAAGCTGCTTCTGCGAACCCCACAGACCTCTGACTTGGCTATTTCAGACTTACATTAACTATATAAGTCCAGGTTTCACTTAAACCTACATGGAAACACCAGAAGCTACGTGCACGGTTCCATTCGGTCGCTTTCGATAGAGAAGAACAGACAATATACGCCATGGATTCAAATTAGTGGAAAAAAATGATCTTAAAAATGTTCAGTAAGAGGACATAGTTCCCTGTTATAAAAATGTGGTATCAAGTTTATCGGTGGGACGCGAGCTATCACGCACAGCGGCTTTGATCAGCTGTCCAGCCAACTGGATACTTAGTAGATAGTTAGTAGCTGGCGTGTTAGTAAGAGCTAATTTATGAAGGTAAGATCGATTTGGAAATAGGCTTTATAAATAATTGAGAACGGGCTGTAGTTTTACAGACGATGTATGTATGTAGCGATAATTCTATTTCTGCTGTAATAAGCTACTTCTCTTATATCTACATAGGTAACTACTGATGCTCGATATTTGTAAAAACCGTAAAAACATTTAATTTAATCACAGAAAATTTTAAACCTGAAAGTCTTTATTTATTTATATAGTTTTTAAAACAATGATGTGAGAGAATACCGAGGAGCTCGTGGCTAAATAATAACAGCCGCACGGATCGAATTTCAAGGTTAAGCAATGCTTGACGAGGTCGGTCCGTGGATGGGTGACTATTTTCAACATACCGAGTTTCCTCCGTGTCTCGGAAAGCACGTTAAGCCGTTGGTCCCGGCTGTCATTTGAAGATCTTTGGCAGTCGTTACGTGTAGTCAGAAGCTTGAGATCTGACACCAGTCTTGCCAAGGGATACCGTGTTACCCAGTTACTGGGTTGTGGAGGTCAGATAGGCAGTCGCTCCATGTAAAACACTGGTACTCAGCTGAATCCGGTAAGACTGGAAGCCGACCCCAATGTAGTTGGGAAAAGGCTAGGCAGAAGAAGATGTGAGAGAATACCAGTTTGATAAGATGAAAAGATGTACCTTCTAAGTTTCAAATACTTACACCTTTATATATTAAAAATAACTGGCTAACCGTTTATCCTTAGGTTTAACAATAAATTGGTAAAAACCTTTTATTTAATTTCATAATCAAACAAACTAACTGCACTTGATCGAACAAAACTCGTCCATCCGCTATGCATGTAGTTTACAAGTTAGCGGAGGTACAGATCACCATAAATCTCGACAGATGGCGCTGCTCCTGAATATCTGAGCAGTGAACAGCCTCTAACACATTTTATCTGAGTTCGACAACTTGTTTGGGAACGATATCGGTTCTTGATACCTGTGATAGATATTGTATGTGCGTTTGTAAGGTGATTTATGCCAAAGATTCACTACGGAGATATCCTATCTATCTTGGAATCCTACCGAAAGGTGTGGTCCACAATTGCAGAGGTCAGCTGAGTATGAGGGAAAGGTAGATGAAGACTTGACTTGACTTGACTTGAACGTATCAACGTTATCATGATTCCGCTG
This sequence comes from Orthosia gracilis, assembly GCA_947562075.1. Lineage (NCBI taxonomy): Eukaryota > Metazoa > Arthropoda > Insecta > Lepidoptera > Noctuidae > Orthosia > Orthosia gracilis. The sequence goes on from OX387276.1 coordinate 16,024,483, forward strand.
TGCAAAAAGGATAGTGCTCTTTGTCCAGTTGATCCATGATAGTTTTGACACGTTACTGTAAAGCAGCTGTACTGTGCAGGGTATCATTCCTATAAACTACAATTAGATGGATCCAGGAGATAGGGGAAGTCATTCTAAACACTGACATCAGAGTATATTACAGTATCATGGTGGTTTTCTATGTTGTTACCATTTATAAGACATAGTTTGGAAAGTGCTGGGTAGGTAATATCTATATCTAGCCCGGTTTTACTGAGTCTTTTTTGTTTTCTTTTATTTTTTATAAGTAAATACAAGTAAAATTTAAAAAAAAAACCCGACTTGCTTCGATCGGCAACCTATTGAACACGTAATTATGACTTGATGTCATGCGAAAACGCTCCGATTCAAACAGTAAAACACTTATTACTTTTGAACGGCTGAATTAATTTTCAACAAACATCGCTTAGAACACTTTTGAAAAAAAAAACAAAATCGTTTCATCCGTTTAGGAGCTATGATGCCACAGACAGATGCACAAATACAGAAACACACAAGTACACACGTCAAACTTATAACACCCCTCTTATTCCGTCGGGGGATAAAAACAACAGTAATGATGACCTATCGACCCACTGAAGTCAAGTGCAACAACATCTTGAGATTCTAGTGGGAAATCTTACGTTTTTAATTATATAAATTTGAAGGTGCCAAATATTCTTAACCAGTTACCCCTAGAGGTACTCCCGAGGATCCTCGAGAATTGAGTCACCGACCCGTAAGACCTTCATTCAGGCCAGCTCTCGACCGGAAAATCACAATAGCACGCTCATTTTGACGCAACACGCTACATACACCGAGTTTATCACGAGGGAATATCCGACGGTACCTATTCAAAAAGGGACGGATCACATTGAAGTTTTTACGTACTAGTGTAGCATGTGGGCATGCAGAAGTATTCAGAACTCATTCCGAACTTTTATTAATGGGTGATACACTGAAAGAAGAATTACAAAATCTTAGCTCTTCTTTATAGGCAAATGCGTCACAAAAAGAAGCAGCTTAGTTCTTAATTGGACCAGGAAGAAAAAACCGGTAAGATACTGCATGGTAATGTGAAAATTAATTTAGTATAGGTATTTTATGTTTAAGCATGTGGTTGGATACGTACTTAAAGTGAATTGTGAAAACAATCCATAAAATGGACAATAGTATTCTACAAAGTCTGTCCATCAACTAAACAATTCCAAGTTAAAAAAAAAAACATTCAATCGAATTGTGAAAGTCCTCGTCTTTTTGAAATCTGTTAAAAATACTGCCATTTTCAACTGGTATAATATTAAATGTAAATACCATCACCTTTTACATTCACTTCCATCACAACTCCTGTCAATACTTTCAAAAGGATAATCCCGTATAACATCCTATACAATGGAATTTTTGACAATACTGTGTCACAAAACAATGCAAATTCAAAAACATCAAACATAGATTGAACCCTTAATAAAACATGTGCCTGAAAGCCGCTAAACACCCATTCGTAACACAAACAAACATACAAGATTAACTTTGAACTGTAAAACGTCCCTATACTGTCCATATATCGGAGTGGAATACTGGACAAAAACCGACAATGGATTTTTCACTCAATTTAACCCCATTTAAGGTCGAGAATCCCGTAAAATTGAGTTACTGTGTCAAATACCGAGCTGATAATAATTTGGATTGACAACAAACCAATTTGAACTATATTTACATAAAAGTAAAGTAGAATATCGTGTGGGGGGTTATGTTTCGCATCGTAAGTCATAACTCCTGAATGTGATCCGCTCGGTGACATTTCGAAGCTACTGGTAGATTGAAGTCTGTTCTCAATGCGATAAAAGTATATAAAAATATCTTGACTTGGTTAAAGAAAAATAAAGTGGAAACTGTTTATCTTTGCGCACAAGTTAGAACACGGTACCCATGTTTAAAGCAAATTATTTTGGTAACCAATTTCACACTCGTTGTTGGATTGGTTGGCTGTAGTTCTGGACAACAACTCTATCCTTTATGAATCAAAATGTAGTTTTTCTGATTTCCAAAATTCATTATGATCATCATCAGCCTTTTTAATGTTCCCATTGTAGGGACACAGGTCTCCTATCTGTGAGAGGGAATGGGCCGTAATCCACCACGCGGGCCCAATGTGCACACATTTATTCAAATTTTGGATACTAGGACATGCCGGTTTCCTCAAGATGTTTTCCTTCAACGTTTTGAGAACAGTGGTGGTGAAATCATTTACACAAAGTAAAGCGCCTGCCTGGGTTTTGAACCCACGACCGATACCACTAGGCCACCACTGCACACCAATTTCCAAAATTAGTGGTCAATAGTTCACGATTTTGCTACATAAATAACACATAAAGGTCGGGATCAGTTTATTTAGTCGAGACATAACACAGCACCTTGTTCAATATGAGGCAAAACTTGATCCTCCTTTTCATTTGTTTTGGCACAAGAACTAATCATGTTGGAGGAAAGTTGAAAGGTGGACTGCCCACAACTCTCCGTTAGCTAAAAACATCACGCCTGAATTTTATGAAGAGGTGGGCTAGATCTCTAAAGAGATTTCAGAAAATCTCAGATTCAGAATCAGAATGCTTTATTTGTAAACATAGGTTAAATTACAACAGTGTGCGAGATGTTACAGATTGGTAGATCCTCTATATTTTGCACAGAGGCATACAAATATATTTAATTAACCTTGTCGAATTTAAAATACAATCAATTTCAATAAATGTCAAATCAAGTCATATTAATTCTTATGTCAAACAAAATTCAAAATCGTCAAAATAGGTGAGGTGATGCACAATTTCTCCTTCGTATGTTATTCATAGGAGTAACGCCTGCCCGACTTTCTGGCGTAATATGTGTATGTACTTTACTATACTAATAGTAATTTTCAGGTCTTAACAATAGAGGACGAGCCTGTTGCCATCAACTGGCACAAATCCTAACTCTGAGCTATAGAGGCAGTAACTTAGTCTTACCCCTATTGTTACAGAAACGCTTAAAAAATATCAAAGGGCACTTTGACCGAACACTAACATTAACAGCCAAGGTCTCGGCAACCCTTGCTTTCTTTCTATAATTCCGTTATTGTCCAGCTGGCCATGAAAAGCCTATGGTTGGCCATTACATAGAAACTCACTTACTACTGCCGTAAGACTTAGTGACATTGCGGATGGTGGTTTTAGTGGAGGCGATCCGATTACGATACGATTATGCTAATTTCATATAAAGAACAACTATGCATTCTTTGCTGATGTTTCGAAATAGCAACATTTATTCAAACTTGACGTCTTGTTTCCAAATAGAGAATCATATATTATTTTCCTACCACGATTTTTAAATATAAACACTGTCAAGTTGTAAATCTTGGAAAGAGCGTTATTCCCATGAAGGAGAAAAACTGGCTGATGATAACTTACTTGTAAATCTGATGAATACCGGTCGCAGGTACAATAGCCCTCCATCAGATAACGTATTTGAAGTGTTGAAGACTTACCTGAAAACAAAAATGAAGTTATTTAATAACATGGTATTCATAATGGTATTCAAATAAGCACGCAGGGTGTGCTTATTTTTAATTTTCAACGCGTCAAACAACAAATTTAGTAGTCATAAATACTGAAGAACACTCACACATACAAAGATGCACCTACAGTACACCCACATTGCGAGTATGACTACTGCGCCAACGAGGTAGTTAAAACTAGAAACTCGTACATTGTAAATGTCTTTCAACCCCTTTAAGCATGTGATCAGTCATTCTTATTGGTGGAAGAAGGCTTTGTGCCCGGATTAGCCTCGTGATGGCATAGTGTTGGCGTGTCATGGTGACTCCGGTGTATTAAGGGAAAGTCATCCTGTATCGAGTTATGATAGAGTGGTTTCATCTTCGTCTTAATATGGGCCAAGGAAGATGTGTTGATGGGTCACATAATATATCAATCAGTGTATAAATGGCATATGGGCCATCATTTTTATCTTGTAACTTATTTACAAAATAAAACCGTATCTAACCTTTGTGTAGTGCCGTTATGATTATCTAAAAATCTTTAGGATCCGATTTAATAATTTCGTTGCGGACTCAATGTCATCCTGCAGAAAGAACGTCGTTGAAAAAGGATTTCTGACTATTCCAATTCACAAGAAGGACAACCCTCAAACATTCAAAAACAACATTGATGCCTACACAAACAACATACATTGACCGGGATCACAGAAAGCAAACACACATCTTAAAATTTTCTCACCCGACCCCTCGCCCTTCAACATAAATCAATACATAAAATATAATCATATGCAATATCATTTTCAACTTCCATTTATCGATACAGTATCCCTAATCCCAAAAGGTATTCGCGATTTCAGTGCTTTTGCAAAAAGAAAGGAATATGCAAATCCTCTCGGGGGCCAGCAACCCGGCAACGGGCAACCCTGCAACCTTCCGTTGGGTAACAAGGGCGTCCTTATATATCGGCGAGCCGATGAAAAATTTATTCGATATGTTTTTTTGGAAGGTCTGCAACAGTGTGTGTTGTGAATCCGATTAAGAAGCAATTTTGTGGGAATGGATTTTGAGTTGTTTTGTGTGATGGTTTTGGGAAAGAAGGAAACTTAATTTAATTTTAAGTAAAGTGACATGGTTAAAGCCTAAGGCGCTATATGCTGCATATCATGTCATTCATACAACAATACAGAACTACTGGTATAAATAAGTTAAGATTTTTACGTCCGCGAACGCAAGTATTTATTTAAAGTAGCAAGATTTTATGTACATATCTTTTATACACTTAGTTTTTTTTTCCATTAAAGCGATGTGATATGTGTCTCATTTAAATGCATAAAATAGGTGGATAATGTAAGTTAAATTAAAAAAACAGCAAAATTAAATCTCAAATGGCACAGATGAACTCGCAACAAAATTCTAACATTTTAAAATGCAATAATAATAATCACAGCATCACCAATTAACATTTGATATGATAGGTTTTGTAACAATAATAATTTCATGAACTATCGTTAATTAATAACATACACTATTCACTGTTTAAATGTGGGTGAAATAATCACTGTTTTGAGGGGTTATATTTGATAGCCAAATTATTATATTTTACAATTATTATAGATACCACAATTTAATTCACTGAGGCTTTTAATTTATGTTGCTTTTATAATTTATTTTATATATATTTATTTATCTACATTGGAAACTCATTCTCCGTAACCTACACAGATAATAGGATATCTGTACCTATATTTTAGATATCCAAACTTAATATTATGTCAGGTAGAATAAATTTTTATTCCTTGTAAATTTTAATGTAACGTTCAAAAGTGCCGCTTCGTGGCCTAGTTGAAATAAAATATCTTTGTCTTTGTTTGTTTGTTACACTTTCACGTATTTAAGGCTGAGCGGGAAACTTTGGATGAAACTTGGCATATGTATTGACAATAATCTGATAATAATGGAAAATTTAGATATAGGAATTTTCATCTCCAATGTTTCCTACTCACAATACAAGTATAGGTAAAATTTATCAAATGTAAAAACCCCCAACATTTTTATTTCATGCTACATAATTTACCTAGTACAATTGAACTTGTAATTAAAACATGATATCTTGCGAAAACACCCCGATTCCAATTTGCGCTGAACCGATTCTCATCACACATAGCTAAAAACATTTTCGATAAAGACATCTTTCCAACAAAAAAAAAACTAAATCAAAATCGGTTCATCCGTTTAAGAGCTATGATGCCACAGACAGATACACAAATCACAGGCACACACGACAAACTTATAACGCCCCTCTTTTTCCGTCGGGGGTTAAAACACTTTTCACGCGGAAAAAGCCGCGGACCGAAGCTAGTAAGTTAATAATTTAGAGAACAATATTTTTTTCGTAGAAAAGAACTCTTCGTTCTTCAAGAATTGAAAACTCAACTTTACAAAAATATGTGTTTTCTTTATTTAGACCATAAATAATACCTTATAAATCTTCAAACGTCTTACATATCCAAGTGAAAACATACACCCATAACTGGGTCCTAAGTACATTACCTACTAAAACTACCAAAAAGTACTTAACACAAAAAATGCCCCATTTTCTCCAAAAATAAGCTTCTACTTTTCCACATTCGCACTGTCTAATCCTTTAAGAAAAGGCCTCACATGTGCTCTACACCTTCGACCTTCAACACCACTTACATTTCAACTTATTTGCTGCAAAAAAACCTTAAGTAATGGATTAGAAATAAAAAAAAGGAAAAAGGAAGCCAGCATTTCTCGGGTACTGTGGAAGCTGCAGGATGGTGTCTGATTAGCCATCCAATCAGCGATCGAGGGTTGGAGACTGTAAGACGATCGGTTTGTATGTAAGTGTTGGAAATTGCTTTAGTTCTGAAGAGTATCTAGTTTTACAAGAATGAGAAAATTGTGATTTTCAGCGGTAACTTCTTAAAATTACGAAATAATATTGTATAAGCCAAGTTATTCAATAATATCATCTTTACCGTTTTGGCCATTGTTTTACTATCAATCATTTTAATTCCACATCCAAATTATTCATGAATTCCTGTACCCGTGGTGCAACCAGCTTTTAACTACCATCGAACAGTTTTATTAAAAAACTGTTATTCTTCTACAGCATTTTGTAGTAAACAGAACACAATATCAGGCTATGTCTCCTCAATTTAAAAGTCATATTATCTCATCAATTAGTTAAAAAAATATGTTATTTTGCTCCAAAAACGGCAGATTTACACTCAAAAATATTGTATGCAAAAAAAATAACTACCACAAGGAAATGTGCATCACACCCGCGCTAAACGATCATCGCTCAGCATAATGCTGGGTTTTTCGTTAGTATTACTATCAGTGCAAAATTACGCAGGTAAGTATGTAAGTACTATTCCATGTTGTAACTTAATCCTTTACTCAGTCCTCACAAAATTAGAAGAAGAGACGCTCTCCCTAGCGTCTTTCACATCTTACAATTCTTAAATATTCAAACGCTCAAAAGTTAATAATTTACCAAATAAAATATAAAAATACGACGAAAACCGTCTCAAGTCGCGACTACGTTAAGTTGATCAAAACAGCACGTTTTCATTAGCTAATTGAGTTGCTCGGCCTCGCTCATCATCCTGTATATAAACGATATTGCAACCGTAAAAATGGGTAGGGCTGTCATTCATAACTTTTAACATGTTGTTTTTTATTGGTTTGTGATGTTACTGGTAATGTTTTTAAATTGAATACGTATGCTCTCGGTTAATACTTGGTCAGTGATATATGTTACTGAGGGAGCAAGTAAAATATCATGAGGAAACCTAAAACTAAAAAATTCGAGGACTTTTCACATTTACCAATCTGCACTGAGCCCGCGTGTTGGATTATAGCTAATTATTTATCTATGAGACAGGAGGGCTACGTCCCAGCGGTGGGTACACTACAGGCTATGCTTATGCTATGGAACCCTATTTGTTATGTTCTTAATGATCTTTATACCTTTGTACCATTTTTAACATAATAGAAGCTGTTTTAATAGGCTTAAATAAAAGATGGAATCAAAACTAACTTAAAACGTTTAAATGTGCAATACTAAGTGTTCCTACTACATCATATCAAATCCTACGAGAAAAGCCACTCCACCTGTCTCTCCAATCCAAAACTGACGCATACTACATCAAAGCTGATACTTTCAGACTGACAAACACTCGATTAAGCGTTTGGCAATATAGTGCATATTCCGCAGAGGCCTGTCCCTTCTCATAGCTGTGAGACACATGGCGTAGCACGGAGGTGATACGTTTTATTTTAATTTAGCTATCATACCCAAATCTTTGTTATTGGCAACGATATAAGTTTTGTACTGTCTGTTAAATTAAAATTAATAGTTGGGCATTCTTTTCTATAAATCAGGATCATTCGGTTCTCTTCATAGTGGTTGAGCTGAGTGCTGCCAATCCATGCGTCTTGTTCGTGAACGAACGCCATCAGTTGGGATTGGTCATAACTTGGCTGCCTCGGCCTATTTTTAACTAGGTACTTTTGTATTTTTGAATTATTTGTTTTACTCTAGACTCTTTTACGTGCAAGTCTTTTTACATCGTTCTCACTGTTAATGATCAACAGTCGCTCATTAGGTCAAACAAAATGTTTTTTATTTTTAAGTTGTACAATGACGCAACTAGATGGCGTTGGCGGCGAAATAGAAGTCGCAAGAGAGATCGTTTTCCGATTTGGTATAGGGGCTTGTGAGTTTGAGCAAAATATACTTTCTTTTCTCAGTTCAGTATACAATCAGTCGTTTTATTTATACCTACGATCCTGTTAGTATACCCTTTAGTACTAACTTAAGTACGGAATACCATTTTAGTGTTTTCGGTATTTAACATTGGTCCTTCGAGCCGGATAAGTTTCGGTTTTTTGTGAGTTCGTTCGTGGTACTCGTAGTGGATCGCTGCGGCAAAGTACACGGTTCCCCGTATCGGCAGCGACAGCTTCGTCCAGTGTTGTGGACGGGGTAAGCAGTAAGCAGCGGCGGAAAAGTGACGCCAAAGAGGGCGCCACTTGCGACCAGTGCAAAGTGAGGTGACTGGACGTCATCCTCGCGGAGCTCAACGTCTCGTGACTAGGACGTCACACACCCAGATCAACGTGACATCAGAAGACTGACGTCACATCCATAGTTCGACGTGTTGCCACTCGCCACCAGAGTGTGTCACATACACCATCATCGTGTTGTGTGAGTGAAGTGAAAATTGTGAGTACATTTAACTATATAAACAAAGGCAGTGAGTGACAAGCAATTTTAGACTTTAATTATTCCGACACTTTACCTTTTACTTGTAGATTTTTAAAGACTGTATATTCTGTGTTTAGTTATTAGAGACTTTGTATTTATTTGTGCATGTTAGTTAAGAACTTAGAATAGTTTCTTAAAAAACGACGGAACGTGGAACCTATGCCTGATTTCCGTCAGGTTATTAAGTTGTTCCAAACACTTGTAAATTTTGAGCAGCTTATGGGAACTTAGAATATTTTGGACATATTGGACTTATATTTTATTTGAATTAGCTGGCTTTAGTTTAGCACAAATATAGTTTTTTATACACTTGTTGAGTTGTTAACATTAGTTTATTTATTTCAATTATTAAATTTAAATTTATTTATTAGATTTTTATCGAGTGTCATACAGATTTAAAATTAACTTGTTTAAATACTTGACTTGGTATTAAGTTATTTGTTTAAAATATGGAGGGATTAATGAACTTATTAAAAGGGTTGCAAAATATCATTATCAGGGGATTGGCTAATTTTAAAAATATTCCTAAAGAAAGATTAACTATAGAATATATAGAAACTAGATTAGAATCATTAGAAAAAGATTGGAAATCGTTTCAAAGTGCCAATAATAACATTTATCAACATCTTAAATTTGATGAGATTGAGCATAAGGTTGTTGAAATATATGATACAACCGAGGACACTTATTTTACTTATAAAACTTTAATGAAAACAATGCTCAATAAAATTAGAATTGTAAGTGAACCAGTACTACATGAGGATCGTTCTGCCAGTGGTGTGGTTAAGTTTGTCCACTCACAGGTCAAATTGCCAAAAATAGTTATTCCAGTATTTTCTGGTAATTATGAAGAATGGACAACATTTCACGACCTTTTTGTGTCGTTAGTACATAAAAATGATTCTTTAGATAACGTGCAAAAGCTGCATTATTTAAAAAGCCATCTAACTGGTGAAGCTGAGCAATTGATACGGAATACTCCGATAACTGATTTAAATTACAGTAAATGCTGGGATCTGTTAGACAATCGGTACAGCAATAAAAGATATCTTGCCAACTGTATTTTGAAAAGGTTATTTGGTGTGAAACGTATGCAGGTTGAATCGGCGACATCACTTAAAGAACTTTCAGACACCACTGGTGACTGTTTAAATGCATTAGCAAAGTTAGAAATAAATGTGAGTACATGGGATATTATTATCATACACATCATGAGTTTTAAATTAGATCCTGAAACGCGTAAGCAATGGGAATTAAGTATAAGTTGTAGCGATCCCAGAAATTATTTTCCTACCGTAGATCAATTTAAGGTATTTTTGGAAAAACGTTTCCGCGCGTTTGAGTGCATAGAACCAAAAAGGGGTTCAGGTCACCAGGTCAATAACAGTCATATGCCTAAAACATTTGTAGCTACAGATTCGTCATCGGCAATCAAATGCGAATAAAGAACGAATATATCAAACTAAAACAAACGAAATAAGGAAAAATAGGTCAAACTAGAACAAACGAAATAGGAAAAAAAATAGGTCAAACCAGAACAAATAGGTCAAACTAGAATAAATAGATCAAACTAGAACAAATAGGTCATACTAGAACAAATAGGTCATACTAGAACAAATAGGTCAAACTAGAACAAATGAGCATACAAAACAAACTGATCAAAATAATACAAATGAAAACAGCACAATGGGACAAAATATATTATACAAAATAATAAAATAAAGAAGACGATTTCGCCGCTTACCGGATATAGATCAATGAAATTATTATATTTTTATCTTAGGTCAACTTTTACAAACTTTTATTTGTACAAGATGTTTTGCTTTATTGTGCATGCATGTTATGCTTTATTTTACATTGTTTACATTTTACAAGAACTATTGTTAGGTTTATTTACAAAATAAAATTGTATATTTTCAACTGTACTTGACACTTAGCCATTTATTTTCCGGCAAGTGTAACTTAATGTTTGTAATTTAGTTCAAGATTACCATAGTATGTAAGTTAGATTTATATCACTCATTAGAATAAGTTACTATAGTTATAAGTTAAATCGTTAGAATAGTTATAAGTTAAATCGGTAGATTATGTTTAAGATTTTAGATCAAAATAATAAGATCTAATTGATAGCTACAAATTCCAACCTATAACCTAGTTCAAAAAGGACATTCCGTCAGTAATGTCCTTGGTGGGCGGTATGCTAATGATCAACAGTCGCTCATTAGGTCAAACAAAATGTTTTTTATTTTTAAGTTGTACAATGACGCAACTAGATGGCGTTGGCGGCGAAATAGAAGTCGCAAGAGAGATCGTTTTCCGATTTGGTATAGGGGCTTGTGAGTTTGAGCAAAATATACTTTCTTTTCTCAGTTCAGTATACAATCAGTCGTTTTATTTATACCTAAGATCCTGTTAGTATACCCTTTAGTACTAACTTAAGTACGGAATACCATTTTAGTGTTTTCAGTATTTAACACTCACATATCTGTATTTTTCCAAAAAGAATGATGTAACCAAATACTTGTAATTATAATTGATGAAAACGTTGGAGGAGTTTCTTGCACGTTCTTCTCCATAGAGACCTACTGACGCTTGCGAATGTGCAACTAGATTCATCTTTCTTTTGTTTGTCAATTAGTACTTTTAAATGGTTTAGTTAAAATAAAGTATTTTGATTTTGGAAAAGGGGGTTGTTTACAATAGATTCGTTTGCAGGAATAACACCGACTTTACAAACTAAGTTTATACTTTACGTAGATAAAACAGCGTCCTTGTTACAAAAAAAGACGTCTTTTACATTAATTAGGATTGTATTCCATACTTATCCATACTGGTAATTTATATTCGTATGTAGCGCTGTCTTTTTGTTGCCTTTTCATGTCTTAACGGCTGAACGGATGTGGACTAGGATTTTTAATCCAGAGACTATGTTCCATTGGGATAATTTTCACGTGGGTAAACCTGTCAGAGAAGCTACTTTGAGATTATTAATAAATTATTATGAGATGTTTTTTTTACCAAAAATAATAAAATTAAAATATGACAGCCCTATTTAATATACAGGATGTAGCGAAGTGTACTGTGTACTTTTATCGCTCCCTGGGTTTTATGTTAATTCGGATACGATTCAGATGTGCTTTTAAATGCAAGTTAATGTTCAGTTCACAAAGGGCTTTCGGCCGTGATCCGCGAATCTTTCAGACATTTGTTAAGCTGGTAACGTAACGTACGTTTTACTTTTCAATTTAAAAATGAGCTGAGGTTGCTTTGTGTGTGAGTATGTAAGATTTTTTTTTTAAAGATTACATAATTATGATTCACTGCGTATTTTCTTTTTGTGTTTCTGAGAGTCCTTCCTCTTCCTCGCGTCGTGTTCCTCATTACTGAGGGTCGTCATTCCCCTGACTGGAGATCAACTTTTCTTTTACAATATTCTTTCACCTGTGTCTGTCCAAATTGGTGCAAATTGGTTTTGAGCGTTGAACGAATTTGGTCAGACCATCTGATAAATTCTAAGGTCTCCTATCATCGACCTTGCCAGTCATCATAAACTGTTCAAGGTTATGTCCTTATTTTCGGGCAATGTGGCCAAAGAATTCCAGGACTCTACGAAGGCAGATGGTGAAAAGTCTGGTCTTGATTTTCAGTTGACGAAGGATAGACTCGTTTGTGCGGAATGCAGTCCATGGGATTTGAATTGCCAACACCACATCTCGAAAGCATCGATGCAATCACGGTCGGCCTTCTTTAGCGTCCAAGTTTTTGAGCCATAATTAAAGATGGAGAATTACTAAGGAGTTCACCAGTTTCATCATCGTCTTCCGAGATATATTTCTTAGAGTAAAGAATGTGATTCTCTTGCTTTTTCTTTGCATTAGTTGTGTAATTAATACTACACTACTATATTCGAAAATGTAGTCAAGTCTGGAGTTAATTTTATGATAGTAGATACTGAGGCGATTACAAAAATTATTTGACTAAAGCTACACTGTTGATAAGAAATGCTTTGCTGGAGGCTAGTTTTGTTCTTAATTTACCGACACTGTCTCACTGGTGGGACCAAGTACGAGCCAAGTTTTCCAGGAACTGTTCTCCCGCACTTCCTAGAAGTCTTCTTTTTATCGCGTTAAAATTCACCCGTAATTCCCGTAGTCTACGCTACGGGAGCCAAGCCACGGTTCAAGCTAGTATTTGATAAAATGTGTGTTATAAAAAAAATAGTCATAAATACTTCGTTAAGCTATTCCATTAACACATTTACACAAACATATACAAATAAAGCTAATTCAACCTCAATTCGAGAGTCAAAGCATTATCCTAGCAAAAGTGATTGCTTGGTCACAATATACATATTTCTCTTCCACGCTTGTTATCGGGATAGTCCCCGGTGTTTTATTGTAATGGCCACCTTAGCAGATAGCCATGAGTCCCCTCTACCACGAGTTATTGATAGAAACTTTGAAGCGAGATTATCAATCTTAACATCACCAATTGCTGGCTATGTTTGATGTAGCTGTTGATGCTTACCTATCAAGCAAGCAATGCATATCATTCTCAAATTTATTTGTTTTAGCCAACAGATAGCCAGGATAACTCTCAACCACGAGAGAGTGATGAAAATGTAGCGAATATATCGAACGCAACCTCGTGGATTGCTTGGTATGTTCCCAAACTTTTTTTATGGTTCCGTACGTAAGAACGCAATGGATGTCGTTCTCAAGTTTATTTGTTTTATTGTTCTTTTAAGTATTTTTGGAGTACGTCATAAAGTTTTACGGGCATGTAATGTTTGTTTAAATAACGTTATCAAATAGGCTTAGGGATGATTCCTGAGATAGGGTATCGTTAAACGCTTAAGCTGATTTTATGACTTACTTACAGTATGCTTACAGACGATTCTCTTGAATTTAGACGCGTTTGAGATGTACTGCCGAAGATTTAAATCAAATAACGTTAAGATTTAATGTGGCGTGTCTTATAGCATTATCTACCAAATGCGGCGTTGGTAAACAGAATTGCCTTTGTATTTTCTTGAAATTTATATTCAAGACTGCTCCATGAAATAGTATTAAGAACAAATAGATAAAATTTAAAAAACCGTGACACATTTTTATTTCAGGCCTTTTAAACAACATAATAAAACCAAATAAAAACAAATACCCTTCGAACGACAATCAATCGAACACGTAATTATGACACGATATCTTGCGAAAATACCACGATTCAAACAGTAAAACGCCCAGAACTTTTGAACGGTAGAACTGATTTTCATCAAACATATCTAAGAACACACTCGTTAAAGTCGCCATTCAAACAAAAAATAAAAAACCGGTCAAGTGCGAGTCGGACTCGCGAATGAAGGGTCCGTACCCAGGGTAGCTTCAACTATGTATGTATGGGGACATACCCTTTAATTTTCTACTTAATTTATTTCATGGATTTTTTCATTAATTTGTGCTGTAAGATCTTAGTTTTTGTCAAATTTTGTGATTCTAGGTCAACGAGAACTACCATATAGGTCTTCGACCCAAAACCTATGGGGTACTTCCGTTTGACAAAGAAATTTCAATTTTCGTTAAAAGCAAGGTCTTACAGCACAAGTAAAGGGAAAATTCCGAAAGATAAAAAAAGATGAAAATTCTTAAGAAATTTCAAAGACCCGTTCCTGAGAAAATCGGTGGTAACATACGGACAGACAGACGGACAAGAGAGTGACCTTATAAGGGTTGCTTTTTACCTTTTGGGGTACGGAACCCTAAAAATGTAATCAAAACCAGTTTTGACTGACCTGTTGGTCTAGTGGTTAGTGGCCCTGACTGCTATGCCGCAGGTCGTGGGTTCGATTCCCACCCAGGACAAATGTTTATGTAACGAGCATGATCATTTGTTCTGTGTCTGGGTGTAATTTATCTATAATATGTATGTATTTAGAAATATATAAGTATGTATATCAGTTGTCTAGTACCCATAACACAAGCTCTGCTTAGCTTGGGACTAGACGGCGTTGTGTGATAGTTGCAGCATATTATTATTATTATTATTATTATTATTAGTTTATCCGTTTAGGCGCTATGATGCCACAGACAGACACACAAATAAACACAGGTATCACGTCAAACTTATTATAACACATAGGGTTAAAAACAGAAAGTGTAACATAAAAGCACGGCTGTATTTCCTGAAAGGTGAAATTTTATAGAATTTTTGTAAATCAGTATATTTCGCTAGTTATGACTAAATTCCATGACAAGCATATTACCGGGCACAAATTCAAACTCCGAGAGGGTAATGAGAAAGACTAGAAGGAAAAAACTCTATAAAACATCGCGCAACCCGGGAATCAAACCCAGAACCTCATGCTCCACAGTACCATTTGATCAACCAAGCATTAATCACAATCATTTATGTATTACAATATCCATCGAACGGTTCGGCATAACTTTACAAACATTTTTATAAACTCCTAAGCTTAATAAATATTTGAAAAGTTTTCTAATCCTAACAAAAGCCGGCTCTTAGCTAAGTAATTCTGTGTACTCTAACTTCAACTTAGCCTAATAGACGATAAATCCTTGAAATGTCGAAGTATATCTCGGCTAGTAACTTTATCAGAACAATTTATAGATTCCTGGAGTATTGTATTGTATTATTGAGAATTTCTAGAATAGGAGTATTTAGGTTTGCTAAGTAACTTACATAGTTTGGCAATTTAGGAATTGATAGATTTTTTATGTGAGACGGGGCATGACAGTGGAGGAAGTAATAAGGACGATTTAATACCATTCCTTATCGCCAGACTGTCATTTTGAATTTTAAAGTTGACTCGCTTAAATCCTTAAATGGATAGTCAGAAGTTCAGAAGCCCGTAAGTCTGACTGGCAATCTTACCAAGGGGTGTCGTGTAACCTGGTCACTAGGTTGTACAGATCAAAAAACTCAATATCATTATTTTTAAATTCGCTCCATAATAAAAATACTAGGATTCAGCTCCAATCGGGCATCCAACATTAACAGAGTTGACAAAAGGCTATGTTGCATTTTGAAAAGGTCGATAGGACTAGACTAAATCCAATACAGAACCTTGAAATAATACATCCTAGCCACCTTTTACAAAGTTATTTTATAGAAATCATAACATTCTAGCCCAAACAAGTTTTCAATTAGCACAATATACAGCAAATTCTGCTAACACGTTAGTAAAAATCCAAACTAAATTCGGTGCACATTTCATGACGAAGTTGCTGAAACTTTGGGCTCGCGTGTGATTACTGTGAAATGTTCGCACTCACACAATACTCACTTTGTAAGGGAATTAGTACTGAGCAGGCAGAATATACTGTGTTAAATAACTTACTTGTGAATGTTGTAGCTTTCCTGATGGTGCGATGAAATTCGATTTATATCATACCGATAAGCGATTTTTACTAAGCGAAATTGCAATTACGTTCAGATGGACGCAATGTGATGCAGTTCGATTAATACGCACTTATATTTTTCTTAGAAAATATGTTCGCGATATCGCCTATCGACGCAAATTAAATTGAGCCGCGTCATCAGCAAAGGGCCTTAGAGATACTGATATAGAGATGCATGTGTAACTTAACATTGAAGCAACTCGCAAATAAAAATATAATTTTTAAAACAAGTTTTTATATAAAATATTACAGAGGCACGAGAAAGTAACGTGTGTGCAAAATTTCAGCTCAATCGGAAACTGTTAAGTGGATCAAATTAAACTTGCAAGATTTGATTACAGATACCGGCAGGCTTCATACATATCTTGCAAGAGTAAAACTATAGCGATTTTTGCGCAATAATTGCTCTTCAATACAGAACTTTTAGAGATTATGGTGGTTTTTTTAGAAATAAGTGCATTTGACAAACAGAGAGTGGTTAAAAACGATTATGTAAGAACTGCCATACCTAGGCTACACTGTAGGTGATGACGACTTTCATGAACATAAAGCGATTGATCACGCGATGATTGCTGTTTCTTACGTAATATGAAATATAGGACGAGTAAAATAAATAAAATTTTGTAAAATAATGTCCTTTAGAACCAGAGAGGCAGATAGTATCAGGCTCATAAAATGTAATAACTATTAAGATTATACCTTTTACTTCGAGTATTCAGATATGTCAGTGCCTTTGACGGAATTTGTAATACATTTGAAATAGAACAAGAATACTAAAGAAGATTAAAACTTCATTATAAACTAGATATTTGACAGAATCTCATATCTAGCGGTGGACATTGTCAACCAATTTTTTTTCTATGTTTGATTAGACATGAAATTGGCACCACTCTATGGTACAAATATAGGCTCATCTCATCATAACAACGAGAAGCGATCGCATTGGACGAGACCACAACACTGATGGCCGATTGCACCGCGCACAGCTTGTTTTCCTAATCTCCAGTCAAAGCTAGTTTAACTAGGAATACGTCGGGTCACGGAAATTAGATGTCGCTGTAAGACATTTACACATGTTAGAGTATAACTAAATAATGAAGAATAGTTGGGAATATTGTATCAGTCAATTAAGTTATGTTAGTTAAAATTAGAAAATCTCAAAGGTTTAAAAATGTTTTTCAAGCATCGGGTTTTATCCTTGAAATGTGACTCTTATTACACTATTGTAGGTACTGTCCAGCAAGCTTTTGCTGCTTTTGTTTTGATATGCATAGATTTTTCTAAATTGAGACTGACGTTTATATATTCAGGTCTATACGTAAGAGAAGATGTATTTCTTCCTCAATTCCTACCTATTCAGCGTAAAAATTATTAATCAAACTTCTCTAACGGCCCATGAATAAATCTATCTCACAAAACAATGCTATGTACAACGTCACAATCAAGTTAGCTAACTCATAACATTCATCACAGTTCGGTTGCACAGTGCAGTTTTGTCTAATCTCCAGTTAGTAGCGAGTTTGACAGCGCATTCGTCCGCCTTCGTACGGTGCGCCGCGGAAATTACATGACGCAGCGGGAGTGTCTTAGTGAGGGGAATATATCGATAAAGTTTATAAAGCAGGTGATTTTATTAACAGTTTGAAATAAAATGAGAATGCTTAAAAAAAATTGATTAATATAATTAATCATTATTTATAGATATTTTTTTTCTATATTTTGTAGACCATTAAAAGTATTTTCACTTGTATAAATTCTCTACATTTTTGCTCTCCTGAACCTTTATTTAAGTCGTCTAATCATTTTACTTTGTTCCATATTACTAGATTCGCAACGGGTATAGGGGTTGACATCTACAACTGAATCTCTCGATCTCCCTCAGAAGCTCCGATTTGACGCCTTATTCCGCTCAATCGCGTCATTAATACTTTCGGTATTAAAGAAGCGGAGGTCGATTTTCAAGGACTTTGAGATGTATGACTATTTAGCTGCCAGTATTTCAACGCATCGCCTGAGGACTGCAGGATCGTCTCACGCCTCTCCTTCATTCTTTTCAAAAACTACACACCACTATCATTTAATATTTCTGTTCATCTATGATGTAGTTTATTTTAACCTATTAATTTATTTTATGAACCCTAACTCAGAGGCCAAGAGCCATGAGTCTCATCAGTAATGGAGTATTGGTCGAATCTAGGCTCCAGAACCTCGAACATCGGCGCTGAGCTGCCAGCCTGTCGGTTTTTTTTCGGTTTCATTTCAGGGAGTATGCGTTGGAATTGCATGAACTAGTTCCTCCTAGCCCGTTCCATCATCGGACTACAAGATGTACGGCGATGCGTCATCGGTACATTGTGGACATCCCAACCTTACGCACCAAACGTTTTGGGAGTGCTTTTATTATACGTACAGCAAAGAAGTGGAATTCCCTGCCGGAGTCTATGTTTCCTGATAGCTACAACCTGGGAGTTTTTTTTATTTCATTTTTATTTATGTCAACAAAAATTACTTGAGTACCCACTCAACTGGGTAAATTACGTGCTTCATCCAAATCATCGCTTACTAACAGGTGAGATTGTGGTCAAGCGCAAGCCTAACAACAATTAAAAAAAAACAGCAACTTCAAATGAATTTTCATACAACAATCCTCAACCTAACTTATAAAACGAAAACCCAGACAACTTCACAAACAAGAAAAAATCTCAAACAACAAAGACGACTTGAACTATCGACAAACTATCGACGGCGCGCATCCCTTCGTCGGCGGCGTATCGTTCGAGCACAAGTCAGCAATTTCCCGGAACGAGAGGTGATTTATTCCATAAGTGTAAGTGTAGTGTAGTGTCAAAGTTGCGCGCGGCAGAATCAACAGTTTCGTGTAGTCGGAATAGATACATAATAATATGTGTACGGGGGAAAAAGGGACTTTAAATGTAATGAGGGAAGCTTTATCTTTGGAATGATGCCTTGATTTATTTCTGCACACTTACGTGACAAAAACTATGTTCATCTTTTCTTTGGTGAATGCAGTTGGTTATCAAACATGAGTGAAGAAAGAGCATAGAAACGATGGATGGATTGATTGAGAAGAAGATGAAGATAATATTATGATTAGAAAGGAGATGAAACTTCAGATGACGGCTAGTAGAAATTGGAAATAATATATGAGTTACATAGATTCCAAATACATTTATAAGAGAATAGAATAGAAAAGAATAGTAGTTTATGCAATGGTCATATAATAGGGGTTATTTAAAACACGAGCGTGGGTTGTGGTGGGCGAGCGTGGTGTGATAATGATATCACGCGAGTGTTTTAATACCTAATTATTTACCGTTGCATACACTACTTTATCTTCACTCATAGAGTTGAAATAAAACAAAAGTGTAAACGGAAAAAATATGTGGTATGGCGAGCAATTTAGATTCTCATTGGGTATGACAGCGCAGCGCGCGCATCCATAGACACTACAACATGACACTACTTTTCTACATTAAGTCAATGAGCCCATACGCGCCAGTATATTAAAAAGTAAAAGTGTGCTATAAAAATTAAAAAGTTATTTTATGATGCAGTTGTTTGAAAATAGAAGGAAAATGTTGCACGGTAATTTTTTTTTTTTAATATTACCTATCCACGAATATAAAGTACGTTTTTATACACGATTTTTTTAATTCATATTTGGAACATTACGTTGTGAGTGTAGATAAAAAAATATTCGATACAACACAACTTAAAATTAACAATTACAGAGATACAGGGAAGAACAATAAACGAATACAAAAAAGGTTCAAGAAGAGCTGCGTGGGCGTGCTCACACCGAAAGGGTTGCCAACTCAGCATTTGCTGGGCGTCAGACACCCAGCGCTGATTTTCAGTTGGCACCCCGCTAGTGACACACGGACGTGAGTAAATAAAATATGATACTAAATATAATGTTAATATGTAGGTGCTGATATAATGAATCATAAAAATACGTAAAATAAATAACAGATAAGTAAGAAAGTATATAATTTACAATAATAAAAAGTACATAAAGTGCTATATTATGACTGTTAGTTTTTCAAAACACTGCAATAAAGCATTCAAAATATGTAAACTCCAATGTCGGCCGGAGCACAGAAACAGTAACGTCTGGCATTCAGACCAACATTAGGCTGAGCTCAACTACTTCCCGACCACCTGTTATTAGGTACATCATTTAAATGGTAAGTTTCTACCCTAAATATTAAATTAAAGCATGCATATACAATAATTAATGTTGTTTTTTTTATTTGTTATAGGCTCGCGCTTGACCACTATCTCACCAGATGGTAAGCGATGATGTGGTCGACGGTGGAGCACGCTTGCCTAGAAGTAACCTATTCACTCTTGACTCAAAGACCCCTAGATTGTAGCTATCGGGAAACACAGACGCTGGCAGGGAATTCCACTCCTTAGCTGTACGTATAATAAAAGTATTCTCAAAACGTTTAGTGCGTATGGGTGGGATGTCCACCATGTATCGATGGCGCATCGCCGTACGTCTGGTAGAATTAAATAAACGATTTGTTGTGAACGTTTTGTCAATGTTTATATCATCAAGAGCAGCTTGTTAGAGATTGATTTAATTTATAACCAACTGTTGCATTTTTTTAGGTGTTGCAATTCTCAGCTGCTTGTCTGCAGAACTAAAACCTTTTATGTATTTCACTGGACATACACTTTGCCTTTTCCCAAGACAATTTTCAAGCGCATCCAAACTTTCCTGTTTATGGTATTAGTTCCAGGTATAATACCACGGTTCACACGCAGGTACAACGTATGTAACTCGCGCAAGTAGTACGACTTGCACCATGTAATTTGTTCGCCCGTCGGAAGTTGCCGCAAGTTATTGTGTTATTGCAAGTTAGATGATTTAGTTAAGAAATATTATAGTTGTTTACGTAGAGTTGAACTTGGGAAAATGAATAATAATGTGGGACACGAATATGTGTGGGAAATCACAAATTATGTTTGGATTGGATGGGACGAAATGAGCAGAATTGCAGTTTAGCGAGATTGTGAGTTTGGTTTATTTTGTTAGCATAGCAAGATAGTTAACCGTGTATATTTTATTTTGACAGCTAAGAAGGTTGCATATTTAAATTGGTTAGTCCGATAAGATTATTCTCAGAACAAGAATACAATACACATGCTGGAGTATCTCAAGTGCCCACACTTCTGAGCTTTTGAGGGCCTAATGAACGCTAGTGATACTGAAATTAAGATGGCTACCTAATGTACATAAAGTTTCTAAAACTCTGACTATTGACTCGAACAGAAGAAGAGGAGAGGAACATGTAGATACATAAAACAAAACCTTTTTCCTATGGCATGGTAGGCAGAAACTACAGAACACCATTTGCTATGATCCTTACGTACTAATTTTTCTTCGATAAGAACAAGTATACAAGATATACTGGTCACCTTTCAACCATGGCTAAAACAATAACAACTATTATTATTTAGATAATGATACGGCGTGGACACGCACTGCTCATTACTATACTACGTAGTAAGTAGTACTCATCCATTGAATTTTAATTACATATTGAGTGACTTTCCTATTTAACTTGACAGAAGAAATAAAGAATGTTAATTCAAAAATCTAAAAACCCGACTGCTTAAAAAGCAAACTAAAAAGACGTAAACAAGAAGAAAATCATGCTGTGCAGTCGGAGGATACATATTCGCGATCTGGCTGACCAAAACGTGAATGAACAACAAATAGAAATCATTTTCATAATCCTTGCTCTCCATACTTATACTTTGCATACACAAGTGAGCTGCGCGGCGCTCTCACGAATTCATTAAAATGCCTAATTTAATGCGAGGCTTCAAATTATTATAATTATGTAAGTTCGGGATCCGAGGTAAGCTGTCGTGTTACACTTCAAGAGGTGGTTTAGAAGTTTGTGTTACAAGTTTGTATATTATTTTGGTACTTAAATTTCATGATGGTCCTGTGGTAAATATGCGTCGCCTTTCATGCACAAAGTTTTGGGTTTTGGGATCAATGTAATTTTTCTGTTATTTATTAAGTTTATCTTGGATATCACTGACATCCTATTTTTTATTATTATCAATAAGCTCGCGCTTGACCACTATCTCACCTGATGGTAAGCGACGATATGGTCGACGGTGAAGCACGCTTGCCTAGAAGTAACCTATTCAGTCTTGATTTAAGGACGCCGACTTGGTAGCTAACAGGAAACACAGACTCCGGTAAGGAATTTCACTCCTTAGCTGTACGCACAATGAAAGTATTCCCAAAACGTTTAGTGCATATGGGTGGGATGTCAACCATGTACCGATGGTTCATCGCCGTACGTCTTTTGGTCCGATGATGGAACAAAGGACACAGGCTTCATCGGTAAAGGAAAACAGATAAGAAACCTGGACCTATAGATATATATATGTATATAAAAGTTTATGGTGAGAAAGTGATAAAAAGGGTCGCTATAAATGTGTCTTAGGGCCGTATTTGTAATCTCCGTAGCCTCCGAGTCAACGTCATCTCGAACCATCAAGTTGACAGTTACATCTCCTTCAACGATGAAGGAAAACATTGTGAGGAATCCTAGACTTATAGTAAGTTTATTATAAGATTGTCTTCCATTGTTGTAATTGCTGCAAGACGTTTCAGCGCGAGGATAAACTAATAAATAAATTAATAATAAATTATTTATATTATTATTTATTTATTGCTAGGACCCTGCACAACCGCGAGGTATGCAGTCTTAGAGAATACTTCCAGGCCGCCGACATGGGTATGCATCGAGATGTGGTAGCGGTGGACAAGGGCCTTACCCCGCTCTCCTTGGCTAACGAGAACTGGCGCAAACCTATAGTATTAGATACTAATGACCGCAGGGAGGTATGGCAGAGCAAGGAGCTTCACGGACGCTTCTACCGGGTCCTACATGGGCCCGATGTAGATCTTTTAGCGTCCGTGGCCTGGCTGCGATTTGGTGACCTTTTCGGGGAAACCGAAGGTTTTGTCTTTGCGATTATGGACGAAGTTATGATGACGAACAACTACCGGAAATACATTGTGAAGGACGGCACGGTTGACATCTGTCGGGCATGTCACCGACCGGGGGAATCAATCCGTCACATTATCTCTGGTTGTTCTAGTCTGGCTAACGGAGACTATTTGCATAGACACAACCTTGTAGCCAGGATTATCCATCAGCAACTTGCTCTAAAATACAATCTTGTGGAATCGGAAGTGCCTTACTATAAGTATGTGCCCGACCCAGTTCTCGAAAATGGCAATGTCACGTTGTATTGGGATCGGTCTATCATCACTGACAGGACTATTGTTGCCAATAAGCCTGACATAGTGGTGATAGACCGACTAGAGCGTCGCGCAATGATTTTTGATATAGCGGTCCCCCATGACGAGAACCTCGTGAAGGCTGAGAGAGATAAGAAAAGCAAGTATCTTGATCTGGCTCGCGAGGTTGTCGACATGTGGGATGTGAATACAGCAGTCATTGTGCCGATAGTCGTGACGGCCAATGGCAAATTAGCGAAGAGCCTCGACAAACATCTGAGAAGGCTCTCGTTGGGCAGCTGGATCAAGGGCTTGATTCAGAAAGCGGTACTCCTGGACACGGCGCGTATCGTTAGGAGGTTCCTCTCTCAGGAGCCCTGACCACCGGTAGCTTGGACCCTGTTCCCGATACCGGTGGGCTACTATTTTTGTATTTTAAATGCTTTTTTATTTTATTTTTATAGAATAATATTTAAAATGTAAAAATATGTATATAAAATAAATAAATGAAATAATTATTTTTTAATATTTATCAAGGATTTTTTTTCCGTCATAAGTCGACTAAAGTTCCTTCAAACTGACTTATAATATAATTACGTTTTAGACTTCTATTAACCACAGATCATTTTCAATTTTGCTGCAGCTCCACTCAGAGAGACAATAAAACAATTTTATTCGTCTCCACATAACTCTAATATTAATATTCACAGAACAAAGAGCCAGGCAGCACGCCCACCATATAATTTTCCTCTGGTCACCCTTATTTATAAAGCCGGCCGGCAGAGGGCGCTTAATGTATAGTTCCTACGTGACATGATAATGGCGTTTAATATAAAAGGAGAAGAGTTTTTAAATGAAAGGAGAGAGATATGAGGCTTAGAAGTATTTTATTGTATTAGGTTTATGTTTGTGGCTATATAAAGCTTTAAATATGTCATACAATACTTTTGATGGGCAAAGCTACGCGGCTACGAATCTGCTACAGCGTAGGAAGCGCTACGCTTCAGTAGCAGTTTATCGTTAGACATCTCTATGTTAAATGAAATTTATTTCTGTGAATCTGTTTACACAAACACCTTTACTTTGCAACCGATAATTATATTTTAAATCTAGATGAGGTCGGTGTTTCCTATCATACATTGAGAAGAAACTCCGAAACCACAGAACCGAACACTTCTTAAAATACTATTAGGTTTCATCATTCACATCAATTATATTTTAGAAACAGATCTATAAACTAAGTTTAAAAATTAACACTGCCTTAACACAAAAACAATGCCTTATATTTTATTAACATTACACTTATTTACAACCATTATGCCCGTTATCCAAAATTTCGATCACAACCTTTACCATCGGTGCAGATCAGAGATCACAGCATTAGATATGAGCCCAACATCCACAATGTTCGCATATTTTTGCCCACACTGGACACACCGTACGTGATGTTCTTGCTAATTACTCTTTTAACTGATGTTTAGTATAACGAGAGGTTAAACAAAATGTTTTGTTCTAACAATAATTTTTGGTAAATAGCTGGAATTTGTGACACAGTTTTGTGAGTTAGGTAGGTAAAGTGGCAATGGGTTGTACGTGGGATGGCTTGCGCATCCTGAAAACTCGAACTTTGGTCAACTTTGGTTAAGAACTAAGTAGAGAGAAGAATAATAATCCGTCTTTTCTTCTTTGACTTCTCTGAAATTATGACCTTTTAATTTTATTTGATCATCGTTAATCTCTAAAATGTAAATACTTAGTATAAAACAAAGTCAAAGATAGAGGTCAAAATCGAGACGTATTTTATTATTATTATTTATTTACATATTGAGAGAGGAGAACAGTGGTGGCCCAGTGGTAACGGCCCCGACTTACGTTTCGTTGGTCATGGGTTCGAACCCAGGCAGGCGCATTACTTTGTGTAAATTATTTCAACACCACTGTGTCTATAATTTATTCCGTTCGAAGCCAGGGCGAGTAACCAGTGTACAGTGTAATATATATACTTGAAGAAAGCGGTTGGTATACCGGACACCTACTTTACATTTATCGAAAACTGCTCGGGGTGGTTCTCAGCATAATGGACACATTGGAATAAAGTAAACCGCGGTCAATGGCCATTTTGCAAGCCTTGAAACACTCAACTGCGTCTCACAGATCTTACTAGCAATCAGAAACGCTTCAGAAAAATATTCCAGCCTTACACATACATTTTAAAACGAAGTCTCAAGTAAGTCCGAACAACGCGTTCTGTACGCCACGTCCTCAATAGTTACGTGATTCGCAGTACTTCACAAATATTTCGCAAAATCCTCCCACACACAAACCGACTCTTTGTGAGCGACAAATTGGTTTTTCCAGGTTTTGTATGCAGTTAGCGCAGTTGCGACCGATAGATAGATTCTGCTAGAAATTGTTAACTTTACTCGTTTCCGATTGGCACTGTGTGCTGTGCGGTGGAAACTAATTGTATTTGAATATGGAACTTAACTGTGATGTTGGGAAGAGACGCCATGTTTGTTTTTTAGGGTTCCGTCTTAAAAGGTAAAAAAGAAACCCTTATAATACCACCTTCTTGTCCGTCTGTCTGTCCGTGTGTCACCACCGATTTTCTCAGGAAAGGGTATACCTAGCAAGTTGAAATTTATACCAGATACTGTGTAAAAATCTAGGTCCTCAACTCAATAAAAAGATATGGGCAAAATTAGATTTTTGCGAAATCTTGTAAGTAGCAAACTTAATTTTCAATTTTATATTTTTTTTCCGAATTTTCCTTTTACTTGTGCTGTAAGACCTTGATTTTAACCAAAATTGAGAATTCTAGATCAACCGGAAGTACCCTCTAGGTTAAATAAAAAAATAATACCAATTTTATTATAGCAGTATAATGGGTAGGTACGGGACCCTCGGCGTACGAATTCGACTCGCACTTGACCAGTTTCTTTTTTCGTAAGCTTGCTTCAGGTGGGATAGATAAAATTACAGGTTTTAGTTCGTTAGCAAACCATTTTAGGTGAGCTCAATGATACATTCGACCCTCGTACAAGCAATTGAGTTATTTCTAAAAAAATAAAAATCACGTTCCTATCTTTTACTAATCCGTCTGTGTGACCATCTATTAGCCCTTTTTAGTTTTTGTAATGGTAAACAATTGCATTATAAATGGTGGCCATTCGGATGTATATATCATTTTGGTTTGAATGGCCAAATTTTGCAGTAGCACGGTATCCATTTTAAAGTAAAAGAGTCGCGATTTTATTTTGGATATATTTTAAGACCATGACTATTGCATTAAATTCAGTTCTTGTTTTCTAAGTTCCCAAGCGGAATGAAAGACGACTAAGTATTTTTCAATCAATTTTTTCTAGTAACGAATGCCATTTTGGTCACAGAATTTGCTATCAATCTAAAATACTTTCAGTTGTTGGAAGTAGTTGTAGTTGGAAAAAGCTAGGCAGATGAGCAGTAGTTACCTCATTACCGTACAATTTCGTATTACCAAGAAACTAGTATGCTTCAAATAAACCATTTTCTACCGACTTATCACCACTTAGACTACCACACACTATTCATTCCATCACAATCCCCATAGCGGTCTGTCTGCCCAATGAGCCGCGCCGCTTGGCGAGCCTAGCGAAAAGTGCCGGATTCACATGCAAATGTGTACGCCATGCATTTTCATGCTCAGCATATTCTGTGAGGTTTGACGATGCACTTTTTAAATTGTGGGGTGTTCTGACAAGTGATTTGATGATTTTTGGATGCGGACTGGGGATAAGAAAAGCATCAGACTTTTTAATGTTTTTTAAAGATTTATTTTATTCATGACATAACAACACGACCGTATTTTTTTTTTCTCTGTCTCGCACGCGAGTCCCAGCATTATGCTGAGTGACGACCGTTTTGCGTAGTAGTGACGCATAATCTGTATTTGTATTTAAGCTTTTTCCTTTGTTTTTTTTTTATGATATGCGTCGTGCTTGCTTCTTTCTTTCTATCCATGTAACAAGGAGCGAACCTATTGCCATCAACCCGACACAAATCCAAACGCCGGGCTGCTCCTGAGACATTCCAGATGGAAAAACTAGCGGTAGCACTTGCGAACAGTAGACCAACGAAGTAGTTTTATGAAGTAGTGTAGTAATTTTTTCGAAAACTTTTATCTTTTGAAGGTCGGTATTATTATATCAAGAGATCGATTTAACAAATATTAAGTTTTGTAGTTAATTAAAAATAATCACACCAAAGACGATTCCATTATCAAATAAACATGTCTCAAATACAAAATTCGAATAATTTAACAACAAGCAACTTAATTTTATTATCATATCTTCACGGCTAATAAAACATACACTGACTACGCAAGCTAACCGAAGACATTCTCAAAGACCCTTACACGAGTGTACCATACCCATAAAAAACGTACCTTTGTACGGGTGTACCATACCCATCAAAGCAGACATACCTAAAAGGGCATGGAGTGCTTCTTTTCAACTGCACCCCATTCATCCCCCGCTAGTCAGATTAGCATAGCGCATCTGCTTATTTGCATAGCCTTTATTCGTTTTCAGAACTGATATTTTGGTAAAAATATATTCCATATTATGAGTGGCAAGGGAGTGTGCTCCCATTTCACGGTGCTTCACTTGAGGAGAACTACAAGGGGTATGGTTGTTTGCATCAGCGCTCAGTGTCATGAGAATTCATTTAGTTTAGTGTAATTTTTTTGTGGTTACTTTGATTTATGAGATGTTTGACTGTTTCATTTTCTTTATTTTCTATGCTAAGTAACTAAAGGTTGTCCCAGCATAAAGTTTCGAGCAGTAGTGTTTACATAACAACTATATGAACTGAAACTACAAGACTGGACCGCGGCAGATCATGAAGGAGATAGTGGAACGACTTCGTTGTCTTCTTTAGGCATTAATTTGAAATGTTGCAGAACCAGGAACGCTGGAAATAATGGAGGGAGTCCTTTGCCTATCAGTGGGACAGTATATGCTACCTATACTTATACTGTTTTTTTTTACCTTTGTATAGATTCTTTTACCGATTGTTTTGTGAATGTGTAAACATTGTAGGCCTTCTAGATTTCTAGATGCTTGTTAACTTTTTACTTTCTTTTGTTTATATAACAAATAATATAATTTGAGGTATTTATTTTTCTTTACTCTATTTTTTTTTTCCATTAATTTGCACCTGCCATATTTCATCTCTGCACCACCCTAAGGTCGACTGGTAGAAAATGCCTAAGGCATTAAGTCCGCCTTTGTACTTGTGCATAAAGTTTAATAAATAAATAAATAAATAAATAATCTTCTTACTAATTTTTTCTTACGACTTATTGTCGGGCCTACGTTGTCCCCCCATATCTAAGTACTAATGTTGTAACATGGATAAATTGTAAAACCAAAACAGTTTTTAAAAGAGTAACCGTGGCGTTTCTTGCCGTTTCTTCTCCATAGGAAACGACCAACCCGAACGGTGCACTTTTTTCCAACGTTTTGTAAGTGCCCATGTACACTATATGTGAAATAAAAAAAAATATTTTGGTTTTGATTTATGATTGATTATTATTGGATTAAGTAACATAAAGAGCCTTTACAAGCGACAATAACTATGTTGTCCGACGCTTCCTTGACATATTATGTCAAGTAAGTTGATGACTTGCTCTTTGCTATACGAATCATATTTATCTCAAAAGTTATACGGAGTATTTAACCCCGTATAACTTAAACGAAGTAAAACGCAAAACTACAAAATAAATATAACAAATTATGCGTCTCCCAAAACCACATGCTTGTTACAAGAACAAGTAAGTGCATTAAAGAACAGTGCAGTTAAACGCACGGTACTGTACTCGTACATTCGTACAATGCACAAGTTTGCGCCGTAGTGGTATCGCCAAGTTTTATGTGTCCTTATTACCGCTACCACTGGCCCATATGAGTTACGGGATTAATTCATTGATTGTAACACTATTTATTATTTTAACACTACTTAATGTTAGTGTGTACTTGTTTATATCTTTAAGTAGATTGTGAAATGAGATTTTTGTAGGCTTA
Source organism: Orthosia gracilis (assembly GCA_947562075.1). Taxonomy (NCBI): domain Eukaryota; kingdom Metazoa; phylum Arthropoda; class Insecta; order Lepidoptera; family Noctuidae; genus Orthosia; species Orthosia gracilis. Next base: position 16,054,106 of record OX387276.1, read on the forward strand.
ATTTCTACAAACATAATTATATGTTTTTTTTGTTTGTACTACTTACACAACTGGATTGGGCCTGAAATGGTTAACAAAAAAAAAAACAATCACGCTGTGTGCGCCTATTACAATTATTTATTAAACTTGATCTTGTACAAAATGCAACCATCCCAACTACATGCATCAAGCTCATCCCACCACGCATGGGTCTGCCGTGATCCCGTTGGACGTTTTCAGGAACCCATGTTGTCGTGATCTAACCCCAAATACGTCATATTTTACGAAATATAAACATGTCTTTGTACTTTATTTATGTGTATCATAAAATAATAAATATCAACAACAATGCTTCCTTTGATTAAAACTATTGCTGACCAATTTGTCGTCATCTTCAATAGTTTCAAATCCCCATGAAGTCTTTACGTAAATTTTGAAAGAACACACAATTGTCCCTCAATTGTGTATAAGCCTCAAAGTTTGCGTCAATAACCCTTTCCAACAATAGTTGGAATCCCCAGTGACCTGAACACAAATGCTCGAAAGTCGACAAAAAGTTAAGCTAGCGAGAAAATAACCCGTAAAACTATTTGCATTAGAATATTTTTCACTTGTGGCCTTATTTACAGACGTAGATTTGTATTTATTTGGTAGCCCCTGACGGAAAAAGAGAAGTGTTATAAGTTCGACTTGTGTACCTGTATTGTTGGGTATCTCTCTGTGACAACATAGCTCCTAAACAGATGAACTGATTTTGATTTTGTTTATCGAGAGCGTTCCTAGCTATGTTTGGTGAAAATCGGTTCAGCAGTTCAAAATTTATGGTTTTACTGTTTGAATCGGGGTGGTTTCGCAAGGCAACGTGTCATAATTACGTGTAAAACGCGTCTACTACTGGATAAAATATGTAGCATACAGTATAAATGTGTCGGGGATTTTTTAAATTTTTCTTGTATATTTAATTATCTAAATCTTTATGCACAAATGTACAAGGTGGAGTTTGAGAATCAATAGAAAGAAAATGTTTGTGGTATGGAAGTTGAGAAAATTGTTTTGCAAGGGTTCCATCTAGTTTATCTGGAAGTAGCTGACTAGCACTACTTTTCTTGGGGCGACTTCCTATCAGATCTTCACAATCAGAACTGATTTGCAGTTACAGGACAGCACGATACGTCTTGATAAACGACATGATTTGATAAATATTTTAAAGTGTTGGGCAGTTCTCACGATCTTAATCTTCGAGCTTCCAAAAACTTACTTCTCCATATTTCTTCTCACCGCACTATCTAATTCTTACACTGTCTCAACTATAAAACTCTGGAACGTGCTTCCCCTTGACATCAAAATAGCTGAGAGTAAATTTTCATTCAAGCGCAGAATCCGGAACTATTATTTGTCCTCTCATATATAGCTCGGTCTTCGTCATAGTTATTATATTTAAATTTCAGTCTCATTTAGAATTTAGTATTTATTATAATATTTTATAGTCTATTGTTTATTTTGTACACCTACCACTGTTATGTCCTTTTTGACCCAAAAGTTGACTGGTAGAGAATGCCTTGCTGCATTAAGTCCGCCTATGTATCACCAATGTACATGAAGTTTAAATAAATAAGTAAACCAAGTTGTCAAATGTCTGGGCTTTTAACTTCCTACATATTATAATAACTAGGAAAGATCACATGGCTTCTGAGCCACGGAGAAAAATAGATGGTCACGATTCCATGAACTAGGGAAAACCTAGCATCATATTAATAAACTCGTACCTTGTTTGTATTGGCACTGACAAATAATGTGGACTAGTTTGTTAGTTTGTATTTTCGAGGTTATCTATAAAACTAAACCTATTTATAAAAACTTTATTTGATAGACTAATTTAGCTAACATGTTGAGAAATATTAATAATCAATGTCATTGGCTAGTTTTTAACTTCAAATGTCTTGAATTAAATAAAAGTTCAGGCTTGTTTCATATAAAATAAATACTTAATCCCATAGTAGTGGTTCAGGTATGCCTGTCTCCACATTAAAGCCGCAGCTTCTTTGCGACGCTGCGCCTGTCGCCGGCAAAAAGACGCTTGTTAGGGGCATTTCAGTTTCAGCAGCCAATGCCTTATTATGTGGGTAGACACATTGTTGCTAACGTGTGTAGGGGCTATTGGATTACGGCTCGTTATTGTACTTGAGTTCAGTTTGATTTTCATGTTCCTGAAAAGCTGACTTTTGATTTAAAAATAAGTATACCTAGTTATTGAAAATTGTAGTACATACCACAGACATATCGGGATGAAAATTTAAAATAGGTAGGTACTTACAATCCTCCGGCTGACGCAACTTGTCTTTATACTTCTTGTGTCTCTTTTCCAATCTTTTAATTCTCTTAATCGCCTTGTCTTCCGATTCTTCGGCTTTTCTTTTAGGCATAATCACAATATTAAACTATTAATTTATAATTTCAAGTTAAATATTCACAAAAATACAAAATCGCGTGCGAGCGCGAAAAAACAATTGACAGTTACGTTTAGTGTTACCAGGTGAAGATTTTTGTTTTCTGTTTTTGCTTTTAAATTCGCGTATAAGGAGTGTGGAAAGCAAGTACTACATCAGTTATCTCGGACTAAGTACGAATATAATGAGAACATATCTTACCCTGTAAACCGATCAAACTTTGGAATAAAGCAGTGTTTGACATGTTTTTAACTAAAAAAAATCAATTTAGAAACCGGACCTTAGTTGAAATATAGCTATTATCATAATTAGAATCATCGCAATCGTGCGTCTCTTCATTCTGTGCCATCGCTTTTCTGAGTGATACCGTTCTCATAATGTGCCAGTCGTCCAGTATAAAGCCACCGTACTCAAACATATTTTTAAAAAGCTCATTGACACAATCTTTTCACAGAAACATATTCTACAAACCCAGGTTCCCATCATCACCGAAACCTTATTACGCCCTTATTAATCCATCAAAAAATCGCATGAAAAAAAAATGTCCCAAAACCCCACTTATTCTGTCTCCAGTCGTTTACACGTCCCTGAGCATCGACAACAATATCTCAAGCCTCCTCGTCACATAATTAATGTGAAAAAGAACCTCTCCTCGTATCTGAGAGATGCTGAGAGTAAACTCGGAACTCTCAAGACCCGGGACTCTTCCTCCAGTTAGATTTAATGCGCCTTTTAAAATATTTCTCGTAGCAATCGATTGGACGAGTCGAGTTGGTAACGATTGGGACTGGCTATAGAGCATAGAATCAACTAGCTGGCTGCGTCAAGATATTGCAGAACTATTAAATTTCGAAAGCTGAAACTGAACGTATTAATTCTGTCTTTGGTTCTTATACAAACGGGAGCAGTAGTGACCCAGTGTTGTGTTCCCGACTCACAAGTTAAATACCGTAGATTCGGACCCAGACAGACATTTTGTGTAATTTATTTCATCACCACTGCTCTTAAATCAGTGAAGAAAAACATCGTAAGAAAACCGACATGTCCTTTCTCACAGATAGGAGACCTGTTTCCCTCTGGAGCAGGGGTCACCAAATAGCGGACCGCCGACCTATTTAGTGCGGACCTATCCAAGATACATTCCATAATCATCATCATCATTACAGCTAAAAGACGTCCACTCCCTAAGTGTCGCCCCATTGACTGGTCCCGTGCGTTTCGCATCCAGGTGGTTTCAAAGATGAACTTTCCGATGAACATCTGAAGATTTACGTAGATTTAATGAAAATAGCCGGCACCAACTTTAGTCTAAACTTCTGACGGATAGCTCAAGGCAAAACATTTATCACTGTAATAAAAAAAAATACATTTGTTTAATATTTAATAAAATATATATATACCAAGTAGTTGGTCATACGGCGGTCAGACGTCGACGGTCATATTATTCTTAAGAAATGGACCCCAAATGAAAGTAATTGGTAAATTAATTATTAAAAATGTATGTAGGTACACAAAAAAATCTGATAGGTTTGCAGGGCATACCAACATAGATGTTTCGTGTGCGTAGAATCAACGGGTGTATTACTTAGAATATTATTATATATTATATATTATTTTATTAGTGTTTGCTTCACAATAATCCGTTGTCCACGCACACACTTGGAATTTCTTGTCACTTTAATGTTGCGGGGATTATGAAGCAATTTAGCTAATATAAAAATCGTCTCCGTGGCGCAGCAGTCGAGCGTGCGGTAAATAATATCTTACGCCCTGGCATCGTAAGATTGAATCCGACTGCCAACGGCTAAAGGTTATATATGTTTTATGCTCAACTGTTTGTCTTCTTTATGTTTGAGTTGAAATATATTAATTGTCTACCCTCTAAAAAAGTCAAATCATATTAAGGTTAGAAGTTTAAGTTCATCGTCATAATGCTAGTGACTATCGGGCTTTCGTTAAGTTTTTAGACATTATACCCTGCGTGTTTTGATAAGTGCTTTTATTTATGAATTATTATGAATCACTTAGCTTCATTTTTAAGAGCTGAGATAATTGTTTTGTATGAGCAAAATGTTTCAATTAGTGAAATTGCGAGGCGTTTAATGATATCGATGAGTAACAAAATGTGATTTATTTATTTATTTATATACACTTTATTGTACACCATAATATACAAGAAAGAAAGAAACTTAATACTAAAACATACAATGGGCGGCCTTATCGCATTCCGCGATCTCTTCCAGGCAACCTGGATTATTATGTTTAGAAGTTTAATATGTTTAAATAATACACATTTTGTTGAATGTTATATTTGTAACAATATTTTATTATTGTTTACAGAGAGGAACCATGCAATTGTGGGTCCATCGTTATGCAGATTCGGGCAGCATTGATCCTCGCCTGTAGGGACCAAAGGCTGGATTTGTATACACAGATGCCAATGCGTGACACCGTGATATAGTTGCTAGGCATATACCTGAGCCCTTCCTGACTAATCGTTCCACGGCTACTAAACATGGCGTGATATTACAGTATATACGGAACCACTTGCGCGCTGCTGTTGTGAAATGTCGTAGGCCGGCCAAGAAAAATTTATTGACAGATATTCACAGGCAAAAGGGGGTACGCTTCGCAACAGAATAATTGGATTTCGATTGGTGCAATAATATAATTATATTTAGCGATGAAAAATGTTTTAAGTCAGTTAGGGACGGTCGCAAAATTTTGTGGCGAAAAGATGGTGAGCGCTATAATAAAAAAAATATTCTTCCATGCAGGTCTAGTGGCCGCATTACTTTGGGATATTGGGGATGGATGTCGTCAATAGGTCCCGGTGAATTAGTGCAGGTAGGTGGGCGCAATACCAGTCGAGGTTACTTGGACGTTTTACAAAACGTGATGCTACCAACTTTGCGAAGAAAATTTTACTGTGATTCAATGGCCATCAAAAAGTCCTGACCTGAATCCCATTGAAAACCTATGGGGTCATAAATGGTGCTCAACTGGGATTCATCTGACGTCAGGTCTAAATCGAATTTTGATGATGTCGTTACCGCGACATGGGAATCGTTTCAAGGAACTGACTTATGTTGGAATATGGTTGCTAGCATGAGGACACGATTGCGACAAGTTGTAGATAGTGAAGGCGCACCAATCGGCTATTAATAAAATTATCAGAGGGTAGTTAAATTTATTTTATGTTTGTGATGTTATTGTTAGTGAGATTACAATTTAGGATACCTTTATCTTAATATATATCTTACTAAAATGTTTATTCATATCACTAATAAATAAATTACTCACTTGATTATGAAAAATAACTTTAATTCTTGTCTGACTTAGATTATTTGACATGCACAAAACTTTATAATTTCAATTTATAATGTCAATAAATATTGTTGATTTCTTATTAAAATTTGTTTAAACTTTACTTCCTAATATTTTTTTTCGAATAATATTCTTATTATCAAGTAAATTACAAAAATAAAAGATCAACAAAATTAAAAAGTTTATAATAATGCAAAAAGTTGGTGGCGGCGAGACTCGATCCTACGACATTTCATTTACCAGGCGAATGCTTATACACCTATGCCACGGGACCAGATAATTGCACAGTGAAATTTATGCTTCATAATCTTTGGTTCATATAGTGTGAAGCATACAATAATAAATAGGCGATAAACATTCGTTAATTTTACGCACAACAATATCTAAGTTGGTGTGCCCTGCAAACCTATCTGATTTGCTTTGTGTACACGTTCCGACAATGCGTGTTTTGCGAGAATTCTTCATTGGAGTGAAGAAAATGGAAAAAGGCCTGAAGAACCGATGCGCGCTGCTATTATAATGTCGTGGCGTCCACCCTCTTGCACATGCTTACTGCGTTGGTGCTGTCTGGTTTGTGTAGAAAGTGTTGACAATGCCGCCTCAAGCATTGGCAACCAAGGCATCTCTCAGTGGCCGCCGAGGCGTCGCGTCTTCGTCATGCTCTGTGGCACAAGCAATCGAGTTGATATAAATCGAGAAAGTCGCCCCAGTTCAGAATGTGACAAAAACTGTATTGTGCGAGTCTGGAGTATTAGTTGAAGTTTTTTCTTGTTTCGTTTGCGAAGATTGCGCAATTGATGGACACGGAATTGTGTCAGTAGTTTGTCTTCTTTGAATAAAATTGTTTTGTTGAAACCGATTATTTGGAACGAAATGATTTTGGCTTTTAAATTCATTGATTTACAATAAGTATAAATACAGAAAGTCACAAAGGCATAAACTTGACTTATTGTATCCAATACGTAAAATGACAGGTTTTAAATGTCGATTTAATGGTGTATGTGTTCCCTTATACGGTAGGTTTTAGTTGCCATTTTCGGCACTAAAGCTTCAATCTTTCGTTGTTGTAATATAAACCAAGCAGTTAAAATAACACATCATCTTGAAGTCAATAAAAGTCATTTAATAAAACCCAAATAATTGTAATAAAATTAAGGTAATTAATGTAACAAACATTTCATTACATTAATGGCCTATTCCACTTCATGTACTATCACCATAAGCTTATTAGACAGATAGTTTCATCAAGATTATTTTGTATTACTTGGTAGCGTGTGCACGGATAGAGAGAGAGGGGGAGGCCAAAGAAATGGATGGATTGTGAGGAGTGATATTATAGAAAAATGAGTCAGTGATAGCGTGATGGTTGCCAGGGCGAAATGTCAAACCTACCCCAAGTAACATAGGACAAGGACAGGTAGGTGATGCTTGGTCTACTTTTGATAAATACAAGGCCTAAGTTTTCTTAACTGTTTCAAGAACTCTACTTATCTGTTCAACTCCCAGATAAAACACATTAAGTGTGAACTAAGGCATCAAAATTCCAATGTCGACTTATAAAGTTGATGTCACAGAACTTCTTTATCCGAGTTTCCGAAGATGTCCGAAAGTATCCGAGAGTAACCGAACTAAGATTTACTGGGCGGACGCTTGCCAGGCCACAGGCGATGCGAAACTTAGACGATTTGCGACTCAACGAATAATGTCAGTTTAATGAGATTTTGTTGTCATGTTTGTTAAAAGATTATGAAAGGAATCTTTATCCTTTTGATTTGAAAAATATACATTTTCCGCTCCCTAGTGAGAAATCTTGGCCCTTTCTGCTCAGGAACTTCCAATGCTAAGTTCGTCTTTCACAATCTGCAGACATCAAGTCGATTGGAATACCTCAAAATTGGTCTCTCGTATTAGTGAAAAAGGTAATAATATTATATTAGTTACCGATTGGACAGACAGCTCCTATGACATACCAAATAAATTAACATATTTGCAGAAAATCCCATTAAGTCTTGGACTGCCTCGTTGGTCTAGTAGTCGCCAGCGCTACTGCTTGCTATGAGGTCTTAGAATCGATTCCCGAGACGGGCAACGAGTTATTGGGTTTTGTAATTTTTCAGTATTAGCCCGGAATCTGGATTCTTGCCCGGTTTATGGCAATAGGCGAGCATATTATATGGGAATTAAACATAACTGACGTAATGTGTGGTTCGCCTCTGCCCAAAACTTATCAACTAACACAGTTCAAACATTCACTAACATCAAGAACTGAAATAACACACACACATACGTCACCCATACATTCTCAGTTACAACTCGCTGTCTGAACTTTAGACGCTCGTTAGTCTGACCGCGATCTGACTCCGCACTTGCGAACTACCGACATAAGTGTCGGATAAGTGTCGGATATGCACTTCTACTTCTAATTGGTTGTAGGACGTCGTGCTCATTGATAGTCGAATTGGTTAAATTGGATTTATTGATCTCTGGTTTTATGATGAGATATCCTTTGAGAGTTAATGAACGGGTGATTTTGATAAAGATTCGTTGAAATTTTTTGAATTCATATTTGTGTGTGGTATGACTGTACCATTCCGATTCTTTTGTTCGTAGGACGTCTTGCTTTTTGGGTATTTTTGACAATAGGACGATCTGCTCATATGTCGTTTTGCGAATAGGACGATTTTATACGGAGTCGATATAAGTGATAAGAGTTGACAGCTGACTGAAAAAATGGCTCAAGTGGACTTGGGATACAAAAAATATTATAAATATTGGTTTAAAGGCGACAAAAACAAAATTGGTTACTAAAACACAACATACTTATATACAAACGCGTAGAAAAAGGGGAGGGTGACATCGATGTGGGCATCAAAAAGTTTTTCCACATCGATGTCAACGGGTAACATGTGACACAAACAAACAATCCTGGCAGCATTGCCACGTTGGAGAGCAATGCTGATTCTCTGGCCGAAGAAACCACTCAGCCCTCTGGTCATGTGAAGAGTCGACTAACTGTTTAATTATATCTCGAAACACTAGACGAGCACTTGGACCCCATGGACCTAATGTTTCAACCCCAAACGGCTCAAACATATAGCTACCAGCGACTTGGGATTGAATACAATATCATGAAAATGTTTTGATAGTTAAAAATAAATAAGTGAACTTCAACTAGTCTCAACTAATTGACATCAATTGATTTAAATGAAATACGACGGAAAAGGCATAACCGCAATCATCTTTTCATCCGAAAGTCGTCCACTGTTGACATAGGCCTGTCTAGTAATACTCTGGTAGTACTGGTGGTACAAGAAAAGTAACTGGCTGTAGAATTTATTAGCAAGATTCCAAGCGGACAGTAAAAAAAAAACAAACTTATCAATAACTTATTCAACCCTGAAATATTCTAGATTTTTTCCAGACATTTCAAAGTTTTCAAAGTTACATTTTAATTCACTTACCAACCTCAGTATACCACACATCAAACTGTTTAAAAGAAGTTTTACATGTTAAAAACTCTCGCGACAGGGGGAAGTGGCGGAAGTTTGTTAATTTTCTTGAAAACACATGAGAACCCGCTAGTTAACATACGTCAATATGGGCATGTCGTGAGGTGGAAACATACCGGTGACGGGATGTGGAGCGGAGACGCTTGTCGATAAGAAAGATATTGTAGTGTGATGAAACTTAATGGATCGAAGAACATTATTATCTGCCTAGAACAACTGACTGTCTATCTGATCTCGACAACACAAATTAGGTAAACAATATATAGCCAGCACATAATTGCAGATCAATCACTTCTGGAGAAATGAATGCATTGGATGTGTAACTATTAAATTGTAATACCGGTGAGGAACTTTTTGTAATCTATTGTATGTTTTTAATATTGTTCTCAAGTAAGTGACATAAGTCTTTATTTAGAATAAAGTTTCTTTAAACCAATATATACCCTTATAATTATAAATCCAAGGGTCTATATTTGTTTTGCGTATCTTTAAGAATCCTGTTATCAGTAATAACCATTTCTGACAAAAACTTAAACAAGAACCCGAAAGATTCTCTTCTTCATCTTTTGCGTTTTTGTTACAAATTTGGTCAAAAACCATTGCAACGCCAGGGTTCATGTAAAAAAACCGTAATAAAACCTGTCGCAAATCTTGTCATATTGCAGGACTAGCTTCTACCAGCAGTTTCACCCCCGTGAAAGTTATCCCAAAGAAACATACCCCCGGGATAAAACATACCATAATCATGTCCATACCATAATCCAGGCCATGTTTTACTTATGTGCCAAGTTTCATCCAAAACCGTCTTTAAGTTTGAAAAGATAACCAACAGATAGACAGATAAAGATCTTATAATATTAGTTTGGATAGTACGTAACAGTCTCTATACTTTTAAAGTCAACCCATTCACTCGTGGCAATTGATATTTGATCTAAAGAGTTCAAATAATAATACAAGCTTTTTCTGTCTTCTTTTTACCGTTAAAATCCCTAACAAAACTCCCTATGTTTCTCCAAAGCCAAATTCTAAGCTGGGCAATTTCATGTATGTAAGTTGTAGCAGGGCTTCAGTACGCAGTGGAACTTAGCTCGTTTACGTCGTGCAGTTGTTACGGGAACACACTCGGTAATGCATAAGACTAGTTGACTTACACTTAGATGCTTGAAGGTTGAACCGTTTGCAAGACGGATGGGTTGTGAACATAGTTCTGTGCTTTACTGAGGGGTCTGTGGTATTTTTGGAGCGAAGGTAATGACGCATTGATATCAATGCCTAGAATTTTTCTGAGCTCTAAGGTTGCTATAATGTGCAATTAAGTCAAAGTCAAAACCTTTATTGTGAACTAAGTGTATAATATTGGTGTTATGTTATGTTAGTACTTATGACTTAGCAGCCTTTTACAAGCATTGCAATTATCATTCTCCTGTCCTTCTCATCCCAAATTAGCGTGCATTAAACATTATCATTACTTATTTCATTTACCATTAATACAATTAAATTGAGAAAATATAGTTAAGTCAAAATTAAAAGTCAATCATAATGAATTACAATTAATCAGAAATATTAATGTCATCCGTTTCAGGTAGTACAAATTATAATTATAATTTTGTATGAAGTTAAATAGGATAGGCTAAATCTTATTGTTTGTATAGGACAGATCGCCACTTGAGATAAAATCGTTATTTTAAGCTAGACTCGTAAATATTTTTTACTGAGTAGAAACATTTTTGGATTAGGTATAGTATTAGCCTTTTTTGGAATATTATTACTGATTTTTCGGTTTTAAACGTGTTGGGCAACTTATTATATATTTTTGTTGCCATAAAATATGGGCTAACACTTAACATTTTAATTCTTGAGCATGGAGCGCATAACCTCTTTTTATGGCGAGTGTTAACGTTGTGCGTATCTTCTACTTTAGTGAACTTGTCGATATTATTAAAAACAAACACGCAAATGTCATGTATGTATAATGACGGCAGAGTTAGAATGAGAGATTTTATAAAGTATGGTTTGCAGCTCTCCGTACTATCTATTTGGGCTAGAATTCTTATACACTTCTTTTGCATTATGAATAGTTCATTTACGTTAACACTATTTCCCTATAGCATGACGCCATATCGCAACCATGAGTTAGCGTATGCGTAGTAAGCAGCCATAGTTAGTGTACAAAGCAATATAACAAAAGCATTAATCGTTGTTCCCTGAAATCTGTTGAGCTTTAAAGGGAGGTCAAACGTAAATACAATCTATACTATATACTATTTTATAATAAAGCTGCAACTACCAGTCGGATTTGAAAAAATCTTTTTGTATATAATAACCACATTTATGATGAAGGTATATAGCATTACGCTTAAATTTTTGATTTGTCTTAAATATTGATATTTTTAAAATAAATAGGCAGAAAAAGCTCTATCGAACTGCTTTATCCGCGTGCGCTGGGGTAGTGGCTAATTTATACTATTTACTAAAAAGATCTAAAAAAAAGTCCACGAAACTTAATATATCTATCTCTTATAAATAAGCCACATTTTGGGTCAAATAATTTATCCTAATATATAAAAAACAAAAAACGTTTCCACCTATGTCCGTTATAGACTTTGAAACTTTTTTTATACTCTTGTTTTAGGAGAGATCATTAACGAGTACTTGACTATCCGCAATATAATTAGAATTGAGCCTGTTATATGAATGATCCGCAATCAATATAATTTGGTCACGTACGAGAATCGAACTCATACCTTCCGTACCGACATACAACATAAAGAGCCATTCGCTTGGATACTGCGCCATCGTCTGCTTTTCCTCATCGAATTGAGAGAAGATTACAATGAATTTTAATATCAAACAGGTACATGCCGGACCCAATATTATCAAGTTCCGCAGTTTATCGTCCGTCGAAGATTAATTAATGTTTTATTACAAGGGGCCAGTAAAGACGTCTCACACTGACGTTATCGTTCATAATTGAGTTTATTAAGGACCGAATTTATGACCCTAAAGATATCGGCTCTGTGATGTTACGAGTTAATTAGTTGTGTTAAATTAAGTTCGATGTTATAAGGTGTTTTGAAAGGAAATTGACTTCTTTGTTATAAGATGTCAATTTAAGGAATTAGGGGCAATAGCAAAACGAATGAATGACCGACTGGCGCACGAGAAGACGTGAGTGCTATTCCTATTTGTTGCACTATTGTACTTATACTCTGGGGATACCCATCCAGGTATTAAATTCTAGCACGAGCTTTCAAAATCTTATAGGATAATAATTTCAGAGATCACAACTCGCTAACATAATATTTTGTATCCTGTAATTACCCATAAAACTAACTTTACCAATATTAAGGAAGACAAACACCAATCATACCTGAAACAAATTAGAATCAACATTAGAACTGTATTACAACAATATACTTTGGGAAATCGCTGAGCAGTTGATAGCTTTTAGAATACAGGGCTGTAAAAATAAACTTAGCTATGCGAACTAAGCTACACTAAATTGTCTTGACCTGCAACCGGTTACAAAATGTATAAGTTCAAATTCAAATAATTATTGCTCAACACTTTGTATTTATTACTGGACATTTTTTATATCATAATCATTCACTTCCAGATGTTAAGTAAATGCGCAGTCCACTGTTTTGTACTAATTCAGGTATGCAAAAAATATCATTAAAATAGAACCATAACTTTTATCAAGTTTAGTTTACCTACTTTCTACTACTAATCATCATCACTCTTCTATTTATGCTACACATATCTCTGCTTACCCACACAAACAAATCCTTCATCTCTCCTATTCCACATCGTTTCCCATTCGTCACAGCCGTCAGCCACAGACTTGTAATAAAACGCTACTTGCTTTAATTGATTGATGAGCTCTCTGCCTACCCTCTGAATGAGGGCATTTGCATATCTGTTACTTAATCTGTGCATTATTAGGGTAAAGAGGAAAGTTTGGTTGAGAGGTATTTAGGTAAATGTCATCAGGTATTTAGGGAGGGAAATAATATGTCACACAGTATGAAAGCTTGGGAGAAAGTTATTGAAAGGCGGCTGAGGGTAGGGAGTGCAATATCGCAGAACCAATTCGGTTTTATGCCTGGTCAGGGGTACAACGGATGCCATTTTCGCAATCCGCCAGTTGTGCTAGAAATACAAAAGTGCACATAAAAACTTGCACATGGTTTTCATTGACCTCGAAAAGGCATACGACCAGGTGCCCCGTGAGGTTCTGTTGTGGGCCCTTAAGAAGAAAGGTGTGCCTGGGAAGTATTTACAGTTGGTCCGAGCGATGTCCGTGATTAGACCTGTCGTACTGTATAGATCAGAATGTTGGGCTGTGAAAAAGATGGATGAAAAGAGATTGCATGTAGCAGAGATGAGAATGTGGAGATGGATGTGCGGAGTGACGAGAATGGATAAAGTGAGAAATGAGTATATTAGAGAAAGTTTGAAAGTGGCGCCAGTGACAGAAAAGTTGAAAGGAAATCGTTTGTCCTGGTATGGTCATCTGATGAGGATGGACAAAACGCATGTTACTAAAAGAGTTATGAATATAAATGTGGATGGATGGAGAGGGAGGGGACTGCCAAAGAAAAGATGAATGGACTGTGAGGAGTGATATGAAAGAAAAGGGAGTCAGTGAAAGCGTGAAGAGGGACAGGACGGTATTGAAGAAGAAAACGTGTTGCGCCGACCACAAGTAACATGGGACAAGGACAGGAAGATGATGATGATGAAATATGTTACATTTAGTGTCTGATCGAAGCACTGGCTTCGGTTACTTTCGACCGTACCTCCTTCGAACTTTCGAACATTCGGTCAAATGTGACGCCGAATCAAAAAGTCCTATTCTCGCATGTTGTCCTATTAGCAAAATTTCATATTAGCAGAGCATCCTATTGTCAAAATATAGTATGATGATTCGGCCAAAACTTCAGCTTTGGCCAATTATTTTCCGCAAGTTGCGAGATAATCTTCTCTTTAAGTTTTTTATATACATTCATTATTTTTATATACTTTTGAAATAATTGTTACAATTCGATACCTATTCAGTCTAGTTTTACCCAAAATCGCACATAGGCCTGTAAGTAAAATATACCTAAAGTAGATATACCTAAACCAGACACAGATGTATTTACTTACGTATGTCAATTATGTTAGAAGGCCACGTAATTTGGGGCGAGCCTATTATCATTAAACGACCACAAATCCAGGACACCGTTGTTACTGAGATGGTTTATGAAATCATTAAAATATAGTCATAGTTACGTTAGTAACTTTTATATTTATTAAACTTTACTTTAAGTATATTATAGGTAATCTCAAAATTCATTTCTTTTGTGCAAGATTATGCAATACAACCCCGCACTACCACAAAAATATGCACATGCAGATGTTTCAGTTTATAAGGCTACACGTCGTCATTACCTATAGGATTTCTCGTAGATTCCTGCAAAGTACCAATAACCTGATTCCATAAATTATCTATTAGTTTCCCAAAAATGTATATATCTATAAATTTATCTTGGATATCGAATGTTGGGGAAAACAGGCGTGTTGTTATTCTATATTATTATCTTATACAAACTTTATAATTCGTGCAGTTTTGTAAAAAAAAGTTGTTCAATTTTAATTAACTTTCCTACAGTACAGCTCCCTTCGAGCCTAGACGTAGTTAGGGTTACCACAAAACTTGCTTCCAATCGATCACCAGTAAATGGGTTACAGGTGACAGTGCTCCTCGCGAGCCGTAAGTGCGATCCCGTGTAGGTAACCTATACGTGGGTAGGTTGTGGTAGGGGTAGGTAGGTACGGTACACTGAGGAGAAGTGCTTTTAGTTGCGAGTTCAATACCGGTCTTAAAGGGTCTGGATATTGAGAGGTAATGTTAAGGCTTTATTGTGAGGAATAAATCTAGATTTTCTTGTGAGTTTGGTAACGTGATTGTAATGCAAACAGAGCATTGCGAGAAGATTGGGATTAGGTGTAGGTAGGTGGTTTAGTCAAATAGTGATGTTCACAATCAGTAGTGTTGTTACCAATCCAACATAGTTGAGACGGCTAGGGAAATTGAATGAGCAGTGTTGTTACCGGTTAGACTCCGATTAGACTACTTCCGAGCAGACCTCAACATATAGTTGGGATAAGTCAATGCAGATTCCACCAGCATTACTTTTACCTTCACACTGCATCTGTAATCATAACTATAGATCAGAAACGTGAAACACCTGAACCTGTGTCCAAGTTGACAATCTACAATCGATAACGCTTGTAGAAAACGAATCAATGTATGGGAATGACACATCTGAACGTTAAGTCACGTGGTTAGACCATACAAATAGAAGGCGTTAACGATTGTAGGAAGAGATTCGATACAAAACGTTTGTGACTTGGCTAGGGGGCCTGTATTAGAAAATTTCAAACACAAATCATTCCTACTAAACAAGCCGACGTATAATTTTGTAAAAATAAGACAGTAAAACAAAAAAATAGCAGAGCTAACAACACAGTGCCAGCGATGCGGGAGCGATGGCGATGCGATAGCGATAGCAAAGCCCACAAAACGCTAACACAATCGTTAGTTTTTTGTGACCGCCTAAATGTAAGATCTGATACTGGCATTAAGGTTGTTGGTACACCTCGCTTAATTTGTAGAGGAATTGAAACTTCTGGAGAGTTTCATGAAACTTTACTGACTATTAATTCTGACAGATTTTATGTTTTTGATATTGTGCGGATGATGAGTAATCCTGCGATAACTGATAACAGAGACATTATTTTCACAATAATACCACCCTAGAAAAAAGCAGGTACCGAAAACACCTTGGGTATACAGTAAATGAGCATGAAAATCAATGTGTGCCAAAATGACTATCTATCATTGAAATGTAACAATAGGTAACCAAGATAGTTTACCTAAACCTTAAACCCAATAATAAAACCAAAAGTAACCAACAGTAGTCCCTTACAGCAAGAAATTGTCACAAACCCCAAGACTATCACGACAATACTGACATCCGGACATTCGGACACAACTCCCGGACACTCTCTACGGACACACTTCGCAGTGTACCACTAACCTAAATACAAAACACGCGAGCGTTTCCTGAAGGCTCAAGTCGTATCCTGTTCCGGTTGTAAAAACCGAGCCCGTGAGGGTCTGGGCATGATCTCGAGTCCCTGGAAGTGACATCAAGAGGTTGCTGGTTGGGTAATTTTAAGTGGGTTTGAGAGGGTAATTAAAAATAGAGTGGAGATTTTATTGCGTAAGGTTGTCCCGCAGTCGGATTTTTCTCAGTGAAGCCAGATACAATTGTTCTAAAAGAAAATAAAAATAGCTGACAAAATAAAGACGTCCGAAACAAAACTTATTAACATAACAACTAAAACATTAACTACAAATTAGAGTACCCCAAGTGCCTAAACACCTGCATTTTGGAGAACTTAATGAATGTCCTCGTCGCTGCAATTAACGTGGCCACCTACTAGGCATAAACTAAAGATATATAGAGTTAAACTATAGACTCGTGAAACAGGAAAAACAACTACAAACAAACACTAGGATAGGATGAGAACATCTAGTACTTGCTGCTGCCCGTGTTAAAAATATTTTTTTATAACATCTATTCAAAAAGAGCTAGTTTATTCCTCGTAAACAGGGACCAAAATAGCTCATTTATCCCTAAGGGACCAAAATTGATTTGAATTTGGAATGTGGATATTGTTAGTAAATGTTCCAATCAGCAAAGAGATGCATCAAAAATCATGCGGGAATAAACTGCAAACGCGCCAAATTAATAAAAAAAGTTTATGAAAAATAAACAACGCGCGAAATTAAATGCATTCTGCCTTCGTTCGTAGTTGTTTAAAATTCAGATTTTAGAATTATAAAAATGCGTGCATCTTCCTCAAGTGAAAGTATTAAAATCAAGTTTTTCAAAAACTACATCCTAATACCCCGTTTTCTGAGACTATTTCTAATTCCCAAGCTATAAATAAGTCTACAATTATTGTAACGTGGTACTAATAAAATTGTTACGATGCACTTCCTGTTCAAATATAAACTGATTAGCCTCTAATTATTCTGTTATATGTCTTATGGTTCTTAATTTTATTTAAATAAATAATCATAACTTTCTTGTTCACAAGTTGCACTTACTTATTTTCTCATAGAGAGTGATAAAAAGTAGTCTCCACCTCGGGAGAAACACTATTTTATCCTCGCTGCACTCAGGATTCTACTCTAGAATCCTTCGCTCCGTTCTGGATTCAAAAAAACACTCTCGCCATTAAAATAGATGTTTGCTCCCTAGGTAAACAATCTAGCCCTACGGTGGGTTCCCGCATTGTCGGGGCGGGGCGGCTCAGTAGCCGTGGCTTGGTCACCCACGGTGAAGCGAAGAGGAACCCGACGAGTGGCCCCTCGCCAGGGCTTTTGCCGATTAAGCCGACGACGTAGCGGCCAACTAGTAGGTTGCGGTGCCGCTTGGTAACAGGCATCATCGCAACTGAAGCGGGCCGCGATGTTGTATGGAGCGTCCCAGGTCCCATACAATATCGCGGCTGAGCGTTGGAGGCCGCGGCGGGAGAGGAGTGCTGTGTGCAGTCCGCGGCCTGGACGGGGTCGCCACCGTCTGATGGCGGACGCGGTGGGCCGCAGGGGAAGAGGAGTGTCGGTATTGCGTTGGCCGCTCTCCCTATCCCCTGCGGCCGAAAAATGGTAGGTGGCGGGGACATTGACCTCGACCCGTCACAAGGGGACTAAGGGTGCCATACACGGGGTCTTCTGGCGCCCATGTGCTGGTTTGGTCCCTGGGGTGGTCACGGCGTACCGTGTGTTCTTGTGCGCCGGTGATGGGGGTACTCCCCAGAGGAGGGTCCGGTGACGGATAGCCGCGGCGGCTTCGCGGTGAGTGCTAACGCGTACCCGTGTTCCCGCCATAAGCGGCACAGGAGGACACCGTGGAGTTTTAGTGGGTTAGAGTCCCACATAACTGCGCTCCCCGTGGTAGCGCAGTATGCATGAGCATTTTTCCAGGCAAAAAAAAAGGTAAACAATCTACTATATTAAGCCAAGGGAACATTATACTGGGTTGAAAAGTATCTTATGTTAAGACACAATAGACTAGATTTTGAATAAAGATCCAGGTTCTGGTCTATCTATACAGGGTGTCCCAGAAATCGACGTCAAGCCGTAAATGGGTGATAGACCAAGTTATAACAGTTCTCAGAAAAATAAGAAAAAAAAACTATCTCATGTTTTTAAAAAATTATGTTCACTTTAAAAATTTACTAAAAAAATCAATCCCTGTAATGGTTCTTTAACTCCAATTGCTACAAATCCCATAATTTATCTAATTTTTTTATTATTATGTAATCTTGAATAATGCTTGTGTAGATTTTTGCCTAAAATTTAAAGCCAACTCCTCCTACTTAGAAGAAAATTAAACTTTTTCAAAACCAAATTATTCAAATTTACTGTTTCGCCCAACTTTAACTGACTGTACTGAAAAAAAATGTACTACGCTAGTTTGGCAAGTAACTCGAAAAATTGGCGCATTTAATAAGGATTCAAAAATGGTGTAACACTTGCTAGATTACGTTTTCAATAATTGGAAAAAAAAATTTTTGTAAATAGCCTCGGTTTTTACACAAAATGTCCATACTTCCTTAAAATGACTTTAGCTTACCTAAAGCTTTGCTAAACTCCGTTTCTAGTTCGATAGAGACGTTACGTAATTTAAGAGCAAAGTTATGATAGTGACTCAACCTTTTTACTTTAAGTCAGGACCAGTTTTCTCATCTTAGAAAAAAAAAACAAATTATCAGATTTAATTTTTTTTTATTACAATAAATGTTCAAACTGCCTTCCTTCGACGGTAATGCATGAACATTTATTGTAATAAAAAAAAATTAAATCGGTCTGTGAATTAACTTGGTCTATCACCCATTTACGGCTTGACGTCGATTTCTGGGACACCCTGTATGCCAATTTTGGTGTGTATTCAAGTGAAAGCGTAACAAACAAATTCACATTATCAAAATATAATTTAAAAATATAAGGTATATTATTTTATAATATTAAAAAGTTAGGATAGATATAAAATTACGGATTTCAATAAAGGACCTTGTAACTTTGAAAAACTGCTCACATTAACCCAGACAACACTTATTCTAACCTCAAAGCTCTAGACCTAAACTCCACACAGTTAGGTACTTAGGTACAGCCTTACATCTAAGCTGTCTCATCCAGCCGCAATATTTCTGCGTTCGCTACGCAGGGCGGGTCCGCCGCCGACAATTTATTTCGCATTAGCGCCTTTTGTAAGAACCATTAGTCTGTGCCGATAAAACCCAATATATGCCGAACTTCTTTCTAGATTTCCATAAAGCTGCTGAAGATTGTGCTTGATAATGATGGGCGGTTTATGGGTGCTCGGCGGAAGGTATTTTTTAAAGGTTTTTTTGTGGTAACAAAGAATAATGCTTAATGTTCGATGAGAAAGAATTTAATTTTAGATTATCTATTTTAATGCCTAGTGGATTGTGAGAAGTTGGGTTAGTGGGTTATTAATGACATTATAAGTATTTTGGAGTGGTCACCACGTCCCGAAAGAGGCTGAGTCGGAAGGTGGACTGATGAACTGGTTGCGAAATCCGGCGGATGCGAGACACGGGACTGGTCGATGTTGCAACACTTTGAGGAGACCTACGAGTGTGTTTAACAGTGAATGTCTTTAGGCTGAAATGATGATGATGATGAAGAAGAAGTATCTTGGTAATATCAATACGTCTTAGCATACCAATGGTTATGCCATTATTTTTTCTTCTCTAGGACCATTTGCTCATAGGTATATTGCTAATAGATCGTTTTATGAATACGACATGCTACTTAGACTTTTTGTGGATAAGACGTTCTGCTAATAGGACATTCTGTTCATAGAACACTTTTGCGAATATGGCATTTCTAAACTAATATGAATACCTAAATAAAAAACGCACTGTTAGTTTTTCAAAGGCTCAGCGCCGAGCTTTGAAAATCCAATAGACCAACAATATTTAGGTATTAATGTAGGTATTACTTATGCTAATAAAACCAGATATTGGTGTTCGTTTTACATTATTTTACTGTATACAGCTCAAAGCTATTGCATCTACTTAAATATCGTCAGATTCTAATAAACTATTCATTCTATAAAGATCCGTTCCGTTTCAAAATCCCAATATATTCAGTTATCAATAAACTTCATCAATAACTTAACCACCATCTAACTACAACTGTTTACACCAAATTGGAATGATCCCTACAATAACATAGCTAACATTATTACAAGCTGAAGTTACGAAGTTCCAGCTGGTTCAAGTTGAAGCACAAATTAAATAACTTGACGTCACTTAGCTTACTTAGTACTTGTGGAGCATGAGTTGATGTTTGGATGTTTGTGGTCGAGCCAATTAAATTGTATTCGAGGCTTATTATAGTTTTTGTAGAAAAAAACTTAACACAAAAACTAATCTCACAGAATTCCGTGTCAAAAACGTAAAAACGGAAACAGGAACACCGACTTCTAAAATTGAAGTAATTTTTCACTTGTAGTGTTTTTATTATTTGAAGTCGGTTGTATTTTTTGTAAAAGAGTTTTTTATTTGTCACTTTTTTGTTGTGGTACATAATGGTCCAGTTCTATAGTTAGGTACCTATAATGCCCAAAATAATGCCAGAATAGATTAACCCAATAACATGAAACCTGAACAAACCCGGTGGAATGGGAGTATACCAGGGTGAACTGTTCACACCAGCGTACCCTTTGAGCGTACCAGTGTGAAGTTATGTTATGAAATAGTGTTAACATTAAACAGACATGCGATTGCAGCTATCCCGAGTGATTTACAGTCACTTATTGAAGAGTTCTGTTGTATATCTCCGAAGTTATTCATCAGATCTTGATGAAATTTAAATGGAACCACATGACAAGCACCAGCATTCAAATAAAAAAGAAACGTCAAAATCGGATCACCTAGTAGAAAGGTCTGAAGTAACACACTTGAAACAAATATATTTATATACAGTCGAATTGATAAATTCCTACTTTTTGAAGTCGGTTAAAACATGATGTGTGTCCCTGTACTTTACCATTTCCATTGTGTAATTTAGTAAGGGTGGTTACAAAACCTGCCTGTTTTTGTGCTGAAAATGTGCAGTCTTTTGCTTGTTGTAAGTATGACAGTTTTTAGCTAACTTGTCTCACAAAGCTGGGTAAAATCTTCCCCTTTGTTTTTTTTAATCTCTATATCATTTGCGCTCGCTAGCCATGTTTGCCCCTCACTCATGAGTTTTACTCATACCTTGCCATGTCTTCCGAAATTATGAAACTCCCGAAAATATACAGGTACAGCTACTTCAAATTACGTATAATCTTGTAATAACCATCGATTGATAACCGTAAAAAGCTACAAACCTTAAACCAGGGCAGCCCTGATTGATGCAGTCGACGTTCATTCTTCATTCACGTTTTATGGCTCGTGGCTCGTAAACCTCTGATATTATACTACCACTACGACCGTTATCGGCTAAATGGCATATTTAAATAGAACGGGTATAATGAGACCGGATCTTGTCTTGTAGGTACTTGAATGGTTATTGAAGTCTGTGAAATAACTTTCATCATCATCATTTCAAGCGAAGAAAGTCCATTGCCAGGCTATGGCCTTCCTTGAGTCCTGTGCTTACCGAACCCGGGGGTTTCCCCGGCTTCATTTGCGTCATCTGTCCATTTTGTGGAAGGCCTTACTAACAGAAATAGTTCTACTTTTTATTTTTGGTGGCAATTTCAAAGAGTAAACTTCGGCTTAGATCTTTCATTTTACACATAAGAGACTTGATAATTATGATATCCTGAAACAAGCAAAACCTGCTTGTCTGGGGCATCCCCTAAAATTAATGGAAAGACGCTGTTCACAGCACATGTGTGAATAGTACTCACACATGTGCTGTGAACAGCGTCTTTACGTCGTACCAACTTTAAATCTAGCAAACAATATTTTTCTCCATAGAGACCTACTGACGATTTCGAATGTGCAACTGAATTCATCTTTTGCTTGACAAATCAAAAGTACCTATATACGGTTAACATTTGAAAGGTAAAATTATTAGTTTGTATTGATGATTGTTTACATGTGTCGGAGATAAAACCTTGCACCATCACTAAAGGCTGCAAGGCTCCTTTTTTCCGGAAAAGGTTATGATTCCTATGAGATAGTGTCAGATAGACGGGAGCAAAGCAGCTGGCAAAGCCTATTTTAAAATACTTTAGGTATCCAGAGGTAGACACGTACATCACAAATGTCAGTACCAAAAACAAGCGCAGTATAATTAATGCAAACTACCGTCAAATAGACGAGCATCCAAATTCCACGCATTGCTAATGTAAATTCCTGTTTAGCATAGCGGCTGTTTTCACAGGCGACGCCAGGCGACGAGATTAGTGATAATTACCTAAAGCGGGAATAAGAGTTATGGTTCTATAGTCTGCAAATTTAAATACAATTTAAATATGGGCATTGAAGATAACTGGCCAAACGAGAACCTCATTCAGAAACATCTCTGAGCTGTTTAACAACTAATTAACTCATAATATTTATTCAAATTCGCTATAGAATTTGAATTAAGAATCAGCTAATCAGTCTCATAATAGAATCTAGAATTTTTTATAAATAAAGGTATATAATAGCTTTCTAACCTATCAGAAACTTATAAAAATCAAATCAGTTTAACCAAAACACAATGATTCCATGAAACACTGACAGATTCTTATATGTAATTCAGAATTTAAAAGGATAATTTTAATTTAGATTTTCTTAATCAGTTTATAACCTACATTATGCTTAGCAAGTTTTTATAAAGAAAGCATTAATTTATCAAATAGTCATAAAAAAACCTTGCTAGTAAGTTTTTTTTAATAAGCCATCTTTCGTTTACCAAGAAATAATTCACAATGTTTTTGTGTATTCAGTTATTTAAAACGTTAGGCTTGCAACAATGGAGGAATAAATGATATTGCTCTATTCGAATGTGTACCAACACCACTTGAACCAATAACTAATAACCAATTTAAGTGGCCCTACACCACTTGAATTGGTTTAGTAGCTACTTTTGATACAATGTGAGAGACAGTGACCACAACAATACTAATTTATTTACTGGCTCCTCCCGGGTTTTACTAGTGAGTTGTCCTGAAACGTATTCCCAAAGGCAAGTCACACACTGACGGACAAAGTCTAGGGTCACAGAATAACTGACCGTTGTCAGCTGTAAGTGTATTACCTGCCTAAATGGATCACACGAATATAGGAAGATCCCAAGCCTCAGGTCTTGTTGACTGACGAATCTAGGACTGTGAGTTGTAACCTAGTTTTTGTTCCTTAGAATAATCCTTTGAATAGCCTCCTTGCAAAGCTCAACCTATGTTATTACGGCAAGGAATTTTATTACAAACAGCGTCCAATGGCTTCCTAACGATTTTTTTTAGTACAATAAAGTTATTCTTTACCGAATGCCCAGTACAAGTAAGTTTATTTTGAAAAATTTAAAAGGAAACCAATTGACCAAACCTAGTTTAGGATTATCTCAAATATACAAAAATACAAAGATGTGACGGTTCCTTTTCATAATAAAGGGACAGCTACCTGACAAAGACTCAATACTTAAACAAATGATTTTTAACTTAACAATACATATCCTTGAAACACATTTTTTATTACCACACAAATCCTAGCAAAAGCGAGCCGTCTCCATCATTACCCAGCGAACTATCTCGCAAACACGACAAAGAACTTCCATTTAAACAAGAATAAGTATTCAAAGACACAATCTGCCTGCAAAAGTCGCCGCTCTTAAAGGCAATACGACAGACTTTCATAAAAGAAACTTATGAATTTCTTTGCGAACGACACCGTCCCTAATTCTTCGCCTTTGGAAGTTTTCAGGCTAATGACATAGCAATGCACTTAGCTCAGGTGGTTCACACCGTAGCGTAATAATGAAGACATGAAGCGGATTATTAAATTCGAGAATTTTTACAAGGTTTGCGATGGTGTGAATGAGGCTGATTCAGAAGGGATAGACTCTGCCGGTCGATTCTGTAGACACCTTACCGTGATTATTTAGGTAAAGTGAGCTGTCATGCCAACATTTCCAATCAATGCTAGAGATTGACATCTCAATTTGAGTTCACTTCACCTCAATCAGCACGGTAAGATTTTTACAGAATTGTTGTTTACGTAGTTTCATTGCCAGATAAATTGAGAAAGACCGTGTTATTTTCGGGTCCAATCCAGGTAGAAAAAAAAATGTTCGAAACGGTATTTCATGTTAATAATGAAAAAAGGTATTATTGTTTGTTTGAACGAGGTAATCTCTGCAAGAAAAGATCTGATAACAAATTTTTCAGAGATAAAAATCTACACTACTTAAATATGTGGGTTTAGATCTGCCTAGTCTTATCCCAACTATCAGTATCTTCCACGGACCACCTGCCTATCTGACCTCCACAAACCAGTAACTGGGTAACACGATATATGCATTGGGAGGACTAGTGTCAGATTTCCTGGCTTCTAACTATCCGCTACGACTGTATGTAGGTATGTAGGTGCTTGCTTCAATTATAGTATGATATGCTGTACATACTATTGTAGTTATTATATATACCCATAGCTTCGCCTATTCGTCACATAATTAACAGCCGATGTGTGTACATAGACGAGAGTGCATCAGTTTAATATTGCAGTGACTCCCTTAATTGAGTTACTATCCTAATTGATGGGTAGGCTAAAAGGGTAGTTAATTTGATTTTACATTTAAAAAATATTTTGTTGCAGATGGGTAAACAAAGAGGTAACTATAATGTATGCGTGTTTGGTAAGGTACCTGTATATTGCGAAGCGTAAGCTAGGGTTGCCTTAGAGTACAACATCCGATTTTAGGAAGCGTAAATTAAGAGTAAAGTCTTAAAAAAATAAAGTACCCACACCATTTTGTTTTATTATTTTGTGAAACAAAAATTTCGTTGTTTTTTAAAATAATAGTACGACTACTAGACAATTTCAATGAAGGTTAGGTTAGAACTGTCTAATCATGAACGAAAAACCAAAAACTCTTTCAGTGACATGCTAAAAAGTTATGATTTCATTCACTTTAATTCACAGTAGAATCAAAATAAATAGAAAATTCAAGGGTACATTATTGCTTTTGGAGATTATGAAGGACTCTTACGCAAAATAGAGTACAATACTCTATGTTACAGTACAGTAAGCAACCCTAGCGCGACCAGCCGATGGAAACTAGCAACGTAACGTAATATTGTTTTGACACAGGCTTTATTAAGTTAGGCTTTGAAAAATGCTCTGACACACGGTAATAAACCTAGTGCTCAGTGAACTTTGTTAACCGTATGTATGAGGGATGTCAATCAGGGTTCTGTTTAGATCGTGTGGTTGATTTCAAATACTGTTCTAGGTTTGGGTGTATTTTTCAATAAAATGTTATGTGAGGGACAATGTGTTCAGTAAAGAAACTTGAAAATAATCTACTGGTTTAGTAATTCTGTATTTTACTTCTTTAATACTCATAACAGCACGCCAGTATTCCCCGAAGGGTTTGGCAGAAGAACAATAGGACACCCACATTTCACTTATTTTGTTTAAATACCTTGTAATAATGGGCAAGCCTATCGCCGTCAACCGAGCACAAATCCAGACTACTACTGAGGAATTCCAGAAGAAAAAATCCAATAACACTTCACCCGACCCGGGCATCGAACGTAGGACCTCATGCTCAGCAGCTCACGAGAAAATTTTGATGTAGAAGTTCTGCATTTTACTTCAAAATAAAATGCATGGTAAACATAATTTAATTCCACGTGCTGTGCCACGGTGTAACAAAACTCCAGCTCTTAGTCTCAAGACTGTAGGTTTAAGCGCCGTTTCGACTCATTTTAGACCACCTGCAGTTTCCCTGAGGAAACGCTTTGAACTGCCCGCATAAAAATATCTGTGAAGAAACTGTTTTAAATTAATTAGTCTGCCTGTTTTTATGGCGTTTTCTTGGGAACTCGCCTTTATGAGATTAAATTATGGGGCGTTATGGCATGGTAATGACTTCGTTAGCTGATGCTTATCTGGGCGGTAATAAGGGTCATTTTACTGTGTGATTGTAATTAATATTATGAGCTGATTATGGTTTCGACTAATGTTTTGGGTGAGTGTCTACGTGTAATTTTCAGTCAGCAACTGCCATCTCAAAATAGGAAATAATAATACCAGCCCGTTACTATCCCACTTCTGGGCAAAGACCTCTTCTCATAAAGAAAAGACACGAGCTTAAATCACCACGCTTACTAAAACAGCTAAACAGATAAAATACCACGTTTACATCATTTTTTTTTTGTATAGTTTAATTGCTATTCCCTCTCATAGGAGGCTTGTGCCCCAGCAGTGGGCATATTATAAGCAGATAAATTTAATAAGTATATTAAACTAGAATGTATCGAATCTATAAAACATTATGTAGAAAAGAGATTAAAGTCAAAATTAAACTACGCCATTATTTTTTCGGGATATCGTAACAAAATCATCTAAAAATTAATTTAGTAAATGGGCGCCTGCTTTTACCGCTATATCATAATAATGATAAAACGATAGGTCCTGAGAAAATTCGGAGCTCTTGCCAAGGTCAGAAGGCAGAGTGATATTGTAATTCAAATAACGTTGTCGTGGTAACGTAGCTGCTAGGTCTGTATTACGATGAATATATCTAGAATTATTTCGTAGAAAAGATGTCCTATATCATTCTTAGAATTTCAATAGCCTACCTAGGTGGCTGGTGGGTGCTAGGCGGGTGGTGGTGGGTACAGATAAGACCGCTATCTGGTGGTACAGGGTTTAATCACCGTGTCGGGCCAAGTAAAATCAGGCTTTCTAAAAGGAATTTTCAGTTCAAAATAAAAAAATTAAATCAATTTTTTTATCTATACATACATATAAATAAAATTGGAGTGTCTGTTTCTAATATTGAAGTAACCGTTTTTTACTTCATGTATATGAATATATATACGGTACATACACTAAAATAACTTTTTTTTACAATTTTTGTCTGTCTGTCTGTTTGTTCCGGCTAATCTCTGAAATGGCTTGACCGATTTTGACGGGATTTTTATTAGCAAGTAGCTGATGTAATAAGGAGTAACTTAGGCTACGTTTATTTTAGAAAAATTCTTTTATTTTAGAAATTTGTTGGGCGGAACGAAGTTCGCCGCGTCAGCTAGTTTCACATAAGCCTACATGGACACTTATAAAACGTCGACAAAAGGAGCACGGTTCGGGTTGGTCATTTCCTATGGAGAAGAACAAGCAAGAAACTCCACGGTTACTCTTTGGTTTTGTTTTACGATATTTCCATGTTACAGCATTAGTACTTAGAGATGGGGGGACAACGTAGGCCCGACAATAATTCGTAAGAAACTAAAAAGATTACATATTATATAAAAAAAAAGAAAGTAAAACGAGAGTAGTACAGTAGTAGCCCGGTCTATAATATAGGATCGCTTCTTATTCAAACATAACCTGTTTTTATTTAGGTGTGCAATTACCTCTACCTACTCCTCTGAGAAAAACAGGCGTGATTTTGCTAGCCATTTTAACTCATATACAAACATTATTCCAATCATCCAACATTACGCCGAAAAATCTAAAAACCAAACGTTAGGGTGAGCGCCCACTGTTATCGCCCGGATCAAAATAGGGTTAAACATTATAAATCATAATAAATATCGGTTCAGTATGCATAAAGCGATAATTTACGGATTTAGAACCCTCGCATGAATGTGTGAATAAGGGTAGAAAATGGCAAAGATTATGAAAGAAAATATTTACTTAATTAGTGCATGTCCCGAGATAGCTTTGGTTTGTAATAAAGGATTTTATATGACAAGGCTTAACTTTGTTTTGTCATGTTCGTTGTGAAGATTATTTTTATGTATTAAGCATGTGTCTGGTGAGAAAGGCATTAAATTGGTCTGGTAAGCTGGCTTTTAGAAAAAACACAACAGTAATCCTTTGTTTTAAATGGTGGGACATGTTTTACTTGTAAAACATGAGTAAGGTTATTTTTACATAGAAAAGTCAAATAATTTAATAAAGTAAAGTTTTCACAAATGTTTTCTAAACGAATGTAATGATCCTAGTCGCCGCCCACATGGAATTAGGACTTCTAAAAATATCTTTATAAATTACAGCCATCCAATTTTTGCCACAACAAAAACCACGCACTTTTTCGGACACTTATACGTCCCATCATTTCCATCTCGATCCCCTTTCCCTTTCTAATTTATGCGTCCGTTGTCTGGCCTGCTCTGGGCACCCCCCTCCGTAGATGTCGCCGTAAATTCGGCACAAATTGAAAGTACTATTACTAAAAGGATATGGACAGGAGGGCCATGTACTGGAATAACAAGCTTGCATGTTGTTGGGAAGATAAAATATCAACTAAACGCAATTTTTTTTTATCGTTAAGTTTTACATTACCTTATATCTAGCGACTATTTTCAAATAATATGCTCAAATGCTCCAGTGCAATACTAAAAACTACATTTTGTTTAACTAAATAAGACAAACAACTCACTGTTTCAAACTTACATGTTTGTTTTTTTTTCTTGTCACGGTATTTTAGTAGGGTTTCTGTTTGTAATTTGTACACAAATTTAAAAAGAAATACACCTCTTACAAATCTCCTTTATAGTTACTGTGAGCCTTTTGCATCTCTCAACTATATCGCCTACTGTTGTTAGTGCCCAAACATCGAGTGGCGCGCGGTGATTCTTTATCGCTAGGGTTGATGACGACCCTTAATTTTATTTATGTTTGTGACACGTGCCATTGTGTGCGGTTGTGGTCGCGCGTTGACGCGCGATTTGCTTTGCGCTTGTTGTTCAGAGGAATTAAGAGCTGATAATGTAGGGGAATTAATTCATTGAGTGGAAGGGACAATTAGATTTTTTGGTTAATGAAATAGATGGGTCTAATTAAAATGAGTTGCAAAAATAATAACCATAACAGTTTGCAATAACAATCCATAGGCTCCACACAAAATGTCAATCTATCAGGGATGGCAGTGGCCAAAATGTAAGGGATTGATTACGTGACCTTTCGATAGCGCTCGGCATTCCCAAAAATTTTGACTATTTTCCGATCTATATCGAAACGCTTTTGTTGAAAGAATGTCTCTTGCCTTTAGCCTCACTACCTACTTTATGGTTGGCTGCTTAGTAACAGTCAAGCGAACTTAACAATTTACTAGGTATCCAAATTTCCATCATCGGACTACAATAAGCACGGCAATGCGCCATCGGTACATGGTGGACATCCTACCCATACGCACAAGGCGTTTTGCCAAGACTTTCATTGTGCGGACGGTTAGGGAGTAAAATTCCCTTCCAGAGTCTTTGTTTTCTGATAGCTACAACGTTTGGGTTTTAAAGTCTAGAGTGAATAGGTTACTTCTAGGCAAGCGTGCTTTACCGTCGACCACATCATCGCGATGCTGGTCAAACGCGAGCCCACGGTTGAATAAATAGTGCTTGCTGGAGTTGGTACTTCAAACGTGAGTAACAATCACACCATTATAACTAAGATCATTCTTTACAAATACTTTCAGAATAAGATAATTTCGATTCGTCGAGTTATGATAGAACTATTTTCGTAAAAAATCATTCAGAATCGTCATCAAGTCTTCAATTCTGTCTTAGTAGATAATAAGTGAAAACGTCGCATCGACGGTAGCCATTAGCCAGTAATGTGCGATCAATTGCAAATCGCGCGTGCCGCGGCTAATGTATGCGTGTATTGCGCCGGATGCATAATCCGTCGCGGGCGGGCTCCTTCCCGAGCCGTGTGACTGTAATTGTCGGTAAAAGTTATGCGTTTTTGGTACTGTTTGGAAAGACGATATAAATAATTGCACGATTGGCGCAGTGGCTGAGCGAATGGCTATTGCGCTGCGTGTTACGGGTTTGATTCCCCTACGGAACAAATATTTGTACGGCCTACAGTTAGTGGTTCCGGGACTGGATGTTTGTGTATCTTGTTTAAATGTTTTTAGACGTACCCACGATACAGGAGATTGCTTTCGTGGAACAAAGTTTAAAGAAAAAAAATGACATCGCGCGCAATGGTATTCAAAACTTACCTACAGAATGCAAATGTCTCAGAAATGGGTTTTGTTTTTAACTATTATTGATGATCCTGCAACACAGGGGTGTACGAGGAAACAGAATTTCTTTGTCTTCGCAACTCTTACTTTTCTACAACAAGCAACACAATGACGCGTAACAAAAAAGTTTCGCAAGTAATCGCAGCTTTTGCAATGACCATTCAGCACTTACAAAGCATTTCAAATAAGAATACTTTTATGGTCTATTATTAATAGAACAGAATAGAAGAGAATAGAATTGACGTTTTGGTCATCCATTGTTTCTGGTTTTGAAATAATATTCTACGTTAACAACAGCCAGGTATCCTTGACGAAGTAAACATAATTCTACCGTATTGTGTCTTAATTTCCAAGTGAATTACAATTTGCCGTGTGCCGTACAATGCGAGATCGGATGCAAATCGGGCGGAGCCGCGACTAATTTATCCGCTCGTAAAGCGTCCACGAGCGGTAGGTAGCCCTAACTAGGGATGTGCAAGCCGGTACCAACGGTAGCCCTTATATGGGGATGTGCAGATATAGGGGTAGGGAGCTCGGTTTAGGGATGGCGTATTAGATACTAATATACAGAATTGGAACTGTTGGAACGTACCTAAGAAAAATATATTCAAATATTTATTTTTGAATAAACTTTGCACCACACACTAAGAATGTCTCCTATATCGTGGTTGCGTTTAATACATTTTTTTAATTTGTTCCTACATTAACAAATTAGAACGGATGGTGACCCCCAAACTAGGTATTTACCTGTTTCATTATTGAGCAAAAAATGACTTGTATGAATTTTTAAAACTCACACATAAACAGCCGAATCACAACTATCTGTAGCCCATACCAATATTTGATCAGTGTGGGAATCGAACCCGTAACATATACTCGTAGCGTTTCAGCCAATCGCTCAGCCGCCAAACGTGCCTTCAAAATTCATCTTTAAAAATTTCAGCCTATATTCCTCGAACGGTTACGGTACAGTATTACAGAAGTTTCGTCAGAAGTTTAAGTTTCATGTAATAGACGCGAATGTTATCTTGAATTACCAACAGAAGCTGTATGTACAAGTATGACCAATCAGTCTTGATTTGGTATTTCTTTATAATATATACCATTGAATATTTTAAAACTTATGACTAATAAATACAAAGGGGAACCTATATACAAAAGGGAAAGGGAAAAGGGCTCATTGCGCATCAAAAAATTAGTCCACATCGATGTGAATGGGTAACGTACCCAGAACTGGCAGCATTACCACGTTGAATGGCAATGCTGATTCACTGGCCGAAGAAAAGGCCAGCCCTCGAGTCACGTGAAGAGTCGACGAGCTTTTTTATAATGTCTCGAAAAACTCGATGAGCAGTCTAGTTTTGTTTCCTACTGAACTTATTAATGTTTTGTCATATTATGTAAACGTTGTCACTTCATATTAAGATAGTATAAGGCATAAAAGGCTTTACTTCTTATTAAGCTACACTTACATTTATGACATCACCTGTATAATATCAACATTAACACCTACCAAAGCTTTAGACCTCAATAAAGCCACATACATAATACGATTAAATAGTCCTGACCAACACCATAAGATGACCGTATCCGGCAGGATGATGTCATTAGCATGATGTAGCTACCTGTAACAAGGGGAGTCATGCAAATGCCGAGGGGTCCCGACTAATTCGACTGCGTGTAAATTTCGCTGTCCCGGATGCAGTCCCCTATTGAAGCCCATGTAGGTTGTGAGTAGTCGTTGTAGTGATAGCGGGTAGGAACCAACATGTAGGGTTTTAGGATTTTTATAAAATAATTTCCACATTTATTATGTCAATGGGTGTTTTGCTATCCAGTAGGCACACCCGCAGGATCGCAACTGCCTAACGACTGCCTATCTGATCATTGGTGGTAGTTGCAGAAAGCAGTCCCTCTGTGTAAAATAATCGTATTCAGCTGCCTTCGGTTTGTCTGAAAGCTCAATAGACTTGGGGAAAAGGCGAGGCAGATGATGATAATTATAGTTTCTATATTTAGGTACCTACCTAGTTACATCTGTTTGCTACAAATAACCGATAACTGTTATTAGATATATACTACTTGTCAACAAAAGTTAAAATGACATGCAGCAATGTATTCTAGGGGCATTCCTCGAAACGCAACAACGATGAAACATAGAGAAGAGCGTGACGAGTTCGTAATATATGATATCGATAGACGTTTTAAAATTCGACTGTTCTAAGTCCTAATTGTTCGTTTATTAAAACTACCAGGAAAACAGAAATGAGCTGGAACTAGGTGCTTAAGCAAATAACTATGTGTATGTGTCACCTGATGTGAATATATATGTTTCATCATTGATGCGTTTCGAGGAATACTTTCGGTACGCTTCATAGTAGGTGCGCTTCGAAGAATACCCCGTCTTCTGTATTACAGGTATTATACATACTTCCATAAAGTTATCCCTAGTTCCCATGGGGTTAGGTCAATATAAATCTGACTTCCCAGTTCCACGCCGTCAGCTTCCAGTCTAACCCAATGCAGCGGAACTAATCGCAAATAAGTTATTTTGTAAACTTCTGTCCCAAAATTACAACTTATGACCCTTACTAGGTAATTAAACCTTTTCATTTACTACTCTACAATACTTACAGCATTACTAAGTGCCGTATTTTCAGCAATGCAGCATTAAAAGAACCCCAAATAAGAACACTTATGGTCCTGGCATCCGACGCTATAAATCTTTTCAAAAAAGCATTGAATGCACCATCGTTAACGGGACGACGTATATCTTTCGTCCCGCCGAGCACAGTACACATAGCTAATGAAATTTTCATACGAAATGGACACTAGGTGGCACCTCTGTACAACTTTGCTGTTAATTCCACCCGTTATTTTTTATCTGTGGAAAATAATGGTTTGTTGTTCACAGTATCGGGATGGTACCTGTACTTTCTCTAGAGTTTTTGGTAATGAAGAATTATGAATTGATTTGGGAATTAAGCTTTTATTTTTTTCAGTAATCTGTTTAGGAATTGTTCCTCTGGGTTTGTATTTGAGCTTGGTATAATTCTAAATTGCTGGTGTAGGAAACCTTTTACGCTACGGGTTACAAGGTTGTACAATGTATCATGAAAAATAGTGACTTATTAATAAAAGGTTCCTAATGTATCCTGGACGTTTTCAACTTTCATTTCAACATACAATCACACTTTTTATCATTCAAATGAAACGGAAAGACAACAATACCTAAAAGACATTAAACTATAAATTGCTGGGGGGAATCCTTACCAAAACGCATAAATACCCAATCTTTACCATTATTACCATGAAAACAAAAAAAAAAGTAATAAAATTAATTAGATCCCCCTCTAAAGCAAGTCTCACACAGGAAACTATACCGGTCATCGCGTTGTGGGCGACAGTATAAATTAAAAGGGAACGATTAATTCTTCGTACCAACATTAAATTTGCATGTTCTCGCAGTTACAGGGGAGTTTTGATAAGGCAGGGGAGCTAATTTCATACAATTGTTGCGATGAGATTAAAGGGGTAGTTTTTCACGCTGGTGCTTTGGTACATGCCTTTACAGTTTGGTCGTAATATATGCACTTGTTAGTAAGGGTTTGGTGTATAAAGTTCGAAGACCCTGAAATTAGTTGGCCATACAAAAACGAGTCATACGTGGCTTCAAAATATTTTATTATATTATAAAGCTGCAAAGGTCGATTTTCAAGGTTAAGAAACGATAGCTGAGGTCGTTTCGAGGATGGGTGATCATCTTTACATAGCGAGATTCCTCCGTGCCTCGGTAAGCACATTAGGCCATGGGTCTCAGCTGTAATTTGAAGATCTTTGACAGTCGTTAGGGTAGGCAGTTGATTCAACATAACTTTGTGTATCTATTTTTTTATTATTATTGGTAAGTTCCCGCTTGACTACTATCTCACCTGATGGTAAGCTATGATGTGGTCGACTGTAAAGCACGCTTGCCTAGAAGAATTTATTTAATCGCCACTGGAATCAAAACATCGCGAGGAACGGTATGTCCAAGAATCAAACAATTGAAGACATGTGATATCCACCAACCCGCTCTTGGCCCAGATGATAATAGATCATGGCTGAAGCCCTTTAATATACAGAACTCCCATCGTTTCCACTGCCGGAAGACATCTGAGCAGTGGAAAACGCTGACTGATTATGCTATAAGCATAATAAATAGCTTCCAAACTGCTGCAGATGACTAACATTAACTGTATCACTGGCTAGTGGCTATCCTATGCACGGTCGCTTGCATTAATAAGTTACCCCCTCAGCAATAATAGATATTTGTATTCACGAGGGGTACGCAATACCTACCTATTCAATGATTGTTAACGTCATCGACATCGACGTCGACGACTAACCAAACTGCCTAGTCTTTGATGAACTAATATAACTCAGCAACTACAGTAACTGGGTAACACGATAACCCCTGGCGAGACTGTGTCAGATTTCAGGCTTCTTACTATTCGTAAAAAAAAAATTTGTAAGTAACCTTTAACTTCAATGCGAGAGATTTTGTAATCACAGAAGAAAATCTACTATAACTTCATTACTATGACTTTAACTTCATCAGATTTGACACCTCTGTTCAATGATAATGTTTCCAACTCATCGATCATCGTTGATATTCATACACTGAATAAAATCTTCAGTAAAATTCAATAAAATTTGACCGATCACGTACTGTACGCATTTAAGTATAACTAAAATCGATGACATATACAATACAGATAAAAAATTGTCACTGCACTCAATAAAACTGCATTTATTTAAAACATGAAACCCAATCACACTGGCACTGAGTACACAATACGGTTTCCATCAAATGCTCACAGACTGGCCCAGTCTGATTCTATTAGTGCCAAAAATCGGCAACACGAACAAAAATATCCGCTGGCGGCCCCTACAAAAAGTAAGCTTGAACATACAGGGGGACAAATATCCATTAATGGGTCTGAAATGGATGTGGAACCAAGGTTTGTGCGTTGGACCAATGTTGGCTGGAGTTTATTAAATGGTAGATCATGTCTGAGAATTTTACTATGGTTGGAGCAATTAAGAACCTGTGAATGTTGGATTGCCTCTATTTTTAAATATTTGATCTTCATAAGGTAACTTTAATAATACGAGTAACTTAGGCATACAAAGTTATTGGTACAGTGTTTGCAATGTGTTTGGGTAAACCACAACTTGTTTTTCATAGGGTAGCAGATTAACCGGTGAGAGCGATTGTGTCTCGTACGGATCCACGGTTCAATGATAATCATAAAGCAAACTTTCGATGCTCTCGCTAAACACGCTTTTTTGTCTGATATCCACAGAATAAGACACAACTATTGATCGTGTACTTTATCTACCTAGTGGTGTATGCTACTATTAAATGGAAATGCATTAAAAATGTAAATCTGCCTATGTTTCCTCTCAAATCAGTGCACCATATCCTAGCCACATTGGCTCAAACATTGGCCAACGTAGTCTGCCTATAAAACGCAGATGCATTTGTCGTGTACTCAGATATATTTTTCATAATATACGAGCATTTTATTGTCTCGTAAAACTGGTAGATGTTGTTATTATTGTTCATGAAGTGGTATCTTTTTTAAAAACTGGTGGGTTTTATAAAAAAATGTAACGGTAAGTACCATAAAGTTAAATTAATGTGGTGATATAAATCTGTATTCACTTTACAAGGTAACAAACTTAGTGATATTAAAGTCAGCACGCTTTTTCATTTTGACGTGACAACGTCTTAAATTAGGTTGTGGCTGGGAGGCACTTATGAAAAAGTGTAACGCTCGGTAACGTTACGATGAGTCACCGAACGAGAGAGAGGCCCGCCGAATGCCTTGCGTCTCTCTCCCACTCAACTATGATCGGTCTGGTGGAAATCGATCGGATGAACGTAAAATCAGTACAATTTAATTATATTCATATCAATAAATATTCTACCGAGAAAAATACGTTGTCACGTAAAATCTTCGCCCGTAAAACCGACTTTACAGGCAACCATTTTTTTTTGGTAAATAGGTGGGTATGGAAGTTTAAAAATCCGTCCAATCTAACGAAAGTTTGCCGAAGCTTGCCTGAGATGGAACGGGCTGTGATCAGAAGACCTGAAGATTACGGTACCAGTAAAATTCTAAGCATTGACACCGGTCGGAATAAGCGTGGAAAACTCCACTTAATCTGTATGTCCATCGTTAACAACGACCTGAAGGGAGTAACTTAAATATCTAGAGAAACCTATTCAGATAGCCTTCTAGATTTCTAGATGCTTGTTAACATTTGTCAACTTTTTATCTCGTTTTAATTTGTTTTAAATATGTCGAAATATATATTTTTTTAGGTTCTTTACGACTTATTGTCGGGCCTACGTTGTCCCCCATATCTGTAACATGGATAAATTGTAAAACCAAACCAGTTGTTAAAAGAGTAACCGTGGAGTTTCTTGCCAGTGAGGAAACGACCAACCCGAACCGTGCACCTTTTGTCGACGTTTTATAAGTCCATGTAGGCCTATGTGAAATAAAAAAAAATGATTTTGATACTTTTAGCGAAGAGGGAAAGGCCTGATAGGCATGGCTAGAAAAGTCCTTGATGCTTTAATTGCCCAGGGATGTGTTCTAACAGGCGTTGCACAGAAGGGGTTCCCAGGTTGTATTTATAGAGGTGACGGGGCTCCTTCTACGTGCTGATGGTGATCACCGGGGTGGTTTTAGTGAGGTAAAAAGTCCACACTCTCTGGTCTTGTCCCCAAAATTTTTCCAGGCGCATTTAAAAGGTTTACCCTAGTCAACAAAAAAGGTACCTATAATAGTTATAGATTTTGTCAACCTGCTAATCAATTGCAATGGCGCAGCCCTAGTTTCACTAATTAATTTAAGGGTTAGCGCTTTGACTGTATGTAGTGGTGGTTTAGTAGGTACTGAGTGCTTTTAAGAGCGAAAATAATGTATTAGTAGTATTGTATATAAACTTATATAGCAGTCTAGAAACTCTAATCGTGTTTTCTAATTGGATCAATTAGTTAAGTTATTACCTAATTTGGTTAAGTTAAAACGGTATTGCAATAGCATCATGCTATCACAAAGTTGTGTTTCATGGAGAAATTATGTAACTTATGGATTTTGCTTTGTTTACTGTGAATTATAGTGTAATTAAAAACAGAACTAAAAAAATATGATCCATGTCATACGAAACATTCAGCTCAATAACTTGTGAAAATAAATAACGATGACAATAAAAAATACCAATAATAAAAACAAAAGGCGCACCACATCCTCCATTAGTGCGCCACCATCAAACAAACATAAACCATCCCATAAAATATAATCAAACTCACATCGATATTCGGCCATTACTGCAATGGCGGACCAACTTTTTATTACGACCAGATGCGGTTACAACGGGTTTGATTCAAGAGATTTGTCCCAAATAAAGTGAAAAAGTTTATTATTAGCAAAAGTTTTGTTTGTGGATGATTAACTGGGAAAGAGGCTGTGGGTCAGTGAGTATTTGATCAGAGTTGTACATCAGTTCTTTGTAATTTTCTTTGTGATCTTGTTAAGAATGCACCAAATAAGGAAAAGTTGTAACAAGGCCTAATATTAACAAGGTTTTTTTCAAATTATTGGTTGGTAAAATAATAAGGAATTCATAGACTCATTGATAGGTAAGCAAAGCTGCGCGCCTGTAGTACATCCATATTTCGCCAGTAATACCATTAATGGACAGACGTCATCAAAGAAAATTCTCACTTAAAATTAAAACAAAAGCTGATTTTATCAAAGAGGCATTGCAATACTTTAGGAGACGTTTGTCTTGCAACAGAACAACATTTAAGTTGATAAATACTCAAACAATAGCTCCAAAGTCAGTTGGCATTAAAACCAGTTTCAGCTGACCCATTATTCTATTGAAACTTCAAAGAACCGACGGTCGGCCAGCCCAAAGTTACAGTAATATCACACATGTGCAACCAACTGTACTTCATCATTAACAAGCTACCTCTCTTCCAATTTTCATCAAATCAGATTTTCAGTTTAAAACCGTGAAAATGTAGCGAATCAAACAGAGAGGTTAATATTCCCATTTATGCCATGGTTGTATAGCTTAGGACTGAATATAATACATAACCCTGTGCTCTTTTTAAGGAGATTAATACAGGCTGAGCCTTATTTTTGTATGCAGAGAGGATTAGGAGCCGCAGACGAAATTTTCATGTATTAAAAGTGAGGGAATTCGTTATAATGAGCTGGGAGGGAATGAATAACTGGCTTTTTAACCGACTTCAAAAGAAGGTTCTCAGTTTGACCTGTATGTATATTGTATGTATGTTTGTCCGCGATTTTCACGCGTTTGGCTGAACCGATTTTGATCATTATTGTTTATTGGATTAAGTATCTCTCAACTTAGGCTAGTAGTTAGTAGGTCAAAAACAAGTTTTCAAGATAGACTATAACCGAACTCGTTAGCGGCAAACAGCATGAATGTGTAAATTATGGTTATATTGTCAATGTTTTAGGTACCTTACTATGGAATTTGCTCAATTTGTAGTGATAGTGGACCAGCACTAAAACGAGAGAAATAAAACCTTTTTTGCAAAAAAATATTAACCGGCTTCAAAAACAAACATTAAAAATTGCAAAATAACTTTCGATTTAAAGTCCGTAAATTTTTTTGCGAAAAGGTTTTTTTTTAAGAATTATTTTATACCAATTCCTTACTTTTGGCAAACGAGCTTCTGCCAGTGGCTTCACCTGCGTGGGAGTCTGAAGTTCAAGAGAACAAACTCCCGGGATAAAAAGTATTCTATTTCCAGGAAATGATCTATCGGTATGCCAAGATTTATCTAAATCCGCTTAGGCGGAGACGTAACTCTGCCTGTGTGTGTTATTTGGAAACGTACAAACAGTAAGTTACTATCGCAATTAAAATATAAGTCTGGAAGTGATTAAATTTGGTACTGGAACATTATAATTTAATCAAAACCAGATTAAGCTAGCCAGTCAACAATATCAAGCTAATTATTTGCCGCAGGGTTGGTATAATACACATAGGTTACTTCTCCTTACCCATTATTTCGCAAATAGTGTTGTTCCTGGAATGGTATCCTAAATTGTCACAGACCAGGCTAATCCAAACTCTTATAAAAATGGAACTCAGCTTTTATCGGGCATTCTTCAAAGTGTGCTTTTTGGAAATTCCTTATTTTAAAAACAGAGTACTTAAATCCAAATGTCATATGTAAAATGTAGCAACATTCTTTCGTAACCTTTTTTAATTACAAAATAAAATAGACGTTCTCATTCTGCAGAAACATGCAGGATTTAAAAGATTATGATATATCTAAAGAAAAGGGTTAAATAAACCAAAATTGTTAACAAACATTTAACATTTTCTTCTACCTACTCCTTAATTACTGTAAACAAAAAGCATGATCAATTAATTAATAAAATACCTCTAACACACATTACTCATTCATCATCGTAGACACGGTATAATTGCTACCCTCTGCGACCCCTACTCACGAGACCCACGGGACCTTGAGAAGGGGTCTTAATTGAACTACCCTTATAATAAAATTTAATCTTTGGGCTTTTGTCTTATCTGCGTTTATTACTTAGGGTTTGAGATATGGATTCATATTGAATTGCATTTTCTTATGATTTGGGCGGAGATGATTGACGAATGGAATGATTAAAACTTTATTATCTCAATAAAGTTATGATTTTGGATAACTTTTCTAAGTGGGTACATCAGAAGTTGAAGAAGGAAGTGTATGTGTACCTACGGGTTTTTTATATAGTAGGTATGTTGGATATCATTAGGTATAATTGCGAAAGTCCGTTCTCCTTTAATGTTTTCATGTCTCAAACCCTGTACGGATTTTCATGAAACTTGGCGCACGGATAGATTATTATGAATTAGGAGACGTAATAATTTTCATCCCGGTAGTAACTTACCTTGGGATAATAAAACACTTTTCCCACTAGCAAAGCCATGGCCAGAAGTTAGCAGGTACATGCACAGTTTAAGCTAAATTCAGCTTTATTCTAGTCAGAATAATCTAAAGACTAGTTCTCGACAGGTAGATTTTTACTCACATACAACCATGAACATTTTTTACTCACATGAAAACAACCAGCTTACTCCCATTTAAACCCTTAACCCTCCGTATACCAGGTGACTAAAAGTCTCATCCCATACTAGGTGGGGTTTGACAAACCCCAAAATAGAAAAGTGATAAAATTACATATTTTTTGTTTTTTGGTGGAATTAAATATTAGATATTTATAAATACACAATAATTATCAGGTTTAAGTAAAACTCAGAGTAGAAAGTATGTATTAAAATATTTTTTTATTATAAAAGAACAAAAAACACAACTTCTGTAGTTTATGTAACTTAACAGTAATTTCTTATGTACTAATTTCAAATGGCACTTTTAATTATCACAATCATTTTAATTTTACAAACTACAATATATATTCTATTATCTAAACAAAAATTGAACACAGGAAAGATAAATTTTAATTGATATCATCGGTGTTCAATTGACCACAGTCTTGACAAAAAAAATCAGTGTGCTCCATACATATTGGTACGTAACATAACATTTCCGCATCAACTTCGCTGTTCGTGTCACTCTGAATACACAAATGTTCAGATTCATCTTCAGATCCCGGTCCTGAACCTCCAGATTCTAACTCAAAGTCGTCTCCTTCGTCTAAAAGTGCTTGTAATATATCAGCTTCCTTGATATGAGACATTTTTCATGTAAACTGTTATCTGTAACGAATTAAAATCCATCTAAAATGCTAAACTTACATAAATTAAACACACATAAATAAAAAAATACATAAATTACATTAAATAAAATTCTTACCTTTTTATCAACGCGCCGTACGAGGTGGGGTGTGTGACGCCCACACGCACTTTAAGGGCGTGTAGCTCACTTGGCGGTTGACGCCGGACTGACTTAGTGACACTGATCGAAGCGGCAACGTCGCAATTCCAGCTACTGAGAATT
Source organism: Orthosia gracilis (assembly GCA_947562075.1). Taxonomy (NCBI): domain Eukaryota; kingdom Metazoa; phylum Arthropoda; class Insecta; order Lepidoptera; family Noctuidae; genus Orthosia; species Orthosia gracilis. The sequence goes on from OX387276.1 coordinate 16,095,698, forward strand.
TGAATTTCGGCGTGTTCACAGTTTCAAAATTATTGCGAAATTTGAAGGACTGGGGTTTATCAAACCCCACCTGGTGCACGGAGGGTTAACGCCAATCCAAAAATACCAACGAATGTCGATAGGTATTGAACATAAACGCTCAGCACAAGTTGCGCCGACCACTATGCGAAATCACCCGAGTGCTGCCCCTAGCGGCCGATTATGAAAAGAGTCTGATGAATAGACCAGCCAGGATTTTTTTATTTTTTATTCGAACACGGACAAAAGTTTAGTTAGGTTTCGTTCACATTGGTGTGTCTGAGTTTGATTTTGGAGTTCGTTTTTTGATTCAGATTGTTTGAGGTGGTCAATACTAAGGATTTTCTGAAGTGGACTAGATTACAATGAAATAGTAGGTCGGCAGGACAATGCAAGTTTTTAACAGGGTTTGGTTATATGTATATTCATGAGAATAGTAAAACCGTGTTACTGTCCCACTGCAGGACAAAGGCCCCAAAGGCACAAGCATTATACAACAAGCTTGCTCAAGGCAGGTTGGAGATTTCAAATTTATATAACTAAAGGTCCAGGTTTCCTCAAGGATTAATGATGTCTTTCTACTGTTTCAATCTTTAAGTAAAAAGACAGCATAATAATATTTAATCAAATAAGATTCTCTCATCGAGAAATCTGGTTCCATGAGTAAAACGAAAATAATATGACACTTCAATCACATTACTATGTGGTGTGTTCACATGTTCACCACCCTGTTCTTCAGTTTCATTAATCTTTGAGATGGAAAGACAACATTGACAATTACAACCTCGTTTATCATCTATAGAAAAAAAACCGCATGTACCCGCCACTCAGTCTGCTCACACCTTTACAATTAAAACTTCGCTAGAATATGAATAAACACACAGTACAACGCTCGTAGTTTTTATTGGGTGAGCAGTGAATGTACGGTAACTTCGCCTCTTGTGGCTGACTCACGTCTCACAGGGATTGCTATTTGTCCGTCACTATATTTTTCTGTGCCCTGAATCGCGTGGGCATAGAACTCGTACGGAAAATTGTGAAATATGATATTTTTTGTAATTAGTCTAGTTGTTTAGTAGCTTAGTTGGATCTTCTATATGGATGTCTTCGGGAGTGAATGACCAAAATGTAGCCGAAGCAAATGGAGTATGTTAGGTTCGTAGCAGGTGACGTTCTGTAGTATCTGCATATCCTTCTGGGAAAAAGGTGAGAGTCTAGATCTCTCTATATTCTCGAGTAGATTGAAATACGTTTAACGCCGATTGCAGCGTCAATGGCGATTATAAGTTTTAATTAAACTTTCCCGGCCAGTTATTGGCTCGCATGAAGTGATGCGGACTCCTTCACTCTTTGTGGCCGTAAACGGTCGAAGTTCCTCTCGGGAGGTAGGCAAGTGCGAAACACGCCCCGGTCAGTTGTGACGACAAACTCCTCAAGTTCCCGCAGATCACACCTTGTGGCAACCGGCCATCATGTTGCGATTTTCGTTGCCCGGTGCGTCTGCTTCGGGAGGAACACTGTATCCTCTCGTACCCTTTCTGCCGAAAAAGGTGACTTTCACCTCCTCGCAGAAGGAGGCGACTGTGTCCCACGCGCTGTCATTTCGAACCATGGACTAGACTAAGACAGGAAGCGAATCGTTATTCGCAGCAACGACTGCTGCGACGAGGTCACGGAACTGCCTAACCAAGGCTGGGAACTTGTCCAGGCGGCGTTATCTCCTCCATCGAGTATGAGCCCACATTACAGTTTTCTGTTCCATCGAACCCTTAATCAGACCGGAAGTATTTTGAAGAGCATAATCAGATGGTTGACTCGCCATATTGCAGTAATGCTTGGATTCGTCTTTTGGTTTCAATTTTAGTTTTAAAATAAATTTTGAGCTTTGACGAAAAATCTATACTAATTTTTATTATAACTGTACTTTGACAATGAGGGTTTTTAAGAAAATTCACGCCACTAGTTGGCGCCACATTGGTGAGAGGTCTTTTACTTGGAAAATTTAACTTATGACATCAACTTGCTTGACGTCAATTTGACTAATGTCAAAAAACATAAGCATTTGACAGCAGCTTGGACCTCACGTCTCAGTGATGCCACCTAGTGTACATGATTTCAGAATACCCTCATTGGACGGTCTGCTAATAGGACGATTTTGATATCGAGTCTCTTGAAATACCTGTTGAATATAGTCAGAACCGCAGTAAATATTTTATGAAACTTGGAGAACTCAAGTTGTGATGTCTGGTTGATGTCTTGACCAGTGGTTGTTTGTCGGCTTTTGTCAATTTAATTATTCATGGTTCGTTGTTATTTTCATTGTTTCAGTGCTTGGCAGTAGCAATCAAAATAGGTACGATACAGGCCACTATTTGAAGGCAGAATAATCTAGTATCAAAAACTTACCGTAATTAACTTACCCGCAAATCAGCTATAAGTAATACAGAATTTACATAGTCAAACTGAAGTCAGACCGCATTAAGTCTTTTCCCCGAATGAAATATTTCTATTGACTTCCGAAAGTTATTGCCACTTCAAATAATAGCTTAAGTCCTAAACTTTCCTCATATCCCACTAAATATTATTATCGATAAAATAATGAAAAAACTTCTAAAGGCCATCGAGTGTGTCGAAAAATCGCCCCGAATCGACGATATCCATAAAAATAAATGATCGAAAAATTCTCCAATAGCTATCACCTGATGCTTTGAGCGCCGACCTTGAATCCCTTCAAGAATTTACATCACAAGGAAATACATTGCGCGGTATCTAGGATCGCAGTAACAGTTATTCGTTGTTCGACGATCAATGTAACGCGAATGAATCTATAAAATTGCCAATGTCCTAATTTCGTGGTAGGGCTGTTAGGCGGGTAATACGATCAATTTTTTTATCTGTTCGTCTGCGACAACCCGATCTTTGTGTTAAAGAATCTTTTTTCTTATATCACAGAAGTATATAATTTCTTTTGTTATTTAAACGAGGAATGTATTTTTGGGTTCATTAAATGGGAAGAAGGAACAGCTGGGGATTTCTTTATTATATTTTTGGTTTTATTGAGGGGCGGGATATTCAATAGGATTGTTTACTGTGGGTGATAAAGATAGATTCTTTGAAATGGGTCAATCGAAATGATTTTAAGAATATTTAAGCATTTTGAAGGACCTAGTGTAGCTTTCATCATCATCAACAACTCTCGTCCCATGTTATTTGTGGTGAAAATATTAAGGTTTCTTCATTCATTTTCCATTTTCAACCGTTCTAGTGTATCAGTATAAAACAAAACTTTTGATACCGCCGAGAAATTTAAAATGTTAATAAAGACTGTCTAGTTGGTCTAGTCGCAATGGCTACTGCAAATTATAAGATCCTGGATTCGATTCCCAGGTTGGGCAGTGTTATTGGGTTTTTCCAGGTGACATTTTTCAATACCTGCCTCATCTAGAATTGGGCCTGATTGATGATAGTTAAAGACTCCTCCTCTTTCACATGGAACTTATTAGCAACAACATACCTAACCGTCGAAATTTACTATAGGTGGACCTCTCAATGACCCTTCGAGGAAAATAGGCCTGCTGTTATGTATGTTTAAAACAATACCACGAACAAAGTAGCGGGTGACAACTAGTGTTTATTTAATCACAAAAGCATCACAATTACACATCATAATAAACTCACACCTTTCAATTCATAACATAATAAAATTAATTACTGGTAGCTAATGATCACAACAGAACAAAGGTGAAACTTATTAATGTAATCAAATTAATTGTTACCGTCATTAAATTAGTGGAATTTGTTAGTTTAATACATGTTAATGATCCTTCCAAATTGAATGGGATATGTTTGTTATTGTTTGTGTACGTGGGTATAAGTTGTATTGACTTTGGTAATGGGGTAGACAGGGATCTTAGTCGTATCTGTAATCGAAGTGATTAGACGAATCAACATTCGGATCTGTATGAAAATTAAATTATGGTTATCCAATCGGTATAGATCACATTCTAATGTTTGATCACAAGATGATACAATTATCAGAAAATAGTTAAAATTGTTCCAAAAGTAATTGTGTTGTGTTGTTGAAGGTTTTAAATTGACCTTTTAACTATGATATGCACCTAGTTTTAATCGTGATGTTCCATTAGTTATGCCATATTCATAAGCTTGTATTTCTGTTTTGTTGTTTAACAATGGAAATACCTGAAACGGTATGAAACACGTATCTCATTTGATTTTTTCATAAATTATGTTTAGATACACAGGATTGTGTGACATTTTAGTCAACCCCTAGCTTAGTCCCCTTCAAGAAATAAAGCCTATGTATACCAAAACTTTTCACTGATATACAGTCTTGCAACTTTTCGAGAGAGCGCGCAATCAGCCGGACCGATCTTGTGGAGTCCTGCTTATCGAGACGGAGTTAGGATGCGTCTCATATCGGATTTTTTTATCCAATAAATCGCTGCTCAGATAGAGGTGCGGATAAAAAAGCATTTTTTTGACTTCAGTTTACCAAGTTTTGACTCAAAATGCTGTCTAGTCAGGACCAAAATGTTTTTTTTAAATTTCAGAAAAACATTGTTATTATCCTTAATCAAAGTCAATCTATTTAGTCTTGTCCCAGCTATGTTGGTATGGCTTCCGGTCTAACCATTGAACGACTGCTTATCTGACTTTCACAACCCAGTAACTGGGTAACACGATACCCCTTGGCAAGACTAGCCGTCTGAATTTTCGCCTCCTAACTATCTAATGGGTGATCACCCATCCATTACAAATGACTTTGACAGTAACGATTAAGTATCTTAACTTATAATCTATCCACGAGCACCTTATTCAAAATAAGATGGTAAACTAAGAAACAAATTTTAAAAACTTAACCCAACTCTCTACTCACCACAGAAAGGTGTATCTTTTCTGTGGCGTAAAAATATCAAAACTGTATCATGTAGTTGAGAATAAAAAAGAAATTCCACAAAGTTTTCATTTTCATCGCTTGTTTGCGACGCGCGTAGCAACCGTAGCGCTTCGTAGCATGAAAAAAACTGCTAACAAAATCCCTTGGTACGGTCGCAGACGGCGTAGGCGGCGCAGCACGGCGTAGTGCTCTGTCGCGGGTACTATAAAAGTTGTGTGAGGAGCTAAAAATACTGAATGAAGTTTCTTTGGAGGCGTACTTTGTGTGCAATTTGATGGTGGGGTTCTGTATGCGGGTTTTATAGGCATCGGAAAGTAGTTGACATTCTTATTCAACTGACCGATTACTGTAGAAACTGTTTGACATAATGTACTATTTATATACAATTTATTCGTTTGAAAAATACCTTCATACACAACCATATTATTACTAGGCACTTGTTTAATATTATGATCCTCAGGAATCCACCAATCTCCTTCGATAATCGTGAAATATTTTCATGTTTTTAAACTGTTTAAAATTTTTAATTTAAATTCTTGTAATTATGTCTGTCTCATAACAACAAAGTTTGATAATTCTGAAGCAATTGACAGTTTCTAAAACAAATCATATAAAAGTCACCCGCGAAATACTTCAGTCCATAACTTTGCAAGAATAAACAGCACTAGTCGTCAAACTCGTCTCTATAAACCTCCGTTTTACTAGGGAACCCTATAAAACGCACACATACTACAGATGCACACACACTGGGAGTGCACACTGCACATACAAATCGTCCCCAACGTCTCGACACTCCATAGTTGTCGCAAAGTTTCTCCGCAAGAAATGTTTTATTGAGCCTGTATAAGTTCTACTCAAAATACTATCAAACTGTCGAAATAAAATGTCTGTTTAGTTGTTGTGACGGAATTGGTAGAAGATACATAAGGTGTGCTACCTCGTAGAGACCACTCAATTTAAGTATACCTAAGTACTCGTGATTGAGATCATCAAGTACCAATAAAGGCCTCTAAGACATTTAATTTAGCAGAGATAGTTAGCATTTATCTTATATATATAAGCTTCTTCTCGCAGTTTCCACACTTGAAAAGTGTTTTATATATTTAATATTTTATCCCAAGGGAACATTGTTTTTTTGCCGATGAGTTTCTTGGCCCGCTTTTCGATCGACTCTAATGCATCAAGCTGGTATTTAGCAGATCCGTCCTAGAAATGATAAAATTACTCCATGCATGATCGAACTTACGCTTGATACAAGTTAAGCAATATTATACCGAGAAGAAACGAATTTTATATCCTAAACCAGGTCCTTATCTATCTATACGCAAAGTCACACAAGCAAACAAACTAACTTTCGCATAATATTAGTCCAGAAACTTGATCCTGAATTGAACTTATAAACGAACGATTAGGTTATAATTCGAATTTTGAAAAAATATTGATTGAGAGCCCTTAGCGTCCAGGTTTTTAAATCATTACGCCCCATTTTATAACACCATTGCCATAACTTAAAAAAATAATACCTACGTAACAAATTATTTTTACAAGATATATATTATTATTGTCAATTTAATAACAGTCGCCCATCGAGTGGAGGTTGAAGTATTTTGTGTTTAATAACGTTCCGTAATGAGGTACTTGACAACACTGAACTTGTCGTTCTAAGTGTAAGCGAAATTATTATAAAAAATAATAATTTACAGCATTTTTTTATTAATATGTTGGGTGAGCATAATTTAAAAGCCGTGTCTACCTTAACTGGCATTATTTTTTTCTGACTTCGAAATGATTGTGAATTTAATAGTTTTAATATGTTGACAATAGGTGCAAAAGTATTATCATATTATTATAGCTAGCCTGTGCTGTCTCACAGCTGGCCAAAGGTTTCCATCCATGCCTGGCTCTATGTCACTTCTTGCCAATTCCTAAAGAGACATACATCAATATGTGTTCATCCAGCAGCTGGGGATTTAACAAATTCCCTGCCCGAGTCTTACTTTATTTACTGGTTACTTCTAGGCAAGCGTGTTCCATCATCGACTACATTATCGCTTACCATTAAATGAGATAGTGGTCAAACCGGCCAAGAACGTGTCAAAATCCGCATATTTAGGGTTCCGTACCAAACAGCAAAATTAAGTTGGTTGTAATAGGAAAAATGAGGAAATTTCCAATAAAAATCAGGTTTATCAATATATTGATATTTGTTAGTAAAATATACGTAGTAATAAACATTATCACCAAATTTGAAGTTCATAGGTTAATCGGAAGTAAAAAAAATATTCGGAACAAAATTTTGTAACAAAAACTGACTTTGGTGGCTTCTCATTCCTTTGTTTTCCAATATTTTTAAAACTAAAAATACAGTATTTATCTACTGTACGAGATCTAAACAACGACACCCCACTTGATGGAATAGGTCAAAAAACATTATTCACGACCTCCTTAGCTGTATGGGAGCCCTCCGAATACGGAACCCTAAAAATAAAAATTAAGTTTTGTTAAGCTTAAGCTTTGTTAAGAAACATGAATTGCCACCGATAAGAGTCTCCAACGGGAACAGAAACATAAAAGCTGCTATAAAAACCTACTGTCTGTTTCACATTTCAAATTGCCAATATCATAACTCACAAATCAACTATTTAATTCCAAAAACAAACTCAGAACTAACAGTATCAACTGATTGAGCGATCCCACACAATCCCACTGTTCTTTACATACAAATAAAGACCCCCCATTCATTGACAAAACATCTATTACCTGTACAGAGACCCCCAGACCCCTGCTATTATACAACCGTCCACCAAGCAAATCGCAGCACGGACGTAATTGGCAAATATTTAAATAAAGTAATTAGTCACCATCACAAGAGAATAACAACCTTATAAATTGCAACATAAAGTTGAAATTCAAGTGGGCCTTTAACCAACTCGTTAACGCTGTACCAATATTGAGACAGTGCTTGGCACGGGAATTATTGACGAGTCCTGTTTGAACGAAAATCGTCGAATCAGGCGATGTCGGGGTAGTTGTCATATTTCCGCGAACAGTGTGTAGTATTCGTAATTTTTTTAATCGTATTTTTATAATTTTTGTAACGGGTTTTGGGTATGATGCAATTGGGCGGTTTTCGACTGGATTGTGGGGGTCAATACGAAAGCTGCCTATGTTGTTTCTGACTTCAAAATGATTTTATTATTGTTCGATTGTAAAGGTATCTTTTGAAACGGTACTGCTGCCGGGTTCCGTAATAGTAACTGGACTTTATATCGCTTAAAGTGTAGAAAACAATTCTAACATAACATAACATCACGCCCGTAATCCACGAAGGGTTGGGCAGATTAATTGTACCAATACTACATTTACCCAGTAATGTTTAAATATCATCTAATAGGAGGTGTATCTATTGCTATCAACCGGGTAAGTCCAGACTTCGGACTACTACTGAAATATCCCAGATGGAAAAATCCAATAAGACTTTTCCCACCCGAGAATCGAACCAATCCTGGGTTCGATTCCCTGGCTGGCCAACGAGGCAGAGAACAGCATCTAACATGTTTTCAAGAAACCAGGAGAAAAAGAACGTAGTGAGAAAAGTAAGTAGATATTATCTTAATAGTATCTTTTTTAGGGTTCCGTACCTGAAGGGTCCAAACGGAGCCCTATTGCGATCACTCACGTGTCCGTCTGTCTCTCCGTCAGTCCGTCTTCTGTCATACATTTTGTTCTGAAGAATTATTAACTTCCTGTTGACCCATTGACCTATGAACTTCCAATTCGGTGAAAATGTTTATTATTGCATATATTTTTACTAACAAATACCAAAATATTGATAAATTGGTAGGGAACCCTAAATGTGCGAAGTCCGACATGCACTTGGCCGCTTTTTCCTTTAGCTTTGGTAAACATTGAAGATTTTTAATTAAGGTATCTACTTTATTTTGTAAATTATCCTACCTGACCCAATCCAACTTACCCAAAAATAAACCCCCCAAATCTACATAAAGCAGTAAATATCTCCGAACTAGTTTATCCATTGCCAAGTAAAGCCGGTGTTGACTGGCCGCACGCCGATGTGGCCGGGATTAAATAAACAATTAGCCATGGACCGCATAAATGTCAAACGACCCTTGTAATCGCCTTCCGAGCGATAGTGTGACCGCTGGCTTATGGAATTGGGTGGTCGAAGTATCAGCGGATTTACGTATTATATAGTTTATGGAAGGAAAGTGAAAAAAATAGTAAAGGGTGTAAACAATTTTAAGGTTATCTGGTCATCAGTAAAAGGTACAATTGTAATATTACTTTGAATAATGCTATCTACTTTTGGTAAAAAGTACCATAAAAAAATTGTTTTGTGACCACTAAACGCACGCAGGTAAGATAAGGAAATTATACTGAAACCGTATTTAGACCACGATATTTTTTTTTTTTTTTTTATGTAGTTTCAACCACGTTATAAAGCATTCAGCAACAGCTTCTATTTCTACCCATACATACATTCTATCCTTATAATGAAGAACAAAAAATTTGACAGTTATTTTTTTTCTAAAATGTGTAATTTTACTCTTCGTGTCTTCCATTATGACGGGCACTCTAATGATTATGTACGTTTCGAGAATTTTCTAAATTCCCATTCACAATAAATATTGTTGATATTTAAACTTTAATCTGCCCTATCACCCACGCACAACCACAGATAATTTAACACTAGGCACAACCGTCACTGGCACCACACCCCAAAAAACCGCAGCGTTATCAATACACACATTGTAATACAACCCCTATTAGGAGATACTACTGATAAATGGATAACACGGCTGATAGTGGTGTTGTTATTAAATTTCCAGCGTTTCCACTGTGCGACCGGCATTAACATTGTTTTGAATAATTGCCGCCCGGGTTAGCGGGAAATTACATTATTGTAGGGTTATTAATGTGGACCATGTCTGTGTTATTTGTCAGTTCAGTTTTCTTGGGTCATAAGTTGGGAATGGATCAACCATAGACTATAAACCTCCAAAACTCAATTGTCAATAAACCCGCGATTGCCGAATTAAGAATTTGAGTGATCAGAGCTGAAGAAGGTTTTTAAGCTAAATTAGTTAGCCTGAACACGTTCACGATGGAAAATGTCTTGTTTGTGGCATTCTCAAACAAACTTTTTATTACCACGCACCGTGAGAGCTTTATTAGACTCAAATATACCTAATAACACCCAAATGTAGGAACCACGAAAAGCATAATGTTTCGTACAGGAATCAAACCTGTAAACTGATTACCTACTCACAGAGTTAATCAAAGTGACAATTACTTTCCCAGGTACTATTTGTACTCTAGCAATCACAACCCAACCGATAGTGTTTTCAATCAACGACAAAACTACAATTTGTACAGAGCAATATGGTGGTCATATTAAATTATTTAGAAGCGTGATTAACTTAAAACTTAACATTCCAATGATCCAATATTTAGAGCTGCAGAGTGGCTTTGTAGTAAAGGCTGGCGTGCGTATTTTCTTCGCAGTAGTGAGGCGTGATGTAAAAACTTTGGGAGCCTCTGCCTATAGTGACAAGCTTTTAGCGATTACTATTGGCAAAGAGTCCAAGTTCTGGTTTAAGCTTACCATTATTATATACATACGCTGTCCTATTGTATCCACTTGTATGCAATCACACTAATATTGTGTTTGTATGTTTGTTACTTCTTCACGCTCAAACGGCTGGACGGAACGAAATTTGTCACAGAGATAGATTATAGTCAAGGATAGCACAGAGGATACTTTTTATCGCGGGAATTTGTTCCCTCGGTATAATTTTCGACTTCCACGCTTTGCCGCTGAGTTATTTTTGGTAGAATATCGCTTTGTATAGAGCTGAAAGCAGGAAGAGGAAGAATATCTATATCTACCTCTATGCACGCACATTCTCCTTTACATTGGAACCATGATGACAGAAAAATTCATGAAGAAAGATGAATAATATCGAATGCAAATAATCGAATCCACAAAACTCAAGCATAAAATCCAGCTGAACCAACATCCATCCCGAAATAAAATTAAATCATGAAAAATAAATGTATTCTCCTAATAAATTGTGGCGGGAGCCGCTGAGTTAGTTTTGGTAGAATATCGCTTTGTATAGAGCTGAAAGCAGGAAGATGAAGAATATCTATATCTACCTCTATGCACGCACATTTTCCTTTATATTGGAACCATGATGGCAGAAAAATACATAAAGAAAGATGAATAATATCGAATGCAAATAATCGAATCCACAAAACTCAAGCATAAAATCCAGCTGAACCAACATCCATCCCGAAATAAAATAAAATCATGAAAAATAAATGTATTCTCCTAATAAATTGTGGCGGGAACTCAATAAAACCGCTTGTGACCCATCCGATGGGTTACAGACCAGTTATATGGGTTTATTGAGTATAGGAAGCTTTGGCTGCTGTCCCGACCGTGCGAGTTTAGTGGCCAGTAAACTGGTGTCCGGCATTTTGGTCATAAAAGTCTTTTAGACTTCTTGAATGATCTGAAAGTACTTGGAAGGGAGAATGGAGTGTCTTAAAGATAGGGCAGTAGGTATATAATTATTTATTTATTTATTTATATATTCTTTATTGTAGGTACACCAAGTTAGGACACAGAAAAGGAAACTTAAAAATAAAATACATACAACGGGCGGCCTTATCGCTTACCGCGATCTCTTCCAGGCAACCTGGAAGTTAAGTTAAGTTTTCATTCGATTTAACGCAACGTCAGATCAAGGTAAACTACTGTAAATTACTTGATTGTCTCATATCAGGGTATTCGATATTTGCCTTATTTTAATTTTGGTTGCATGTGATCAAAATTAATAACAGACAAAATCATTTTCCAAGACTATTGCTAAGACACACTGCTATCGTGTGGCGGCAGGGCAGTATCGTTTCTTGTTTTAAGGTCATCCAGCACAAAATTTCAACATCTCTTGGAAGTGGATATGTAAGCTAAAAAAAAATTATAAAAAATTCTTATGAAAATTAGTCGCGCCGAAAGTCTAATTCAGCTGCGTACCGTGTCGTCAAGTCACCGTTCATGGTAATCTGCAGTATCCAAACAAATTTTGCAGTCAATTTTACATGAATATATCATCATAAAATAAATAATCGCCCTATATACGTAATCCTCCAGTATATTACTGCGATATAACCGTTTAACGACACAATAATGAACTGCGCCCGACCGCGGCTATCAAAACAGACTGAACTTTCATTATTTTGCCTCTTATTATCTATATTAACTGGATTTACTGTTATATTATCTATATTAACTGGATGTACAAATTTAAGAGATAGTTCAAATTCAAATTCAAATTCAAATTCAAATGTTTATTGCTCAACACAGTACATAATTATACAATTCCAGGTGTCAAGTGAATGCGCAGTCCACTGTGTTGTACCAATTCAGGCATGCAAAATTTATCATTAAATTATACAATTTCATGACTTCCAATTAATCCCCTGTACAATGTCAATATTTCCAACAAATACCCTGTATAATGTCATAAACTCAAAAATAGTACCCCATACCTACAATATAATAAAATCAAATTAATACATTATACAATGTCATAAAACAAATGAATAAGTAAGTTATGTCACAGATTCAAATCAATAAGTACAATAAGTAATGTCAGAGTATACTATTTCATAATAATTAAGTGGATTATTATAATATTCAATAAAATTTAGTCAAAACATTTGTCATTTAGGAATTCATTCATTGTGTAATATACTTTCTGTATCAGTAATTCTTTGAGTTTGTATTTAAATGTAGTTAGTCTTTCAATATTTTTAATACAGTCTGGTAATTTATTATAAATTTTAACACCCATACCAAATATACTGGATTGAAACTTAACTGTTCTGCATTTAACTGACCTAAGTTCATTTTTATGTCTTGTACTTCTCATTGTTTCGAAATTACTGATATCGCGTTTTGTGATTGATGCTGCTTCCAAGATATAAATTGACGTTAGGGTTAAGATTTTTAACCTTCTGAAGTGCTCTCTGCATGAATCGGTTTGTTTAAGCCCACAAATGCTTCTGATGCATTTTTTTTGGGCTTTGAATGCAAATTCTCTGTTAGTAGAGTTACCCCAGCACAAAATACCATACTTAAGTGCAGAACCTACATATGCATGATAAACATTTAGCAGTACGCCTTCATTAACGACTTTCCGAAGTACGTAGAGAGCATATGAAAACTGGTTAAGTTTTTTACATACTTCATCCACATGCAATTTCCAGTTTAGTTCCGAGTCAATATGGATCCCCAGAAACTTTGTGTTATTGACCTGTTTTATTGTTTTGCCTTTATAGTTTAGATTGATTTTATTTGACTTCGTATTTTTATTAGTGAAGGTCATATAATTTGTTTTGTCAATGTTTATTTTTAAATTATTCACTGTCAACCAGTTTATAATATTCTCTAGGGATTTATTCACCTGTATTTCAAATCCTTCTTGACCATTATCAGCAAAAATAGCCGTGCTATCATCGGCAAATAATATAATTTCCTGGCCTATAGACCTTGGTAGGTCATTAATGTATATAATGAACAAAAGAGGTCCAAGGATACTTCCCTGGGGAACTCCAAATTTAACAAGTTTAGGGTCTGACATATATATATGTTCAAATTTTGTGTCTTTATGTAGTCTCGTTATTTGAGTAATTTGAAACCTATTTGATAAATATGATTTAATAAGATTTAAGGCATTCCCTCTTATCCCATATCTCTCTAATTTGTTTAGTAGGATATTATGATCCACATAATCAAACGCTTTAGTCATATCCATAAAAATAGCTGTTATTTTTTGCTTATTGTCTAATCCTGTCATTACTTTCTTAAGAAAGTTAAAGAAAGCATCGCTGGTGGATCTTCCTTTACGAAAACCAAATTGTTCATTAGTAAATAAGTTATTCACCTCAAAGTAGTTGTATAAATTGTTATATATAACCCTTTCGAAAATTTTTGCCATCACTGGTATTAACGCAATGGGTCTGTAAAAACGCATATCCTCCCTATCTTCTTTTTTAAATAATGGATTTATAATAGTTGTTTTTAGTTTTGAAGGAAAAACTCCACCTTCTAGACATTGATTTATAATGTTACTAATGGCTGGAGCTATGTATCTAGATACTCGTTTTATTATTCTTGTACTTATTTCGTCATATCCTGTACTATTAGTGTTGTTTAGTCCTTTTATAATTTGATCTATTTCGTATGGATTTGTTGGTTTTAAAAAAATGGAATTGGAATTTTTATTAAGGGTTGTTGCTTTTGTAACTGAACCTTTGGAGATAGACTGTATGTCATCAACGAAGTAGTTGTTGAATGATTGTGCTATTTCCTTTGGCCGTGTAATGAGTTGGTCATGTACTCTTATTTGCTTTATATTTTCTTTTGGAGTTACTGTTTTATAATTATTTACTATTTTCCATATAGCCTTTCCCTTGTTTGTAGATGAATTAATATAATAATTATTTTGGGCTTTTTGGGTTTTTTTAATTATAATCCTGAGCCTTTTTGAATAGGCTTTAAATTTTGTTTTATCATTTGGATTCGAAGTTAGCCTATACTTCCATAATAATTGGCGTTTGCGTTTCGAACATATCCGTATACCCTTACTTAACCATGCGGGCTTCTTGGCAATCGGTATTTTTACGCGTATTTCAGGGAAACATAAGTCATAAAATAGTTTAAATAAACTATGAAATGTGTCAAAGCTTTTTTCAGGGTCATCAAAAGTGTAACATTCAGCAAAGCTGAGATTTTTAATGCATTCTATAAATTTTAATATGTTTCCTTCAGAATAGTCACGTTTGGTTTTAAACCAGTGTGTTATGTAGTAACTTTTCTTCACTGGACAAGTCAAAAATTGCGCTGTATGGTCAGAGAGTGAAAGTTCCAGTACTTTAGTTTTTGAACCTCTAATATTATGTGCTATATTATCAATACAAGTCATGCTTTTCAGTCTAGTGGGTTCATTTATTGTTAATGTCAGGTTAAAGCTTGATAATAATTGTTCAAATTGTCTGGATATATTGTTTTTGTCAAATCTATTAATATTAAAGTCACCACATACTATAATTTTTTTGTTTGTGTATGCTAATCTACTTAATGATTCTGTTAGCCTAGAAAAAAATTGATCTATACAGTCACGTCTATTATTAGGTGGTCTATAAATGCACAATATTACAATTTTGTGGTCCGTCAGCTCGATCCCACTACATTCGAAAATATTTTTGATACTCAAACCTCTGGCTTCTGAAATAACTTTAAATCTGTGGTTCGACCTGATCATTATACACGACCCCCCATTCCGAGTTTTACGTGAGAAAAAATCTCCTAATATATAATTTTGTAATTTAAGTATTTTAGTATCTTTTGCGGTCATATTATGTTCGGTAATGCATAAAATGTCAACAGGATTTTTGTTAGTGTTTTCACATAATGAATACAAGTGTACATTTAGCTCATCTAATTTAGTAATCAAACCATTTATATTTTGGTGAAGAATGTTTAAATGTTTAAATTCGAAAAAAACCGTTACTGGTTTCAGAACTTTTAATTTGTAGATTTGAATTTTCATGATTATCTGTTTGAGTACATTTGTCAGTATACGTTGGAGCAGAATCAATGCTAAGCTTCTCTATCGAATACTTACTAAAGGTTTGTTTATAAACAATCCGTAAAATTTCCCTAAGGGTCAACTGAGATATATGTAATGCTAAAGAGCTATAATCTGGTATAAATATTGAGTAATTCATTCCTAAGTATGTTGAGTGACTGTATTGAGAACAAATAAGTTTAAATTCACAATTTAACTTTTTCACATTCAAGTGGATATTAAACAACACTTCGGAAACGATGACATTAGTATTTTGTGTATTGTTTAGGAAATTTATGAGACCAATTTGAGTTTCCACTGGATTTTTATCGTTTACTCCTCCTAGAACAATAACAAAGTCATTTTTGTCCAATAGACTTATTTCTGATTTTTCGGAGTTTAAAACTTGTTTTAGAGTCGCCCCTCGCTTCCAGAAACATATAACTAAAAATGTATCCCCTAATAGTTTTTGAAGGATTCTCTGCACGTAGCGTCCCTGCTGATCAGCAATAATAACCACTTTCTTCTTTATATTGTAGCATTTCATGTTTGCAGATTGATTTTTGTTGGTTTGTATTGATGCTTTATTTTCTACAGTCTTCTGCTTTCTAATATAGGATTCGGCTACGGTAAATATCTGATGATTTCTTGATGATATACTAGCCTCCAATAAGTTCTGGTTTCGGTTATCTGATCCTGTTACTACGGTACATTCTGACTGAGTAATATTTTCGGTAGTCGTTACAGTTTTTTCAATGTTTACCTGTTCATTGTAGTTTGTTTCTTGTGTAGCTAATTCGTCCAATTGCTTGTATTTTGTAATAGGCATTTTATTTGTTTTCTGCGGTGATATGCGTAGTTGCTCGTTATTTGTAACAGGCGTTTCATTTATTCTCTGTGGGGTTATGCGTAATTGCTTTTTATTTTTAGCAGGCGTTATATTCTTGCCCTGGCTAGATATTCGTTTGTGTTCCGGGCGTGGAGTCAAATGTCGTGTATCTGTAGAACTTATTTCTTTGTAGGCATTTATTATTTTTATGTATTTTTGCACGTCTGTTTTTAATCTAAAATTTTCGGAATTTAGATTTTCTATTTCTTGGTGGGCGCTCTGTAAATCGTTAGATAATGTTTTGAGTTTTTCTTGAAGATCAATAATCGTTTGACTGCAGTTTAGTGATGTATTAGGCAGACTCATCATGGTCGTGTCAAAAAGAGCTGAATTTTCTCGACTGATGTCGTTCATAGAGCTTGATTTAAATAATTTTTGGTTTCGGAAAGTAATGTTTTCATCCATTGTTATATTGGTCACAAATAAACTTCCAAAAAGATTAAATTTTAGCAGGATTCGAACTCGAGGCAATCCGTGCACCGGGTCTTTAAAGTCGAATGGTATTACCCCTGAGCCATTTGGACGATTAAGTATTTAGTTGAATGTATGGTTCCTAATGTAAGTACTCTTTCTTTTAAAAATTGAGTGGCGGTTAGTATGATTCATGCGTTAGGAATTTTTTGCACTATTCCTTTGTTCGTCTTGCTTCACAATATCACACTTTTTATGTTTTTTTTTTTTTTTGAGATTTGTTTCTTCACTTTTTGTGTTTATTGATTAGTTTAACTTGTTTATGTCACTGGTTTGTTGTTATAAACGCTTAGTTCACATTTGTTTTTGTAGTTTGTTTATATAATCATTGCCTAATTTAAGTGGAATATAAGTTTTTATTCACTGTAAGTCTTTATAAACACTTATTTCCCGCACTCAAAGATTCAGTTGGTGACCAATTGATGTAAAGGCATAAATTTTAATTGTTTTGGTCTTTTACACTGATGTTCAAGTCAATAAAATACAAGTGTTTTTTTTTTAGACTCCAGTAAATTTCACATTCACAAGATAACAATGTCACTGATAGATTTTGACTTTTAACACAAATTAGTCACACATTGAACTCAATATTTGTAACATAAATAATTTAAAATATTTTTTTGAGCGGAGACGACCTTATTCTCGCTGCAAGCCGACGCCGGTAATAGTCTTGTCAATATTAGTTTTTATACGTTACATTTTTATGGGATTTAAAATACTATATTAATAGTTTGTAAAAACACCACTACACATACAAGAAAAATGAAAATTTTTCAAGACTGAGATATAGTCGAGTTGAGTTTACTACTCCACCCTTTAATATCTATCTTCATTGTTTTAATAGGGCTAACTCAACATTAACGGTGTCATAACCCATTGTACGACAAACTCAATTTTGCTTAACTTGATTGAGCGATTAGCTAGCAACAAAGTCGGGTCATTTTCTTCCAACGTGTTGTCAAGCCACAATCATAGCAAGAGGATAAGTGATATCATGACAAGACGAAACGGAAGAAGGAAACATGTTGCGCCAACCCCAACTATGTCGTGGTGGCCCAGTGGCTAAGACCTCGCCTCTCGTGCTTGAGGTCGTGGATTCAAATCCGGGCAAGTACCAATGTGACTTTTTCAAATTAATATGTACTTTCTAAGTTTTATCTTGGACATCACAGGCAACGGTGACAGAAAACATTGTAAAAAAATCTGGACTTATTTATTTATTTATTTTGCTTTATTGTACACCTTAAAATACAATTATAAAAAGAAACTTAAAATTAATACATATACAATGGGCATATACTTATGTATTTAATGTAAGTCCGAATTAGCCAAGTCAGCCTGTGGGGATCCCAAAGGCGGTTTAATTACCTCTGACACCAGAGGTGGCCACATCCTCACACAAAAAAGAAAGAAAACCCCAAGTAATATGGGACAAGATGATGAAGCGTTAACGATCGAATCATCAATGTGACGATAATCACTTGAGTATAATTAACCCAATTCCAATAATAAGACCTGCCTGAAATTGACTAACCAACAAATAGTTAAGTATTCGTAACGCTAGCTGCAACATAGTTCCCCGCTAACAAGTCGGTGTAAAGAGCCCGCGCACTCAATCTCGCCTGTCCGGTACACTGTCTTCACGCCACAACGTTTGTCTTGCAACGTTAGAGCGATACCAGACCGAGATCGACGTCCGGTTTGACCAGTTGGTAAATGAAGAAGATTGACGACTTCTCAATCAGATCAATTATGTGGAACGAGTAATATTGAGCTATAGAATAGCTAAAATCAGTTTGTTAATTATTCATTACATGATTTCGGAACACGTCACAAATTAAAGGGTAGTCAATTGATGTATATATATGTAGATCATCAACTTTTGTTGACATTACAGCAGTTCACGGCTACTCAATTTTTCCCATTAATTATGCTGTTTTCTTTCTTTACTCTAATTAATTCTTTGTAAAGAAAAATACCCTTCGCATTTAATTATCATTATAAACTCTCACCATCGAAAACCCCGACAAAACTGTTAATTCCCATCGAGTTCACGACCGCCGCGAGCGATCACTCGTTCCTACAATGTTAACACAAGTTGTAGCAGCGCTGCAATCAGTTGCGGTTAGAGCCCCGACACTCCCGACACCGCTGACACCGCCGACACCTCATGCACCGGGTGTACCGACCTGCTAGACCTCTTTCATAGTTAGCACGTGAATTTGTGCAGCTAATGCTAAGTGGGTTTGGCGGCCCATTTTATTTTGAAGACTCAATATGAGTTATCTCACTTCGCCCTGCTTAAGTTTCAAATTATTTTTCATTACCTTCACTATGTATGTGTATTCTTCATCGAAGTTCATTACATAGGATCACGCCTGTATTTCCCCAGCGTTGAGCCGCGTTGGAACTATAGAACAAATACCTATAATATCAATTAATTAAAAAACTGTTTTGAAACAACTTTTGACAATGCGAGCTTACCGTAGATCGTCATCCAAACCAAACGTCTATGCCAAATTTTAGCTCAATTGGTTGGAGATAACTATTTTGAAATTCAGTTTCACATTTCTTCCCACACGTAGGTACAAGGCAAGGCAAAATAAAAGCTAGTAAAAACCTATTTGGAATTCTGCCCACAGTCCTGTATCTTTGTAAGTCTATTCAGAGCATGTTGAATAATATAAACATATTCATTAAAAAACCTTATTTAAAAAAAAGGCTTTTCGTATTCTACACATCAAAGCCTTTCCTTTGATACCCATATATGGCAGTGCACAAAAAATAACTAGTCCGCCATCTTGGGCCGTCCGCCATATTGGATTTAGAATGACGTCACTTAACCATGCATTGTCATCCAAACTAAACGTGTATGCAAAATTTCATCTTAATCGGTGGAGGATAACTGCTTTAAAATTCTGTTGCAAGATTTGACCCGAATATACTTACATTCATACATTGCAAGTTAAATAAAAGCTTGTAAAAGGAAGAATTTTAAGATAATTTAATATAACAGTATATACAGTGTGTCATTCGTGAAGAGTGGCGGCCCAGTGGTTACGTCCCCAACTTACCGAGTCGATGGTTATGGGTTCGATAATTTGATCCCAGGGAGGCACATTACTTGGTGTATTATTTCATCACCACTGCTGCCTAAACTAAAAATTCAAAGACATGTGACATCTACCAATCCGCTTTGAGTCTGAGTGGTGGACACAGGTGTATTACATAATATCATAACTGATCATATTTCAAACTCAAAGTCAAATAATTTACTTCAATTACCTCCCAAAAATGCATATTTTGGTGTCAACATTATTTCAAAGTCAGAAAATAATTAATAGTAGTTGATTCTGTTTTTTTTCACCATTTACAAAGTTAAAAAGCCATTACCTTAAATAAATTAAAAAGTACATTTATCATATTGTTTGGAACAGGAAAATATTAATGAATATGTTTTTAACCTTGAAACCATATAAAACTGGAATGTAACCGTATTGCTTTTGTTTATTAAGTATCTATTTTAAACTCCATGTACAAAATAACAATAGTGTTCTATTGTTCTTAAAAAAATAGTTTCAAGGAAAATCGTAACAATACTAAATTCTCGAACACCATTACCAACATCTGAAACTAATTTCTCTTACCATCAATACAAAATTCACTCTAAGGACATATCGTTAAAGTAAATTTCACCTTGCAATTATGTACATGTCTACCTGAGGCTGAGACGCGACATTGTAAAACTATCTATAGTGAATAGTAACCCATTTGTCCGAAGGTTCGGCGATACATTTAGTTTGTTTATAAACGAACCCGAGGGGCGACGCTTGTTAAATTGTCTGTCTGTTGTCCTAACCCCAGTTCTGTGGTTTTAACTTGAACAAGGAATTAATTCCCTATATTTTCGAAACTGATTTGAAAATGAGAAATGAAGTAATGAAGTAATAACGATCGAGTATTCATGATAATTGGCGAGTTTTGTATTTCTTCATGATGATTTCTATCAATCAATCTGCCTATCATTTTCTCAACCATTTTGCAGCTTGCAGTCTAACTCGCGGTATCTAAAAAAAATACAGGAGCTATCAAGCTTTTTATTTACTTGCAATGTATGTATGTATATTCGGGTCAAGTTGCAAGATTTCAAGTTGCAACTGAATTTTAAAGCAATTATCCTTAACCGATTAAGATGAAATTTTGCTTACACGTTTGGTTTGGATGACAATGCACGTTAAGCTGAAAAGCTTGTTTACAAAAAGTTTTTTTTATTGGAAAATATATTTTGTCCTCACAACTGTATGTCTGACTTAAACAACCCAGTGGCAACACGATGCCCCTTTATAAGAGTATTCAGACTTTCGGGCTTTAAAACGAGTTCACGAGCAAATCAAAATTACATTTTTTTTAAAAAGAAAGATGCTTTCGTTAAAATGAGCTGTCATCAAAAAATATATATTTAAAAATCATGGCGTAAATTATATTTATACAATAAATGCTAAAACTTTAATATTTAATGCCCTTGTTTTCTATCCGTAGCTAATTCAACCAGTGCTTGAATATGCTAACCAATGGTTTGAATTTTCAAATGGTCAGAGAATTAACTATTCAACTTATTTGACCATTTGTGAGGCTAATAATTGAAGAAAATCTCATTTTACCGTAATTGGAAACCATTGGTGAGCATATTTAACCATTGGTTGAATTTGTTTGTTTGTTTGTTTTAAAAAAAACGATACCGCACACTAGGAATTTCTTCCTGTACCGTGGGTGCGTTTACCGACGTTTAAACTCACATACACAAGCTACCGACCAGATCCGGTACAACTATCTGTAGGCTATACAAATAATGTTCCGTTCGGGCATCGAACCCGCGACACGCAGCAACCGATCGCTCAACCTCTACATCAACCGTGTCGTCAGTTAAGGCGATATATACGCCCCAATGTTAACGCAGTACTGGCCGTGCGCCCGCTGGCGGAGCCAAAATGTCATTATTGAACCTCCTTTTGAACACTTTTGTTTGCAAAATATTACTTGATTTACATATGCTATTTCAAGAAGAAATTCCAGTCATCAATTTTTCTATAAAAAATATTTTTTAACATCCAAGTCGTTTTGGAGGAGTATCCAAAAGTTGCGAAAAATATCGTCTTGCAAATTATTTTTTTAAACCAAAACTATTTGTTATACGAAAAAACCATGTTTAAAAAATTATGTACATGAAACAATAACAAATATATATTTTTTTCAAACCTTTTAACCTAGCCGTAACTAAGGAGTATGCTTTAGAAAGTAACCGTTTTGCGTCACTAAAGCGGATGTAGGCCCTTAATTATGGATCAAAAAATTTGGCCTTCGTCTAATCCACAGGTAAAATCAGATCAAATAATTTTTCCTATTCAACAACATACAATCGCTTTCGTTTACCTCATCACTACTTTTTGAGTGAATCACCATATCTACCCATCACCAGACTAGGCAGCAGCCCCTACCCGGCTGCTTTTTTTATTTGCCATTGAATTCTCTCGGCTTTCTGGTTACAACACCATAGACCACCACCACCAAACAAACAGCATAGACTAAAATCGATTATACAAATAGTTGACAACATTGGTTTTATTATCGATTTTTGAAACTAACTTAAATGATAAGTTTTTAAGCTAACATGGTCACGATCATTAGAATTAATATTTGTTTCGGGATATTTACCATGTATATTTAGGTTTTGGCTCTCAAAGCTCGATATTTGACGGCACCGTAACAAGCACCATGATCACGAGAACTGCTTGCGCGAATGGGTGGTACTCGTATGTCCACCATGTACCGGTGGCACATTGCCGTACGTCTTGTTGTCCGATGATGCAAAGGGCTAGGCGGTATCAAATTGTGCAGTTCCGTCGCACACTCACCGAAATATAACCGATAAAAAACCGACAGGCTGGTAACTCGGCCACTTGTCCCGTCTGTCAATCGACTCAAGTAAATCAAGCTGATATTTGACAGATCCATTCCAGAGGTGAGAGCAGTACTCCATGCATGACCGATCTTGCGATTTATACAAGTTGAGCAGCTGTTCAGGCGTGAATTACCGTCTTTGCATGAATCCTCAACCTTTTTGCAGCTAATTGGGCTTTTGCCTCAATGAATGGGCCGAATTTGAGGGTCGATGTCAACGTAACACCAAGAAGTTCGAGATGGCCCGTTAACGGCACGGTTACACCACAGAAAGATGGAGCCGGGTGGGATTGGCTCTTTTTAGCGGAAAAAGACACGATTGGGTCTTAGCAGCATTGAATCTGACCAGATTGGCATCACCCCGTTCGGAGAAGAGCAGTACTCCATGCATGACCGATCTTGCGCTTTATACAAGTTGAGCAGCTGTTCAGGCGTGAAGTACCGTCTTTGCATGAATCCTCAACCTTTTTGCAGCTAATTGGGCTTTTGCCTCAATGAATGGGCCGAATTTGAGGGTCGATGTCAACGTAACACCAAGAAGTTCGAGATGGCCCGTTAACGGCACGGTTACACCACGGAAAGATGGAGCCGGGTGGGATTGGCTCTTTTTAGCGGAAAAAGACACGATTGGGTCTTAGCAGCATTGAATCTGACCAGATTGGCATCACCCCGTTCGGAGAAGAGCAGTACTCCATGCATGACCGATCTTGCGCTTTATAAAAGTTGAGCAGCTGTTCAGGCGTGAAGTACCGTCTTTGCATGAATCCTCAACCTTTTTGCAGATAATTGGGCTTTTGCCTCAATGAATGGGCCGAATTTGAGGGTCGATGTCAACGTAACATCAAGAAGTTCGAGATGGCCCGTTAACGGCACGGTTACACCACGGAAAGATGGAGCCGGGTGGGATTGGCTCTTTTAAGCGGAAAAAGACACGATTGGGTCTTAGCAGCATTGAATCTGACCAGATTGGCCTCACCCCGTTCGGAGAACACAAAGTTTCCGGGCTTTAACAGATCATTAATGTGCAGCAAGAATAATGTTGCCGAGAGCACTGACCCCTGAGCGACTTCGGCGTTATTATCTAACTGACCGGACAAGCAGCCGTCGATAACCAATCAGATGGATCGATCCCTCAGGAAGTCCGCAATCCAATTAAACAGGCCACTAGGCAGACCGAAGGAAGGAAGTTTACCAATAAGGCTGTCGTGCCAGACCCTATCGAAAGCCTTCAAGATGTCGAGGGAGACGGCAAGCGCTTCCACGTGTCTCTCGATGACCTCAGTTGAACTGTGAATGGCATACGCCAGAAGATCACAGTGGGCCGATTTCTGCGGTAGCCTTATTTGCCGTCACTGAGAATGTTGTTCACTTCTAGGGATGCCAGGAGCTTACTGTTGAGCACACGTTCCATACTCTTACAGTGGATGGACATTAAAGTGATGGATCTTTAGTTGGCCGGGTCAGCTCGATTGCCCTTCTTGGGCACGGGCTATACGTTGGCTTGCTTCCAAGCCTTCAGAACTTTTCCAGTCTCTATCGAAAGGCGATACAGGCGTGTCAAGATCGGAGACAATTCAGGCGCACATGTTTTAATTATAACTAGCTTTCCGCCAGCAGCTTCGCCTGCGTGGAGTACACGATTTTGGCTGTTTTGTTTTTTGTAATTCTGGTGGGATATTGCAAATTATTATCCAAACATAGCTTTCCGCCCGCGTCTTCGTTCGCATAGACTACAAAATTTGCTGAACTTTATTATTTTATTGAATTATTAAAATTACATGTAAATTAAAATTAATATAAAATGAGCATAAACTGAACTGCCGTGCCGTCGTGATCTAATAGCTAGAGCGTTGGACTTACATTCTTCTCGGTCTTCTTGGTCTCGTGGGATCGATTTCCACGGGAAGGTACAAATAGTGAAATAACACTTTGCTTTCAATTTCTGAATTCTATTACCGACACGATACAAAAATTAATACAGGTTGATGCAAAAGTTATCACCCGATATTCATTGGCTGTAATTTTTTTAGGTCCAGATAGTGCAGCCCTCACTCATGAAAAAAAACACACCATGCAGTAATTTTGAGCGGGTGTAATGACTCTACCAGAGATGATAATTTTGCTTATTCACAGAGCTTGCTCATGATAATTTTCGATGAAAAGTTGTCTAACTCATGGTCATGATTTAGGATGGCTTGATGTAGCGTAGCTTACACGCGCTTGGAGGTTACCAGCAGTCTGGTGCCGAAATGACCATACTGATTGGCAACGTAGAATTGCCCGTGTGAGATGCAATCTTTCCTTAAATCTGTGCCTGCTACCCTTAATGACTGATCCTGAGATTTATTTATGGTCATTGCAAAGCAGACCTTAAGGGGAAACACTCCTTTTTACCTGTTTAAGGCATGAAATTCAAATAATGCTTAAGTACGTTTTTCTTTAATTGTATTGATCACCCCTTTTTAATCCTTTAAGGGATAAAATTCAAAAAACCTTCAACACGTTTTTCTTTAATCGTATTAAAGAACAGAAATACTAAGTTTGAAGTAATTTTGATGAAAGACAATTTATTTTAGGAAATTCAAAAAATCCTTAAAGAAGTATTTTTTTATTTAAATTTAGAGACTAAATACCATATTTCATTCATTTCAAATTAAAATTTACAGAGTTTCATACAAACTTTCATCCCCTATATAACTCCCTTAGGGATTGAATTTCGAAAATTCCTTCCTTATTCCTTGTCTACATTACAAAGGAAACCTCTGTGCAAAATTTCAGCTTTCTAGGTCCAAGGGTTTGGTTTGGGCGTTGATGAGTCAGTCAGTCATTCAGTCAGTCAGGACTTTTCTTTTTATTTATATAGATAATAGATAGATAGATTGTTGGTATCACGTCGGGGCCACTCGCTTTGTTCAGATCAAGGCTACGCAACACCCTACGGACGTCCGTTTGATGGATGCAAATGTCCGACATACTCGTCACACATCCATCAGGAGAAGGAGGTGGCTGCGCGCCATCAGAATTCAGATGCGAAGATGGCGCAAAAAGGGAGTCAAGTTTGCCTTCTCCTCAGCGGAGTAGGCCAATGACCCGTCAGGTTTCAGCAGTGGTGGTAGTGAAAGGCGACAGAAGTCAAGTTGATTAGACCGACTTAGCCAGATACCAAAATGCTTTGCTACCCACTGGGTATGAAGCTAGTTTGTTCCCGATTCTGCTAATGTGGTCAAACCATGCTCTTTGCATCATCTTTTGGCAGGCTTTGGCATCCGTGTTGAAGGCTCTTCTTCTGACTCACGTCATTTGCGTTCGAGCGTCGACCCAAGCCTTGTGTTTAATCGCGTTGGCGCAACTGCGACCGACCATGGTTTGGAGCCGAGTGTAACTACACTCGGCTTCAAACCATGGTCGCTCGACGTTAGACATTGCTACATCAGAGTATGGTATATAGTACTCCATTCCCCGACGCAACACATCTGTCACAGCGTCAGCGCTTCATGCGCTGACGCTGTGACAGATGTGATGGATCGTCCGAAGAGAAGCAAGTGGGCTGCCAAGGATAGCATGCAAAGAAAGATCGCATCCCAGCCAATCTGCTGCTTGTATCGCCATACCCGCCGGCTGGCTCTTGGGCTGGGATCGGGCGGGGAGTAGACGGATACAGACTTAACTTAGGTATCGGTTGCCCACCCGCCTTCAGGAGTTCAGCCGTGATTCCTTCATCACCCGGTGTCTTGTTGTTTTTAAGCTGTTTCAGAGCCATCCTAATCTCGTACAGGCTGAGTCCGGGATGTTTTCGGTATAGTGTCGGGACAATTTAGCACTTGGGTCGTTTCAAGATTCGCAACTGGTTTGCTGATTGATGTGTACAACTGCCTCAGAAGCTCTGGTTTTGCGGATACGATTCTGCCATCGTCGGTCTTCAGTTTCGTGAGCTGGCTCTGCCCAATAGCCTTGAAAATACCTTGGAGCCTTTATTTCACCCAATCGCGTCTTTAATACAATCGGTATTAAAGCGGCAGAGGTCTCTTTTTAAGGATTTAGAGATCCGTCTATTGAGCTACCGGTATTTGCACGCGTCACCTGAAGACTGCAGGATCATCTCACGACTCTCCTTCATAAGCTTGATCTAATTTTTCTCTTTATTAATCCTACTCGATTAGAGAGCTTTTTGTTTATATCTCTACGAGGGGTCTTAAAGAACTAAAACCCAACCGTATGGAGAGTTTCCACGAGACCATCGTTGTAATCGTCCACGGAGCTCTCTAGACACTCGACATTCTTGAGTTCGAGCTGAAAGCTCTCGAGGTTTTGGATCTGGATCTGGGCTGGACAGACCGTGGACTTCATCAGTCGAGACCTTTCAAGCTTAATATTAAAGTTCAATGTGCCTCTTGCCATGCGGTGATCGCTCCCGGTTTTCACCGGATTGATCACAGAGACATCATTGAACATTTGCTTCTTGGTTCATTTGATGAAGTCGATCTCGTTTTTAGTTGCACCATCGGGGCTTTGCCAGATTCGCTTCCTGTGCTCACGCGTTCTGAAGAAGGAGTTCATCATGAAGAGGAGGACTCCTCCTCCATAAAGCTGGCCAGTAAGTGATCCCGGTGGTTCCGACGTCCAACTCAAAATTGACACACTTGTAACTCATCCTTGTCTCGTTTGCCCAGTTTCGCTTTGAAGTCTCCCATGACAACGTTGAAGTGAGTTTTGAAATCATGCATGGCTCTAGAGACATCCTCATACATGGTCTCTACGAGTACCTCGTCGTCGGGTGTGCCGAGGTCGGTGCGTAGACCTGTATAACCTTCACCGAATATCTGGCAGATATTCTGAGTATAAGATACGCTACTCTGGTCGACACACTCTCAATGCCCACTACGCTGTTCACAAGGGACTTATAATACTCCATCGTAACCTGATCAATTCTTCCTCGAGTTCACATTCCGGACAGACGAGAAGATAGCCTCTCGTCTGTCCGGAGTGTTCGCGTGTTATACGTTCCCAGGTCAAGTCGTCGGTGTTTATTGGGGAAGCTAGCTCCACTCCGGAGAATCTTCGCACACCTTGCCACGCCATTGCTTCGACCGCTACCGCAGCCGTAGACGGGCTACCGGGCATTCCGAGTGATTTTTAACACGCTTTTATTAGCTTGGTATGTATGTATTTATGTTTCTATGTGTGTATGTCTATATTTGAACCTGATTTTCATCTCCTTCGAAATGTTGGCTAAATTTGAAACTTAGCACACTTATCAAGGACTGATGACAATGCAATAATTTAAATATTTTGTCCCATTTTCAGGATTAGCGATTGAACTAAAAATTTAAAAAAAATAGTTTTAAAACTAAAAAACACGATTAAAATGGAAAACCAAACTAAAACGCATAAAATAATTTTCAATCAATTTTAATTAAGAATAGTGCGATTAACAAAAACATGTACCTACTATATTATAAAAAAGCGTGGAGTGTTTTAAGATATTTTCAAAAAGACTCAAATTTTACCAATATCTGTTAATAAAATATTATAACAATTGACATCTAGCACCCCACGCGTTTTACAATGAAATACATATTTTTGTTAATCATTCTTAATTCCAATTTATTGATAATTATTTTCTATTTTTTAGATTTTAATCTATTATTTATATTTGTAGGTAGTCAGAAGCTTAAGATCTGACACCAGTCTTGCCAAGGGGTACCTTGTTAACCAGTTACTGGGTTGTGGAGGTCAGATAGGCAGTCGCTCCATGTAAAATACTGGTGCTCAGCTGAATGCGGTTAGACTAAAAGCCGACCCCAATATAGTTGGAAAAAGGCTAGGCAGATTGATTGATTTATATTTGTAGATTGTATATTGTAATTAATCATATTTTTTCTTTGCTAGTAAGTACTTTCGTTAAGGATTTAGTTTAAGCAATCATTCTTGTGAGTTCCGGAGCTCGCTTCGCTCGCTCTTGGACTAATCTATTGAAGATAGAGCATAAAATGATGAGCTTAGTTCGCTCATTTTGCTTGCTCACGCCTACCCCCGTCACCATTTTAAGTTCTCGAGCTCGCTTCGCTCGCTGTTGGACTGATTAGTTAAAGATAGAGCAAAAGATGACAATAAGTGAGCGGTACACCTTATATATTATTTTTATGCCAACTGATAGTCTATACTTGATCAGGGTGTATATCGATAACTTTATGGATCTTTTAGGGTTGCCATCATCAATATTTTAGAACATTCAATATGTCGTTGCATCACTACCCAGCTCTACAAAAGGCCTTTTGTCGGGTATCTAATTTTACCTGGGCTGCAATGACAAAGTTAACCCACGTGCATCAAAATGTACTATTTTTCATTAATAATAGTTAATACTGTTGTATGGTCTATTCCGCGCTGTAGGCCTAGTATTTTGAATTGTATATAACTCAACTAATACTTCAAAATAGTAACCTAGGTACATTTTAAAATTTCGGTAAATTCGTTTTTCATGAATTGTGACTATTGTGAGCCCAACAAATGGTAAAATAATTATTATTTATTATTAATATTTATTTAATTTTAATAATTATTTTATTTAATTATAACAAATGGAAAAATAATTATCAAATAATAATTAATTTACCATTCCTTAAGCTAACAATTATGGTTACTATTTTTAACAATTAGTTGAATTGACTGCTGATAACAAAACTGGGCCTTTTGTGTCAGTCATGTGCATTACCTTTACTCGGTAAACAGTAGTGCTATGGGTTTAAAATCAGTGCTAAGATTTATGTGCTTTAAAATGATACTGTGTGTGTGTTAACTACAGATCATTAATCTTATCAAAAAGTGTATAAATACTATCTGTGTGTTGGTTTTGTAAACCCGGTGCAAAATGTTTGTGAAGGTAAGTTAGCCTAAGATATTACAGTTATGGCCTTTTTATTTTGCACTTTGTAATATTATGTAAAAAGAATTAAAAAGATCAATATGTATTGTCTAAAAATCTGACACTGAAACAGCTACAGCATCTCCATAATCTGTTAAACAAATGGAAATCGCTTTAAAATGTAAAACGCACGTAAAAGTATTGTCAGATTCCGCCGCATATTGGCGAAGTTCGCGCTCCGAGGCGGATACGTATCTACATAAGTTGCGGATATTGAAAATATTTTGCGGATAATCCGCGGATAGCGTGGAGCCGCGGATACCGTCGCCTTTTCTTCGAGAAAAATGTTTTGTAACGTTGCAAGTGTCCAGCTTGAATTTTTAAAAGTTTTCTTCGTGTGTCTGTGGTGGGATTCTAGTTTTAAAATTCAGGAATTTAGCTTGTATTGGCTGGTAAGGGGAGGAATATTTTCTTTGTAATTCGAGTGTTTTGTTGGCTTTTGTAATAAGCTGGGGGTTGAGAATATAAGAAGCTGGTTTTCTTGAGAGCCTTCAAAGGGTTCGTTAAAAATTTTATGTGTCAAGAATTTGTTTGCGCTTTACTTTGTGTAAATTATTTCATCAACACTGCTCTCAAAACGGTGAAGTAAAACATCGTGAGGAAATCGGTATGTCCTAGAACCAAAAATTCGAAGACATGTGACATCCACCAACCCGGACTGGGCCCATGTGGATACGGATTACGGCCCATTTCCTCTCACAGAGAGGAGGCCTGTGTCCCAGCATTGGGAACATTAATAGGCTGATGATGTGATGATGTGAATTTGTTGAACTACGTAAATTTTGACTATACACAATTGAAGAAATATACTCGTATTCATAGGTAATTGTTTACGGCTTACAAAAAAGAACTGCATTTATCAATATGACCTCGAATATTTACTATTTTTGTTTATAATGTTAAATAATAATACCCTGTTACGTTGGTAAAGGCTTTTTGTCATACCGGGAAGGCATAAGCATTAACCGGTTGAATGCCATAATTACCGAAACATTTAAGGGCCTACATACGCTTTAGTGCCGTAAAACGGTAACTTTCTAAAGCATACTCCTTAGTAACGGCTTGGTTAGAAGGTTTGAAAAACAAAAATATTTATTATTGTTTCATGTACATTATTTGTTAAACGTGGTTTTTTCGTATAACAAATAGCTTTGCTTTAAAAAAATAATTTGCAACACGATATTTTTCACAACTTTTGGATAGTCCTCCAAAACGACTCGGATGTTTAAAAATATTTTTACACAGAAAAATTGATGGCTGGAATTTCTCATAACTGATATAGCATAATTATGTAAATCAAATAATATTTTGCAAACAAATCTATTCAAAAGGAGGTTCAATATTGATATTTTTTAATCGAGCGGGCGCACGGCCAGTATTGCGTTTACATTGGGGTGTATATATCGCCTTAAACAGCCATTGTGTCTCGCGTGCATCCACGTTTCAAGGAATCAAGGGGTTAATCACCGCGCTTCTCTCAATGCTGGTTTTCCAACTTTTCTCTCCATTTCTCTTCTGGTAAGTATGTCTATTTGAACATCAGTGATGTTAAAAATGACATACTTACAAACCAAACACCCACAATTTACAATCACAGTAGCTCACCTAACTAATCACAATTACGAACAGCTCTCCGAATTCGAACATATAGAGTAGATAGGGGCAATACGGATCACACGAGCGATCGCCGCGGCAATAACATGGCGCCATCTGACGGCGCCTGCTGCTAATTGTCACTCCATAATCAAATGCAGGGCTAGTGTTATTAGCAACGAATTTATTGTATATATTGAATTGTCTTGATATAAAGGAATATGATTTAAAAGGTTGAGTGCTAAGCATATAAATGTCACTGGATTATTGCAAACACCCATTTTGTGAGTATGACAGACGCTCGTCTTACTTGTATAATAAAATAAATAAAGTAATAGATATACATACAAAACCGTTTAAAGAATGCAAATCGTTACTGATTAAGTGGATAAATAAGTTATGCTACGATGCAATAGAAAATCTTCTATAAACTGTAAATTGTAAACTGTTTCTATTTACACAAACCACATTCGTATAAAAAAAAAATGCGCACACTCACCCTTACACACTCTAACCCACACACATGTGTGTGTGGGTGTGAGTATGTACACACGCTCGCACGCTCACACACATATACCAACAGACTAAGGATAAAAAAAAAAAACTAAAAATAGACTATTAATTATTCATTTTCATTGCACTTTTATTTTGTAACTCATTACACTCGTAAGATATAAAAGAGCGGCGCGGCGCCTCCTGGTACAGGCATCTATATGCTTAAAAGGGGACGCCACCAACTGTATAATATTGTATAACTTGTAATAACGAAATAAACATTTTTTGTTAATTTGTTTTTTGGCCGTATATTTATCCGTATAATTGTAAACTCTTTCTTATCAGTAAGACTCGGATATATTTTAATCCATCGATTTTTTGAAATAAAATGATGATTTTTTTTATGTATTGGGATTTTATAATCTAGCTATCCGCAATAATTCGATGACACTTAGATTGAAACAGTAAATACATGTACAGTTGTCTGAACGTTTGCTCAAATCCGTCAATCATGCGCGAGCCTATTGAAAAAAAAAAACATGCAAGATTTTTTCTCTTCTTTAAGTAAATTGTTTTTTTTTTGTGTACATAAATAAATAAATACGGTATTTTTAATGCCTCGCGCATACGACCGCTCCCGAAAATAGCCGACCTGCTAGCGAGTTCGCTTCGGTTGTGCTTCGGTCTAGTATGACCAAATTGTGACTATATTACCAATAATTAGAGCTATGTTAAAGTAAGCTGTAGATAATGAGATGAAATCGGAAGTCAAATTTCACTTCTTCTTCTTTCGTGTTCTCAAAATTTAAAAAAAAAAGTTAAATCACTTAGGTAGGCACGCGTCATAAGCTAGCAAGATGATGAATGCTTGTTTTGAAGATTTTTGACTGACGTTATGGGTAGTCAGAAGACTGAAAATCTGACAACCAGACTTGCTAAAGATTATCGTGTTTATCAGTAAATTATAAACACTTTTTTTCAGATATGCATTCGCTCCATGAACTCCAACATACATATATAGTTGGGTAAATTCTAGGCAGATGATCATGAATGCCCGTTTGTCCTCTGTATTAAAAGTGGTTTTATACCGATGCAAATTTTGAAGTCGGTTAAAATAGCACGCATTTTATTTTTTTATCCGACTGCCGAAGGAGAGTAATGTGTTTATCAGTCTATGTATGTATGTATGTTTGTTCCTATGTGGCGTTCTAGAGATCAAACGCGTAGGCCGATTTTGGTAATTTTTACGTCGATTGATTCGTCTTAACCCTCTTCCAAACCCATCGTGTGGGTTATCAAAATAAAAGGCTTTAAGAGGTGATTACAAAAATATATGACAATTATATGTTTAAATGTAAGTAAATCTAAAAAAAAATATTAAAATGTTGTAAATAATATATATAGATGTTGCCGATACCATAAAAAATTCATCCATGTTTTCATACTGCAACAATTATAAAACATGGTCTAACGCTCTGCCTACACAATAAAAAATCGTTTCGAATGTAAAATATTCCTAACACAGATATTTTCCCACAGCAAAAATAAATATTTTAACAGGGCAGGGCACACATATTTTGATATTTTGGCTAGCTAACGATTTACCTATAGATGTTTTTGTTTTAGAAAAGGAGATTTGGCTTCACAGTATGTCTACCTGCCCGAAAGCACATTAAGATACAACAATGGAAAGATCTTTTCAAGGACAACCTTTGTTACTAAAGCGACCTAAACAGACTTACTTGGGCACCGATAGTTAACTTATTACTCTACAAACTCATGAATGGCTCTTAACTAGTTATTGCCCGTGGTTCCGCTTCTTTGGCCCATCCCACGGAAACCGTATATCTTAAAGGGATAAAACATAGCATATGCAAACAGCGCTGTCAGTAAAATAATTTTCGAAATCAGATCATTATTTAAAAAAAACCGGCCAAGTGCGAGTCGGACTCGCGTACGAAGGGTTCCGTACCATTATCACTAAAAACGACAAAATAATCACGTTTGTTGTATGGGCACGTTTGTATCTGGCAACAGAAATACATCATCTCTCAAAATTTCAACTGTCTAGCTATCAAGATTCATGAGATACAGCCTGGTGACAGACTGACAAACGGACCGCGGAGTCTAACCCTCAGTTTTCCAGCTCAAAATTATTGCAGAATTAATGTGACAAATTTTCAAGCACACGTTATCTGCTGTGATTGGCTGTTGAAAATTCATTCGACTAATCACAGCAGATAACACGTGCTTGACAATTTGTCACATTAATTCTACGATAATTTTGAGCTGGGAAACTGAGGGTTAGTGTCAGGGTTCCGGTTTTACCCTTTGGGTACGGAAAAATTGACGACACGGTTGGAATAGTGCTGAGCGATTGGCTGCTACACTGCATATCGCGGGTTGTCGGATGCAACAAATACTTGGTTTGTGTATCTGAGTTTAAATTTTTTTAAACGCACTTACGATACAGGAGTAATGCCTAGTATGGGGCATGGACGTTTTTTTGTGAAAAATAGATTACTTTTTTAGTAACAAACAATCAGTTTCACTTCTTTGTTTTATAAGTTTAGATTTTTTAATTTTCCATAACTTGCCAACCCTGACCGTGACATGTGTGTACCGTTACGTTAGTTGCTTCATCATTGGCTTATTGAGTTTAGCTTCATTATTGTGTGATTTATGATTGGCTGTTACAGGCACATTGCATCTCATAAGTAACAGGGGAGTGTCACGGACAGTTATAGTACTGCGTCTGTTTATGTGATTTTGATTTGATAGGTATTAGCTGCTTATGTCAGCGGTTACAAACGCGTGAAGTCGGCAATCTTGCGACTTCCACGCGAGGTAAAAAAGTTAAAGGAACTTGTCTACCGCCGACGAGTAAGCAATTAGCTATCAACTATTTTCTTGCTGAAGAAATGTTAAAAAAGATATTAGATCCGGTGATAATAAAAGAGACAGGTATAGTAATACATAGTTGATCGCTGGCTGTTCACACTGTCGGTGAGTACTCTCTCACCACAAGTTAACTGAGTAAGTTATGGTGAGAGAATTTGATAGCTCTTGAGCTAACAAATTGAGCTTTAGCTTTTATACTTGCTCAGCAATGCTATCTTGGCGGTCGGAACTCACGCCGAGAGACCAACCAGCGGTCATATCTACCGAAAGTGCGGCCACCCTGAGTGAGTAATGCGAGTAATCGCCCGTCGCACAAGAATACCTGGTTCGATGCCTGGGTCGGGCAGTGTTATTGAGTTCTATTTCTCAGTAGCAATCCGGAGTTTTAAGTTTTGCCCGGTTGACGGCAATAGGCTCGTCCTAATAACTTGGGATTAAATATAACTGGTGAAATGTGGGTACTATAACCCTGCCTCACCTTTCGGGGAACACAGCCATGATGTTATGTTTTTGTATAAAATAAAACCAGCCAAGTGCGATTCGGAGTCGCGCACGAATGGTACCGTACCATTATCGCAAAAAACGGCAACGA
This sequence comes from Orthosia gracilis, assembly GCA_947562075.1. Classification (NCBI taxonomy): domain Eukaryota; kingdom Metazoa; phylum Arthropoda; class Insecta; order Lepidoptera; family Noctuidae; genus Orthosia; species Orthosia gracilis. Next base: position 16,131,119 of record OX387276.1, read on the forward strand.
AAATCACGTTTGTTGAATAGGAGCCCTACTTCAATATCTATTTTATTCTGTTTTTAGTATTTGTTGTTGCAGCGGTAACAGAAATACATTCAACTATCTAAATATCGTGGTTCATGAGATTCAACAGCTTGGTGACAGACAGGCAGACTGACAGTGGAGTGATAGGGTCCCGTTTTAACCCTTCGGGTACGGAACTTTACATAACTTGTAAAAATAGTATCAACCTGCATTTCAAACTGGTCTAAAACGCTGCAATCCCCGAATTCGGGCCCATCCGCCAAAAACATTCGCACACAACTCTTTCGTTATCAAAACAAACGTATCAGTGCCATCAAGTCAAGCACCGGACGTTAATAGGCGCTCACAATACAATATTGGCGCTAACAATACGATATTGTGCAGATAACTGGCCGCATGGCTAGCGCGCCGCAGTCAATCGATGCGCCTTATTGCGCCGCGGTATGTTGCATGTATGTTAAAAGTGCTATGTCCTCATATAACTGTTTGGTAAACAATGCCTAGAATCAGGCTAGTTTCATCAGCACATTTTCCAAATGATCTAGATCCTAGATTGTTTAAAAAATGTGCCGGTTAGAGTTAAGCTGGAAGCTGGCTCAAACATAGTGGAAAGGCTAGGCAGGTGATGACTACGAGTATATATAATTATAATAGCAGCTTGTTACTGGGAGAGTAACTCATAAAGGTCTCTTCTCATATAGAGAAGGCGCGAGCATTAATTCCCACGCTTGCTCAAGGCTGGTTGGTGATTTCTCAAACTTATATTAACTATAAGTCCAGGTTTCCTCACGATGTTTTACTTCACCGCTGTCAGCAATGTTCAAGATAAACAAAAAAAAACTTAGAAAGTATGTACATATGAATTGAAACGCAAATCACTACATATTATGAAATAAAGTCCCCCACCCCGTCTGTTCGCGATAACTCAAAAAGTACTGAACGGATTTTCATGCGGTTCACCAATAGAAAGAGTGACAAACGAGGAAAGATTTTGTATATAATTTGTCACGGGCGAAGCCGGGGCGGATCGCTAGTGTACTATAAGTGGAAGACACCCGTTTGCAAAACCTTTATTTAACCCGACGTAAACTTTATCTTTCTCTAACTTTATCTTTTATAACTTTGTAGTTAGTTTACTAAATCCGATATGCCATAATAACGTCCGGATACTGTACCTAACTACATACTTTTACGTATGTATTAATACCATCACGTATCAAAATCACAAACTCATATCGAGTATGATATCACAACATACCCAACACACGATGATATGTGGTCCTTCCGCCGCCATATTGTATTGTTATTGCCTATTATTGTCTCAACGCCTCGTGCACGGCTGGTACCCTGGTACTCGTAAATCGACCACTTTCACCAATGAATACGTTTAATTTCATGTTATTTACACTGATTCGTTATTTGTGTTTAATTTGTTATATAAATTGTTACGTTCCGAATGGTAATTAAAATAATTATTATGTAAAATTTGTTGTTTATTTTTGTTCTGTTTATCTTTTCACAATTTTTATTTCAGTTTGGTGTAAAACGAGTTGATGTGAAAACAATCGTAAGCCACGTTATGAGTTCATTTTGTGCATGGTACACAGGAGAAAAAGCTACTGCTCAGCATGAGTCTTGGGTTTGATTTTCGGGTCGGCTAAAGTATAAGTGTAAGCTGTGTGTTTATTGGGATTTTCCATCTGAAACATAAAGCGTCAATGAATCTGTCAAAGCTTTTCAGGACAGGCACGACCTTCAGCAATGAAGAATTAGAATAATTATAATGAGAAGAAACATAGCTGGCGGAATGTAGGTGTACTATAAGATGATGCTCTGCTTAACCCTTTAATTAATACAGGCGTGATCTTATGTACGTGCGTGTGTGTGTGTAAAACCAAAAATACCAATACAAAGCTTATAACAAAAGTTCGTCAACTAATCCATATTTCTACCAACAACCCCCAGGTACAATGAAAGGTAGTCTGTAGTGCTTAGAAAGTTACCACTTCTTCATCTCCTTGCAAAACTATATAAAAATAATAATTTCAGCTTGTTGTTGCCTCACTGCAGCGCAAAGGCACAAGTATTTATCACCATGCATTCTCAATGCAAGTTGGCAAATTCAAACTTAAATTTATAAGTCCAGCAGCCTTAATGCGTAAGTGAGTTCGGCAGGGCAAACGGTACGACTCCATGAAAGAGTATGACAAATTTCCTTGTAATTTATTTTTCCTCATGATATTTCCTTCACCGTTTGTCAGCGATGTTCAAGATAAACTTAGAAAAAATTAAAGCTATAGTTTCATGAAAACAGTTACTAAAATCTTCTATTGTACCCCAATACAAGGCTTGTAATATTTCACTTGGGCAGTAACCTTTTTGTTCTACCTTCAGTAATAAGAAAAGGTGTAAACCCTCCTATAAACAGTCAGTTATAATGGCGGCAGTTAAAACGCCATTAAAGTACGTATTGTTGTTGTTATTTAAAGGAAAGCTATGAAAATTATCGCTTCCGTTCTCTTTATAAAAGAACTTGTTACTTTTTTATCGTATGATTATCATTACCGGCACTCTCGTTATTAACTTATATGTAAAGTCTGAATAAAGTACCACTTACTTTATTTTTCTATATAAAAGAAAATCTTTAAGAGACGAGATGCTGATAATGCCGCAAAATATTACACGAAAACTGACACCGAAAGTGATTGGAGACTTTTAATATTTAGATACTTACATATCTAAATTAAAGCCTTAAAACACATAAGTAGGTATATAAACAAATTATGATTTCTTAAGTTTGTTGCTTTTTTTTTTAAACAATCAGATTTCTTGTTTGAATAGCTCACCAGGTCATAAAAGTTTATCACTATATTGAATCCGAACGATATCCGTGTACAGTTCCCTAAACATTTCGCCACATACCCTTTGAATGGGGCGAGTCTATACAGACTTTACGCTGGTACTTTTTCTGACAAGACCGCCACAATGCAAACACTGCATCTCTTTGAAGCCAGAATAAATGGAGCACCAGTAAAGCGCCGAAACAGTCTCTGGTCCCGCAGCCAAATTAATAAAACAATAACTTAAAATGATAACGATGATGATACCAATTTGTGTACAGCCAACAGATTTCTTGGTGTGGTTGCGAGCTCGGAGCTTGCGTGTCCGCTCTGTGCTCGTTTTTTGGCCAATGTTGGATATAACCTGGTTACACTTCATTGCTGTTTTTTTACACTGAGAACCCATGCTAACCCACCACAACCGCAAAAAAAAAATCTAATCCTATACCATTTTAAAACACAAGTACTGCAAGCTTGATAATTATATTTCTAATATTTACGATTTAATTTCCCCTCGGAGGTACATTTCCTGGTGACCGTGGCTCGCGGCTACAGGCCTGCATAAATTAGCGCTACGTAACAATTCATTTTCTATTCGTTCACAAATGAAAATTAAATGTCTTGCGTTTAGTTTGAATTATGGGAGTAGTCTGTGTATTGGTGTATTTGAAATTAGTTTTGTAATTTAGGTGCTACACATGCTATAACTATGGTGATATCACTCAATATAATTATGTCTAAAGGGTTTCAAGATCAGATAAAAATCAAACAAAGATTTGTCTAAGTGTCAAATCCTTCCAGAAAGTTAATTAGCTTTTAGCAGGACGGTTCCTGTTCCTGGAAAAAGCTAGTGTACAATATTTTATTGTTTCTCAAAATTAAAAAGTTCATTGTAATCTTTACAACATTTTGTACCTCAGACAGATAAGCAGTATGGATATACATTGTATTCCAATTGTATAGATGGTGCACTGTATTTCAGATACAAGACAAAAGATTTTGATAACATTTAGTCTCCAAGGATGACTTTTCACTAAATACACGTATGCGCGAGGTTTTAGTGGTGCTTCGGGGATATAGTTCAGGATGGGTTTCTATACCCTCAGGAGTACCACAAGGATCCATCTTGGGACCACTTCTTTTCACGATGTTCATTACCGATGTTAAACTTTGCTTTCGACACTCCTATGTCCTGCTGTATGCAGATGACATGAAAATACATAAAGTGGTGCGGGACCTAGGGGATGTCGAATGCCTTCAATCCGATCTCGAACGGTTTGAGGAATATTGTAGGCTTAATAAGTTACAACTGAACGTGTCCAAATGCTATCACATAACCTTTTCTAGGCGTAAAACAATAATAGGTGCTGGATTTAATTTTTACCGACAAAACATCAATAAAGTCAGCAGCATAAGGGACTTAGGAATTATACAAGACAGTAAGCTCTTATTTGATGAACATATAGACGTTATTGTAAAGAAAGCGGCGAAAGCACTGGGATTCATAATTAGAAATACCGTACTCTTAAACCAGTTAAGATTTTATACTGTTCCTTCGTACGCAGCCACTTGGAGTATGCGTCACAGGTTTGGAACCCTCAATACGGGGTTTACACGTCTTGTATTGAGGGTATCCAAAAGAAATTCTTACGTTATCTCGACTTTAAGGCAAAATTATGGTCTGAAGATTATACACATCGTTGTAAAAGGTATCATTTTCTTCCGTTGGAAACTAGGCGTGAGATCAATGATATATGTTTTTTATTAAATTTTGCTAATGGTACAGTGGATTGTTCTGAACTTGTAGCTAACTTATCTCTGAAATCAAGTATGATTGGTTTCCGTCAACGACCACTTTTACATGTGCCTTTTGCAACGACAAACTACAGACGTAATGCTTTTCTGTTAAGGGCGGCTAGGAGCTTCAACGTAATACCACGTGACTTAAACATAGATCTGTTTTTCACAAGTGCAGGCACAGCAAGGCGTCTACTGGCCAAATCTTTTTTCGATGCTTAAAGTAGATATGTACCTATTCACTTGATATTCCTTTGAGTCTTATGTGTTTTTATTTTATTGTAGTTTATATGTGGGGGCTTGTTATTAGCAACTTGTTAAAATTATAGTTAGTATCTAAATGATGTTATTAGTCTGTAAGCCTTCCTTGAAATAAATAAACAATGAACCACAAATCTCTCGCTTTTCTGTGTTAAAAAAATCTTTTTTTTTTTAAATAATAACTGGCTTCCAAACAAAAACATTACATAGTGAAAAATAATTTCAATTTCGGAAGTCGGTGTTTCTGTTTTCGTTTCTTCGTTTTTTGACACCGACTTCCGAAATTGAAGTTATTTTTCACTTTGTGTTATTTTGCACTGTTCACACCTGTGTACCCCTTTAGAGCGTACCAGTGTGATGTAATGTTGTAAACAATAAACAGACATGCGATTGCATCGATCCCGACGAATTTAAGATTTATTGAAGAGTTCTGATGTATTTCTCCGAAGTTCTTCATCGGATCTTGATGAAAATTAAATGAAATGTGAGAGACACATAATAAGCACTAACTTTCAAATAAAAAAAGAATCCCCAAAATCGGTTCACCCAATAAAAAGGGAACTAACATAAAAAATACAGGCGAATTGATAACCTCCTCCTTTTTGCGAAGTCGGTAAAAAAGTAGCCAGCTCTGCTAGACCTTTTCGGCCAGCGCGGTGCTAAGCCAGACTAAGAAAATATAGTGATCCCATTGGTGGAGACATTCCTCACACATTACCTACCTGGCTCAAACATTAAAAGCACCCTAAGTGAAAACCAAAAGCACTGCCATTTTCTTGCACAATTAATAACAAAACACAATCAAGAAAACCTCCTTCTCCAGTGTTAGTAAGACATCTATTAAAATAATCCCGTCAGGATGAGTAAGCATCACATCTAAGGGTAAACACACGTCGACACGATGGTGATAATAGCAGTTGTGATCATGGCTCCCATAATAATAATGTTTATTCATAATTTATGTGCTCCATGGCGAGTGAGTCATGGTGCCATGAGATGAGAGGTTTTACGACTGTATTAGAAAATCTTTAAGAATTATTATGACAGATTTTTCTTGTGGCAAGAGCAATTTGAATAATGGAAGATGTTATGTTTTCTTAGATGATTCTAATGTTTTACACGATATTATATACGTAACTCATAGCACCAAATTGAGTTCATATTATTATTTTGATTGCTGATAAGCACGCGTTGGACTATTATGTCACATGATGGTTAGCGATGATTAGGTCGACAGTGAAGCACGCTTGCCTAGAAGTAACCTATTCACTCTAGACGTAAAGAATCCTGGCAGCCGTATTGCGTAAGTGCGCAAAGAGTTTAAACTCTACCCAACTGACCAAATCGGCCAATCACACAAAACGGAAGAGTTTGAAATCTTTGCGCACTTACCCAATACGGCTGTAGGTTGTAACTATCAGTAAATGCAGACTGCGGCATGGAGTTCCATTCCTTAGTTGTACGCACACTGAAAATATTACCATAACGTTTAATGTGTATGGGTACAGTGTGTAAGTACTATTTATGATTTAGAAAAATATCCAAACTATCATTATTATCTGTATCTGACAACATTTAAAGGTAATATGCTCGTAATATGACTGGTAAGAGTCTAAACTTAGCACATGAAATCCTCAACTGATACATACCTTGCAATCACGAGATGGTACTAGCGTACTAATAATGGCCAATGGTCCTAATAATAGCGAATGTAAACACCCTTGAGAGACTATGGAGTGCTAGTCTAAAGGCATGGCAAGTCAAGACCTAGGCTCTACCAAAAAAAAGAGCCAGTTCCAAAGTACGTCGTCACAAAGTTTGAAAATCTGAATATTTGAATTAATAATCTAACTAATTATACCCATATTCATAAAATTCTTGACACTGTTTACTTTGTTTGTAATAAAGAATCTGTTAATCAGTTGTTAAAAAGCTCAAAGTTTGTATGAGTTTTATAGATTACCATGCTTTAGTATGTGTGTCCAGCAACAGGCCATCCATTTCTTAAAGACTTCCTGGCATCCAATCAAGCTGAAACTTGAAGCTTACCTATTATGGAGCTGTTGTCAAGATGGAGCTGGAGGGTGGCCCTGGAAGAGAGCATCATCGTGTTTGGGCTCATTGAATGTGTTAGAAGTGATATTACATTTAGAAACTTTACATACAAAAATCTTTAAAAAAAAAACTCAACACTTATTAAACTAATCATATGGCTAAAATGTTTATATAAATTAGGCTGAATGTTTCCTAAAATCTAGTCTAAACTATATCTGCTCACTTAAGCCATCAGATCTCATGGCCACACCACAATCCGGGCAGCGAGGCGCCACTCTACGACTCTCCAGTCACTTGCCACTCTTGCCAGTGACTCAGTACTAACAGTCGACTATCTTATGGATAGTGTTTGTATGTAACACTTAGTCATGCTCTAGGAAGCTGAGGCTAAAAAAAGATGTTTTAAAAGACTTCCTACTGAGTGAGTTGTTGAGCTTTAGAAGTTACGGGGTTTCTGAGGAAAAAGTAAGTTTGTGAAACAGTGGGGTGTATGAAGTTATTTTTTTTATTTAAACCACCTATTCGGCAAAAAAAAAATACACACTACAGCAATACATAAAATTTGAGCAGCGAAACAAGTGTGTAACCAACGACATTTTCCAAATAATACAAAGGAATACATCTTATAAAACTATTGCGGCAAATGGACTCAGTAGTTGAAACATAGTTGAACGTTGGGTATCTTTCTAATTTTTTTGCAAGAATGGATATTCTTAATCTATGTATTCTGATTGGTAATAAAATTACAGTTACATCGCTGTCAGCGATGAGACCGCCAGGTGTAAACATCGCATTTTTTTTTTTTGTAAAAGAGCTCTATATTTTTTTGGGGTACAATAAAGTATATCATTATAGTCTATTCTACAGTAAATTTACTGTCAGTACTAGGAGAAGGTCTGTTAAATTCATTCTAATATTCATCTTGCATACAAATAAAAACATACACCCTAAAAACAAGTAAACAGAGAACTTGTGGGCAAAACCGCAACACACTCACCCACCACATGCGAACACTTGAACCGCTGCTTACCCCTCAAAACGAGCATGAAGCACATGATAATCTAAAACAATCAGTTTCCCCGCGCCCTGACTCCACTCGCGAGTTCATTGCATTGTGTGTTCAACATGTACAAGACAGGGATGTTAAAGAGCTTTCTAACCGTAACCGAAACTATCGGATATCCGAAATGAAAATCTATCCGTAACCGTAACCGAATCCTATATAAAAATTCGGACAATTTCGGATAGGGGCGGAATCTAAACGAGACAGGTTATGACAGGTTTTGCTGCCCGGCGCGCGTCACTAGCTTGTTTGGTTTGTTTATTTAAAAAAAACGAATATGCGTCCAAAACTATCAGAAACTATGAGATAAACTGGAATTATTTAATATCCGTAACCGTATCCGAAACCAGTTAAATATTATTTCTATATCCGTATCCGTATCCATATCCGAAACTTCATATCCGTAACATGCCTGGTACAAGTACATATTGTGCCGTCACTATGCATCCTTAGTTTTGTAGCTATGGTGGACTTGAAAGTATTTTTATGACAAACTTATAGAAAGCAATAGTGATGTGATGTTTTCCTTCACCGATGTCAGCTATGTCAAAGATTAACTTCAACGTACATATGAATTGAAAAAGTCACATTGGTACTGGCCCGGATTTGAATCCATGATCTCGAGTACAGGAGGCTAGATCTTAGCCACTGGGCTGGAGAGTTTGCCCTGATAGTAATGACAGGAAGTAACAAATTTTATCCACTTATGAATGTTTAATTATGTATTTTTAAATACCACTAAGTACTTACGAAAATTCGTGAACTTTTTAGAAGCGACAGCAGAACAGGGACTAATATAATGTACCAATGAACAAGGCCAAATGAAGACGATCAATCTGCCTAGTCTTCTCCCAATTATGCTGGGGTCGGCTTCCAGTCTAACCGGATCGAGCTGAGTACCAGTATTTTGCATGAAGCGATTGCCTATCTAACCTCGCTGGTCCTCTCTGCCCAGTAATTTGGACTTTCTATCTCTAGGCTAAACTAATACTAGATTTTCTGGTTTCTGACAATTCCTTAACGACTATCAAAGATCTTTACAAATGACAGCTCGACGCAACGGCACGGAGGATACATGTATCCTGTAGTATAATCCACGGGCCTTCTTTGGCAAACGCCACAAGCCACGACCTTATATAGAAGATGAGTTTCCTGCTTATTGTAAGGTAGAATTATAACCTCGATAGCCTCCGTAATTTATTGGTTTGATTTAAGAGATACTTTATCAGTCCAGTGACTATTTTTTAAAGCATTGCACTCCTAAGAGTTTCTCCTGTATTGTAGGTAATGCAGCATTATCACGCTGCCTATTGATTCGGCTGAATAAAAACTATTCCGTTCGTGTAAGTCGACCTCATTTCTAATTTTTTCTTATTTCGGTTCAAACTTAGAAGTTTGATCATTCCATTGGATGACAGAGAAAATTTTTCTTGCGAATTGGCGACGTATCTACTTGGAAGTAACACGTTTAGTATCTTTTTTAAGAAAATTTCAAGTGCAAATCGTTGGATTTATATCGCATTGCGTCCATGCAAACCAATATGTTGCATTTAGTTCTGCAGCATTATTGGACATTTCTTTCTGAGAGTGTCAATTGTTCACCAGGAATTTAATTTGTTTCCGAGTTACCGGCGCATAAGGCCGTCTGTTACAAAGAACCGGTATGTATTTAAAACATTTTAAATTTTAACTGTTTGGAAGGTTCTGTTTTGAGTATTGTGGTGTTTATTTCCTTTTATTTTCTCACCATAGATTCGCTCAGTATCGGTTCTTGGAATATATAACAAGCTGTGGACTGATGTTCCGAGTTATTTCAACACCGACTGAGTTCGGGAAGCGTGTGCTTGCGGGGGTGACTCCATAATATACGAGTGAAGACCCCGGGAGGACGTCGTGACATCGCTCCGCGTCAAGTGATCCCAAAATTTTGTTCCTATTCACTTTTTATAATTTGTAGCAATAGCGAAGTATTTATTGAATAGTTTTTTATATGTATCACCTATTCGTGTCAAAAGGTCGTGAAATGAACCGTTTTTAATTTTACATTTATGCACGGTTATATTTTAATCGCGCCTAGGGCCGGATAGCGGTTGCAACCCCTTCTCTCCTATAGGCATTATTTTCCAAAATTACAAATTTTATTCTAGACAATCCATTTCCCAACTTTACCGATAGTCTTCCTTTTCGTCGCCATTCCTTTTTTTCTTTGTATATTTTTTATGTTGAACAATGTTTGTTTTTATTTTATCTTTTATTCTTCAAAATTAAACGTGACACATGTAGTGACAATTTTTTTTTTTTTACGCTACAAATTATTTGTAGCGTAAGTTGGGAAATGGATTGTCTAGAATAAAATTTGTAATTTTGGAAAATAATGCCTATAGGAGAGAAGGGGTTGCAACCGCTATCCGGCCCTAGGCGCGATTAAAATATAACCGTGCATAAATGTAAAATTAAAAACGGTTCATTTCACGACCTTTTGACACGAATAGGTGATACATATAAAAAACTATTCAATAAATACTTCGCTATTGCTACAAATTATAAAAAGTGAATAGGAACAAAATTTTGGGATCACTTGACGCGGAGCGATGTCACGACGTCCTCCCGGGGTCTTCACTCGTATATTATGGAGTCACCCCCGCAAGCACACGCTTCCCGAACTCAGTCGGTGTTGAAATAACTCGGAACATCAGTCCACAGCTTGTTATATATTCCAAGAACCGATACTGAGCGAATCTATGGTGAGAAAATAAAAGGAAATAAACACCACAATACTCAAAACAGAACCTTCCAAACAGTTAAAATTTAAAATGTTTTAAATACATACCGGTTCTTTGTAACAGACGGCCTTATGCGCCGGTAACTCGGAAACAAATTAAATTCCTGGTGAACAATTGACACTCTCAGAAAGAAATGTCCAATAATGCTGCAGAACTAAATGCAACATATTGGTTTGCATGGACGCAATGCGATATAAATCCAACGATTTGCACTTGAAATTTTCTTAAAAAAGATACTAAACGTGTTACTTCCAAGTAGATACGTCGCCAATTCGCAAGAAAAATTTTCTCTGTCATCCAATGGAATGATCAAACTTCTAAGTTTGAACCGAAATAAGAAAAAATTAGAAATGAGGTCGACTTACACGAACGGAATAGTTTTTATTCAGCCGAATCAATAGGCAGCGTGATAATGCTGCAGTAACTACAATACAGGAGAAAAAAAAACGAAGACTACAAAAAAAAACAACCTATAATACAACTATCAGTAAGCCATACAAATATTTGCACCCGGGAATCGAACCCGCGACCTCAACGCAGCCACTGCGCCAACCGTGTTGTCAATTTCTCTAAATGGTGGCTAATTTAATTTGTCTTTTTTGTGCAAACCACATTTATTTGTGATATTTTCGGCTTTCAAGTATAAACTACGTCACAGTGAATATTCTAACGTCAATTCGAAGCATGAGCTGTTTTTCACGAGGGCACCAGGCCGCTAGAAATATACTAGATATGTGGCTCTAGACAAGAGTCATTCTATAGCAACAGTCAAAATGCCAAAAAATAAGGGATTGATCGTAATATTGAAACAATTTGAAAGTAATCGCATACTTAGCTTGGTGGAGTGTTAGTTTGGTCACAAGTTTGCACGTTAACGGTCAACATCTGGGCTCAAGCAACTAGGGACAATAGGCACAATAAAGCAACTTTAGGAGCCTTTAAAAGATTAAAAGAACAAAGAGCAGACAAATTGCTTTTTTGCTAACCAATCTTGAGATAAAATGTTAGAATAAACAACAAAAGGCATAAGGATTACTGTTCCTAGTAGTAGATAAAGGCGTTAAAATGACCACGCATAGGTATTTTAATATTATGATAAAACAGCTATTACGGAATGTATCTATCTATTTCTAGGTATTGAAATCCGGTCCGGTGCACCCACAATCCGCCGGGTCGGGTCCGATAAAAATCTAAATATCAAAATCTGATCTAAGTATTTTTGTTTAAAATAGGAATACTTAATCCGAAGCCCATTGTGGACGATATAATTGATCCGAGAAAGATCCGTTAGATCGTCGGACTGCGGGACGAATATTTGTATGGCATACACTTACAGATATTTGCTCTGGGTGTCGTTATTTGTGGACATACACAAGCTTAAATGAGCTTAAATGTTTGTAAAAAGCACACACGATACAGCTGAATTTATCTAGAGAGAGGCAACGTCTCTCTCTCTATGAGAGGAGCGTCTGTACCCCAGCAGTGGGGACATTTAATGGCTGAATAAGCTATGCTATGCTATGCATGCTATCCTGTGCTTTGCTTTGCTCTGAGGCAACGTTTCAAATCATCCCCGTATGATTCTCGGGCGAGGGCCCTAGGGCTATAACAAAGGTTTAATTCGTCAATTACATTCCTTTTACAAACTTTTATTTAGACAATTTTGATTTTAAGAGTTAATATTGATCTTACATTATTTAGACAATGCTGGCTTATTTCTCTAGTGATTTCTGTGAACAAGCTATCTATCCAGAAGAATTAGTGTACATCATCTGATCTTATGTGTACAATCATGTAATTTGTTTAACCTAACAGTATATTAGCTACTCTGGCGGACAAGGTTGACGGACCTTTTATTAGACTCTGGGCTGGCAGGCATGTGCGTGCACATGTGCATGTAGCCAATTAGTATAATTTTAAGTTCATGTGATTTGTTATTTACTAACATAGGATAAGTTCATACTAACACTATATGGATCCATGGTCTGAAATAAAAAGTTTGATTTGATTTTGATTAAATATTTATTCCGCGAGGGTTTGCAGACACCGAATCGCACTGGGCCCGCGTGGTGGTTTACGGCCTATTGCCTCTCAGAGAGGATGCTTGTGTCCCAGTAGTGGGAAAATTAAAAGGCTGTTGATAATTTTATGTAATAATAATAATACCAGCCTGTCTCGGTGTCACTGCTGGGCAAATGTCTCGTCTCATACAGATAGCATTAATAACCACGCTTATTCAAGGTGGGTTAGCGATTTCAGACTAACGAATATAACTACTAGCGACCCACACGGCTTCGCTCGTGACAAATTGTATACAGAAACCTTACTCGTTGCTCACTCTTTCTATTGGTGAAAACTTCATGAAAATACAGTCAGTAGTTTTTCAGTTTATTTAGAGACTTGTTTTTTTATAATATATATAATATATTCAATATACATATTATGTAGTGATAGTGATAAACCCAGGTTTCCTTACGATGTTTTCCTTCACTGTTGTCAGATAAAATCAAAAATTACATATCGATTGAAAACTTACATTGGTAGCTATTTGAATTAAATCTATAATGGAATATCTGTATCTGAAAATATATGAATTATTATTAAACTCAAGGTATCAAGTACAAGAGGCGGGGTTTTAGGGCTGGCTGGGCTACCAACCACAAGATTCTACATAATAGATAACTTTATTTCTGCTGAAGGTAGCCCGTATACCTAACTTTTAGTTGAAATACTTTCATTGTTATGTCGATTTTACAACTTAGGAACAATGTGTTGAACAAAAGCTTTCGCAGGTACCAATCTATGATTACCTATAGCTGTAGACAATAAGTAATGAAGTTGGGGGAGATTATGTTTTTCGCGTACCTGAGTGGTATTATCCAGGGTATTCTTTTATTGTAAACCTCCCACCATTACTGACCAACAAGGGTATATAAGCAGGGCAGTTTCTGGCAGAGAAATAGTGTCACTTTGTGTCCAGTTGTTCCTCTCAGTGCAAGTCAGTCAGTGGTTTTGGCTTAGTAGCTGTCCGTAAGTCTGCTGCGAACAGTACTCAGACATTTTGTACTCCTTCGTTCTTCAGAAGCACGTAAGTAGTTTGAAAATAAGTACTAATTCTATTTCATCAAGCTTCCTCCCTCCGCGCCTGCGCCAGCGCATTGCAGTCAAGGGTCAAAAGTTCAGTCGCAATCGAACAAGGTTAAAGTGCCTAAATTTTCTTTGTATAAGAAGGTCAATGGTCCACCAGTTTAATCTATAGTTTATGTAGATTCCATAATTTAATTTAATCAATTGTGGGCCATTGAAGTTCTTCAAGTAAGGAGTTTGGCGTTTTAGGTTGACCTTTGACTGTATATGGTCACAGCGGTTTTAAATTTCGAATATCGTTTCCCATGATTATTTTTCGGCGTTTAAGTTATTCCTAGCTATTGAGTGAAGTTGAGTTTTTGTAAGTTTTTAACGTGTTGTTAGTTAATTTCCAGCTACCGGTATTTTTTTTTCTTTTGTTTTTGCGTATCGCGAAATTATTTCATTGTCCATTTATTTTGGCATTTTACTAATTTGATACTTTTAATATAGTTCATTCGCGTTCTAATATGGCAGTATTTCCAATAGCTGACCCCCGCGGCTTCGCTCCCGTCAACTGGCTATCTACCTACCTATCACCTATCCACTTACCTTACCAACCTACTAACCTAATCACATGTCCTATCGATCAATCTACCTACCCTACCCTATCCTACATACCTACCTACCCTACCCTACATACCTACCCTATCCTTCATAGCCTACTTACCTACCTAACCCCTAACTTAACCTACCTAACAATTTGTTAAACTATTTATTTGAATAATAATTTATACTAAAATACGAATGAAACCAACTTTTGATTCTACCAGCGATCTAATTAAATTTTAGAACACAAAAGCTGCTATTGTGACTTAACTATGATAGTGAGATATATTCTCTCGCAGGCTTTTTTTAGTTAATAATGAGTACTTTAATCATGTTGTACATAATTTTTATGTATCATCAATAGTTTTCTCAGCGCACGCCAAATAATGAATTTTATAGGCAAAATTTTGCTACTTTAGGTTATATTTTTGCTATTTTCATAAGGATTTCTATTTTTTTGTAAATAATGTATAGCCTATGTTACTTGGAAATAATGTAGCTTTCCATGGCGATGTGTCTTGTCGTATACCCCACCGCAGCTCTGTCGGCTGATTATAGTTCTTCATCCCCAAATAAAAAGTGATTAAACCTGACTGTCTCCAAATTGTAGTCGTGAAAAACTCTCACTGTGCCGTTGTGGAGGTCTCATCGGCTATCATAAGGTTTACGTTGTGAGACTTCTGAAACTAAAATAATTTTGTACTTTGTAGTGTTTTGTTTTGAAATCCGGTTTTTTCTTTATTAACTGTTGTAGCTAGTAAATATGAAATATAATATTGAAACCATTCAGGTTTAAGTTGCTGTATGCAGAGATTTATAAAAAAAAAACTTTCCAGAACAATGGCGAGTACCACCACCAACACCAACACAATGGAAGTAATTCTTGCGGCGCGAACACTTGTTAGGCTCCAGAGGACGATCAGCAGAAGGCAAGAAAAAAAAGAACATTTTGAGTTTCTAAAGCAATATCATACGGGTCAAGGTAAATTTTATTTTCTTTAGATTTTTAATTAGATGCCAATCAGTATTTGAACTATAAAAGTGAGAATTATTTTTAGATGATAATTGATTACAATTTAGACTAAAATCAATTTAACTATATTACTCGAGGGTTTGGTCAGATGTTCACCTTCAGTACACACCCATATTTCGCCATGAATTATGCGAGACCGTGGCGAGCGCGAGCCGAGGCCTATGCGAGAAACGGACGAGGCACGGATTCAAAATTTCACGAACATTTTATGTGATGCGGTTTATGCTACAACGTGCGGCCTGATCTAGCCCTGTATGGAAACAAAAAAAGTAAAAAAAAAGTTTTTGAAGGTATCAGCGTTGAAATTTCTATTTTTCACACTAATATGTACGCATCCTAGGGTGGAAATAAATACCATAAGAAGAAGGAAAATTGCAAAACAGCCACTATACAGGGATAGATTAGTAGTTCAACAATGCAAATAATTTTATTTTGAAAATATACATTTATTCGTTTTTTCATGATATCCATACTCCCAAAGGTCTGTTTATAAAATTTGACACGCTCGTTTTCATCCTAAATCACCATCCATTTCGCTACAAACTTGCAAAAGTGCTTATTCGTATGCGCACTAGCTTTTTACTGCTCATCACAGCATCTATCTCTTTCGCACGTGTTGTCGGATGAGATAGCATGCATTTTAACCCCGCGCACAAAATAGTTCGTGCCGTCGACTAGGGGAACCTTAAGTCAAGAGTAAATAGGTTATTTCTAGGCAAGCGTGCTTCACCGTCGACCACACCGTCGGTCGCTTACCATCAGGTGAGACAGTGCCAAAGCGCGAGCCGAAAAACACACTAACTCAAAATGTTTTGTTCTTTTTAGTCCACACACAATGGTGTAAGATGGTATTCCAATCAGTTAAAAACAAACTTATATGTACTTTTTTTTTGTTACAGAACTAAGGAGAGCTTTCTATATGATGGAAATGTATAGCACTAATAGACTTTTCAAGAGTAAGAGCATTAACATTATTTTTCTGGATTTTTTATTACATTCCGGTAAAAATATCCATATCTGATCCGTTTTTTTCTTGTTTACAGTAAATACAAAAATAGGAAGGATGGAGTTGGAGATCGTACAGTTGCCCGGCAGGAAGGTTTATTATAAACCAAATAGTGAGTTGATTTTTTCTGGCTTTTTAATTACATTTCAATCAGTAAAAAAAAATGTATTTGGACCATATTTTCTTGTCTTTTCCCAATCATATTTCACGAAAAATAATAACCTTTGTATTATTTTATTTTCAGTCGATGGATGACTGTGTCGTTTTGAATAACTACACTAGGGCATGAATATCGGAATCTCGGCATCTCGTCTTATCGGAATCTCAGAACTTAATTACCGATATTTCAATTCCGATACTGAGTGATCCAATATCGGAATTTCGGAATCAGTAAAAAATCTTATTTTAGTTCCTTGTGAACCGTAGAGCGAGAAAGTGCGGTTAAGCCGTTGACTATGGTGACTAGCAGTGGTCGGATAATTTGTTTGCTAATCGCTTATTTACTTAATCTTCACTTCTTGAAAAACTTATATGTTCCTTCACGAATTTACAGTCACGAGATTGATTGAAAATGATACCTTTAAGAGTACAAGTATTTACTTGCTATATACAGTTTCATAGAACCCGTTGTAACTATGATATTTTCATTGAATGATGCTTAGGTTACGGGAATACGCTGGATTTGAGACGCACGGGATTGGCCAATGTGACGACCCTTGGGTCTTTCGGCTGAAGGGACGATAATGATGATGATGAATGCTAAGTTTTTCATACTTTTGAGAGGGCTGTTTCGGAACGAGTACCTATCCTTGTTAAAGTTTATTTCAAATTCATGTGTTACTTACTTGGAAACCTCATTAAATTAAAGCCTAATATTTTTCAGTCTTTTGCTTGTATTGAATACAACAAATTCTATCCGATCACTTACTTGTCGGATAAATCAACTTCCACTACTTGACTACATTGTCTCTCATCATCATTACAGCCAAAAGACGTCCATTGCTGAACATAAACCTCCCCCAGGAGACGTCACCACATTGACCGGTACTTGTACTGGTTTTATAAATCATTATTACTCACTACATTTATTGGCACTACTTTCGATGAACATTAATTTTCTGTTTTTTTTTTTGCATTATCCTTTTTAAGAAAGACATTACTTATATTCTTTCATAGAAACAAATGTACAATTTAGGTCAGTAAGCGCCCTATTACCCAGTCACTGGTGATTAGAGAGATAAATAATAGAAAACCTTATTAGGTCGCGGTATAAACGTGTTTTTATTGTACTCAATCCAACCTCATACCGAATTTGTGCATTAACAAAAAAAGATGTGCGATATTTAACAAAAGTACGCTTTCGATTTTAATAGTGGAATTCCGATATTGAGATCTAATATCGGAATTGAAAAGCTTCCGATATTACATGCCCTACACTGCACCTCATCATCTCCATGATGAAATGAAAAATGAAATGCCTTTACGGAACTACGTCATTGGACCATTGCCGGGCGTTAGTAACAACCCTCGAAAAATTTATAAATAATACAAAAAAAATATATAATATAAAAAACGTAAAAAAAATATAATATAATTATGATATATTTGCAATAATAAACATAAATCACTTTGTACACTTTTATTTTATTTCTTTCAAAAGGACCCTTGTTTAAAAAAACCTTGACACATTTTAGCGAATTAAAAATATGTAAACTGAACTTACTTAACTGGGAGTTATACAAAATAATAGTATTATCCTAAGCTATCTAGCAGCTATAGAAATACATCATAATTTTTCAGGCAAATATTGTTAAACACAAAATTTGAAATCAAATTTAAACAGATCACACTAATTTATTTAATACAGACATAAACTCACGCCTTTTTCCCGTGGTGGTAGGCAGAAACAACAGAACACCACCTGCTAGGATCCTAACATACTTCTTTTGCTTCACTTACGTTCATAAAGGACATGGGCGGAATTTGTATACAGCTGTGCCCTAACAAAATATATCCATGTACATTGACATAAAGTACGTCGTATTAAAGCTGGTATGTATGGCTTTATAACAGTTTAAGTTGTATGATCAGAGAAGAAGCGAGAGACACTATAAACAGGATCGCCCGGTTAAGCAGTTAGTTATTTATTTATTTAGTTAGTTATTTCTAGGCAAGCTTGTCTCACCGTCGACCACGTCATCGCTTACCAACAGGTGAGATGGTGGTCAAGCGCGAAACTATAATATATAAAAAAAAGCAGTAGCCAATCACTTGGATTGACCTGCGAGAAGCCGCGCGCAATCAAAAAAAGCAAAATAATATCATATATATGTAGTCTTTCAACCATACTGCCTAGTCTTTCGTAGGTATTTTATTCTTACGTAAAATGTTTAGAAATCATGTCTTTCGTTTTTATTGTAGTCATTTTAAGTTAGTCTTTGATTAGTAGTTAAAATCTTGTTTTTACACAATTCCGTTTTTTATTTTATTGTATGTCAATTCCAGGGTAAACGTCATTTCCATTATATGTCAATCAATTCCAGGGTAAGCGTTATTTCCATTTCATGTCATCATTTAATATAAATGTTTTTATTTTTATCTCACATCTTAAGCTACAGTTTTAAATATACAAACTTCATAAATAATAATAAATCGGTAACATCTATAAGGTATATATACGTAGGTGCATAGGAACAAGAAACAGAACCATTTAAAACTCATTTACAGTCTCCAATATGTATCTATATAAATATATATAAGTTGAAGCGTTCTTAAACAACTCCTGTATGAAGCTCATCTGACAACACAAGGCGCTGAATGTTGAAAGATGAACACTCAAAGAAGATATGATGAAGCGATTGAACTTTTTCTGATTGACAGTAATCACACTAAGATAATCTCACTATTTTGAGACGACGAAGTTTATAATTTAATCTACAATGACCAAAGCGCATACAACAAATAATTGAATAACATTTTCTACTTATAAATAAATTATTTTTGCAAAACTAAATAACAGAGTTAATTTGAACATCAAGACTGTTAAACCAAGAACCTTTATTTTCAATATGTGTGCAGTGGTATGAATATTACCCCCATGCGCATTTCACATGCGCCGTCTTAAGAGACTAACTGCATCTGTGTATGGTATGGGAACACTTTAAAATCTGCTTTTTCATTTCCTCTAACACCAATATGTGATGGTACCCACACAAAACGAACTTCAATATTTGACTGGGCTAATTCAACCCACAGTTGTTTTATCAAATGAATAATGTAATTAGTGTCGGCATTTGGTTTATTATTTGCCAAATTTTTCAGAACACTCATACTGTCATTACCTATTTGCTCTGTTCGAAATTGCTATTTTGAATATGTTTTAAAGCACTCAAAACAGCTTCAGCTGTAAAAACACAAGGATTTCTGTCAATTCTCCTACAAATACCTACGTTTGAAGACGGCTCATAGATGGCAAAAGACACAGCTCTATCATTCTTGGAACCATCAGTATACACAAATTTATGATCTGACCACTCTGACAACATAACATATATTTCCTCTTTTGAAGGCAAATTCTTTTTCTTATTTATTGTATAGTAACACTAATAGCTAGCAATTTTACTGCTGAAAGTTACCTCGTAGCAAGGCAAGATATGCTTATATCGGTAAATGTTAATATTTCCAGTTTTTGGATTTTCTAAGTTGCTGTAGTATATTCAAAAAAAATCAGATTCAAATTTCAATTATTACAATCAAATTAGATCATATTATATATGTTGTACATTTGAATTTAAAATATTTTTTTTTATCACGCTAAATATATCTGTACCAAAATAATTAATACATACAAAATACTTATCCTTTTCTTTTCATAGTTAAGATCGACAGTGTAATTTTGTTGACAGCATTCTTGAGATATGAAGGCGTGAACAAGGAGCAGTAACTCTTCACACTATCTTCGTCATCACCCTATTTGCCAACCAACATTTAAAACATCTCGTGGGTCTTCTGGTGGGTAGATAGTGAGTTAAAATCCAGAGAAGTACCAATGTGACTTTACAATTCATATATACTTTCTCAATATATCTAAGACATCGCTGACAACAGTGAAGTAAAACGTCGTGAGGGAACTTGGATTTATAGTTTATAGAAAAGGTGTGCTATCCTCTACTAAACGTAGCTGCACTTGATTGTATGTGTCTCAGTATTAAGTTGTCCCAAGCGGTGACTAAACGTGCCCATTTAGTCTATTGATAAATCTGGTTGTTTTAATATAAACCCCAAAACCTAACTAGTGATACTAGTGAACACCACATGTATTACTCGAAAATCGCAAACCAGTCTTGAGCAAATGTGGTGAATAATGCTTCTGGCTTCTCTGTATGAGAAGACGCCTTTGCCCTGCAGTGGGACAATAACAAGCTGGAATTATTAATATTATAAACAAGCTATAAGCAAAAACGTTTTCGACAAACAGCGCGTTAAAATTAAACAAATGGTTTAGTGTAGCATATATTTTTTTCCAAATGGTTGCGACAAGTCGTTAAGACGTGATGTAAATTTAATAAAAAAAAAACGGCCAAGTGCAAGTTGGACTCGCGCACGGAGAGTTCCGTACCATTATCGCAAAAAATGGCAAAACAAAAAAAAATTGCTCTCGTATGGAGAGCCCCATTCAAATATTAATTTTGCTTTTAGTATTTGTTATTATAGCGGCAACAGAAATACTTAATTTGTGAAAATTTCAATTGTCTAGCTATCACGGTTCATGAGATACAGCCTGGTGACAGACAGACAGACAGACCGCGAAGTCTTAGTAATAGGGTCCCGTTTTTACCCTTTGGGTACGGAACCCTAAAAATCAGTTAAAGTTGTATAATATCTGTCTCTTAAACCATACGGCAAGTAACTAGGATTATTTGTAAACAAAGAATTGTATCACAAATAGCAAGCCATTCGCATAAAATTACTTCACCAACCGTCTCGTAACAGTTCGCTATGTTAGCGTCCAAATATTTTGACGGTATATTAAAAAGCCATTAACTCTCTCTCATTATTACCCCGAAATATTTCAAAATTCCCGGTTGCTTTCCTATGTATCGCGACCGCGAAATGCAACAAGGACGATTTAAATCACCCACAGCCCAATGGTCGCGTTGTCCGTTCATAAATATCCGAGAATATCCGCACTAACTGCACGCAGCGGATGCGCGGATACGGCAGACGCAGTGCGGCGACGCATTCCCACATTCCTGGCAATTTTGCGCCACACCGACGCGATGGAGAAACGCTGGGAAAAATGCAAAGATGTGTCAGCGATCCGGATTTAAATCTTTTTGCGGCGGGACGTAGCGAGTTTTTGTATGGGCTGTGCTTTTCAAGCTAAAAGTATCTAGAACCTTAAAGCTAGCTTGTGCCAGCGGTTTTGTCTGCATGGGTGTTGGCAATTATTCCATGAGATCATACTTCCTGGATTAAGGTAACCTATGTGCTATTTCTGTGTGTTTTTTATGAATCTAATTTAATTCAGATCTGTTTAGTCGTTCTGGCGTGATTGAGTAACAAACATCCATCCATCCAAACTTTCGCATTTTTTATATTTTTAAATAGGATGTAAGATTGTTGAGTTGATATTTGAAAGACAGATTAAGATTGGGCTTAAGAAAACTCATTCATTGTAATAAAATAGATAGCATTCAAAAAAAGGAATACCAAAATGAGATAGAATTTCCTTTTTTTACAAATTCTTGAAACATCAGACATAAGCTCATCTACTATTTTTTTTGGTAAAGTCAACTTATTTCGTATTCATAATCATACGGAACAACTTCAACGTTTCAGTATTAAACGTCAACTTATAAAATTAATCTTTTCTCTGACGATGAAATCGCATTTAACACCAAATCTGACAGTTAGCGGATATTGTCACTTCATACGTCATCGCGTCGGATTTACGTTATAAATACCGTGAAATGTTTCAACTGTTCAGATTTTTCGTGAATAAATATTTTTCTGGTGTTATTTAAATTTCATTTAAGAGTTATTTCACATGTTTCCAATAGTCGGCAATGTTTTTGTGACGGATACACTTTTAAATAAACTTAATTTGATTTCACAGCCATTTCACAGTCGTGTGTAGTGTTTTTGTTTAAGATTGGAGTTAATTTAATTTTATTCAAATTAATTGTTATTTTAATGAAGACAGGATACTTTCACACAACAACTGCTGTGATATCCACTCATAGTATCCATCATACTAATATAATCCTAACCTACTGATATAATATTATATCTTTCTACACTACTTACTGATATTATACAAGTAGAAATCGGTATATTTTGATATTTTT
Organism: Orthosia gracilis; assembly: GCA_947562075.1. Taxonomy (NCBI): domain Eukaryota; kingdom Metazoa; phylum Arthropoda; class Insecta; order Lepidoptera; family Noctuidae; genus Orthosia; species Orthosia gracilis. The sequence goes on from OX387276.1 coordinate 16,154,000, forward strand.
TTATCAATCATGCCTTACTCGCGGTGCGGGAAGCCACTGGCAAATAATTTAAACATATATACCTATACATTATTCGTTTTTTTTTAATAATTCTATTTCCCTATAATAATATGTACTACTAAATTATTGTAAAAACTCACTTGCTCACCATTTTAGCATTCTAAAATTTATAATTAAAACAATTTTAAAGACATCGAAACGTTCCTATAAATTCTATTTTAAAACCTTCAAATACTACCACTTTACACTTATCCAAAATATGTTTTGGAGAAGAGAAGGGAGCTACAAGAACAACTGCAACAGGAAAGAGAAAAGGGAAACATAGCAAAAATTATATATGACAAACTGATAATATCAAAAAATAACACTAAAAGGAAGCTGCCTATGTCACCCGAGAATGCCACTAAAACCAATGTAGAGAAAAATACGCAGGTAAACAAAAAGAACAAAACACAACAAATTGTTTCATCGGTCAAGAGGTCTAGCAGCTTTTCTGAATTAATCATAAAACAGCGAATACTAAATTACGTTGTCAAAGATACAACGAATAAGAACAACTATCAAAACAAACAAACATAACAATTCAGCGCCTCCTCCTCCGACACAGAACAAACAAACACACAATTAAAAACAAGAAACAAACAAAATAATCTTCCAATCCGGCCATTCACCGTGGAAGAGTATGACCATAACCCTCCAAAAATAGATACCACAAAGACTAAGAGCAAAAACAAAGAAAAGCCACAATATATACACATAGCAACATACAATGTTAGAACCTTATCGTCATACGAGCGCTTATTAGAATTAGAGGAAGCAATACAAGAAACAAAATACGACGTTATAGGAATATCTGAAACAAGACGGCTAGGTACCAACATAGAAGAGCATACAAACTTTATACTTTGTTACGTGGGTCACACGCCCGGCCTATACGTCAAAAGTTAAGCAAAAAATAACATCCTGTCAGCGCGGAATGGAGAGAAGCATAATTAAAATATAAAAACTAGATAAGATTAGACACGTAAAGATAAGAGAAATAACAAAAGCCAAAAATGCCTTAAACTACGCACAAAAGTTAAAGTGGAAATGGGCCGGTCATATAGCGAGGCTTAGAGACAGAAGATGCACCTACAGCACAACCATATGGAGAGGACCTCAAGGAAAAAGAGGAAGGCCCTCTACACGATGGGACGACGAAATAAAAAAAGTCGCTGGCCCATTGTGGTGGCAAATAGCACAGGATAGAGAGAAGTGGACATCATTGGAGGAGGCCTTTACCCAACCTGGGGACCTTGCTAATAATTAATCATAGTGTTTTAGTATATAAATAGTAAATTAAGAAGTAATGTAGCAGGATCAAATAAAGGCTTTTTTTTATTATTTTTTTATTTTATTATACTTCCAGCACTAAACGTACATTTTTTATAAATTTGTATCTTTGTATACCAAAACTAATTAATGCTTTATGTTCCTAGACAATTAAACTGCTTAATTTTCCTAGACGTAGAATTAAGTTGTTTTCAAATAATGTGTTATGCATGTCCATTACTGTTTATATCAAATTACCTGATGGCTTCAAAACTCTCAGCCGCAGAACATTTAAATATAAATTATTTAACTTTCTTTTAAAACTTTTGTTCAATTAATTTAAATTATTTGTAATTCTAATTCTAATGATTAATTACTTAATTTTAATATAATGATGCCCCATAATTTTACAAACCATATTTGTACGCCGGAAACGGCAGAATATTACGTTCTTAATACATAATGCACATAACAGCTTTGTACAATATTCTGAAAAATAAATGCATTCTATTCTATGAATCTGTTTCAACCAAACTTCAACTGATTTATAAAAAGCCAACAAAATGAGAAATAGTGGTAGCTCTATCGTCGGGTATTTTTATTTGTACCGGATCCGCACGACAAGCTTCTAACGTTTGCGGTTATTTCTACGTTCCTACTCGGACAAGTACTTGATGCAGTAATTGAGTTTTCCTATTCAATAGTTATCGTTATTATTTTTCTATTATAAACGAGAGAGAACTTGGCCTTCTGTATTCCTGTTTGGATACATATTTGTTCAAATCTTTAAGTAGTTTGTAGTTCGAAATTCGGATAACTAGGCTTGCGGTATAAAGTATTGTTATCCGGTTTTGGGATTCGGTGTTCAAAATAAATTCAATACAGATATCCAGCTGCACTCTGATAGTCTGGAAGCTGATTTCAAAGTATCTTTTGGTAGCGCAAGATTTAGTACTCACGATATGAAATTAAGCCCCCTCTAGTTGAGATTAACATATTTTTTCAAGTTATTCTATTTTAATAGATTCAAAAGCTTACGGCTTTCCGTCTACAAAATAAAATAAAAATCTAGCTACAAATGGATAGGTATAGTTTTAGAATCCGATATAAAACTGCGACTGCACAGAACATTGTCTTTGTAATAGTCTTGAGACCATGAACCATGTCTGTTACATTTATGTGAACCGTTTTCTGCAGCTTTATGGCATTGACACTGTCGCAACAATACACATGATCGTTAAAACCTATATAAAGATTGAGTTAAAGAAAATGTAAGTTATCAATAATTGCAATCGTCAAGTTGCTGCGTCTTGGAGCAACAGTGAGAAAGCTACATTAATTGTCTTTTTATTAGCAACACATAATTAAATCGGTTCCCTATCCATTTGCATAAAATTTTAAGACCTTATATATCTTAGCATAATTTTGTTTGGCATAATTATATTTTCGCATAATATAATTACGCATAACAGCTTACGCATAATTTTTTTAAGCATAATTTCTCTAACCATAATAATGATTAAGCAGAATATTCTAAAGCATAAATTTATTAAGCATAAAGTTCTAAAGCATAACTTTTTTAAGCATAATATCCTAAAGCATAAATTTATTTACACATACAGCATGCAAGGAAGCATACAGCATGCAAGCAAGCATGCAGCAAACAAGCAATCATGCAGCATGCAAGCAAGCATGCAACATGCAAGCAAGCATGCAGCATGCAAGCAAGCATGCAGCATTCAAGCGAGCAGGCAACATGCAGCAGGCAGGGTTTCTGTCTCGGCTCCGGCGCTGCGGGCTTCCGGCGGTCCCACGCGTGCTAATCGTCGCAGACGGCTTTCGCTCACCACCGCAGCTTCGGCTTGTTGGCCGGCTTCGCCGGCCAGTTCAGCCGCGGCGCCTCGCTCGCAGCCGCCTGCTCCTCAGCTCGTGGGCCGCCTCGCCCCTACGCGCCTACGCGATTTTAAATAACACTCTAGGGGTAGGACAAACAAGACTACGTAGAGTCGGTTTTGCAGCAATTCGGTTCTGTCACTAACTTTTGTTGCACATCATATTAAATTTTTAACCAACAATATTATTTAATTGTTACAGAAACTATAGCAAATTGGTTTGATCAGAATTATGTATTAGGCACTACAAGTTCACCACCACCATTTCCACCCAAAGTCTGGAGTACGTATCTACTAGAAAAGGAAAATAGACCTAGAACACAAAATCATGCAGAGGCATGACACAATAGAATTGCACATTTTGTGGGAAAACACCATCCTGGATTTTATTTTTTGGCAAAAAAGATCGTTCAAGAAATAAAACATCAAACCATTGAAATAGATAAACTGGATGTCGGAACATCACTTATACCAAAAAAAAAGAAAAAATACACGGACAAAACCAAAAGAATTGAAAAAATTATTAGTAAAAATGATGAGTATACTTCTAAACTAGCATATTTACAAGCAATTTCTAAAAATATACACCTAAAATAAATAATTATACATAATAAGGACCACTGTTTCAATCAGTTAACTTCTATCTGAGGAATAACCGCCATATTTATTTCTCATAATAGAAGTTAACTGATTGACATATTTTTTTATACAAAAACTGTCAAAACATCTAATATATTCTTCAGATAAAAGTTATCTCGCGATTGAAAAATCATTTAAGTTACATAATGTTATGTACAATAAATCATTTGCATGAAAATTGTATTTGTTATTTATATTAATTGTATGCCTAAATATTATTATGCTAATAGTCATTAGGCCTACTAACGTTATGCTAATAGTCATTAGGCCTACTAACGTTATGCGAATCAAATTTATGCCAAATCAAATTAGTCTTTAAGATGATTATGCCAACATAAAATGTATGCCTAAAAAAATTATGCCGAAGTATTATTATGCCAAAACAAATTGTGCCAAAATCGTTATGCCGAAGTATATTAGGATAAAGAACATTATGCGAAAAGAAGGGATCCCAATTAAATCATCATGAGTATGGAAAACTTCTTGCCATTTTATTGGTCTACAATGTTACAAGCTGTAAGATTGTCAATTTAAAGATAATGTTTAAAACTAAAAATCTTTTCAAAACAAGCTTTTATTGGATTGAAATATACGGAATGTAATCACTTACAATCACATGCTTTTCAATACATTATCCAATGAGCCCAAACACGATGGTGTTATCTTGTCTGTTTGAGGAGTTAATATATTCACCTTCCGGGTCCATCATGAGACTAGCTCCATACCATCATATTATTTCAATGCTTCCAAATTTACATAAGCACGCCAAGTTTCAGCTTAATCGGATGCCATCAGGAAGTTCTTGAAAAATCGATAAATAGTTGCCGGACACACATTCGAAAGCAATGTACATAATTTAAATTTTGAAAAATTAATCATAGCAGTCTTTTAAAATCCATAAATAGGTATTGAATTTTCTAACAAATAATTTTATACATACATAAGTCATCAAGACTAACAGCAAGATTATCATAGGTAGTTACTAACAGACTAACAGAAAATCTTACAATTAAACTCAACAATTTCTATGAACGCAATAGTTATGAGAGTTGACTTCGTCGGATATTTTTATTTGTCCAGGCATCCGCACGACAAGTCACTAAACTATCCCGGGATACGTGGTGGGTGTCATCCCTAGCGCGGACAACTACTTGGTGGATTGCTATAATAATATTTTTTCGCTCAAGTAGTTTATTGTGTACGATTGTATTGCTAATTGATTGTGTATTTCAAATACGTTGCTTTCTCACGATGCCAACTGAAGTCACAAATTGACCTTCAGGGACACCTTTCCATTCCTCCACTGTACATAAACATACCTATCTAACTTTATTGTTTTCATTATATAAGCCATAGTCATGTAAGTGTTTGACGCCTCAAGAACGCTTCACTAACAAAAAACTTTAATTTATTTCCAATTAAAAGAAGAAAAGGCCAATTGTAAGTCTTCGCTCGCTATTGGATTCTTACAGACTATCTTTACTGAGTACTTTAAAGTTTCTTCAAGTCTAGCATACTTGACCCCTTTCTTCTCATTCCTTGCGCATTCTATTTGATTAAGAGACTGTGATTCAGTCTTGTGAATAAGTTGCTAGTTTCATTAGTTTTAAGGTTAAAATTGGATTGATAAATATATGGTCGAATTGTAAACCAGATTGAATTTCGAGATGTTAGATTTCATATCTTTACTGTTGTGGAAAACTCACAAGATTGCACGTAAACTTGAGTCTGCGCTATCATTAGATCATAACTCATTTTGTACTGAGTACAACCTCTCTTCGAAAACAGCAGTGGCATGCACATACACAATAATTAGAATAAATAGTCAGTCTGCTAACAACAAGAAAACTGTTTTGAATAAGTCTTGTTTTATCAAAAATATGATATTGCTCTCAAAATTCCTTATATTATTATTAACCGCCCTAAAAGAGCGGAAACGGAAGCATCATTCACATAAAATATACACGGAATTAAACATAACTCGTCTCCGCCCGTGTACACTGAAACTTTCCGGGTTGTGTAGTGTATAATTGTGTATAACTGTGTATAATTGTATATAATTGTGTACCGTGAGAAACACAAGGTGCACGGAGGTGTTCGATTCACGACACGTTTAATTACTTTTTGTTGAAATTCCCTCTTCGTCGAGTATAATTTAAGGCGTTGACAACAAGGAAGGGAAGATCAAAGACAAATGTGGTGACTATTTTTGTCGTGGTATTTCGTTTTTTTTATTTTTATGTTGTAAGTAAATAAAAGTCGCAAAATAGTTTTAATTTAAGGAATACAATTGTTTATGCACAGGAAAAACTGGCAGAGCCAAAATGCATGTAATTCGCTACCGAACCGTCACATGGTCAGTCCCAAACATGATTGAGTTTCGACCATCGGTATCCCTGATTGAATATGTCGTTGCTTAGAGCTCAAGACCCTTTTCAAAAGACCTGCAGGCAAATCTCGACAAAACTTACCAACTGGTCCCTGTATTAAGTTTTATTGCTAAATATTATACCAGTCCGCATGACTAGAAACTACAACCGAGTTAAAAATTACGGTAATTATCTATGAACTACACTGCAAACAAACTAATTCCAAACCTAACAATGATAAAACATCGACTATCGACACTAACTGAAACATTCTAGGACTAGTCATTTGTTAGTGCTTAATAATTACTTAGATAATGATACGTTACGGCTCGCATAGTGGACACAGATTTCTGTGCGGCGTTTGACTCGTTAATAATTCTCAGGCAAGCAACGACCGACAATTTGACCTGCCATCGATTTGATACAAACCCGTTATTTTGAACCACAGACATAAATCTAATCTATACTAATATTATAAAGCTGAAGAGTTTGTTTGTTTGTTTGTTTGAACGCGCTAATCTCAGGAACTACTGGTTGGAATTGAAAAATTCTTTTTGTGTTGGATAGTCCATTTATCGAGGAAGGTTATAGGCTATATAACATCACGCTAAGACCAATAGGAGCGGAGCAGAAATGAAAAATATTGCAAAAACGGGAAAAAATATTCCTTGTTGAGAGATGCCGTTGCGTGCGCTGCGTAAGCGGTTAAAGTTACGCAACAATCATATATGTAGTGAAGGTAGGTTAGGCAGGATAGATGGGTAGGTAGGTAGCCAGTTGACGGGAGCGAAGCCGCGTGGGACAGCTAGTAACTAGATAACGTAAGTCCCTCCATTTGTATGAAAACCAGCAGAGACTGCAGGTGGCACTTTTTCACACAAATTGTTAGAACTTTACTTACTAAAGGAAATGTTTCCAATATCTCGGCCAACTTTTTTGTAGAGTTTTCACAGCTCAATATAGCACAATCAGGCATTTTTTTAGATATCTGTTGCTGGTGCCGATAGTGCTGAATGAAACAATTTCAAAGGAAAAGTATTTCTTTTTGACACGCGAAGTACATACATTCGCGTCATCTAGTTAAACTTATGTCTATGTTTTGAACTCTTCAATTTTTCAGTAGGTACTTTGACTTTTACAGTTGTTTTGTGGGTAGTTGTTAATTTGAGCTCAGTGTTCTTTGGTTTAGTAAATCATGTTACTTTCTTTCCTTCATTCTATTATTTGAAAATTAATTTATGTATGAGACTCGAATTATAAATTTTTAAATGGATTATTAGAATTAAAGACGTTATTATTGTACACGTACAGTACAGGGTTTGTTAAGAATTATGTTTTCTTTTTTTGATATTTTTCTATCTGATGATCTATTAACTGGCTTGTGGGGGCCAATAATGCAGTGGCTCCATGTAAAGTATTGGTCGTCTAACAGGATTCAGTTGAATCCGGTTAGACTGGAAGTAGACACCAACATAATTGAAAAAGGCTAGGCAGAAATACATAGATTGACGGATTTCATCTACAAACAAATTGTAATACAATTTTTATTAAACTTTCTTGATGACGAATAAGGAAATATCAGGACCTTGCTAGTGCAGCAAGTCTCAATTCATGCAAAATACGTTTTACGTTGTGATCAACATGGTATGGCAGACTCATGTACCTAAAGCCAAAACTTAGTACCAACATACCAATAAAATAATCCATGAGTAACAGCATTCAAACAAGCCTACCACGCACATAACTTCGCCGAACAAACAGACACATACACAAACAAACAGATATACAAACAAGCGACGAGTCACATATGTCCGCAGATTATATCCCCAGTAGTTGGCACGCCATCTGCTTTATCTGTTGGCTGGTGGACTCACCCGTGATTGTGTTTTGGGTGCTTGCTTGATTTTAATTAGTGATATTTTGTGGAAAATTTGCTAGGGAGTTTATATAAGTTCCTGTAATGGATCTGAAAAATCAAGAAGTATAGTTTTTACATCTGGGTCAGGTGTGAGATTATACTAACTGTCGTAGTTTATTGTCAGGTCTAGTTTAATAAGGACATATTAGTAGATACTAAAAAAAATATAAAAAAAATATTACTAAATAGGTAATTTTTTTAAAGTTATGTAACTTAGATTACCCTTAGAGAACCATGTTCAGTAAAATGTTAAGTACAATAAAGTATTCGACCTAACATCCGTAAAAGAGTGACCAAGTCTTCGAGTAATAAACATACATTATGTATGTTGAAAGGTTCTGTTGTTGACAATATATTTCTGCTGAATGAATGAATAGATAAACCTAGAAAAATCCTACTCAAAAATTATTTGACAGTACCTAGACCTAATACATATTTCGGGAAAAAAGTCTTACATTAAAACAATAAGTGTAATAACAAATTTGAAACATACAAACGCTGTTATGCTGCCCTTCGAAAATCCCGACGTCGACTTAATAATAACTCTAATCCTAAGCCAATAACTTTCAAAATCAATACAACCGAAACTTACTGAACCCGCGACTTGAAACTCACACAACAAGTATAGTTGGGAACATGTTCACAAGATGACATGAGAGGTTGAAACTTGCCTTAATCACTGTCATAATTCAACCTTAGCCGGGTCTAGCTTATATTGGGTTAGTTGTGATCGAACTACTTCAGTTTGAGTTGTATTGGTGTATTCAATAAGTTCATGCTCCATTTCATTTTGAACAATCAAGGTCTGAGCGCTTATTTAGTTGGGTTTCTGACTGATTTGTAGGCACGACTTAAGTTGAAAGTAAGGCAAAACTTTATTATTACATAGTGGTGAAAAACTTGCAATTACTTATAAATATTTGAGTTTGCACAGACCTAGAACGAACCACGGAAAAAATAATATTAATAATATAAAACGCGTTTAAATCTCAATCCTAACATAAAGCCACCTTATGACTGCATCATGCATGGGCTATTATTATAAGGCCCTTCATAACATGCGAAAAGAACCCTTGTCGCTACAATCCTTTTTTCATAGGCACTAATAGAACGTCCGATCTTCTTCCTCGTATACACCTAACTGATGATGACATCTAACCAGCTTAATCAACTGAACTATCGCCAAACAAGATTCGTCCGCTCAACAAACCCGTAACACGTCCTGGCATTAGTAACGTCATAACTGGCAGCCAGAGGCAACCAGTGAGTGCTGCCATTCTATAGCTACAGAGCGCACGGTTAGCGCAGTGGTTGAGCGATTGACTGCTGCACTGCGTGTCGCGGGTTCGATTCCCGCACGGAGCAAATATTTGTATGATCTACAGATAGTTGTTCCGACTCTGGGTGTTATGTATGTTTATTTATTTATTCATGAATAAGAGACAACCATACAAACCATACAAAGTAACTCAATAATAAACACACAATAGTCAAAAATCATTCAAAGTAATTTTGACAATAAAATTTAGGCAGGTCAACAGCTGGAGAATGTGAAAAGGTAGATTGTAAAAATGGTTTGGTTGTCTTTGGAGTGATTCGCCCTATCCCCTCGTACTAGTATAAAACTGTATCACGAGCGGTGTGTGAGTTTATATGTTAGTAAACGCACCCACGATATAGGAAGAAATACCTAGTGCAGGGAAAAGTAAAAAAAAAAGTGAAACTATCTCACAAAATCATATTTAATATTAACTAAACATTAAATAAAAAATTATATCTCCCATACAAATTTTGGCTCAGCTGACGAACATTTTATGGAAAATCTATTTTTTTTGGAATTGGCTGTAACTTTCTTGGAGATAGTTGTTCATAAACATAGACAGAAGCAGTATTTAAAATAATATTTTGATATCTCACCTCTCTCACCATTCCGTTACACCCTGAAGCCGAAAACAAATACCGTAAGAAAAACAAATTGATGCTGTTTATCAACTATAAATCATATGTGAGAGTTTCCGGGGTCAAATAATATATATAGAGTCTGTCAAGCGAGTCTAGTCCCATGAAAAAAGCGGCAAATTCAAAAATCTTTCAGGTGTCAACACTGACAACAATCTTTATAGTAGTTTTCACATACAGATGCCTCAGTAAGTTTCACGGTCATGAACACGACGTCTGGATCTAAACCAAAATGGAAATCGTGATCACATCACAGTAAAATAAAAAAAGTCAGATAAGTTTATTGTGCTGAAAGTATCAATATGTTGTTGCCAACCTACCTGATGTTGAAACGATTTCATCCAAAAGTCGTCGTTTTTGCGATAACACGTCGTCAGATTCACTCTGTACATGATTATATTTATTAATCATTGTAAACAACAAGCTCCTGACACTACTTTTAATAGGTTTCGGCATTATAACATTAAAAAACTCAACAAAAACCGGATTATTACGAGGTTATAACAGAATTTGTGACAATCTGTTTGACAGATCATAGTATTGCCATTATAAGAAATCAGTAAAAGGGTTGTGGACACGACTCGCTTGACAGACTCTAATAGCTCTCTAATAGGCACATTGTTAGTTTTAATCAATTATAAAAAAAACATCCAAACCGCGTCAAATTGCTAACATACTAATTTGGAGCTTCTTTATTTGTTAAACAGAATCTATTGATAATAGATAAATACTGGCCAGAGACATTTATAGAGATTTTATTATATATACGTATTCAAAACTCAAAATCGACTAAATGTCTTCACTCTAGCTATACGTGGCAGAGTGCTAGCCCGGCTTACTGGCGCGTGGGCTGATTAATGGCGCATGGGCCGGCTGATATGATTCTCTGTGACGGACGAGTAATATTTGGATCGTCTTCATTAAGTTGATGTAGTTGTTGGATGAAATTGCGGATACTGGTATAATGCTCTAGTAGAAGTATCCACTTAGGAGGTAATGTAAGAAGGCTCATTTGATAATAATAACACGCGAGTGTTTTAATACCCAATTATATGCCGTTGCATACACTATTTTATCTTTACTCATACATTTGAAATAAAACAAAAAGTGAAAAAAAATATGTGATATGGCAATTCAAATTCTCATCAGCGCGCGCCTCCATAGACATGACACTACTTTTCGACAGTAAATCAAGGAGCCAATAAGTGCCAATAAATTAATAAGTAAAAGTGTGAAATATAAAAATTAAAATAGTATATTATGCAACTAGTGAATAAAGAACGGTTTTAAAGCGAGGGCCATAGATGAATCAAGAACAAGTGAAGGATTCTAACAACTGAATCACGACCGTAGGGAGTGATTCATGATGTTTGAATCACGAGCATAGCGAGTGATTCAAGTGTTAGAATCCTGAACGACGCGAGTGATTCATGGCCCTCGATATAAATCCGTTTTATTCAAGAGTTGCATACTATATTTTATACCATGACTTCGAGAAAAAGAAGGATTTAAGCCAAAAGCACAAGGAATAATAATAAATAAATAAATGGTTTATTACCTTCAAAATTTACAGAAAATGAGAAACCTTAGGGCTTCACATTTTTTGTAAATTGAACCTGAGCCTTTGAGTTTGAGTTACCTAAACAGCACCTGTGTTTCAGGGGCCAGTGACCACCTCCGTTAAGTTACATAATTATAATTAATTAAACACCAATGAAATTAATATTAGAATTACAATCCAAATAAGTATTCACTAAACATCCTAGACCAAAATAAAATCATTATCAAAATCCTAAATATAAACAAACTCAAAATTAAATCGACGAAGGAGTTTGAAATTCGAATATTTTCACAAGAAGTTTGTATCGAGTATTTTATGCGCAAGTAGGTTGTATTGCATTGAGATGGAGGTCAAATATATATTGGTGTGTTCTAAATTCAAACACCAAAACAGTGATTAAAAGTGCTTTTTATTCACTGTTTTCAGTGAATAAAATAAGCTTTTTAGAGGGGGAATGGTATAAAGTTATTTTATGATGCAGTTGTTTGAAAATCGAAGGAAAATGCTGCACTGTAATGGTTGTTTTTTTAAATTTTACCTATCCACGGATGTAAAGTACGTGTTTATAGAATATTTTTTGAATTCATAATTGGAACATTACTTTGTGAGTGTAAATAAAAGACCACTACGAGACTTATCCTAACGCTGTTGATGTGGCTGAATTTTTGGTCATAACAAATATGAAATACCTATATTACAGTATAGGAAAACCGTTTTCTCTTTAATCACTATTGATTTTACAACTACGAGTAATTGCGTAACTGAGCAAAACCAACTTTAATGTAGTTTTTTTTTAAATATACTTTTTAATATTTTGCAATATACCATTTTCTCGTCTATCAAACAAATGTCATACACCGTACCATTTTACTACGCAAAGATTTATTTTATCACATACCAAGATCTACATACAAACATACCTCAATAATACGTAAAAAAACACATTTGCACCCGCAGCATACTAATAAAATCGTGCACAATACGTCAGGGTATCCATCCCCGTACAAATGTTACTGCGTACACTGTCGTGACGAAAAAATGGGCGAAAGCGTAACGTAGCAACGCGACGAATTTCATGCCATACCGAGAATTATGCGCCTATGGCATCTTTGGGCTGTAGTATATGCAAGGGTAACAGATTACAGAAGTTATTTGCTGAAGGCTTTTTTCTTAAACTATTTTTGTTGTAGGTTTTTTATCGTACACAATTTGTTACTTCTATGTAGATTACCATCTTAAGAAGGCTTTGTGCTTTTACTTTATTTTCATGGGATTTGTGATTGTGTGAGCAAGAAGCTTGGTCATTCCGTTTTAATACTAACGTAGATGACGAAAATTTGGTATAAAAGTGTAAGTATAAAGTGTAATGTTTGAAGCTTTATGCCTAAATGATAAAATGCAATCGTCGCGAAAATCTGATATTTAAAATTAATTAACTGAAAAGGGAAAAACAAGTTCTAGATGTAATTAATACATTAAAATACTATGAGGTGCTGCAGGCGGGGACAAACAAAAATTATAGAAAAACCTGCCAAAACTTCGTTTTGGTCGTAGCAGTCGGGTTTTTGTTCTCTGAGTTTGTGTGAGTTCTCAAAATAAGTTATGTGGTAAAAGATAATTTATTTTGTTATCAAAGTTACGCTTATCTAAATATTTTGCCAAAATAGGAACATAAAAGTGTTACAATATATACATTTTTAGGATGGCCTAATTAATATCTTTCATTTGATATTCATATTGTTACGATAACGAAAAAAAAATTGTACCATCCCTTTTTTTAGGGGGAGGTTTCTTTTAAAAGAATTATATAACTTATTTCAATCTCACAATTTAAACAAATCTAACGACACCTCATATTCTGTCAATCCTTTTGGGCTGTAGAGTGTGCTATAGATAGAAATTGACATACATACATACTTACATACATACTTACATACATACTTACATACATACTTACATACATACTTACATACATACTTACATACATACTTACATACAGACTTACATACAGACTTACATATATACATACGATCCAAAAACATTACCCTCCTGCAGTCGGGTAGTAAGGTTACACCTGATAAAAACATCTTGAACTTATAAGACACTTCATTCAGAAAAGTATAGCTCTATAATATAACAACAGAAACGGGCGTCCAATATAATTCATGTGTGATATCATGCTGTATTTGTTTCCTAACATATACTACGCCCATAAAGTAATCACAGCGTCGCAAGATGACTCGCGAGTCGTAATTCCTGTTACGATTATGATGGCAGCTGCGAACGCGTCTTGTTTACCTATGTGTGAGTCATTTGTGCCTGTTTACGAGACATGTGTCTAATTAGAAATGTATGAATACATGTAATAGCTGATTAAGAATGTAAGGATTAATTTCAGAATTGGACTAAACAGCTAAATTTCGGTTTACACTAATTCTGATATTTCTGAAAAGTGATGCTCGTACTAGGTTGCTGGTTATTGCTTATGATTCCGTAAATGTGTTGTAAGATAGGACTAACATCGTTGGCCTATATTTAATACACTTTTTAAAATCAATGACAAACAGCATTAACTTTCCGAATAACTAAGTAACACTTTGATATTTCAAAAGTACCTGTGTGATATTTACCTTATATAAGTAGATCCTTGCTAAAACTAGTTGCACATACCTGTAACAAAGAAAAATATTTTGTTAATTAATTGCAGTATTGCATTTATTGCAGATTTTATAAATTGAACGTTCATAGCAATTAAAATAATTGTTAATGTCATCTTCATCTTTTCAGCCAAATGACGAGTACTGCTGAACATAGGCCGCCCCCATGTGTCGCCACGTACGAGTAATTAAGGATGCCCGCAGCCTTCACCAGGTCAATGTAAAATTTAATATACTTGCCAATAAACCATTACTCACCTGCCTAATAAAATCAAGATATTTCAAAAAGGTATTGGACATTCCATGAAATTCAAAGAGGGGTTTCTATTTGCTTCATATCTCATGAAACAAAATTCGACAACCAAAGGTGCATCGTACAAAGCACATAACAATTTAAACAAAACACATTACGAAAGAAGCATCTCGGGTATCAAAACAAAAGGCATTATCAGCTAATAAAATAAATTTTATTGCGTTCCCGTAGTATTCGGTCTCGAACTCTTGATGCTGCAGTATGCATGCGAGCGGTGAAACACGCGGTACATGGTGCGTGAAACTAGATGAGAAGTTTACTACACGCCGGGACGGGAGAACTGGGTTGTTTTATTTGACATTTTTATTGTTTCAAAATCATGTTGATGGCCAAACCATGTTTATGCCCTATGTTTGGTATGAGGATTTTTGTTAAGATTATTAAAACTTTTCCAAGTGAGTTGCATAGTAGGCAGATTCAAATGAAAATATTATTAAATTTTTAAATTACTTGTATGTTTGAATTTTTTTTTTTTTATATGTAATCTATAGTTTCGCGTTTAACCACTATTTTGCCTGATGGTGAGCGATGGTGTGGTCTACGGTGAAGCACGCTTGTCTAGAAGTAATCAGTATATACTTATACCTTGGCCTGTTCACGATGTAAAAGCCCAAAGAAGTCATGAGACTATAATCATTATTTGTTAGGGATATTCTAAGGTTCAATGCATAATCGCATAACGCTTAAGAATGCAGTTCAATCAAATTTAATCTATTTAAAATCAAAGAGTTACTGCGGAAGAGAACTATAAATTAACGTAAATTCTCTGGCTACCATGCTTCGGATTGGCCATTTCTTTTAATCGCATATAGCTTCCACGAGACGATAAACCGTCAATAAAGGTAAGCTAAACATAAAATTTTATATTCTTAAAATGTCCAAAACGATCGTTTTGAATTCTGAACTGAATAGCATTTACAGTTTTCTGCGTCCAAATCGTTTTAAAATGCAATTTAAGACGAATACTATGCATATGACTGCTTCAGAAAATAGTAAAGAAATTTAGGATAAATGAACATTATTTTGGTATTAAATGAAAGACTGTCCGACTTCATTTCCGAACTGTGAAAACACTTCAAATTTTGCGAGTTACTTTAATATTTTGAAGAAAAGTTACAAGAGTAGCTTAAGTTCTCAGTTTCATTCAATTATTTCAGTAACTTATTTTATTCATTTCTATTTTCAGGAAATCCGTAAGAATGTCCATCATGGAAGGTATTTTACTTAAGAATTTTCCAACATTTTGCATTGAAACTAATAAAACTTAAACACATTTCATAAAACAAATAAATGCAATGAATCATGCGAACGTACCCAACATTTTGTCCGCCAGCAGTGTACCTACGCCTGTGGCTGCTCCGACTGATATATTGTTATTGTTGTAAGAAAACAATGGACTTGAGTGAAAAATGCGCTTTTTACCACACGACTTATAAATTAAATGGACTTCTATTAAAAAATGTATGTTTTACCCACAGAAAAATGTTTGTTTTATCTAGCAAAACTATATTTTCTAAAGCCAAAATATTTTTAAGCTATGATTTTCTGGTACACTGTTGTTCTATCTCACGACGGAGCGGGCGGGTTGTTATTAGGGCCTATTTCACTAATGAAACTAATCGCGATTAGTTAAACTAAACTCAGTTTGTGCAAATACAGTATTCTGATTGGTAGTTTCTCAGCAATCTCAACACAAGAACAACCCGCCGTCGTGAGATAGAACAACTGTATGCAGCTGCATCAAATAAGACTGGAATCTGATTCCAAGATAGTTGGGACAGAGCCATGCAGACGATGACCTTCAAAACCATTCATGTTGTGCTGTTGAAAACTTCCTTCCAAAGATCACGGACATAGAGAGAATAGAGCCATAACCACTACCGGGAAGAAAATTGCAGAATTCGGCTCTGAGGACGTGACGTGCTTATTCTGTAATAACATTGACCGTTTACGACGACTTTTGCAGCTTGGCCATGAGATGTATAGACAAGGTATTTTCATTCTCTCTAGGACTCGATCAAAGAGTTAAAGCTATATAAATATTACATATACGGGGTGGGTAAAAATAGTGGATCATACGAAACAGGGCTATAGTTGGGGATATAAGGAATAAAATATAAAAGTATAAAAAAATATGTATTTTATGATCTGCTGCAATTAGCTAAAAATAAACACATTACATTTTCCTTCTCAAAAAAAGTTAGGGCTGTTTAGCGTCACCGTGGCTGTTCAACTTGTAGAGCATGATTGCAGATTGAGGATGAATGAGTTGCCTTCTCTACGCAGATGATCATGTTCTACTTGCATCGTCAGCAGAACAGTTACGAGACATGGTGACTATGATGAATGAAGCTTTTATTTTTAAAGGAATGAGTATAAAAATATGAACAAGACTAAGGTGGAATGATGTTTTAAAGATGTAAGGACTATGAATGGGAGTGTCAAGTGAAAATAAATTATTTTATTATGGAGCAAGTAAACGGGTTTGTATATTTGGGAAGTATGTTTACAAGGGATGGAAAGATTAAAGAGGAAAGGAGAGTGAATGCAGGAAATATAGTAAATGGTGCTATACATGCGGTTGTGACCAGCCAGTCGATGTCTCCGGAGTTCACATCATATTACCGATAATGATTGTCAAAAGTTCACTATGTATGGGATTGAAAATGGCTACAGAAATATTACATTGTCAAGCCCATAATATTTCGAAAAATTACTATTTTTTTATTTTATTTGTTTAGTTAAAAGCATTTCAGAAGACAACAGAAAACCATTTATCAAGTTCATTATTAACTTTCACATTCGTATCCTCATCACGTTCATAGTGAAACATACGTGTACCTACGTACCTACCCTCCGACATGCTTAGGTACATACTTACCTAGTTGTAGCCATCTCGCGTTAAATTTTTAATTCCCAAGGAAAAGCTAACGGCCTCCTAACGCGCGCACATACGATACCTTTATGTTTAGAAACGTAATATTTCTGCTTTTACGGTTATTGTTTGTATGGTGTTAATAGAGTTTTTATGTAGGAAAGGAGTAAGATTGTATGGTCTTGTACTTTTTAGCTACGAGTATCTTTTAAAGTTCTTTAGGTAAATAAACACAGGACAAACATTTATAAACGAATATACATAGTATGGACGTATTGCATAGGATAATCTCTTATAGACAACTAATATTTTCTGAAAAAATATTTTTTTTGACTTGTATGCCCGCTCAAACTACAACGATTAGACTATACTATCTGGCCATGCAACACGGTTCTAAGAAATTAATTAAATAAAAAAATCTGCAACATAAAGCAATATTAAAATTAGACAGGTTATTTTAAAATAGGTTGACTAAAAATATAGTGATGTACTTTTTTTGCAACACACTACACGTTCCCCTTTTCACCTCGCAGCGATAAAACGAGCAATAGAATCTGAGTGGGAACACGTCACCTGCACGCTAGTATACGCTATAAGTATGCAAATTTTGATAGTCTTAACATATCAAGAGGGACTGGATATGGAAGGGATGCTGCTGCATTTTTGATTTCGTGTTCTAAGGAGGGTAAGAGTGGTATAATTTTATTTTGGGGGACATGACGGTGCATGTTAACTGTCAAAGTGAAGGGCTCTGGCCAACAGGAAATTGAACTGATAAATTAATCTTTAATATGCGTTACCAGAGTGGTTCAGAGGCCAATCGCGAAAGTTCACAAGTTATGAAGGACAAATCCTATATTTTTTAAGATATTCGCATTCTAATCTCAATCTTTAAACCTCTAATTAACCTACCTTTGTAATTAACAAGTTTGTGACATAGAGCCGATTTATAAATTGAGTATTTGAGGTTAAGAACGTGTCAAACCCTACTGTAGTGCCGAATTTTAACAGATTTTGCGGATAAAGTATAGTTTGACAAATACTCAACTTCAAAAGCTTCAAATTCAGAAATCAGAGGATAAATTATTATGCTGAGATGATTTTACGACTTGATTTCAAATTCACATTTTTATCAACACACAAGCAAAATCATAATTTGCAAGTATAGTTAATAGGTACATATATAATGCATATTTAATTATCACGTCAAATTCAACGACCGAACGCCACCAAAATTATTAATAGAATCACTAAACCGGACATTTCATACATAACAACTAAATGGTGAGCAACAACATCGGTTGATTGCACCTAATCCGACACTCGCTAACCATAGGTTAAATAATGGACAGATTAATCAGAAATTAGCCTAGCTACTGCCTCGCGGACAATACGGTTATGGGATAACCATCCGCAGACCGGGAGCTGGCAATTTTCTGGTTTGTTTTAAGATTTTGTATTTGGTGATTTTGGGAACAATGTTTAGCAGTGAATCTTTGATTTTGAAAAATTGCCTTCTGTATTTTGCAGTATATTTTACTCAGTTTGCAGATCAATGGTGTATTCTTGAGCTCATTATAATATTGCTTGTTTGACTAGATGTATGAACGTAAATAAAGCAAAAGGAGTATGTAATGATCATAGCAGGTGGGAATCTCTAGTTTCTACCGACCCCTATGGAAAGGGCGTGAGTTATGGTGTGTATTATAATCTACCTGCATTTCAGAAACTGGTCAAGTGCGAGTCGAACTCGTGCGCCGAAGGTTCCATACCTACCCATTATATTGGTGCCAATTAAGCTAGTCCTCTAAATTGTATGAGCGCCCATACAACTCAGAGGACTATCTTAATTGGCGTCAACTATGTACGTATGTCCCCATACCATATCACCATTTAATTTTCAACTTTTGTTATTTTTTGGAACTTTTTCTTTATTTGTGCTGTAAGACACTTACTTTTTGCTAAATTTTGTGATTCTAGGTCAACGGGAACTAACTGGTTTTCGATCCAAAATCTATAATGTATAATATGTAACCGGTTGACCTAGAATTGACAATTTTGCTTAAAAGGTCTTACAGCTCAAGTAAAAGGAAAATTCCGGAAAATAAAAAAAGTTGAAAATTAAGGTATATTTTGGTACTTACAAGTTTTCGCGAAGATCTAGATTTTGTCCATATCTTTTTATCGTGTTGACTCAGGACCCTGATTTTTATACACCTAATAGGGACTATAGACCT
Source organism: Orthosia gracilis (assembly GCA_947562075.1). Lineage (NCBI taxonomy): Eukaryota > Metazoa > Arthropoda > Insecta > Lepidoptera > Noctuidae > Orthosia > Orthosia gracilis. The sequence goes on from OX387276.1 coordinate 16,173,731, forward strand.
CAGTATCTGGTATAAATTTCAACTTGCTAGGTTTACCCGTTCCTGAGAATATCGGTGGTGACACACGGACAGACAGACGGACAAGAGAGTGATCTTATAAGGGTTCCTTTTTTTACCTTTGAGGTACGGATCCCTAAAAATGACAACATTTGGATCGTAACTGTCAGTGGAAGCCATTGATGAACAGGACGATGACTTATCAGTTTGAAAACAGATTCAAAAGCAGTTTATTGGCGCAGTACAACACACTAGTAAAGTCATTATAATTTCCAGGCCGTCCATATCCACCGATAACATTAATTTTACATCACAAACATAGTTGTTGCAGGCTCCTGCACATCACCCGCGGTCGTGGCACGCGGCGTCAGGCCCAACGAGTTGCGATAACGCGGACGCCTCGTTAATGAATACGCGTCAAACTGTTTTGAATTTTAATATTTAGTAATGTATTCATATTTGGTATTATCATCTAATTTGAATGCGGTTTTCGATGGAAACCGCGGTTTTGCATTAGATATTTAGGTTATTGAATAATATTTGAAAGCGCCGCGGTTGAGCGGATTATTGCACATGAATTAAATAGAATTGCGGCAAACTGTGTGTGAGTGTATAATATTCATTAGATTTCCTGTTTAGTTATTTATACAGTTAGTAGTCAACATTCAAAGTCTCAGGACATCTTGGTCAAATAAATACTCTTACGTCTTTCAGTTATCTCCTCCAATATAAAAATTCCACCAAGCCGACATACTCATTATATCTCTGCGAGAAGAAGAAAATCTACTTGGCTCAAACATAAATACAAACTTCTTTTGAATCAAGTGCTTTCCTAGCAAGTTGTTTTCCACCGAAACCAATAATATCTATAATACACGAAGAATACCAACGAGAAAATTCTATTAAGTTTAGTTTCCATTAGAGAACAGAATACAATGCAAAATATTAAACCTCATGTGTTGCGGTTGTGCATTAAAATTTGTGTCCGTTCATTTTATTATCTGTGTTATTTTGTGACTCGCAAAAGGTTTTCTACACCGTTTCTGTTTTTAGTAATCAGTTAAATTGGACTTGGGATGTTCTAAAGTCCCTATATAATGCTAAATGTGTATCTATAGGGAATTCCAATTTTTTTTCGTCTCGTTTTAGGTCCAAATCATAAAATTTGGAAAGTACATCACACATGGCATACTTTCCAAGTTCTACAGTTTGATTTCTATACATGGTTACTTAAGATCCTCATAACCAATTTATTAAGGGGTTTTGGATCATCAAAGTCCCTTAAAGCTTTGTCAACAGTTCAACACCCATGCAAATAAACAAACTTTATTCAAAGAAAAATATCATTTTCATCCCCTTACTTAAAACGCCACTTGTCGAGCTGTCAGTAAGATGGCTATTCCGAGAATGCAAGTAGAAAATATGCATAAAACATAAATGTTATGATAAAGTATTTATTCGGCCCCTAACTCGATATAAATGCGACTTACCGTCTTGGTGCTGCTTGCACACCGCGACTTTGCAAATACGGTGGGGCACAAAGCTTGAGGCCATTTCATATTTAATATTTTTCGTATTGAGTGAAGTTTGCACATAACTGATTAATAAATGAATGAGAGCATTAATAAGGTATAGGAGCCTAATGAGATTTAAGAATTAAAATAATAAGTCGACCTTGGTACTTGGTAGAATCAACATGACAGTTACATAGATTACAACCTCAAAGAAATTTTATTTTACTGGAAGTTTTTGTCTAATTTATTTGTTTTTGTCTTAGGTTGTCCTACTGAAAGGCAAACGCCTACCTTCCTTTTTTGCCTTTTTCCCGATTTTTGGGCAAGTGTAAAACAATCCTTTCTGTTGGCCGAATCGATTGATCCTTTTAATGTACCAGGTTGTCTTACAATAACTATTACTGAAAACATCGTCTACCTCTGTACCGTGGTGCAATATTTTGAGTGAATACTATTCATGTTTGACGAGGCGGGGGTATGTCTTTAGCCAGCCGTCGCGAGTTTGATGGTTAGCCCCTCTTTACGTTCGACCAGTTAGAGTGTAAACCATGGGTACGACATTCATATTGTCAGATTGGTACTTTGGATGAAATTCATGGCTAATACTATAATAAATGTGAACCTTTACTTGGCAAAATGACTCATGAAGCATAAAAAAGCGTAGTGGTTATGAATTCTTAGAATCTAGAAAAAACACGCATTTTAAAATCAATGAGAAGTAAGCGAACAAAATGACTGATAACTTTAGAAAACGTTTTCGAGATATAAATCTGCTGTTGCTAATTTTCATTTTAAAAAAGCTATTCTGTAGAAATTTTCTCAGACTACAAAAAATATTTACAAATGGCGCACCCTAATTCGCCGCACATCATCCCCAATACATTTGCATTACATTTCAAAGTGTCGTGTCCATCCCCTGAGGGAGATGTCGTGATGCGTTTAAAATATTTGCCTTAGACTTCAAGCTTCACTCCACTGAACCTCAAGTTATACACTTGTTTATCTACAACTTCAAAGGAGAACAACTTAAGTGGTATGTAAGGTACTTTTGTATTCCGAGAGAATATTTCATGTTTTTTAAATATAGCTTGGAGCAGTTGTCGTTTAAACGTAAACTATTTTGTTATTCATCATTAAGCCTTGAAAGCTTCTTGAAAAGAAAATGGAATGTTGTTTGGTATTGTTTCTTTTTTTGAATGAATTAATTAAAGGGGTTAGTTTTGGCCATCTGTTGGGTTTCTCATGTGTATCTATGTTGTAAATAAGTAAACCGATAATTTTAAGGAGCGGTTCGATCACATACTCGTAGCATTTATATTTTATTTACATATCTTATTATATTTTAGATCTTCAACAAAGGATACAGAAATTATTATTTTTAAATCACGATACGAAAGGTTCTTTGGGTCCGCGATCTGTTTGCTTTCCTTAAAGAACACTATATACATAGTTTTTTTTGGCATACTCTCTTTTATCAAAGTCTTACTTACCTCGTCATTATTTTTATTTTTGGTACAATCCCACCTCCCTATTCCCAAACCACTGCAAGTCCTGAAATCCAGAATCAACAGTGGCGACCACCAGACAAGCGCCGAGGCAATGAAGCTCAACGAAGTCCCGGATAATGATTTTAAACTGTATTGGGTCCCGTAATGAAATTAATCAGAAAAGAATAACGGAGAAGTAGGAAAAATACAAATTACCACTTCCCTCCATACCAAGCAGGAGACAGAACAAACAAGGCCAATAGGCACAAAGAATCGTTTACAACTGGGATAAGCCCAGTTGCCTAGCACCACGGATAAAAATTTGCATATTATGGGTCCTAACGTTGTGAGCTGTCTTATCTCTTTTTTGATTCCAATAGTATGGCAAAAACGCTAACTTCTCGTAATATAACAACGACCACAAAGGTTGATACATTAAATAAGCAAGATCGGGGATAACCCAACCACTTTATTTGCACAAGACACTAGCTGGCCGGATTTAGAGATTTATTACAATCATTACGGTCCGAATTATGCTACTAATCACACTCATTACACAACATCTAACCCCGCGGGCGATCACGAGCCTCCAGACCACAACAACAAACCGAAAATACACCATACAGTATGAGATCCCACTGCAAAAATCTGCTGGTATTTTGTTTTTGATGAAACTTGATTTTTAACCGACTTCCCAAAAAGGAGGAGGTTCTATGAGGTTCTCCGTCAATTGTGGTCCGATTATGAAAATTCTTTTTTTATTTGAAAGATGTTGTATAGATGTTGTAAGTATGTTCCGAAATTGGTCCCATTTTAATTGGTGAAGATCTGATGAAGAATTTCGAAGATATAAAACTGAACTCTTCAATAAATAGCGGCAAATCTCTCAGGATTGCTGCAATCGCATGTCTGTTTATTGTTTATACCATTTCATAACATAACATCACGACAGTACGCTCTTAAGGGGTACGCAGATCTCTCATTTCACCCGTCATTTTCATGTTTCATCATATTCGGGTAATCTATTCAGGCGTTATAGGTACCTTTTTAAACAACTTGCCTATTAGGCAGGTACAACTAATAAGTGAAAAATAAAAAACTTCTACAAAAAAAATACAGTTATGTTTTTATGAATGATTCTTAATAGATTACCGCAGAAAACATTTTTTTTTTTTTACTTTTCTCTACACTAGAAATTTCTCCTGTGTCGTGGGTGTATATGGGACATCATATAGTTCTCACTTAGCCGCCGTTCATCAGGTTTAGCAGGTAAACTGGCCACCCACAGGTTGCGGCTTACTGAGAGCTAACAACGTGATTTTTTCCTATTTTTTAAACCACTTGCTTTCAAATGACGTTGGATTCACTTAAAAAAGCTATATATTTGGGTTTAAGTATCACATTTTTTTTTTCATTTCGATAATTGCGGCTAGATAGTAGGCAAACTTGCAGCAATCTTTTCTACTATCAAGTATCATTCATGAAAATTATGTTTAATCAAAAACGCTGATTTCTCGGCGGATCTCAGGCTAATACAGCTCCCAAACCCGAACAAAATGCGCCCAAACAACAGGTGGTCGGGAAATTAAATAATAACATTAAAGACTAAAAATTAAACACTTCAGCAAAGTTTTAATGTGTCGGCCGTCGGATAAATCACTGTTTTAACGTGAAATTTTCCAGTTTAAATTGATCGCCATTAAGTAAAGTTCTGGGGCGATTGCTTCATTACGGGCCTGTCACTCAGAATTACTTTTTGATGGAAGAGGTTCGGGAAGTAAGAGGTGTGCCGCAGGGAGGTGTTCTAGCTCCGCTGTTAGAACGGTTGTTGAGGAACTGGAGAGTTATCGACATATTCGCGATCTGGCTGACCAAAACCAGATGTATCCTCCGACTGCACAGCATGATTTTCTTCTTGTTTACGTCTTTTTAGTTCGCTTTTTAAGCAGGTGGGGTTTTTAGATTTTTTGAATTAACTTTTTTTATTTACAACTTTTTAGTTATTTTTTTTTAGAATTAGGTACATTTAAACATATAAGTGTTATATATTTTTGAAATCACCTCTTAAAACCCTTTATGTTGATACCCCACACTATAGGTTTGGAAGAAAAAATGGTCCCCCACAATACGGTGCCCAAAATCCGCACATTTTTCTACTATCCAATTTTAATGCAACCAGTGACATTCGCAGGGTTAAGACATGCAACCAGTGACATTCGCAGGGTTAAGACAATCGATTGACATAAGAATCATCAAAATCGGCCAACGCGTTTGGTCTCTAGAACGCCACATAGGAACAAACATACATACATAGACTGATAAACACATTACCCTCCTTCGGCAGTCGCGTAAAAAAGAGTTAACACTGATAGTACAAGTACCAATAAAATTAATCCGACGTATTGAAGGGGGTGGAAATCACGTTCAAAGATTCCGTTACATTGATACATAGATACTTACATACCAAGCTAATAAAAGCGTGTTAAAATCATAGTTAGCGCCGATCTGATAACAAGTAACTTTCAGTGATGGAAAGCTACATCATTACCAGTCGCCCATAGAATAAATATAATTCATTGTATATAGTTGATTGGGGGGAGGCCCATGTCCAGCAGTGGACGACTTTCGGCTGAAATGACGATGATGATGAGTTGATTTCCACATAGTAGAAGTTGCTAGCCGGATCTAGTTGTCAAATACAAATTAAATTGATTTTATAATTAATTAATATAATTCACATAAGGGTGGTACATATATGCAACAGAAATAATTACGGAGCCTATCGAATAAGCAACATTTTAGATACAGTCTGTAGGAGAGAGGAGTAGCGCTTAATATTTTTCTTATAAACATTTCTGTATTATATTTCCCTACCTATAATGTTTAGTCAAACATATCAATCTTGTTTTACTACACAAATTAAACTGTACCAATATTTACAACCACACCCACCTAATATAAACGTATAGACAGTCGCTCTGTACATACATATTTATCTCGGCATCGCTAATTATATTGTTTAGTAGAATTAGCGGCCCATCTGTCTTCATTTGCGGATCTGCGGGGTTGCTGGGTGCTGCCCGTCGCATGCCTGGTGTCTGAGTGCTACCAATGATTGTGTAGCGTGTCTTAGTAGGAATATTTTTATGTTTTCGGGGTTCACAAATTTTTTGGGTTGAAATAGAAATGATATATTGTCTGAATTTGATTCCTTATTTTTATTGAGTGATAATATTTAGGAATTAAAATTTGATAAAACTTCGTTTGACAGGTTTTTAGGCTTATTAAGTATAATATTGCCGGAATCCTTTATAGTCCCCAAACGTGTGTATATAATTATTGGGCGTTAATTTTAATATAACTAAAACTTAAATTATGAGTACCTAACTCTACACGGAAAGATGATATCAAAGTAAGTAATTTAAAATTAGAATACATAAATTAGTACATTTACTTAGAGTCAATTGGTATATATATATATACATACCGAGATAATGCAGAAGGAAATCAAAAGAAGAATAGGTAATACCTGGAAGAAATTTTGGTCACTAAGCGAAGTAATGAAAAATAAAGAGATGTACATGCCGGAAAAACGGAAAGTCTTTAATACCTGCATTTTGCCATGCCAAATATGGGTCCTGACAGAACAACAACAAAATATAATAAAGGTTTGTCAGAATGGAATAGAGAGAAGCGTATTGGGCGTAAGAAGAAGAGACAAAGTACAGTTAGAAGAGATAAAAGAAAAAACAAAATTTAAAATTTCATGTTGCATGGAAAAACGAGAAATGGCGTTAGACAGGACATATGATGAGAGGAAAGAAAAGTGGACAAAAATAATTACAGAATGGTACTCGAGTGGAAGTAAAAGAGGTGGAGGAAGACAGGTAAAGCGATGGAAAGACACGATATAAAGAAAGTGGCAGGTCCAGAATTTTTACGGGTAGCGAGGGACAGAGTCAAGTGTAGAGCCATGGAGGAGGCCTTTGTCGAAAGACAAGATGGTGCGAGGGAAAATAACCAGGTGCCGAGAAGAATAGATAAATAGTTATAAACACAGTGTAAATAGGTTATAATCACATTAAAAACCAAGTATAGTAGATTGTAAATAAAAATGGTTGCCTGTAAAGTCGGTTTTACGGGCGAAGATTTTACGTGACAACGTATTTTTCTCGGTAGAATATTTATTGATATGAATATAATTAAATTGTACTGATTTTACGTTCATCCGATCGATTTCCACCAGACCGATCATAGTTGAGTGGGAGAGAGACGCAAGGCATTCGGCGGGCCTCTCTCTCGTTCGGTGACTCATCGTAACGTTACCGAGCGTTACACTTTTTCATAAGTGCCTCCCAGCCACAACCTAATTTAAGACGTTGTCACGTCAAAAGTTAAAGTAACTAGCAATAAAGGCTTGTTATATTTTTATTATTTGAATATAAGACAAAGTCAAAGACTAAACACTTCTCTTTAACAACAAATGTTATACAGATCAAGAGTTTAACAAAAGCCTACTATTTCTAATACGAACACACCTGATATTCTATCTTTTCCTTCATTGAAATGTACTCCATTAGATGACAGCAGCTGATAAAAAAATGCATTACATTTCTTTTCATCTTAAAATCGGAAAGAAGATGAAATGAAACGTTTTACTGTATAAGTAGATATTGTCACATATTGCCAAAATTTTGTCAAAATTAAAAATTGATCGAAGCCTCGTTCCCTGTTTTTTTTTTTTTTTTTTTTTTATTCATATATTCTACCGCGGACATAGACGTCCGCGCCCTTTTTTACAGTATTTATTTGTTTAATAAATTTTCATAATATTTCAGTTATTGGACTCCTACGTCGGACATTATTTCTAGTCTTACTTAACTAACTTAAGTCTACGTGAGTTCATCTTTCATTAAATACTATGGGTTCTTTTTTTTTTTTTTTTTTTTGTTACTCACTGGCATTACAATTTTATATTTCTATTTTCTACTTATCTTTATATTATTAACTATTTTGTTTACTGGTTTCTATTGATACAATGCTATGTACTATGTTATTTACTATTTTGTCTACTTATTTCTATTTGTACACTTTCGGGGGAGATGCATGGCAGTGCGAGCAGACCAGTCCCGGCCGACGGTCCCCGTTTTAGAACCCCGTCGTTAGGACGTTAAGCTGAGTATGACTGACTCGTTCCACCATGCAGCTTTACATGTATATTTTCATTACAGGATTTAGGCAGGATGATGGTTTGGGTTTGGGGAGGTGTTTGGGTTAGAGTTGTTGGATAGAATTTGTTAGGTGGCGTTTTGGTGATGTCTGCTGACCAGGGACTTCACCAGCGTGAGCAAGGCCTCTATGACGACCACGTCTCGATGCTGCATGGCCGTCTTAAGATTGTAGTTGACGACCGTTTTAGTTGGCGCATCCATCGCCCTCTTAGCAAAGCGGCCTGTGGCGTCATCGGCGTCGTCGGTGTAATAGACGCAACTAACTGAATGTCTGGACACCGCCACTACCGCGTGGGAGATGCTGTCGTGGACCTGAAGCCTTCTGGACTTGGTGTTGACGATGATGACACTTTCGTAGGTCAGCCCCTGAGCCTCGTGTATGGTTAGCAGGCGCGACCCTTCGCCGGATCCAAATCCCTGGCTCGCAAGAGAAGCTTTCTCCCCCTGCGTATGAACCAGGAACAGGGTGTTTTGGGCAGTGCTCGGTATTTGCGCCCCTGTGTAACCTTTCACCTTCAGGGAGTGGACCCGCGACAGCGACGACTTGGAGGAGTATATACCGGGGTATATCTCACTCAGTACAAACGCCACGTCCATTGGATTGCGGTGTGTGCAGAGAAACTCCCGGGTGATGCCAGCCACCAGGTCTGGACGGGTATACCTAAGCTCGAAAAGGTTCTCTCTGTCCAAAAATGGAAGCTGGTTAACGTCTCCGACGAGGACAAGCTCGCTTGCTCCAGACAACTTTACTGCCATGACTATGGCCCCAAAGTGGTTCATAAGAGCCTCGTCTACCGTAAGACGGTAGCATTTGTCTTGACTCTTGAAACCGTTTGCTAGGATTGAGGCCATAGTGCGCACCTTGGTCTTTGCTCGGTCTCCTAAGCGGCGCGCAAGCTTTTCCCTAAGATCTTTGGCAGCTTCTGTTGTCGTAGTGGCTATCACGTCCCTGTCCTCGTCGAAGTGCTTTACCAGCCAGGTTGTCTTACCGCAACCCGGAACTCCGTTAATCCATCTGATATTGGGTACCGCCCAGCTTTCCTGCGATGCCGGGATATCTGAGGTTCCCGAAATGGACTGTGCCATTTCCAGGATCTTATCATCCGGCATGATTTTGGTACATTTGGCGGTAACCACTATCGGATCGTCATTTGGCACGCTGAACTTAAGTTTGCCTGAGCGCTCCGTCTCCTCCTTGTCCAGGGCCACAAAACCACTCCTCGCGCTGTAGGCTGCCATATACGACCCCGTCATTTCCCCTTTGATGACTTGGCATGTGACGTTGTCGTACACCGCTGCCCCTGCTTCCTCGAGCAGTACCCTTAACAGACCCTCTGTGTCTCTCTGGTAGGTCTGCAGGATCTTCCTGCATGTCGTAAGATTGACCTCTCTGGTCGCTCTTACAATTGCTACGTACTCGAGGAACGCGCTCTTTACGTGGTCCGTGGTACCCGACTTTAGTGCAAGGGTCGGCGGGCTGACTTGCCCTTTGTCGGCTCGTGTTGGCTTAGGCTTCTGCTGGGTTGGTTCCTTTGGTGTTTTTCTGAAGAACCTCTCCAGTGCTGTCCCCTGCTTGTGAGATGGTGATGCGTGGCTAGTGCTTGGGAGCAGTGCACTGAGGAAAGTGCCGAAAGCTTTCAGGCGACTCCTCGACCGGGCCCTGTCCTCCGGGTTTGTGGTGTTGCACTGCTCCTTTGCAGCTTTTTCGGCTGCTGTCTTCTGCTGGGCCCTTTCCGATCCGCTTTGAGTGGTGGGGCTTGTTGTGGGGCTCGTCGCGCTGGCTGTTGGTTGTCTGGGGGCTTTGAGGAAACTCAGGGTTTCGCCTCTGTCCTCATAGACAACGACCTCATGATGTTCTGAAGCCTTTAGACAGCCAAAGCGGTCTGCGACGTCTCCTCTCTCTCTTCCCACCACCATTGCGTCCACGCTTATGATTCGGGCCGCGGATGACATGTAGTCTCCTGCCTCCCCAATCTTCCGAAGCAATGAGCTTGCCTGACCAAATGGAGTAGCCTCCCCCCACTCTAGCAATGCGATTGTTTTCCCTTTAAATCGCATTACACGACATCGGTGAGTGGCCACTTCCACTTGAGGTAGTGCAGCATACTTGCTGCCTTTTATGCTCGTTTTGGTGGTGCTTCCGTTAATCAGGGCGGCAATACCCGGTGAAAGGTGTATTCGGGCCGCAGCTCGACTTGAGCCTATGCAGAAGCCTATGCCCAACCTCTCCTGATCCCTGTTCATGAACAGAGCGACGCCTCGCAGTCGGATGCCAGGGACCCCGTCTTCTCCGCATGCCAGGAATTGTGTAGTAGTCATGCCAGAGACTGGTTGTAGGCTGGCTGTTACTGAATCCGCTGCTACTACCGTTGGTAATGGCCGTTGGTTAGAGTGTGTGTGTGTAATTTGTGCTTCAGTCAATGGTGTGCTTGTTGTTGCTTGTGTAGTTGTGGTTGTTGTTTGTGTGGTTGTAGTAATTGTTTGTATGGTTGTGGTTGTTATTGTGGTTGTGTGTGTTCGAGTGTGTGGTCGACTTCGCAAGGTTACGTCCGTTTTGTTGGCCCTTGCTGCGATTATGGCGACTTTACTCGCGAATGCCAAGAATGGAATCCTAGTAGCTGGTCTCCCCATGATGGTATGGAGTGTGGACTGGCTAAGCTGGGTTTCGAATTTTACTTCGAGCTCCATTCTGTCTTGGCTAAACCTTGGGCATTCGAAAAGCAGGTGCCAGACTGTCTCTTCGCAGCTCGTGTCACAGACGCACGAGGGACCATCTTTGAGGTGGAAGCGGTGGAGATATGCTGAGAATCCTCCGTGTCCTGTAAGGATTTGTACATGGACCGGTGTGAGCACTGCGTCTCTGAGTGTTCTTTTTGCCGCTAGGACGTCTGGAAAGAAAACTTTCGTGACCGATCCTGTACTCGAGGACTCGTACCGCGCTTGCCACTTTCTTATAGTCCCCTCCCGTATCTTCCTCCTCACGAACGATACGGGGACCCTGCTGTAGTCAGATGTGAGTTTTGTTAGGGCTGCCTCCTTGGCCAGCTCATCCGCTCTCTCATTCCCGGCAGTTCCCACATGGGCCTTAAGCCAGAAGAGCCTCACTTCTCTGCCCTCCTCTCTGATTTCACGGACGCTTCTCTTGATTTGTAGTGCCAGGTGGTGAGTGACAGACGGTCTCCTCAGCAGGTCCAGTGACGATTTCGAATCACTAAAGATGCTTACGGAGGCCGCCTTGGATTCTCTTGCCATCCTGACAGCTCTGAAGAGAGCGTACATTTCCGATTGGAAGACGGTGTTGTGAGGCTCCAAGCCGAAGGTGCTGAACTTTGACTCCGTCCCATTTTCCCACCAAGTTAGGGCAGCTCCGACTTTCCCCTCTATTTTGCTGCCATCCGTGTATATCTGGGGGCCGAATGCTTGGTGAGTTGCCAGGGTTTCGGGAGTCAAATTCTGTAGGCATTCATAATCGGTTGTTGTGAGTTGCGCTGGGTGGGGATTTTTAGAATGGTGCACGTTGCGCTCCAGCTCACGGCCCAGCGGTATGAACTCTTGGGAATGTCCCTTTTTGATCTTGAAAAGGGTTGCCGCCTCGATTACTCGGAGGTCTAGGGGGAGTTGACCTGACAGGATAAGTGCCGATGTCAGAGACACCGTGCGGTATGCTTTGCAGATTTTTTGCGCGAATCCTCTCTGCAGTGAGTCAAACTTTTTCCTTGTCATCAGTTTCTCAGCTGCGGGGGCCCACGCACTCGCTGCATACATCACGATGGGCTCTATCACCGACACGTATATCGTCCTGATTATATCTCCGTTGAGGCCCCAAGTCACCCTCGCCGCACATGCCAACTGATTATAGATGTCTGCGGCCTTTCTACAGGTCGCAGACACGTGCGCATTGAAGGTGAGTTTGGAGTCTATCGTGAGACCTAACAGCTTCACCTCCTCAACCAGGCTAAGCCGCGTGCCCGACATGTGAAGTACCGGAACGTCGTACTTTCGCTTTCTCGTTAACACCATCGCATTGGTCTTGTGCGCGGCGAAACGTAGCTTATTTTGGACGCCCCATTCCGATACCTTTGCTAGCGTGCTGTTAGCCGATTGTTGCAGGGGACCGGCTGTGAAGTCAGAGAAAACCAGAACAACGTCGTCCGCGAAGGCTTGGCAGTATACCCCCATACTAGCCATTTTGTGTAGAAGTGAGTCTAGGATAAGGTTCCAAAACGTCGGTCCGGCAATTGAGCCCTGGACGCATCCTTGCGTGGTTCCCTTCTCGCTAGTCGCTCTGGCGTAGTTGACCCTGATGTTCCGGTCTTCGAGGTATGAGGCGACGAGAGCGTAGATATTTGCTGGACAATTCTTGGCTACCATCTGCTTCTTGAGTGCGGGCCACCACGCGTTGTCGAATGCTCCCTCAATGTCCAGTGATATCAAAAGCACGATCTTTTTGGCTTTGATTTCGGCTCGTAAGTGGCCCACTAGAGCATAGAGGGCATCCTCGGTTCCGCGCTGTGGCATGAAGCCATATTGTTTTGTGTGTAGTGTTGGGAGGAAGTGCCACTGTAGTCGGCCCACTAAAAGTTTCTCGAAAATTTTTCCTAGGACCGAGAGCAGACCTATTGGCCTGTACGACTTGGGGCTGGTATAGTCGTCCTTTCCTGGCTTGCGGAGAATGCAAACGTGGGCGACCTTCCACTGCTTCGGGAAGTGTGACAGCGACAAACACTTGTTTGCTATCGCTAAGAACACCTCCCTATCGCAGTTTATTGCCGCTGTGCAGATGTCTGCTGTTAATCCGTCGGGACCGGGGGCTTTTTTCCTCGTTCCCTGTTTGTACAATACAGTAAAAAAAAACTGGGCCCGACTACGTACTCTACAGGGAGGGGAAGCAACTCAATCAAATAATTAGCAAATATTTATACTATGTAATTGGCTTACTCAAGTGGGGTAGGTACAGGGGGAAGCTATGAAAAATTTGAGTAGTTTATTTTTTGAGGTTGGTTGTGATTGTTAAATTCTTTAGGTAATCAATAAGGTTTAACTAAGGGATTAGATGTGTGGTATACACAATATATTGTTTAAAAAAATAAATAATTGTAATGGTGTAATAATAACACACTAACCAAATTTGGTTGTTTCTCCACATCTTTACAAATTCATACTAAATGCTTCCAGACCATCATTTCGGCATCGTCTCTTGTAATATATACCAAAATCAATACCCTAAATATCAATACAAAAGAGCACGTCCAAAAAAATGAGAACATCCTCTTTGAATTTCAAATCACTTTTTGAAGAGCCGTTTCGGAGATTACAACCGATTCTCATAAACATATACCACTTAATATGTAAGTCGGTACGCTTGTAATAAAATCGAGGCCGAACTCATTATATTATAGCGTTATGTACGGAACCCAGTTCTTGATACGCAAGCTTCGCACCTGACCGGAATTGAGATTGTATCTTCGAAGCCATCGAAATGTAATGCTATTGCAATTTTGATAATGTATATCGAACGAGAAACTCGAGATTTTTTCTAAGGAATCAATGTGCGTAAAAGGTCCTATTAAGGTTGGTAAAGGCATTGAAAACCATGTTTAGTAACTGTTCTTGCCTCAGGAGGCCATTTTCCGAAAGTAATCGGGTTTGCGGTAGTCTGATAGCGTTCGTTGCTTGTTAAATACTAATCAGCAGTGGCTGCCGGGTTTCCACAGAAGAATATTTTCTGTATAATCCCTATTTCTCTTTTTCATTCTATGGTCAATATAGGCTTTTACCCCAGACAAAGAAGTTGCATCGATAGTTTTTAAAGCACACAATTAACCTGTAATAATTCCACTGCTGGGACATAGGCCTCCTTCCTCTATATGAGAGGGAATGGGCCATAATTTACCACACGGGCCCAATGTGGATTGGTAGATTGTCACATGTCTTCGATTTTTGTTTGCTATAGGATATGCCGGCTTCCTCTCGATGTTGTCTTTCACCGTTTTGAGAGAGCAGAGTTGATGAAATAAATAACACAAATAAATGCGCCTGTCAGTTCGAACCCACGACTTACGACTCGTTAGTCGGTGCCGTAATCACTGCCCCATCACCGCTTGACTTTTAGGATAGAAAAAAAAACAGTCTAAATACTGCTTTAAGTCTGTACAACAACGTCCAATGAAATGTTTTGAATCGATTGCACATAGTGCAAAAAAAAAACAAATATTTCAAAAGCCCTGTTCGCCGTAACTTTTTTTTTTTAGACGTTTGAAAGTAGCGCACTCAAAGTATCGATGCTCTTTATGGGAATGAAGTCAGACACATCACATAATAAGAAAAGCCGCTTTGAAACGTTATTCTTAACACTCTTTGAAAGTCAACAGTGGGGTATGTTGGGGCAACTTGGAGCCACAAAATACGACCGCGATTCGGCGATATAAAAATTGACAATATCTTGGAGACAAATAAATGATCACTGATAAAGTAAAAGTCGTGAAAATCTAAGAAGTCTGATTTGACAGCTATATAAATCCTTACTATACTTAATATTATAAATGTGAATGTTAGTTTGTTTGTTACGCTTTCACGCAAAAACTACTGAACCGATCATCATGAAACTTTGTACATATATTCTTGGAGGTATTAGAAGTAACATAGGATACTTTAAAAAAAAAAATGACTTCACTGCGAGCGAAGCCGCGGGTAAAAGCTAGTACTTAATAAAAATTAAACTTAATGCTTACGAATCATACTCGTTGTTATAGTGTATGGGTAACATAGTTAATAATTAGGATTATGAATTCGATTTTTCGTAGAAGTTCATACAAAGTTATCGCGGCGTGTAAAATGAGAAACGACATCGGACTTCTTAGATTGTCACGGTTACAAGTAATACAAAATTTTGCAGTTTTTGTTTCACACAAGTATTGTATGATCCAAAAACTTACACAAGAAAACTATGATTTTTGATCAAATCATTTAAATGTACATCAAAAATCCAGACGTAGTTAATGTGGTTTAGTTTGTCATCACGTTCATTGGTAATGCCTCGTTAATCTATCGGTCATAAGCCACCGGCTGACTATGAGATCTTGCTTGAGCTTCGATTCCCGGATTGGGGAAAGTGTTACTAGATTTTCAATCTGCAATTTCTCAGTGACAGTTTGGATTTTTGTACAGTTGTATGGTAATAGGCTCGGCCCCTTTTAAAGAAAGAAAGAAAACATTTATTAGACGCAAGCCACTAGAGTACACAACATTAAAAAAAAAACTTAAAACTAAACAACAATAAAAAAAGAGAGACAACAATATAAATGTAAGATTGTGTGACCCAGGACTGCGCCAAATAGGACAAGTTCAGCAAAATGTCGGGCAACTAGTGCCCGACGCTGGTTTTCAACTGGACCTGCGACCGACGTGACCGACGTAAAGCAGTTGTATCGTGACAAAATGTGTATATGAAACAAGTGTTTACTTATATAAAAGATAAAAATAGATGGATAATATGTGCATATTACAAATAATAAAAGATACAGGTACACTACATAACAATAATTAAGGTGAGTGTGACAATAAATGAGGTGTGGGTAGGTAGGCTAACGCGTCATATTATTGAGGCATTCAGTGCGGCTATATCAAGCTTACGTTGCGCTTCCACCAGATACTGCCTCAAAGGTCTCCTAAAAGTGCCCAGTATTGGCAGTTCTGATCGGTGGTAGAATATTATTCGAAATTTTGGAAGCCGCATAACGAAAGCTGCCACTGAACGCTGCTGTATTATGCGATTGCGCCAAGAATTGCTGCGAGCATAGCCTTCTCCCACATTCCCGTCCACTCGTTATCCAAACAAGTTTATTATATAAATAGTCCGGTTCTTTATATTTAACCACAGCAAACAGGAGGCATGTCAAGTGTAGTTTGCGCCTGCATTTCATTTTACACGTCTCTTATATATTACTGGTGATATAAGGGTGTATTAAATAGGTATTATGTTCTTCTCTGTCCAACGGGTATGTCTTTTGGTAATTCCACATTATAAAAGTTAACTCATCTCAGTCGCTTCCTCTTACAAACCCGCTGGCTGCCTGCCCCTTCCGGAGGTCTTAACGCTGTTTTCTCAGGCACTCAGCTCCGCCTTATTGGCTCCGATACAAATTTTGTTTAGCCTTAGCTCCTGCTGATCG
The DNA here is from genome assembly GCA_947562075.1 of Orthosia gracilis. Taxonomy (NCBI): domain Eukaryota; kingdom Metazoa; phylum Arthropoda; class Insecta; order Lepidoptera; family Noctuidae; genus Orthosia; species Orthosia gracilis. Next base: position 16,190,131 of record OX387276.1, read on the forward strand.
AAACTCAGCCACGACTGTTATCATTGCGCACAGCTGATTATTTTACGGTTGATTAAAGAAAAATAGGGCTGGTTAGGAAGTGAGCAACTTTGAATCAATAAAATGATGATTTAATGAATGGTTATTTTAATTTAATTTAAAGTTTGCGATTGAAAGCGGTGGCAGGAGAGAGTTTCATAAACGATGAAAGTGATACTGAGCACTTCTGAAAAGAGACCGACTTTGCACCTTATTTCAGTAATAATATCAATAACAATCTATTCAAACTAGGCTGAAATACAAAACTTTATGATTGTCAAAAATAACTAAATATAGCTCCCAAAACGATCTGTACTTCTTATATTTTAGTCTTTACTCTGAATTTATAGTTCTTTGATTAAACCTGCAAAAGATTTAATCGTTCACCAACATCTAACTTTCCTGTTCATAACTCTTCTATAACTTTAAAATACGAGTAACACCCACCACACACACGTAGAACATATTACACGTACAATCTAACTTTACCAGCACGGAACACATTCTCCATTCTTTATTACAGTTTAACAACCCACTATAAAATATATTAGAGGGAAAAATGACACGAAATTAGGCACGTAAAAGTCCGGACCGAGTTTACGGGTCCCAAACTTGCCGGACATAAAAATCCTTCGGAATTACTCAAGTTCCGTACAATTTTGACATCTTTTTAAGTACGAGCGTTTAAGGAAATCGCTCGCGGCTACGCAGGAGTGTCGTAGACATCTGTTTCGTAGCACGGCTACGTCGTAGCGCAGCTACACGTTTTCGTAGGCATTCGTAGCTTTGTGTTTAAATTATCACGGCATTGTTAAATTTTTTTGGGGCAAATTATTTCTTTTTTTTGTGAGTTCGTGCGTTTTTGTCTTTGTGCTAATTATCATTATGCTCTATTCTTCTTGTCGGTTCGAGCAGAAATTTGACAAAATTTCGATTTATTTTATTTTTTGTTTTAACGATAGGCTGGCGTTTGACCTACACTACCTACAATCCCATACAAGCTTGGTATGTGTAAAAATCAACCGCCCTGTTACTGTCATCGTTTACCTAACCCTCAGACAATAACTTAGTCCTAAACTTAAAACTCATGCATAACCAATTCACGGAACGAAACTCCCTGTAGCCACATCTCACTTCTGATATCCCACTTCTGACATCTCACAGCCCAGCTCCCAGCTACCATTTTAATACATGTCAAATATTTAATCTCACGTATGGTCACGTCTATTACGAATTTACGAGCGAAACCGACGGACAAGCTAGGGGAAGTAAACCTTATGTACAGAAGGAAATTGCATTCAGTATTATGTATTGAATGGTGGCGTTGCTATGAATTTATTATCGTATTCAATGGGGGAAATTGTAGTTGTTGATAGAAGAAAAGAAATTTTTGCAGCCAATCTATAGGTATGACAGTGTCATTGCATGGGGTCCATAAATCTCTGGACTGTATTTTTATTCAAATTCGTCCATCATAAAATAGTCAGAGCCTCTACTTACTAACTAATATAATGCTGGCTGGCTTTTCATAACTGCATTTTTGACTATCTTATGCTGTCAGTTCAGGGAGGTTACCATAAGCTCCTAGAACAAGATTATTTGTTGTATGCGTAAGTGACAGATGTGTCTGATTTATATACATCTGTCCCTTTTTCACAGTCGAACCATGGTAGCTTTGACAGGTCATGGTACGGGGGCTGAACCAATACAAACAAATGCTAAGCCATTGCATTGTTTTGAATAATCTACATATCAAAGCAATTCACAAGTGGTAGCAAACGGGCGATGGTGGTTTTGAATATTAATTTTTAAGAAGAATATAGTGTAAGCAAGAGACCGCCTTGAGAAATCACAAAATAATCCTTTTTAGAATATTTAAGAAACAATAACACTTTGTGAGCCAGATAACTACTTAAAGAGGTCAAGTGTTAGTGTTATACCACCTATTATGCTTCCCAAAGTATGGCATCTTCTTAATTATTAAGTCCTACAACAGAGAAGCATCTTTACTCACATTTAAGCAAAATAATCAACCGGTTTCCTTACTTATTTATCTTAAAACTGCCCAAGAAACGACTTAACCTCTGGCTTAACATACAACAAAAATTTGGAGCAAATTTTTCAGCCAATAAAAAAAATCTACCACCAATTTGGCGGTACATTCACCCACTTATACCACAATGAAAAGCTTTCATTCCTTCCTTATGAAAGCGGCCCACAATCCCACTCTACCTGCACTACTCAGTTATTAATGAGATTTCTTGTTTCCACACCGATTTAAATATTTTATAAAGCCACGTGCAGCCGGGGGCAGACATATGTATGTTTTATACAGCAATAACCCGAAGTTAGGGGTGAATTTGTTCGAATACATGTGTAGTTTTTCAAAGATGTCTGGAGCGAGGAAGTATTTTTCTATTGTTTCTGTCGTGTTTTGTGGTTATGTTCGTTTTTATTTTCATCTTCTATATATAAGTATAGTATTACTAACGACTTCTATATGCGTAATTTTTTATGGATACTATTTAAACGAGCGAAAATAAATTTAAATTAAAGGTGTAAAAAATACTGAATATGGCTTACTGTAATACTAAGTGGGCGACCAAAAGTGGGCGAATACAAAAGTTTCTGAGCTCACTTCGCTCGCCTTTGGACTAATTCGTTAAAAGCACGAATACACGCGAACTCCCGCGCAGCACAGCGATGTCGCCTCGTCGGTTATTCTGCTATATTTGAAAGAGTAATATTAAAATAGAACCGCAAATTAAAGTATGTATCAATATTATTACCGCAGCTCACAAAAACCTCCTAAAAGATATTACTCAAACCGGATAAATAGTTACTTACTTAGTATAATAGTCGCCCATTCAGTATATTTTTCACCCGGTTAATAATTTCCCATTTTTTATTGCATTGTAAGAATTAAAAGTAAATAAATATATAATGTTTATGGATGGAGTACATGGTAACAAAAGAGGAAAATAATGAAAGTATTTAAAAAAACTGATTTTTTTCATTACCTTTAGCAAAAAAAAAACTAAAGAACTTCGGCTTATGTTGAAGGCCTATATCAGACTTAGGTCTTGATGAAGGAAAATTCGCCAACTCGACTCATTCGCCATGGCAATGGTAAAGATTTACTAAGTGGTTAAATAACAAGCCACAACCGTTAATTTTGAGTCGAGAAGAGAAAATGTCTTAGAATATAGAGTATATTTCATTCAGTTAATCTAACCGTGTTCTAATTCAAATTCGTCAAACTTAACAAAGCCAATCTCCAACGCCACGAAAACTTAAAACAGCGCCATCTCTTACCAAAATTCGGCAACTCGTCCACATAACTACTCTTACCAGAGCAGGATTAGAACAATTTATGCAAGTGCGGCTAAGATAAGATGTAGCTAGTTTAAATATCTGCCTGTGTGCAGCTAATAGAAGACGAAACTAGGTTAAGATATCTCTGTGTGGCAAAGGATTTGTCTACGTGCATGCTTGACGCCAGTCGAGAAATTGATGTAAGTTAAAGGAGAATGGGACTTTATATGGTAACTTGTTTCTTCGAAAGATGGGTGGTATGTGATGTGAAGTTAGAGGGATAGTCATTGCTTAGCATTTAATCGAGCTACTGTTATAACCACAGCGTAACTAAGAGTGCACCTTTTGAGAGACCTATCTCTAGCAGTGGACTGCGATAGACTGATTGAAATAAGCTATTACCTTAGATACCGAAAGTAAAGTGATTAATATCAGTGTCGCAGATAACTTTTCATACCAAAACACCGCTAAATTGTCTCAAGAATCCGGACATTACACCAGCACCCATATTTTTCAAGTTGAAACTCGGCAACTTTGCTTGAAGGCAGATACAGAAATGGTTTGTGAGAACTGGCAAAAAAATGAGAAATGCCATAGCAAAAGGCTATGGCATTTTAAATGCCTTCCACAAAAGCTTTCAAATTTGTGGCCTTACAATATTATGGAGTTTCTAGTTTTATTTTGTACTCCAAGGTTCAGATTTCCTTTTATCTGCTTCTGTCACCATGAAAACCAAGACTAGACAAATGAAGATCGCTCGTCACTTATAACTAGAGCAGTTGGCAGCGAGTTCCTGAGATGCACGAGTTGAGTACACCATGAGAGGTGTTGCAGACTTGCCCCTTTGAACCTCTCACTTTGATGGTACCACCACTTATAAACTATCATGTTTCACTAGACAACTTTAATATGTATAGGCCAAAATATCGGATCAGTAGTAATAATAATAATAAAGCCTTTTGTTCGGACAATAGTTAATAGTTAAATAATTACGTTTCTTACACTACTGTACTGTTATATATAATTTTTTGCATAATAAAAATTATTCGCTTCTTTAATTCTGAAGTCCGTTTGCCAGTTGACAAAGGCCTCCTCCAACCTACTCCATTCTGATCTCTCTCTGGCCCCTCTACTCCATGTTATGCCTGCAACCTGCCTTTTGTCATCGTCCCATCTTTTTTGTTGCCTACCTCTTTTCCCTTTACCTTCCCTTGGGTTCCATTGTGTAACTATTTTGCTCCACTTGTCCTTTCTTCTGATCATGTGTCCGGACCACTTCCGTTTTAGCCTTTTTATTTTTAGGATTACGTCCTGTATCTTGGTCTGTTTCCTAATGTTGATGTTTTTTATTCTATCCCCCCTCTTTACTGCTGTCACTCCCTAGCATTGGTTGCAATGGTAACTCGCTTCGAGCTCACTTCACCCAAATCATCACGGTGAAATGTAAACAGAATCGACCGGCAGTACTTCCAGATCTCATCACCAGCAAACACGCATACAAACGAATGATTTAACCACTTTATATAATCACTAGCACTCCGCCCGCGACTTCGTTCGCATTATTTCGTTTATCCTATAAAAGATTTACTTATGTGCATTTAGTGAAGGCGATCAAAAATAAACTATTATTAAATCAATAAAAAATTGGGCATCGTATACAGGGTTTATTGGATTGGGACGATTCTTTATTTGACTTAAATAATAATAAATAATAATGATAACCTTAATTGTTTATCGAGGTTGGTATTTATGTCAAGTTTCATATTTATTAACCCAAGAAATCAGATAGATCCATACAATCTTCAACACCCTCTAAATCGTCTTTTGGGGGTAGTTTCAAAAAACTAATAACGACCACCTTTATTGTTTATTTAGGTTGGTATTTACGTCAACTTTGAAGATTATTAACCCAAGAAATAAGATTCTTCAATATCACTTTAACACCCTCCGAATCTTCTTTTGGGGGTAGTTTCAAAAAACTATTAATGACAACCTTCATTGTTTATAAGGTTGGTATTTAAGTCAAGTTTCAAGAATTTTGGCCGACGGAATTAGATTTTTCATACAAACCTCCAAACTTCTTTTTACCCCCTAAAGGGTAGAATTTCCAAAAATCCTTTCTTAGTGCTCACTTACGGCGTTTGAGGAAACTTTTAGTAAAATTTCATGCTTCTAGGCTTAGTGGTTTTGACTGTGCGTTGATCGATCAGTCAGTAAGTCAGCCAGTTTCTTCTTTTGTATATTACTAGCTTTTACCCGCGGCTTCGCTCGCAGTGAAGCCATAAAAAAAAATTAATAATTTATTTGTTAAACTTTATGCACAAGTACAAAAGCGGACTTAATGCCTTAGGCATTTTCTACCAGTCGACCTTAGGGTGGTGCAGAGATAAAATATGGCAGATGCAAATTAATGAAAAAAAAAATGAATAAAGAAAATAAGTAATAAGTCTAATAACTCCAAGAATATATGTACTAAGTTTCATGATGATCGGTTCATTAGTTTTTGCGTGAAAGCGTAACAAACAAACTAAAAACTTCGCTCGCAGTAAAGCCATTTTTTTATTTTATTTTTTTATTAAAAGTATCCTATGTTACTTCTAATACCTCCAAGAATATATGCACAAAGTTTCATGATGATCGGTTCATTAGTTTTTGCGTGAAAGCGTAACAAACAAACTAACATTCACATTTATAATATTAGTATGATAGCTGACCTCCGCGGCTTCGCTCCCGTCATCTGGCTATCTACCACCTATACAGGGTGTTTGGAAGGGAGCTGTACATACGCCTAGGGTAGAAACTAGGGATAGTCTGCTACCTACCCCCGCCCATTATATTGACCTTGGCCTCAAGGTTTTTTTTTAATTTATTATTATTTTTTATTTGACTTTTTTATGATTTTTTGACTAAAACTACCTGTAGCTCAAAATCTATCCATGGGACCGGTCGGCTAATGGTCTTGTTTTAATCGTTAGAGTCTTAGGGTCCTGCAAAAAATTATTTTACACCAGAAAATTGTGGAGAAGAAAAGTTATGGGGCCTGAAGTACCGTAGTAAGGTAAAGAAATAATTTTAAGGGCAACTTTCTATGGGGTTTAAAAAAAAACTAACAGGGTTGGAGTTCTTCTGATTTTTTTAAAACATCCTCAGTCCATGCCCTTTCTAACGATATGCTAAAAGTGTAATTATCACTTTTAGTTTTAAAGTTATTAATTAATTTCCGCAACTAGGGCACTTCAAGCAAAAATTTCAACTAATGAAAATTAAATGTGTTCGATCGTAAAAGGATGGCAAATGAAACAAAAAATTTGGTAATGACTAATGTCATTAAATTACAAATTTTAATTAATTACTAATTTTAATTAATTACAAATTTTGTTCAAATTGATGACCATTGACCTGTAAACATGCTCGGCACCTCTTCCTCATCTCCACGGTCACCGTTCTAAGCAGCAGTTCCTCGCGCATTGTATCGAATGCGGCGTGGATCCTGTTAATTAGAACCTCCCTTGTTGGTACTTCTTCTGCGTACACCAACTCTTTCGCCCTTCCCCAGACGTAGAAGTCGAGTGAAAACTACTTAGATTTCCTCGAAAACGATTTGCCTGATTTAGCGGAAGAAGTGTTTGACGAAGATCGGCCCATAGTCTTCCAGCACGACGGCTGTCCTGCTCATTGGAGCCTAGCAGTGAGGGAGCTTCTGGACAACTGCTTTCCTAATTCTTGGATTGGTCGGGGTGGGCCAATTCCCTGGCCCCCAAGGTCGCCTGACCTTACCCCACTCGACTTCTACGTCTGGGGAAGGGCGAAAGAGTTGGTGTACGCAGAAGAAGTACCAACAAGGGAGGTTCTAATTAACAGGATCCACGCCGCATTCGATACAATGCGCGAGGAACTGCTGCTTAGAACGGTGACCGTGGAGATGAGGAAGAGGTGCCGAGCATGTTTACAGGTCAATGGTCATCAATTTGAACAAAATTTGTAATTAATTAAAATTAGTAATTAATTAAAATTTGTAATTTAATGACATTAGTCATTACCAAATTTTTTGTTTCATTTGCCATCCTTTTACGATCGAACACATTTAATTTTCATTAGTTGAAATTTTTGCTTGAAGTGCCCTAGTTGCGGAAATTAATTAATAACTTTAAAACTAAAAGTGATAATTACACTTTTAGCATATCGTTAGAAAGGGCATGGACTGAGGATGTTTTAAAAAAATCAGAAGAACTCCAACCCTGTTAGTTTTTTTTTAAACCCCATAGAAAGTTGCCCTTAAAATTATTTCTTTACCTTACTACGGTACTTCAGGCCCCATAACTTTTCTTCTCCACAATTTTCTGGTGTAAAATAATTTTTTGCAGGACCCTAAGACTCTAACGATTAAAACAAGACCATTAGCCGACCGGTCCCATGGATAGATTTTGAGCTACAGGTAGTTTTAGTCAAAAAATCATAAAAAAGTCAAATAAAAAATAATAATAAATTAAAAAAAAACCTTGAGGCCAAGGTCAATATAATGGGCGGGGGTAGGTAGCAGACTATCCCTAGTTTCTACCCTAGGCGTATGTACAGCTCCCTTCCAAACACCCTGTATATCTAGCCTACTTACCTACTCACCTGCCCTACCGATCAACTTACCTACCCTACTCTATCAACCTAATCACCTGCACTACAGATCAACCTACCTACCATACCCTATCCTACATACCCTATTTACCCTACCCTACCTACATACCCACCTACTCTATCTACCTACATACCCACCTACTATACCTACCCTACCCTACCTACCTACCAATTTGTTAAACTATTTCTGCTGCTATTGGAAGTCTTTTTTGTAGTTAATAATGAGTACTTTAATTTTTTTATTATGCATGGACTAGTAGACTTAAATATGGTCGTCTTAAATTGTCCCACAATCCCTTCTACACACAATAAACAAGCTAGAGAATACTAGTGTACGCGGTCTCGCAGTCTTAGGGAATATTGCGCCATAACTCGGCTGGTTGGAACTGGATTTATCTGGTTTCGTATGCACCGCTACTTCATAAAGGCAGTTACGAGATAATCCGTAGTATAAGCGCGCTTTCTGGCTCTGTTTGTATTTTGAATGCTAATATTTGGTATTGCAAAATTGCCGGTGTTTTTAAATCGAAGGAATTAAGCTACCTGCTAGTTTTCGGGTAAATTTAAGCATTCTTTTTATCCGGTTCGAGTAAGCGCTTCGTTTGAATAAACTTTGGCATTATTTTGCCTTTGGTAAGTAACAGTAATCTGTGGCGGTATATTTCAGCTACTCTATGATTAACATTTATGCGTGGACACTTTAGTAAGACTTAGGTCCCTAAATATTTTGAAATTGTATGCTAATATAAATATAATATATTTAGGGACCATATCAAAATTAGAATAAGTAAGCTCCGCTTCAATATCAACTTATCGCGCAAAGGTGAAAGATCATCGAAAGTTGATTAACTATCCAAAAAGGTGGCGTAATAATTTACGCACATCAATCGAACAAGTCCACAACAATCGTTACGAATTCCCATACAATACAACACACAAAGTTGATTATAAAATACTCAGCATTATTCGTCTCAATAATTCGCTGGGAAAAATAAATTACCCCAAAATTGGAATAACAAGATAGGCACGAGAATAATTCCCATTGCCAGGGGACTTGAACTTATTGAGGGAAACCAATTTACTCCAGAAAAATCCAGTTTTTTCCGGTTCGCGCCGGATAGGAGTCGATCTATCTGGTCGGGACCGGTAAAAACAAAGATTTAGATGCGACTGTGTTGACGTTGTTTTGTTTTGATTGTAAAATGTAAATGGATTATCGTAACGATGTTTCGGGAAATTATTGTTTTATATTTTTAGGGGTGGAAACGTGGCAAAAATATGATTGGCTTTTTACTTTTTTTTGTAACTTTGTCTTCATCTCAGTTCAATGAGATTTTAGTGACCGGTACTTATTTACATAGATGCTCGTACCTAAGCATAACAATAAACTGGTTAAAAAATATTTTACTGTAAATTGTCGCAAAACTTCAGAACATCGCAATTTTGCATAAAAGTATTCAAATAAAACTTCAACTCCAAAGGACGAAAACTTTAATCAAGATTTTTTTAACTTCTCACACAAAAACCATATTTCTAAACTTATTCGTACGTGTCCAGATCGCAGACGTACTCTCAAAGGGACGATATCAATATATTAACATACGATGGTTTTCTTTGCCCCGTTCCACCCCACCCGTAGCGCCCTCACACGGTGGTATTGCGAACTATTGGCGCCAACTTCGCTCTATGCAAATTTAAATGCCTGCATTTTATGGCTGAGATTCGTCGTAAGTTATGAGCTGTTATTATAGTTTTTAGGGTAGGATGTTTCTCTTATTATGATTATGGGGAGCAAGAGGGGGAAAGTTATTATGCATGGAAATTAAATATGTATGCAGTAGCCCCTAGTAAGAACAAGGAATTGTAAGTCAGTCGAAAACTCAGTACAGGCATTCATTCTAGAATGCATTCCATTTTATGTACAGGAACGTAAAAAGAACCTCCAAAGTAAGAAAAAATTTACAAATAAATAAAATTGCTATCAACTTATTTAATAAGAATGTAAGGGGAGAGTAAGGGTAAAGTATACACTCCAGCTCGTTCAAAAATCAGTATAGTAATAACAGGATAAAATTTAAAATATTTAGAGCGAGCAGATATAAAGTCATCTTTCTAAACGAGAAACCGGGTGCACAGAATAAAATCATAAACTCCAATTTCACGCCACAGTGTAGCAGAGTAAGTGAGATAATGTTAAATAAAATGCCAGTGCGATTGTAACTAACTGCTTTCGCCGGTGGATAGTCTATGAGATTCGATTATGCTGTGGAACTAAGATATAGGTTTGAAGCAATGTATTAAGGATTTCAGTTATATGTGAGTTTATTTACTTGGTTCGTGGGGTTCTAAGTTGTAAGTAAATAGCGTTTGAGTTGGTAGAAAATACTGTAAATAAAATGTGGTAAGCTGACAATAGTCTTAACTATTATTATTTATTAACTTAAAATTTTTGACATTCAAAAGTTCCGCTTATTGGTCTAATTAAAATAATCGATTTGAATTGGCCTTGGACTTTGAGCTACAGAGTTGATTGGTTAAGTTAATATGATCATTATCTTCAGAACAAAAACTGTTATACTCGAATATCATTTCCACTAACAAAGAAAATATAGGTCAAAACCATTTAAAAACCTATTTGGATTTTTACACTCACATAACACTAAAACTTTTCACAAATGAAGTCCCAAAATTAATTTAACGACTTAAAACTGAAAACACAAAAGTCAAAAAAACTACGAGCAGAACAATATTTACTCCAACCATGAATATTCTATTAGCGCACGGATCTTTTTACCCTGTGGCATTCATAAGATGGTGGTCCATACAATACAATTTATACAATTTTTAATTAGGCACACGTTTTAGTCCTTTTTGTTGGCGTTTTTAATAGGAAAGCTAAATTGAAGTTATTATTGTGCTCTGCTTAGCTTAAGCCGGGATGCACCTGACCTCGGGCTATAAAAGTCTAGAAAAATTATAAGATGGTCATGTCATATGTATTAAAACCACAGGTGTTTTTAACTATTGCACACAGTCTACAAGGTCAGTACCTTGTTGTTAGTTACCAGACATGTGTTCTTTTGGAACGGATTATCTATCTCACTGAAAAGTTTTTCAGACATTTTTCAGTATCTTCTCAGTGAAAAATCTATGCTGTTATAGGTAGGTTCTGCATAGATTTTTATAGATTCTAGTTATAACTCCGAACCACACATTGGCCCAGCACTTTGGCGGACCTTTTGAATGCCACCGACATGACACTGCAATTAACGTGGCCTCATACTGAACCCATTCTATCTAAGCGACCTTCCTAATCCCTAAACGTGATTTGATTTATATCACACCGGTAAGGCATTTGTATCAAGCGCAATTGCAAGCATGTTTACATGGACGCAATTTGTTGCAAATCGACCGACTTGCACCTGATATTTTTTTAGAAAATACTTGCACGATATCGCCTTTCGACGCAATTTAAATTGCGTTGCGCCACCAGGAATGTGTCTACGTGTTTAACCATCGACACGAAAAGAAAAAAAGAAAATTTCAGTACAGACTAAGCTCAAAATAGAATAGATCAATTTCATCTTGATAAAGAGTCTCATGCCGCAGTACGTTATTTACATTCAGGTTGGGTCTGTATTTTACGGTATATTTATAATCCTGTTCAAACCAACTTACTCTAAACGCTGCAAACAGCTCCAGTTTCTGCAAACCTCACGAGAGAGAGAACACACGTACTTTTTTAATCACAATGTTTTCTGCTATCCAAGTTAGAATTGACATAGACAAGGTATATGCAGAAGGCGTATCTTATGCAAAATGTGAGAAAGCTTAAACAAGACGATTAAAGCGTAAGCAAACTTCCTGATGGCTGGACTCTATTCGAATATATCAGATCGATAAGCGATTTTTAACCGAATTCCCAAAAAAGAGGAGGTTTCTCAATTCAGCCGGATATCTTCATCGTTTTTGAACTGATTTTGTTGATTGTTTTTTATTGGAAAGGAGATAGCCCAAGGGTGGTACCATGATAAGGAATCAGGATCTGATGATGGGGTCCCAGAGAAATCGAGGCAACTCCTCAAATATTATAGGCATAGGTACATACAGCGATTTTGGTATTTTCATCAGTAATGCTATCATTTGCACTCAGAAAGTACCATTTGGTGTAGTGGAACTTATGAAGAACAATGACCACTTGAAATAAAACAATGTATCCTAGTCGTGTTTGGGCTTATTGGCCTATTTGACTATAAATGATTTCCATCTTAATTGGAGGTTCCTACCAAAACTAACAAGAGAAAAATAAAAAACATTTTAACAAAAAATCAAACCGACTTCCAAAACAAAACACTACAAAGCGAAAAATAACTTTCTTTTCCGAAGTCGGTATCGAATAACGGAAAACATTGAGGACAAAACACACCGACTTCGGAAAAGAAAGTAATTTTTCGCTTTGTAGTGTTTTGTTTTGGAAGTTGTTACTAAGCAAACTCGCAAATGAGTTCACATAAACGCAATGCGATGCGATTTGACACATTTGAACTTGAATACCTGACTTCACGCCTTTCAGTACACTTTTTGCTTAGAAGTGAGTAACTTCTAAGTAAAAAGTGTACCCCACCCAGCCCCCACTCCCGAACTTTAGTGCATCTTATCTTTATCAATTGTTATTGATTTGATAAAGCAAACAAAAAGCGTGTCCAATATGTTTTTAGTAATTAATCTAACTGACTGAGTAACTAAAAATATTAATATTTTACCCAGAAATCATACAGAAATTATATCTACTGGCTCTGAAAGAGTTTGATTGAAAGTGGTAATTCTGCGCTTTCTTATTGTATTCGTCTTCAAGTTCAGCATCTGTTTTTATGCAGCGTGCAACACTGGCTGATTTATTGTCCGTGGAACGAGATGATAGCGCCGTCTCTTTCACTCGCTAGGATGCACAGCTTTTTGTTAGAAACACTGTAAGTGATTGAATGAGAGAAGAAATATTGAATTGAAGTTGTTCCAGTAATTTTGCAGGTACTGTGTTACGAATGCGAAATTACAAAGGGTTTTCAAATTTATTTAGGAAACTGGATTTACAAATTAAAACTAATATTATAAATGTTTGTTTAGTTGTGTTTTAATACCCCTAAAATTGCTTAATGGATTTGGATGAAATATTTCACAAGGACATATAACCTGGTTTAACATATGTCGAACTTTTAACCAGGTGGTAGATTCCTTTGGGATAATTTCTGCTTTTACACGGTGAAAACCGCGGACGGCAAACAGTAAAAGAAATTAAGATCTTAAAATCACGACAATGATAGCAAACTCCTATGGTATGACTAGCAGAGATGAATAACGATCTGCAATAGCTTTGTCCGTCGTTGTGAAAGAAATCAGATATACAAGAATGTTGCATCAAAAGTTACAAAATATTATGGCTATTGTAAAGCAAATACTTTAACATTTAATCTAGTTACCGTTTGATAGTGTTGAAGACTCTTCCATAAATGAATAAGTTCCGACTTTCCGTGCCTACTCTCCTGTGTGCTAATCTGTCTGGATAGCTCATAAAGACAGGCTGTCTTGAATTTTGAGTCCGCTATCTTTAATGCGAAGTTTTAAGAAGACGCAAAGTAAGTATACTGGATATTTGGCTTAAAGCATAGTTATTAAGCTCGATCTTGATAGCCAAAATGCACCATTTTAAACTTTTTCGATTATCATTACACGGAAAAAATATCAAACGTTCATTCAATGGATCTAAAATATTGTCAAATGTAAAGATATCCTGTTTATAGTCGTTTATTACAAAGAAAAGCCATGAACTTTAATTACTTATTTAATAAAAAATCATTTCGTCAAATTCCAAAACTATGCTTACCAGCCTGACTATTCAGTAAGAGCATAAACAAAGTTGATAAACCAAAAAAAAAACATCAAATTCTTTATTAACTTTCACACCAACACACTTTACAAATACCACATAACATAAACAAACGAACTACTGTCATGCATCACCTTAAATGCCGTGTTTAAAGTTTTCGTCCAAAAACTGCTACAATCCTGGCAACACTAGCATACAGCGAAGTTTGCACATCTCATTTAGTTAATTTATTCTTCGTGGCAACACCGCGACTTGAGGGAATTTGTTGCAGCTATGGGTTCTCTGAAGTGGCATCTCTTTGCCGCTTTCTTGTTGAACAAGCTGTTTTATTGAATTGTTAGAGAAAATTGCGGTGTTTTAGACAAAAATGGCAATGTAAAAATAAGCTTTACTTAATTTTGTACCTTGTCTATATAATTTACAATTAAGACAAGGATGAGAATAAAACTAAGCTGTAAAACTTTGCTATTGGTTTTGTATTCAAAATATCGGTCACCAAAAGATAAAAAAGTACCGCTTGTAGATATGAGAAATAAAAAGATACCATGGTTAAAAAGTGGTCGAAGTCCAACATAATATTCAGCAGCTAAAGACAAAAAAAAGAGTTCTGGCAGCAATAAAAATGAGTGCCACAATTTTGATGAAGGAAGTTCCTAGTGAAACTGTATTCAGAATATCAACTTATTTCTCAATATAAAAGTTATAAAATGGACAAGTAAATGGTGTTTTTTATTCAATTATATCATTAAAATTTACATAGTATATAATACTTAATTAACAATAACTACCTATATATACACTTAAATAAAGATAAAATACGACGAACACGTATAAAAGGGCAGGGGTCATAGGGCGTCAAAAAATTCGTCCACATCGCTGTCAACGTGAAAAGTGCCCAGAACGCTGGCAGCATTGCCACGTTGGATGGCAATGCTGATTCTCTGGCCAAGGAAAAGCCCAGCCCTCTGGTCACGTGAAGAGTCGACTAACCGCTTGCTTACATCTCGAAATACTCGAAGAGCACTCGGACCCCATGGACCTAATGTTTCAACCCCAAACGGCTCAAATATATAACTTCCTATAAGGTTGTTGTATTTGCGCCGTTTGAGGTTTTCGGCACTAGCAGCAGCTGCCCCAGCACAGCCCGCCGTGCTAAGAAGATGGGATGGCGCAAGGGTGTCGACACATGTTGCATCCCACACCAAAGGCCTACCCACCTTCCATGGCATTATGGTCATCCCGTCTGGTCTCTTCCCATCGTCGCGCGCCAAGCCATTGGGTTCTAAAACAGCTGGCACACCGGCGGTGACAAGAGCTCGACGTATGATGTCATTAATGCTGGCGTGCCGTGCTAACCGACCAGCGCTCCTACTGCAGGATAGGCCATGGTGTCCGAGGCGGTCGACTGCTTCACCACATTGACAACGATGTGGAGCTCCGCTGGGAGCGCCCAAACGCAGACATGTAGCGATCCGGAAAGTGTTGTCACTCAACATTGTTCCTATGTTGGGTGACGGTAGTGCCTGTAGCCAGAGGCCTGACTCCCATTCTCCCACAGCCAGCAGGCGGGCACGCTCAGCAGTATTGGTGGACGTATCTATAAGTTTATTCCGTACCAACCTGCAGAGCGGCTCATCCCACTGTCTCTGGGAAAACGGGGTCTTGGGCAACGCTGTATTCGGGCAAGCCACTTTCCAGGCATTCACTGCATCGGTCGAGTACGGCACTTCACAGTTAACCAGTGATGGCAACAGGATTTTTCTGGTTAACTTTTCAGTGCTGTGGACCGAAGACAGGAACGCCGGTAGGCTTAAACTAGAAATTTGGCGGATGCCGAGCCCACCGAAGCGAATGGGTAGACTGGCTTGCAGCCATGCTCGGTCATCCAGGGCCACATTAAGGATAGATGATAGCGTGCAACGAATAATCTGGTCAATTTTGTCCAAGAGAATTTGTGAATGCTTCCATAATGGCGAAGCGCGAAGAAAGTACATGAAATTTGGACCAAAACAACAATAACGAATGAGGGTGATAGCCGAATGTACATTAATTTTAGAGAGTCTGTCCGAAATATCGTTGAAATGTGTTATTTTGGCGTCAATGAATGGAGAAAAACTATCTTCCAAAATTGGGGAACCTAGGAGGTGCAGTGAACTTCTTTCTGCAATTTTGATCTCTGGTGCTATTGTATTGAATTTTTGAAGGGTCGATTGTCTGTCTGTATTGTCACAAAAGAAAATTTCGCATTTGGAGTGGTTGAGTTCAAGGCCAATGGACTGGAATTGCTGCTTCAGGAACTGAAAATCTTTCAAAACTGTATCTACGTCACCTCCTAGTGTGCCATCATCTAGATACCAGACGTTGAATTTTGAATTTAATTGTTTGATGATAGGATGAATAGCCAAACTGAAAATGACTGGCCCGAGAGGGTCACCTTGTTGGCAACCTACTGCAGATTCCAAAAGATTTTCTTTATATAATAATTTAGAAGGGTGCCTGTAGCACTGCCAAATAAAACCGAAAATTTCAGGAAAAAATGGACTCAGAAACATCAAACTCATAAATTATTAGGAACCTTCCTTTTATTAAAACTTACGACCAAAATAAAACTCAATACCGCTTGATCCCTTGAAATAAAAATATCCATAATATTAGAATAGTTTGTAGTCTCAATTCACCCCCGACGCAGGAACGGACATTAAACAGATTTCGCGCTCATAAAATCCGTAATTTGAATTCCTTAAGACCTTGCAGGGGTTCGTCCGGATCTTCTAATAAGAAGGGCTTGGGTGTAGGTATGTGCGCACGTTTGTTGGTAATATATTTTGGATTGGATTAATTTGATAATAATTTTGCCTTTCCAGAACATTATGGAAATCAAAGGCACTTTAAAAAGACGCAAAACGCGGTGTTTTCTTATATAGACGAACTTTCAAAATAGAATGCAGTTAAAAAAGACGTTGAGTCTAACTGCAAACTGACAAAATCGTAACAAGCAGATGATGATGTTGATGTTGATGTTGTGAATGATCTCAATATTGCTTTGATGACTGCCTAATAAGTTAAAGAAGTCGTGACTTTCGACCTAAAAGGTCCGTTGGGGATTGAATTCACCTAAAAAATTACCAGGCCAAGAATATCCAAGAATAGCCGGAAGGCAAACTATCTACAAAGTCTGCGAGGACCGATAGTAAGAATACGTAGGGAGGGGGAATTTTATTTATGACATCATCAAAAGCGACGCAGTGTTACCAACACAAGTCTGAAAGTTTTCTTTTACCGTCGCATAATAATTATTGGCGAATTTCGAAAGTTTCGGAAAGCAAGCGAACTTCTGAAATAGGGCTTATAACTTTGATATTTAGTGGTCTAATATTCCATGAATATTCTAAGTTAGTTAAGCATTTTGTGGGAGGCTTTTATTATTGTGTGGGACTAACGTTATGTTAATAGTTTTATTATCTTTTGATTCAATTTGGAATATTTCATTAAATGGGTTAGTTATTTTAAGACTTTGGAACCTACTTTACTTTTAAGAGGATTTAATCAAGTTCAAGTTCAATATTTTAGACATCACTTACTTATTCTTCTTTTTTGTGCTAACACGATTGTAACACAACTAAACTGATATATTTGTAAATAAAGTTGTTTATTTTCTTGTAAGAGTTAATCTTCTGAAGTCTGATCTGATCTGATTAATTAATTATTGCAGTGAAAAGCTACAATACCACTGAGTTCCATTGTTTCTATTTTAAACCACCGACGGAAAAAGAGGTTATAAGTCTGAAGTGTGTATCTGTGTTTTTGTGTATCTGCCTGTAGCATCATATGTACAACGGATAAACCGATTTTAATTTTTTTTTTGTTTGTAAGGTGACTTTATAGGTTTATAGTTTTTAGCTATGTTCGATGAAAATCGGTTCAGACTTTCAAAAGTTATGCACATTTTACTCTTTGAAGCGGGGTATTTTCGCATGATATCTTATTATATATACGTGTTTTGATGGATTGTAGATCGAAGCTTGTATACCACTTTTTTATTTTAATTTAATTTTAGTTGTTCTGAATCAATTACGAAAATTAGTTCACTGTTGGAAATCTACTCGTGTTCCATCAACTTTTTTTTTTACCCAGGCTAAAGCACAATTTTTGTGCGATGGAATTGTACTGGTAGGCAAAAGTTAGTGTCAAAATAAAAATATTACACAGCTAGGCGGCCATAGGACAATCCACGGTAACAAATAGGTATAAATTAAAAACTCAATAATAACCCCAAGATTAAAACCTCCAGTAACAAATGAGACACATACGAGTACCAATACATTACCACTCGTAATGAAACTCTCGATGCAGTGACACCCCTGCGTGATGTGGCGTGCAATAACAGGCGCTCAGACTTTTTAATTTGTTGCCGTTATTTATGTGCGTACGGCTGAAGGAGCGTCTTGGATTAAATTAGATGCAGTTGCTTTGTTTTGGGGGTTTTATCGTATGGGTGAGCTGCAGTTTAGGGAGAATTTCGAGGGCTTGTATCTTTAAACAACTTTTTGTAACAAAAATCGCATTGTCACAAGAAACAAACGTGTTTACCAAATTTCAGCTCTAGCATACACCAGGATCGGGGTCAAATTAAAATTGCAAGCTTTGATTACACACACACACCGGGATATGTGAAACCAAATAACAGCTTGTAATCATGTTTGATTGTTTCAGGTTGTAATCAATCTGCCTAACCTTTTCCTAACTATATTGGGGCCGGCTTCTAGTCTTACCTGATGCAGCTAAGTACCAGTGTTAATCTACAAATAAAGAAGAAAGAAAAAATATTTATTTATGACCCGCACAGGAGACACGAGATAAGCTAAACCGCAAAAAAATAACAATATCAATTTCACATATTGTAGTTGTTTCATGGGGATGTTTCCGGGATATAAAATGATAATTTTATTTAGCTCGTCAGTGAAATTATAAAATAATATTGGACCCATATTTTTTGCTTAATTAAATAAATAAAACTGACAAAGATAAAGCGCATCTAAGTTCAGGAGAGGGGGCTTGTGACGTCACTTTGTCAGTATAAAGTGTAGCGCACCGTGACATCACATGATATTTTAATACACTGTTTCGTCGTACTTTTTTGTTTACGTGTCTAAAGAAAAATACATGTCCAATATTTTTAGGTTTTCTAACTGACGGACTAAATAGATATTTTTGTCAACTACCCTATTGAAAGAGGTTTCTTGTCAATTCTTATTCACATTCATACTTATTAAAAAGGAACAGTAAGAAAAAAAAATGGCTGAAGAAACCATTAATGGTCTTAATAATAAATAAAGTTAATATCGAACTGAAAACAGTATCCGTTCTGTCAGTTATCGGAGTTTGCTTCAAAACTTTGTTCGCATCGCGGATGCAGCTCTGAGCTTAACTTTTAGGTTTCACTGGTGATCTGTCAAAACTCTCTAGGCTACGTACATCACCAATTCTATAGTACTGCGTGTAAGAAGAAAAGATTATCTATGGTATAAATATTGTATTGATGTTTTACCTCTGGATGCTACTTAAGCTGTTATTCTTTACATACGAATATAGTCGTTAGTAGTTTAGTTTTGTAGTATCATTTAATTATTTTGTGCAACAAGTAGCTAAGGGTTAGAATTACTGGCAACCGGAAAAGTAATTGCAGATCTCTAAAAATCTCATGAAATATAGCCACCTATTAAAATAACATACATACATACAAACACATACAGTCCAATTAAGAGCAGTGGTAGCCCAGTGGTAATGGCAACGACTTACGTGTCGTAGGTCGTGGGTTCGAACACAGGCAGGCGCTTTACTTTGTGTAAATTATTTCATCATCACTGCTCTCAAAATGGTGAAGGAAAAATCGTGGGGAAATCGGCATGTCTTAGAACCAAAAATTCGAAGACATGCGACATCCACTAACCCGCATTGGGCCCTCGTGGTGGATTACGGCCCGTTCTTTTTCACAGAGAGGAGGCCTGTGTCCCAGCATTGGGAACATTACAAAGGATGATGATGATAACACTCCAATTAAATACAAAATCCCAAAGGTACTATGACAAATGCCATAACTGCATACCGCTATCGTTGAACCATAATAGTTAGTAAGCACATAAAACAAAGCTGTTTATAACTGATCCGATCTATCGGATGCCCAACAAAAGACAATTAGCACGAATGTTGCACCCTTCCTGAACGTTGCCTGAAAACTCGAATATTATGGAAAAAATTGTACTTTAACGGTAAGGACTGAAGGGAAATTTAAGGAGTAAGCTTTTAGCGATCCGTGTGATGTTAGTTTATAAAATAAACTTTATTGTAACTTTAGCTAAGCTTTTCAAATAAAATTACTTGGTTTGTTTGCGTAGCCCGAAGTCTAATTTACATTAGCCTTCAAAACATACTATTCAACCCCAACCCTTTCCTTCCCCAACCCCAACCTTCATAACTTGTCTATAAAACATTTTTTATTAAACTAAGTTTTGAAGTCCAGTGTACATCCATACCTTGCTAGTTAAATTATACAAGTTCCTAAGTGCAGCGATGGCCTGATTAAGTCTACGGGCATGCGAGATGCGAGATGCGAGTCTCACAGGACCCGTCGATGTGGGGAAGACTTTGTTCTGCATTGAATGTCTTTCGGCTGAAATTATGATCATGGTGATGAATATTTTTGAGTTCCTTGTAGGTAATAGGGTTGGAGCTTACTACTATAGCCAAGCACAAACTTCGGACTATTCTTAAAATCTTGAGGTTCAATCACAATAATAGTTTTCTCGACCCAGGAATCAAGCTCAAGTTGATTTCGCGACCATCAGAACATGGAATCATTTGCGCAATGAGAAATATGCATAAAAAAGCCCTATTCCGGATATATCAACATTACATTGTGATATTCAGTACACACATATTGATTTATAGAAACAAAAGATTCAATGATCTAGTCTATGGTCTATACAAGCTAGGTAATTCCTAAATCAAGTATTAGATTTGTGGATTCTAAGAGCTCCTATAATTATCAATTAGGGCTTAGCTGATATCCAGTCAATGGATATTGAAACTGCCAGCTTAGGAACTTGAATAGACTTAATTAATCTGAGCAGTGATCAATTAAGTACATGAACAGGCTGATATGCTACTAGTAAACAACTTATTTATTTTATTTATTTATTCATTAACTTCAGATAATCTAGCTTTTATCTGTCCATAGCAAAAGTAATTGTAGGTAAAACCGACTTCAAAAGGATAAAAATAACGTTATGGTTGAAAGTTTAAGTTCAGTTTTATATATATGAGATTAAGTTCATAAGGAGCTCGTAGCTAAATAATAACAGCAGCACGGGTTGATCTTCAAAGTTAAGCAACGCTTGCCGAGGTCGGTCCGTGGATGGGTGACAATCTTTACTTAATGAGATTCTTCCGTCCCTTGGATGGCAATCTGGCATCAAAAATAGAATCCTGAGATCTGACACCAGTCTTGCCAAGGAGTATAGTGTTACCCAGTTACTGTGTTGAGAAGGTCAGATAGGCAGTCGCTCCATGTAAAATACTGGTACTCAGCTGAAACCGGTTAGACTGGAAAGGGACCCCAACAAAGTTGGGCAAAGGCTGGTAGATTGATAGAAATTCATAATTAATAGGTATGCTGTCAGTTCTGTAAGAAATAAATAGGTATATTTTCGCTTCTGTTGTTGATATTTTTTTAGATCAAAGGCTCAGGTTTAAATTATATATTCAACATAAGGAAATACTCAGTAGCAGCCCGTAGTTTTGTTTTTTGACTGGATTATGATATATGTATTTCCCTAATTACGTGAATTGTAAAATGGGCTATTTACACAGTGCTATACCAACTGTCCTGCACAACCCTTTGGGACATACAAGCGTAATGTTATGTATTCTGGGTAAATCGGAATGCGTTAAATATTAGTTTTTTCTTATTTTCTTTGTCGGCTTTTGTTCCCCAAAAGCCTTCATCTCATAACTTGCAAGCAAACTCTTTATCTACCCTCAATCTCTGCCGTCTGCTTAACACGAAGTCTTAATGTTACTTAAATACGGAACTTAAATTATGTAAGCGGGTATTTCAGGGTTCCTTAGCAGTCGCGGTCACAGGCCAATGATTAATATCTTAGTTGAGGGGACAAGCAAGCACTGTTCGAGGGTAATTAGTTATTTTTTGACATTAATTTCATAAAAGGTGAGTGGAACGATTTGTAGTTCTTTTGTTTTGGGGTTTACTGAGAAAATAATTGAACTTTTAGTAGTGAAGAAAATTTTATGGGATTTTCATGGCGAAGCAAAAGAAGTATGTTATGACCATACGTATTATGGTACGTTACGATTATAGCAGGTGGTGTTTTGCCATTTTTTGTCTGCATAAGAAAAATAAGAGAGTTTGTGTACCTATATAATCCCCTCAGCGAGCACGAGACCTAATAAGGCGTCTGTTTAATTTTTATTCTATTGTGTCTGTAATTACGCTGGACGACTCAAGGAAAACTATCAAGTGGTACCTAGATGAAGATTAACCATTTTTTCTCTTCCAGTAGCAAGCAAGAACTAGCTTACTAAGTGGTTCGTTAGTGGCCAAGAACTTCTGCAATACCAATCAGAAAAAACGTAGATGCGTTGTCTTCTTTAATTGGTGACAAGAGATTTATGACAATGAATGGCTGGATAGCTTACATAAATGAGCTGTCATGAGCCCAAGCTATCCAGTCTCTGTTTGTCACTAAATTTTCCAAAAAAAAAAAATAGCTCACGATGACGAAAATAAAAATTCGTAAAAGAATCTGGGGGCACGGCAGTGCCCCTAACAAGTCGAACAAACAAAGGCACAGCATCACCATCCTTTTCTCGAAACCATTCAGGACATTTTCGAACCCCCTGTAACTTCGTTGTGGATAAACCCAGACGCCTCAATTTTTAGTGACTAAGAGAACATAATATAACTAGACATAATCTAGAATTACAATTCAATTTGAATTTTGCAGTTTAGGAATTATTTCAAGTCAAATAAACGTAAAATTAAGTCGTTAAATGTATTTGTTTGTAACCTAATTAATAAGGTACCCACTGAATAAATTATCCGACTTTGTTTCATTCGATCTCACTACTTTTGGCGGTAGAAGAACTGCGCCGCGAGACTTGTGTTTTTACCTGTTATGTTTTTGATGGAATCAGGTATTCAGTTAACCGAGTAAATATCAGTCTCTTAATAGAAAGAATTCCAACAGATCCAAAGCGGATTAGGGCCCTTGAAATAGAAACCCTTTTAGGCATTCCACACAAACCTTAGAAATAATATTATACAAAAAGATAAAATACTTCTATATAATTCAAAGAAAATCTTGAAAAGATAATGTAATAGAATATTCTTGTTTATTTTCACTCTAGCAAATAATGTATTTATTTGTTTGTTAAATTCTCGCACTAAACTAACATCTGCATAGTGGGTTATCTTGTTTTCGTCTAAAAGGGTTTTCTTTAGTTTGCGGCACTTTCTAGGTTATAAAAATGTAACTGGAACAACTCTAGAATATGACAGGTATTTTTTGATATGATTAATAGGAGGAAGTAAGGCACTCACCTGCAGCAGGAGATAGTTTCGTGACGACACCCCACCGCGATTTCCACTGAAACAAACAAATTAAATTATTAATTTAAATCTATATTGTAAGAAAGTGGCAGAAAATAGTGATGGCCTACTAGTATCGGCCTCGACTTTCGTGTGTGGTCGTGTGTTTGTACCCACACAGGCACTTACGTACGTACTAGTCCAAAAATTCGAAGATATGAAATCCACCAACCTTCACTAAGCTCTTTTGCTGGACAGCACACTCTCTTTCACAGAAAAGGATCTGTGTCTCAGCAGTAGGAACGTAAAAAGGTTGCTTATACGAGTAGGTTGCAAATGGTATTACTTTATCAGTTTTTGTACCTTCTGCCATCGGCTTCGCGTGCAAGTCAGAAATCATCCCAAGAGGACATACTCCTGGGATAAAAAGTATCCTTGTCCTTCTTCAAGGCCTAAGGCCGTTTTCACGTGAAAACAGACAGACTAACTCTGTCTTTCGCATTTATAATAATTTATTAGTATTGATAGTAGGAACATCACCATTTTGATTTGCTATACTGACAATGACCCACAATTCACCGGTAGGAGGATCAGTCAGTCAGCGAGTATGTCCTAAAATACCAGAACCAATTAAAATAAAACCACTGAAACTTTAATTAACCAAGCGACTCCCACTATCAAAATAGCCGCGCACTCAAAATATCGCACAATTAGTGAACTGAAAGGGCGCGCAGTGATCAAACTAATTATTTTTAGATCAATCAAAATGCAGTCATCGTGTGTGCTCTCTGATTCCGAAAAATACGAACATTTCCACGTTCAAGCCCTGTAAATATTCAGGGTACATTTAGCTCTGGACAGCAGATCGTGGTCCAAGTTAGAAGAGAATTGATCAAGGTTATAGTTGTACTAATCAATGATCCAACTCAAAAAAATTATAAAGGTTTTTTCGATTATTGTAATCTATTGCATGAAGGTATAAGGTATAATGTTTCTTAATTTAATTTCATCATCATATCAGCTGAAAGACGTCCACTGCTGGACATAGGCCTCCCCCAAGCGTCGCCACATTGACCGGTCCCGTGCGTACCGCATCCAGCTGATCCCCGCAACCTTCACCAGGTCATCGGTCCACCTGGTGGGAGGCCTTGCAACGCAACGTCTTCCGGTTCGCGGTCGTTAATCCAGAACTTTTCTGCCCCATTGGCCATCCGTTCTGCTAGCAATGTGCCCTGCCCACTGCCACTTAAGTTTGGCAATTCTTCGGGCTATGTCGGTATCCCTGGTTCTCTTGCAGATCTCTACATTTCTGATTCGATCATGCAAGGATACTCCGAGCATAGCCCTCTCCATTGCCCTTTGGGTGATTGTAAGCTTTCTGATGAGGACCATTGTGAGCGACCACATCAAAGAGCCATAGGTCATCACTGGCAACACACGCTGGTCATATACTTTCGTCTTGAGACACAGTGGTAAGTTGGACGAAAAGATACCACGCAACTTACTACCTTAATTTTTCTGCGTACCTTGCGATAATTCCCGCCAATTCTCGCGCCTGTCCCTTGCCCCACCGGCTGCGAGAACCGATGCAATAGACAAATAGCCGTCAGCGAGCAAGCCGGCAATAAAATCCACTATTTTACCGCGCCCCGACACGCTCGCGCCTCTTTATCGCTTTTTACTATAAACTTTAGCTCTAGCACTATTTCAAGACTAATGTACGAGAATTTGTGGATCTGAGAAATATTATGGTCTGGGGGATCATACATCAGTCTGTGGTTAAACTCTTTAAAGAGCATTAGGTAAGGAAAACAAGTAGGTACCAAGAAAACTATGTATAATTGTAGTTCAGGTATCACAAAAAGCGTATTGAAACAGGCAGATACAAAGACAGACGACGTATGCTTAGTAATAATTTTCCATTGGCACCATTTGGATAGGGAACCCCAAAGTTTACTACAATAACTGCTTCAAACTATAACTGTTTTGTTGGTCTAGTGATCGCAAGCGCTACAGCTGGATTCAGTTCCCGGGTTGAAAGTGTTATAGGGTCTTTCTGTCTAGAATTTCTCAGTAGCAGGACGGAGTTTGTCTTGTCCCCGGTTGTCGGCAATAGGCTTGCCTAAAAACATAATAATTATAATTGACAAAAGAGGGCGTTCTATAGGTGCCATCTCTACCTAACCCCTCGGCGAATAAAGGCGTTATGTGTAGTAAATTAGCTATTACACAGTGAAAAACAAATTGATATATCAAGAATGGCCATGTAATGAAATCGTTAGGAGCAGTAATGCACCATTCGAACATTATTTTTTTAGTTCCCAACAAAACGTTTGGAAATAGATTGATGAACTAGATTGAACGAATGAACGATGGATAAAACAATTGATAAAGCGTGTGAAAGCAGCCACTTGTTACGTACCTCGCTTACAGTTTTCTATGTCCAGATACAGTTACATCCATTTCAGTAGAAGACATTAAAACAAAAAAAAAAAAAATATATATATAAAGAGGAGATTAATGAGGAGCAAGTGGCTAAATATTACGAAGAGAGATCCAGAAATGTCTTTACATTTCTGGATTCACAGTGGTTACGATAGTTAGAAGCCTAAACATCTGACGCCAGTCTAACCAAAAGGTACCGTGTTACCCAGTTGTTACTGAGGGTGCCTAGAACTCGCTAGAAATCTCCCGTCGTACTCCCGCGCTCCGATGAGGATGTCGGCCGGCAGGAATCCAGTGAATCAGGCAAGGCCCCAGAGAACTTAGTCCACAGGCACTTATTTAGCTGGAGGATGAATTGTCCACAAGTACTTGAATTAGCACACCGTAATGTCCAGAGGTCTTCCTAATACCCAATCCTTAATATATAGAATAAATAGGTAACTTCTAGGCAAGCGTGCTTTACCGTAGACCACATTATCGTTTACTATCAGGCGAGATAGTGGTCAAACGCGAGCTTATCTATGTATGTTCCTTATAGACTCCGAAACGGCTGGACCGATTTCAAAAACTCTTTCAATGTTGGGAAGCTGTCCCCGGGTGACAAAGGCTAATTTTTATCCCCGTATTCCCACTCGAACGGGAACTACGCAGGTAAAACCGCAATCAGTCCGCTAGTAGATTATAAAAATAACAAAAAAATACAAAAATTGTTTCATCCTATGTCCGTTATAGACTTTGAAACCATCCAATCTATGTGCACCAAACCGGTTTCATTAGAAAAGCAATAATGCGAAGATGGTTTTAGAGTAGCAAAAACAGAAATCCTTTTTTTCCAACAATAAACAAAATTTATTAATTTTTTTAGCTAGCAATAATTAAGAATTTTCTGTTTTGAAAAAGAAAACAATTCAGTCTTCAACTGTGTATCATAAAGTTAGGAAAATAATTCCACGGCTGAAATAATATATTATGTGAAATTGTTGAGCAGGTTATAAAGGTGGTACTAAAATGGTTTACGACTGAAAAATAAAATGGCCAAGTCCCGTATATTTTACGCCCCAAGTTTAATGCTTACAATAATACAGGATATAGTATTTTTCAGTTTAATATTGGTTTTACTGTAAAGCTTTATTAGTATTATCGATTTAAAGTAGACCAGTGCTAAAAGGAGTAAGTAAGTATTTTTAAATTGTTCGTTTCCGGAATGGTTACAAAAACTTTTAATTTATTTAATGTGGTTATTACAAACGTTTTATATTCTAAACTTCTCACTTACCACATTTTTTTAAATGATTTAATCATACGAATCTTTGAGCGAGATACAGTCAAAATACTTTATAGCGTCTTCGCTTAAAATTACAACTGGGCATTACGATGGAATGTAGCGGTGAAATTATTTATGTTTATAAGGA
The DNA here is from genome assembly GCA_947562075.1 of Orthosia gracilis. NCBI lineage: Eukaryota > Metazoa > Arthropoda > Insecta > Lepidoptera > Noctuidae > Orthosia > Orthosia gracilis. Next base: position 16,217,441 of record OX387276.1, read on the forward strand.
CTATCGTCTATAAAGACAGCATTTGAACTGTCCCTTCAAAGTCATTTTAAACGATTTTGACAGTATTTATATCTTATGCCTTTATTTTGCTTTCATTTAGGGCTTTGAAAAGTCCTGCTTCGCCCACGGCAATATTTCCATTACAAAAATCCTAGTAACAGGCCCAAAAGTAGGTACTAATAACCACCTACCTACGCATATCCGTAGGTAGGTGTAGGTACCAGTCGTAACTAGCTAAACAAATGACAAGCACAGCACCGTCGCGTCTTCGCTTGTTTGCATTTCATTGCCACCAGTTTGTTGTTGGATTAGACAACGTTTTCACTGCGCTAATTGATAGTATTCTCTTTGTATTACTTACTTTGATTGTTTGACGAGGATTTAGATGAATTTTGTACCTGGTATTTAGTTTGAGAGGAAGTAATTTTAGTCAGAAATCCTCTAGTAGACTGTAACATATCATTCTTCAAAAAGTTCATGAGTGCAGAACTCACGACGAGCGAGGATGATTAACCAGATTTATTAACATAAAAGGAAGCAAAAGGAGTATGTAAGGATTACATAACAGATGGTGTTCTGTAAGAAAAATAATTGTCTCTCCTCCACGAAAAAAAATACCAAACTGCGAAAATTAAGAAAAAAAAGAAAGAATAAATATTTAATTGCCACAAAACAACATAAAAACATTACATTTCAAGAACAAGAACAGTGGTTAATAGATTTTGAAAACTAAACCCTTAACGATAGTGTTAGTAGTTCTTAAATTATGTTAGAAAAGTAAAAAAAGACAAAAAATAAATGCGAGTATCGATAAAAGCAGATGCATGTCGTGGTTGCGGCAAGAAGGCTTCCACTCAGCATAATGTGTAATAATTCAGTTTGGTCAGTACCAGGCTGTCCACCAATCTCTGCCACATTGCAACACTAAGGAGGTCTTTCACCCGGTACAGAACCATTAATCTATAAAAACAGTTTTTTACTACACCAGCAGTTTTTTACTTTTGAGGCGCATATGCGCCTCAAAACGAAGTTCTGGGTCCGTGACTAGACCCAGGTTGCAAGCGATTTCCACCCTTTAGATGTTTTCTCCCATGATTTTGACTTCGGGCTTAGCAGAAAGAATTGACTTTATTAGATTTCTGCTGCCCATGACCATAAACTTAGATTTTTTTGGATTCAGTACAAGTGAGTTGCCCATAGACCAAGACGCGAATCTATCTAATGCCTCATTCAGCGTACGTACTCCGGCTGTTGCTGAACGAGACGAGTATCATCCCCACTACTTGCAGTTTTTAATACACGCAGTTAGTTCGGTACTATAGAGTATGTAAAGGCCCGAGCAGTGATCCCTGGGGAACCCCCCTTGTGATTAGTTTCGGGGAAGAAGATATGGAACCGTCTTCCTATGCAACTCGACCCGCTGCGACCTACCCGTTAAATAACTTTTAAACCAACCAATTGTCTGGCTGTCACAACGGTAATATCTTAATATGGATAATAGTAAATGAATATTAATCGAGTCAAATGCCCGCGAGTAGTCGAGCAGCACCATGATAGAACCCTCACCACGGTCCTGTGCTTCAAGGAGGTAACCCACGACGTCCGCTAAGACACTCGCGGTTCCGCGTCCCTTTCTGAAACCTGACTGCCGTTCAGGCAGCACACCATGCCTCTCGAGAAAATCGATGACCTGCAGATACACCACTCTCTCCAACACCTTGGACAAACATGGCAAAATACTTATGGGGCGAAGGTCTTTATAACTTTGTGGGTTATTATTTTTTGGAAGAGGCCGCACAATTGCATTACGCCACAAATCAGGAAATACGTTTGACGTAATTGATTTGTTTGCTATCTCGGTTATTGTAGGTAAAGATTGTGGTAATGTAAAAGTTCACATATTTTTCGATATACAATTAACACCCTGCGCATTTGCGGATATGTTTTATTAAGATATTTAATACTGTATTTGTGTCTGTTGGCATTAAGGTGAAAATTGCGGTTTACTCTTGGTATGTTAATCATCAGTCAACCTCAATGGTTACTATAAGAAAGATTTCCGTAGAGAGAAATTCGTTAGTCAGGTAAGTCAAAAATTCCTCCAACGAATCTTCCCCACTATTCATAACCTGAATTTACCTAATGATCCATAACTCTTTAAATTCCACCCTTGTGCACCTCTGTGTCGAATTGCGCAATGGTAAATCACTATAAAATTATGTAAATCTTACATGCAAGATGTCTGCCCCCTTCTTATTTTCAAAAACCTGATCCCTTTTGATCTCCATTACTTATTTATACCCCAAAACACAAAAGAAATTCAAAGACCTGCCTAACTTCAATGACTTTCAAAATCTGAAACTCTAAACTAGTTGTGAAGAGTGACGTCACCGTTTCTATCCTTCATGATTGATCATTCACTACAAAGTTCCTATGGCGTCAGTTCCCGATTCATTCTTACTTCACACTCAATTGGAAGGGGTTCGATAACTTACCTTCCCATTTAAAAAAGAATCTTGCCCTTCAAAAGTTAAGGTGCTTTATAGTTTAGCAAGTTTCTCGGTATTTTGCATCATGATGGTGCAATAAATTCCACTATGCTTCATCAGACTCCGTAAAGAAAAGTCGTGAAAGTGATTTTTAAAGTAATATTTTAAAGATGTTGCAATGTATTGGAAACTTATTGGCTATAAAAAAACGTTTTGCTAAACGTTCAATCCCGCAACCAATATGTTTTATATAGATGACATTGTTATTCGAAAGAACATTTGAATAAAGAAGACGAAGATTCTTTTGTTTTTGATATTCGGTTTGAGGGACTTTGTCGAAGTTACAATGCTATTATTTTACAAATAAGTAAAATCTTTGGCAAATAAAAATAAATTGTAAACGAGCCAAAAATATGAGATTGAAGTAGTTTCTGGGAAAAATTACAGGCATTCTATGAAAGTTTTCAACTTTGTCTCAATAGTCGTGCAAAACTCGATGACCACCGTCATATCAGGCGGGACATTGACCTATAACAAAAGTATAAATCATGATATCAAAATTCCCATTTAAAATTTTCCTAACCCCATAACATTATAACATCTAATCTGGTCACATACAAACAAACAAAAATAATCCGGAATGTTGTCGTCCAACAATGGTGCTATCGGGGTGCGGGCGCTATTGTCTCATTGTATATTCACGCCGCACTCCGCTCTGGGGTAAGCACGCCTATCTCTGAAGATGTCAGCGACAGAACTTTTCAACCTTTTTTTTTGTCGTTTCAAAAGATTTAGAATTTTGTTTGTTTTTCTTTTTTTGTTTGTGGCTAATGATTTAGTTTGGCGTGGAGTGTACTGGAAATAATGAAGGGGTCCCGTTTGGTTGTGACAGATTTAATGATACATTTTTTGAAATTATTAATTAGGTATCTTTTTTCTGACTCCTGTAACGCGATACACAATGAATGTAAGGTTTAATGAGATTCCTTACCCCTTATGGTTTGCCCCTAGAATTTTACATGATGATTTATAATGCAAAACACTTAATCCTTCAGTCTTCAAACATACATAGCTATTCAAATCAATTCCACATTGCCTGTGTGCAAAGAATATTTCGGCACCCCTTCAGCATTCTATAAAGAATGTAATTCACCAAGATCACTCTAGTTAAAGACGACAAATTAAACTTGGCAATTCACATAATCATCACAACTCTAATAAATAGTATACAGTACAGTAAGTTGTAATACCTACTATACGATGTATTTACCCACGTTTTTTTGGGAAGCCCATGTTTTTCAGTGATCTCCACGGACAACGCTCTCAAATCGTTGCTATTGTCCATTAAACTTTAAAATCTACCTTCAAACCCATTCAAACAATGTTGCGACCATGGCCCAGCGAAGACAGATGGTTCCACAGACGCCCATTCTCAAGGAGCTACATACGTTTACAATTTATTAGGTATTAGGAAGGGTGAAAACATCCCGTGCGTTCCTCGATGGTTTTAAACTGATAATAAATTGAAACGGTGAAACCCCATACGTACGTATAGACACGTATTAATACATGGGTACTTTATGGGTAAGTGTGAGAGGATCTAGCTGGAATTTTCTGCTACCCGTAAAATGCAGAAAAGGGACGAAGAATGGCAAAACTATACCTTTATGAGGAACAAAAAACAAAATGTTTTGAAAAATTAAAATGTCCAGTATTTTAAGTATAAAAAATGTTTATAATGCATTTGAGGACCTTATGGCTCAGTCAGCATCGTAAGAAGTAAAGACTAGCAAGCCCTAGTGAAGACAATGTAACTGCGCCTCAGAATCAAAAGAATTATGAACCACCAAATAAAGATCCCTCCAAACGACGAAAACAATCCAAAAAATGGCGGCATTTCAAATATAACACAAAAGAACGACATGAAAATCTCAATGTATTTGAAGAGTGAAAACAAACAATTGTTTAAATTAAGTCTCGTCTCCGTGTTAAGCCTTCGCCTCGCCTCGGAATGCGGGGATAAACGTCGGTTAATCCCTCCTGAGCCTTCTCTGTCCCTCCGAGGGCAAGTTAATATTTTATTGAAAAACCTTCTTAGCAACCGTTCGGATATGTCGGAGACAATAGCGGGATGTGGCTCTCAAAGTTTATGATATGGGCGTGGAATGAGTGATCTTGTTACACGACTACTGCGAAGTCAAAAGGAGCATAGCACTGTCTCCATAAGGATTTTGCTTATGGAGACAGTGCTATGACTGTCTTGGTTGCCCAAAAGTTTACGGCCAAGTTTCTCATAAGAATCAAATTTAAAAATTATTTGGTCAATGAGTGGACTTTTACAATTTGAGACCTGCGGGGTAGTTGCGAATCGATCGCATAGTCGTTCATTTTGGCAATTCAACAGTATTCATTGCGGATTAGGATTTTGGTCTTGTGAGGGCACCAGATGAGTTGACAAAATCTCAACATTTTTAATTCGGAAATAACATGTGACGCTATAAATAGCACTCGAAACCATGTGCGCATAGTAATTTATCTGACGCTACGAAATATGTAGAATGATAAAAATGTGAAAATTATTGTGTTTTTGTGCACTATCTGGATATTGTTTTAAACTTTTACCGAAAACTGTTTTATTTAGTGCCAATGGGTGTTAAAGCGATTGCAATAATGATTTTTTCATTTTATGTTATAGATTTCTTTTATATGCTATTAAAAAGAAAAACTAATAAAAAAACTGTCTCATTTAAGTAGGTAATTCAAATAATTCTAGTTAAAACACTTCTTTTAATGAACTCAAAAATGTTGAGAACCTCTGACTTTGGCTTAAGCAGTGTTAGGTTTAATTGTATGTATGGCTTTCCTATAAGAAGATTACGGTTCGCGGAGAATGGCCGGGTACATCTGTGCGAATTGTGGGGACCTCTCACTTCAGAGAGTATCGCGCTTTTCGGCTGAGGGGCTGGCAGAGGCGACAGTTGTGTCAATAGTCTATATCAACAAAATTTTTGCGGATGAGCAAAGACTAGTTAGAAAGTTTTGTTAAGGACTGAGTGGTATACAAAACGTAACAAAAAGTCCACAGACAATACACACAGATCTTTTTGAATGATCTTTTCTAATTAGTTCAAAACAAAGTCACTGTTAAACCATGTTTCAGATTTTGGTACAGTTTCCACTAATACCTAGAAAAAGAGATAAACGAGGAAGATTTCTGTATATAACTTCTCCCGTGGGAAGCCAGGGCAGGTCACTAGTTCATAATAATATCAAAAATAAGAGAAAATACCGAGTGAAATTACTGTGCTAGAAATTGTCGAGTTGTAAAAGATGCTGAGTGATGGGTTTTCAGTTTTCAGCCAGCTGAGTTTTCCACACAGAACAAAAAACACGATAATAATTGGCTCTATCTGGGCTTTATATTTTAAGTACGATTTTGATTGTAAGGTATTAGATATACCTACTCTGCTTATGTATGACCTAAATGATGAATGCTCTAAACCTAAGGACTTAATCTAAGTCTAAGGTTGACTGGTAGAGAATGCCTTGCTGCATTAAGTCCGCCTATGTATCACCATTGTACATGAAGTTTAAATAAATACATAATAAATAAAAGAGAATGTCCATGAAGTGTCCTGTACACTCTTCTTCGTAAAGATCTACCAAAGCTTTGGAATGGCCCACTCCTTGACTATTCAAAAGTGCCTGTAATTAATTTATTTAAAATGTATATGATTTGAGAATTTTAATTTTGAGTAGAATGTCTAAATAGAGAAATCGTTTAAATTTCCTAAACACTGAACTAAAGTTACCAATGTCTTTCCCCCTTAACCTATACCAAATTCCCATCAATTTTCGTCCCTTATTCCTGCAAATCAAAGTCTCGTGCAAACCATGGGGCACTTTACAACGCCATCGATTCGAGCCCTTGGACTCATGGGCTCATAAAAGGGAACTTCAACACTTGCGCCCTGCTATAAATCCCTTGCTACTATAGTTGTGTTGAGAGGTTCAATTTGATCCTGTTAGTACAGATATGTACTGAAGTGATTGGGATATAGTGTAATCTTGATTGGATCTCAGAAATGAATCAAAGATTTAAATATTTTACGTTGCAATAAATTCTCAAAATAAATGTGTCTGCAATAATTTCCCACTGCTGGACACCCCCATACTATTGCCCTGTCATAAATAAACTAGGTATCTTATTTCCAGAAGTAGATTTTAAATAATGCCTAGAGTAAATACAGATAAAAATCGTAGCTGCTTGCGTTCTGTAATTTTTGCCTACACTCATGAGAAAAAGCGCGAGGTTCTGTATGATTGAAGAAAAACTAAATATAACTGGATCTGAAGGTCAACTTTGAGACTACTTGAGATCTAATAAGAACACAATCTTATAAAGTGCTGCTTGATCACCATTCTCTGAAATATTTTAACTGTTACCTAGTACCTAAATGTATGGGGATACTGAGGTCTTTTAATGACCCAATAGATGACAAAAGTAAAAATAATATGAATAAATTTTTCTCAGAAAAAATATCTTCAGGATAGCAATAAGGATAAACAGCCCGTCCATATAATACAACTTTGATGTATATTTTCATTATCTCGGAGTGTGTAAGTTCTTGTTGAAGTAAAAGAAATCCTCTGGTGCTTGCTTATCTTGTAAGTTGTGAGTTACAAGTGGGGAGAGTGATTTAGTAACGTAGACTACATAGATTTATTAGCTTGCAGTTCAGTTAGGCTGAATTGCAATCTTGGGCTTGTTAATATTTTTCTAAATGTTAATTACTTTCCACATAGCCGTGACCTGTGTTGTTAATTTTATGCTTTCATTGAAAGTCACAAATGGCAAGTTTGAATATAACTGTCATTAAACAAAACCATGAAAAACATTGGACTCAAAATCAACAAGTAGAGAACATAATATTGTCTATAACTTACAACCATATATCTGGTAAAAAATGGATTAAAGTTACACAAAATACAGTACAGAAAATAATGTGTAATATTTTCGGATATTAAAATTCTTCAGTACACGAGCGCTAAATAAAGTGTCAGAATTCGCGTGAGATTTGCGTGAAAGTATTAACGTAAGTAGTATAAAAGTAGTAAGTATTAAAGTATTAACCAAAATACATAATTTTCAAAAGGTTCTTCGAAAGTCTGACGAACAATATATCTAGAAGTCTCGTGTTTACCCAATCACTAGGATGTGGAGGTAGTCGCACCCAATTATACTAGCAACCAACTCCAACATAATTGGGGAAAGACAGATGATGTCTTTGTTCTTGTATTTTCGAAGTTGTATGAAGTCAACCTTCTAATATCTTCTCTATTTTGTGGAGTGCCTGTCGAAGGTGCTCAGATAACAGCCTCCATTCACAATGTGTTACTGCGCTGTGTGCACCACGCGTGTTCAGTTTTGTATTCAGGAGATACTAGCGTTAGTACGTCAAAATCTACAAAGCCTCTTTATTCTCTCTTAAAATGTGCCGTTTGAGTAGTGTACATAAGAGCTTTAGAGATATTTTTCTTAATTCAAAAGTTAAAGCTTGTTTCACGAGTTTATATCACGATCGCGTCATATTGAAGTTTTTTATTACTGTATATTGATAACATTTGATAAACTTTTAAAGGATATTTAATGATGAGCCGCGTGATAAGTGCCTTTTCTGATAACAGTTATAGCTACTATACACACACACTATACACACACTGCACTGCACTAGATATTTACTACTCTAGGCATCAAGCATCTTAACTAGGTACAAAGACATTTAAAAGTTTCTCAGCCTAGTTTGACTAAATGATTTTTGATTTTAGAGCCATTTAATTATTACGACGAACCATATTCTTCCTAAACCAAACTTAATACCAAACTTCATAACCCCTTACCAAACATCAATATAACCACAAATACACCATTCGAATACTTTATGCACCCTATCCACGATATATAGCAATTTAACGGCTGCATTGCCGAGTCGCCCTCCAATTTATTGAACTTGTCCGTCTCAAGAAAAGGGTCTTAAAGTTCCTGCCGATCCGGCTCTCAGACAATGGGAAGATTATAGAGCTGGTAAATGTAAGGCTTATTGGGTTTGGGAGAGGAAGACAAATACTTATGTGAAGAATGGTGAGATTTCTACCACCTTGCACAATGGAATAGTATTCATCAATAGTCTTAATGATTAAAACGGATCGATCCGTAAGAGAAATTGTGATAATGTTATTCAATGAAAAACAGTAGATTTTCATCGGATTATTACTGCATTGAACTTTTCTTAACTGAAAATAAATTCAACATTCAGTTAAAATGAATCTTGTATTAATGCGTAGTCATATCAGTCGAAATTATCTCACATCACATGATTATGGGATGCTGTGTGAACGTGTGGAGCCACCACAACTCTTACATGTTTGAGGACAAACTTCACAATCGTCAGATAATTTTTACTAAAGAATTAATAAGGCTGCTTGACATATTACTATTTGCTTTACAAAAGCTGTCAAACTGCCACTTTTATGCCTCTAATAAAAGTTATCAGAATATTTTAAAATCGGCCTTTAGAGAATTCTCATCATTATTCTCGACAACTTAAAAAACGACAATAGTTTTACTAACGCCCAATTTTACGCACAACTCTATACAGTTCCCAGTTCCCGGGCCCGCTCGTCCTCAATCACACACTATCACCGTAGGTATTAAGCCCGCACTTCTTCTCTCTCACTTATCAGCCCTGTTTATTGCTACACGAAGCCATTATCGAGCTACATCGAGATCGCAGGCATTCCGCCATCGGTCGGCTAATTTTACGAGATTTACAAGGGAGCTAGAGAAATCCGAAAAAGTAGGGAATCGGAAGATGCGTGAAGATAAAATTTTATTGGAGGCAGGCTTTTTTTTCTGTGTTTTTTTTGTATTACCATCTTTAGAAGTAGGCTGAAATCTTCAATACTGTTCTATTGAACTTTATTTTCTGTCTTGAGCTTAGCCTTTTAAGTATTTTTTTTTATCTTCAATGGATCGACTTTTTGGGGTATTCCTCGAAGCGCACCCACGATGAAACATAAAGAAGAGCATGAAGGATTCGTAATAAATGATATCGATAGACGTTTTAATATTCAACGGTCCTAATTGTTTATTTATTAAAACTACCAGGAAAGCAGAAATGAATTGGAACTGGTACATAAGCGCTTCGAGGAATACCCCGAGTATTTAAACGCGTCTTACAAAAATCTCATTAAATTCGGATCATGCTATAAAAAGTTATGCGTGGCCATACATAAAAAATATACATGTCAAATTAAGAATCCTTTTGTTTCCCTCGGTAAAATATTCAGAAATTGTTTAATATTTTTCAGATAGATTTATCGAAGAAAAACAAAACGGGTGACTTACTGTAATGTCTCTTTCTCTCCGTTTACAGCAAAAACTTAAGTGTCTAGTATAGTATCGTATAAAGTGTACTAATTAAATGCTTCTACTTTCTTTCTTTCATCTTAAAGATTCGCGTAAAATTGATATCTCAATAGTCATCATGAACCTTGGTGATAAATTCTAGGGTTCGCTGCAAGAGAACTCAATATCGAGTCAGTTCACCTTAATTGATGAACTTGTGTAAATATGAGTACATGAACTAAGGCGAGCATAATAAAGTTATTATAACACAGTATTAAATATTGTTTTTGGTGTACAATAAAGAATTAGGAACCTTGATATCTCACAGTATAGTAAAATGGTATAAGTTTTAACAATTTTGAAGCCGAAAAAGAATATTGTATGACAGTGGATATTTTTGCAATCTATAGCAATTACACCTATTGTTTGCCAGAACTTTTAACAGTGGACACATTTCAAATGCTATGCAAACGCAATTTGGAAATGGCTGGATATCACAAACAAAAATGTCGCTATTTTGTTGTTGTTTTATAAATGGTGAATAATAAATCATGTTTATTTTGTAAATTGATTAAAAATATCACTTTTATACGTTAATATTTTTTTCCATTTAAACTAAGTTTATTTGAGTCGGCGTTATAGCTAACTACTCTGAGTCACCAAAGCTAACTGTTTTTCATTTTGTGTTATAGAACTTTCGGGTAAATTATGTATTAAATAAATCGAGAAATTAGCACAAAGCTCGTCGACTCTTCACGTGACCAGAGGGCTGGCTTTTTCTTCGGCCAGAGAATCAGCATTACCATCCAACGTGGCAATGCTGCCAGCGTTCTGGGCACGTTTCCCATTGACATCGATGTGGACGAATTTTTTGGTGCACAATGAGCTCTATTCCGTCTCACTTTTGTATTTGTATAAAGGTTTATTTTTATTTTAGAATATTCCATTGTATGCATGTTAATAAATTATTAAACCCAGTATACCTAATAAATGAAGCTCTAGAGTATGTCGACACATATATATATCTCGGTAAGCAAATTTCTTTTCAAAAACAGCGAAACCAACAAGATATAGACAGGACTAAATAAATAATTCAAGAGTCAAAAATGCACATAAATCTTAGCCCACCAAACTCTAGTACACTCATATATGTTAGGATGCCATTTTTTCTTTACCTACTAACCAATCCTATAGGAACTTACCTACATACAACACAACCGCTAGGTATAGCTACTCAGAACCGCCTGGCTCCACAAATTCACCACACATCTACATTAAGCCTAACCTCGGCCGTATATTCACGCTATCTCCGCTAGGTAGGGAGGCAGCATACATTAGTCAAGACCCACTGACATGTCTGCCACTCCCACGAAGATACGACGGGGTTTGTTTGCGTCATTTCGAGAAGAAAAGCTTTTTTGCAACGGAGTTAAAGTGCCTAAAAAATTTGGACATTGGGGTGCCCAACGATTTAAATGAAGATAGGTACTCAGAGAGGCTTAGGGCTCTTACACATAAATACGATATGACGTCGCGTCGTGCTACGACGCGATGAGAATGAAACAAATTGTAACAAATGTTGATGAAAATGCCGCGTCGTAGCACGACGCGAGGTCCGTCGTATAGTGTTCATGTGTAAGAGCCCTTACGCCTGAATCCAATAGACTATATGTTAGTATGTAGATTTGCTTACTAGATAGGAATTTGACATAACATTAATGGATCTTATGTCAAAATAATACTGACAAATAATTTATTGGGTTCGAGTATTATAGAATTACTTGCTAATGCTACGCGCTACAAAATTGCTAAGCCTTTGCTACGAATTGCTACGCCTTTGCTACGAATTGCTACGCCTTTGCTACGAATTGCTACGCCTTTGCTACGAATTGCTACGAGTCCTCTACAGAGTACCTACGGTCTTAATTTTACACAAAAGCAGGTTTCGGCTGTTCTGATTTGCAAAGCAGGTTTTGTTTCTTATTATTTTCGGTTTGATTTTTGTCAGAAAACTGAAAACTTTCGTCTTCGTCTTGATTTTTGGACCCAGAATTACTTACAACTAGCTTTTTCCAGAGGCATCGCCCGCGCGTATATTGAAAATTGTTAAAGGATCTTACTACCGGGATAAAAAGATTACCAGATCTAGGTCATGGCCCACTTGTAAACCAATTGCGAATAAAATCCGTTCAGCCATTGAGGCGTCATTCAAAATCCAAACACAGAACGTTTAATTTATACTAGGTACCTATTAGTCGAATACTAACTCTCCCTTCTTATTCAGCTGCAAATACACCTAAATATCGAGTGAAATCTCACAGATTCACCGCAAACAAAATAATTGGCTAGCACAATAGCTATTAGGCGAGTAAATTATCTCTAAGAATGGAGTGACAGTGCCTCTGACGCGGCAAGTGGCGACGGCGGGAAGATTGCGTGCTTTCTTTGTGCACACAATAATGAGCTTTATGTACGCCTGGTAGTCATATTTGCTGTTTCTTGTACTTATTGGGGCATTGTGTGATCGGATGTGGTGTTTTGTTCGATGGCTTTCCCTTGCTTAGTAGGTCGTCGTACGTTGACAAAAACTTCCTCCAAATAGGTTATGCTTGTATGCGTTAAATCAGAAATATGATTCGTGTAGAGTTCGAATTAAAAACCTTTCCCTTGCTAGTCAGCCTCTTCATCGCTGATAAACTGATGTGAGTTGTAAACGAGAAAGTTAGACATTGAAATAACTACTTTGCAACCCTGTCACATTCTCTCTCTTGCCTAGCCTTTTCCCAAATATATTGGGGTCGGCTTCCAGTCTTACCGGATTCAGCTGAGCACTAAGTGTTTTACGTGGAGCGACTGCCTATCTGACCTCCACAACCCAGTAACTGGGTAACACGGTACCCTTTTGGCAAGACTGGTGTCAGATCTCAAGTTTCTGACTACCCGTAACGACTGTCAAAGATTTTCAAATGACAGCCGGGACCAACGGCTTAACGTGCTTTCCGGGGCACGGAGGAAACTCGGTATGTTGAAAATGGTCACCCATCTCTAGACCGACCTCGTCAAGCGTTGCTTAACCTTGAAGATCGATCCGTGCGGCTGTTATTATTTAGCCACTAGCTCCTCACATTATTTTATAGATAAAAAAGTGATTTGAGAAAATACCAACATCTCTTTTAATACAAGAAGAAATTATTATCTTTCTTTTTGCCTAGCCTAATTACATTATGTAGGGTGGGTCGGCAATACAAGAAATTATTATACAAATACATAAACTCACGCCATTTCCACATGGGAGTAGGCAGAAACTACAGAACGTTGGCTGCTTTAATAATTACGCACACCGTTTGCGAGTACTACGCACCTGACTTTTTTGAAGAACATCACCAAAAACAGTTACAAATATTATCCATAATTACTGTTTATACTCAAAACATCCACTACAGTATACCACTCTCCACTTCTAAAGCATAAAGGATTGCTCACTATAAATCAAGTTACTTTGAACAATCAGACACAGACTACGGACTACAGGAGTCTTAAGCACAGCCTCATCGATGCTAGACTATTGCCTCTCAGAGCCAATGATTGTTTCAATTTCCTCTGCGATTGTTCTTCCTTAATAGTCTAGACGCAAGGTTCACAAGTTTTCGTGTAATATATCCTTATAGAATATTGCAAATATGATGGTATGTCCGCGTTTGAATGCTGGTCGATAACAAATGGGAAAAGAACATAAGTTTGAGAGCAAGAGACACAATTACAATTTATTTAATCAAATAAAAAATCTGGACAAAAGCCAGACTTTCCAACTACACAAAAAAATTACCTATCCTAAACCTAGCACACACAGTTAATCATTACTCTTTTTTTTTGCCGCAGTCGGGCAAAAACAAATAAGAAAGGCAAACCGTAGGGTGTCCACGCTGCGGGCGTAATCCGGACAGACCAGCACTTGGTCCCAATTGATAAACATAGGGGAGCAGGGATTATGGGTTAAGTTATGTGTTTGGTTTTTAAAATAAACATAGTAAGGTTCTTAATGAAAGAAAAACCAAAGAAATTGTTATTTTCCGAGTTAAGATTTGATTTGATTTGCTTATGTAATGAATAAATCAAGTTAGGTACGGTGTTTTTATGAATCGATATTAAATTTAGCCCTCGTACATTAGTGTAAAATAAAAATTATGCAACAAAAGTTCAAATTAAAATGTTATTTGTGACATGCATGTCGCAAGCACCATTTTATACCTGCAAATTGACCATTAAAATTCTAATAACAACCAATTGTGTAGCTGCAATGTTATGTGAAGGCATACGGAGTTAAGGAAGATAAACGTAATAATTTTAACTCAGTTTGGGTCGCGGATAAATTTGAAAGAGAGTTACCGCGGCCCTGGCACAAGCAACTGAAGGAACACGGGTGAGTTTTAGTCAGCAAAAGTCTGAAACGCCCTCCCGCTTCACCCAGAGCGGGCGGAGTCATTGGATGATATTCCACCCAAAAAAAAAGTCCCATAATTCAGCCTTAAAGAGTTTAATTTCAAGTTATGTGAAGATTAACTTGCAAGACGGTTAGGAATCCCTTCAAGCTTATTTGGTCAAGACAAACATAGATGCAGCCTGTAGGTGACCGCAGAAATAAGGCGAACAATCCTTGCAGTCGAAAGGTCTAGCTTAAAAAATTTCATTTCGGTTCACAGGGTTAATTAAAAGTTATATATACCCATGACCACAAATTAATAAATTCATTTTAATCTGAACGTATTTAAAGCATAATTTCGTCTCTATCATCTTTAAACGATTGACAGCAATAGAACGATGGAAATACTTTATTTACTGCCATATGCATTTAGCTGTCAGATAGACAGCTTTATTTGCAGGCTTTTGTCTAGCAAAATACTACATCACTTGAGATATAAAACAATTGGTATTTGAATAAAATAAGCCGCAAATTCCAACATAAATGGAATGTAATTTTTATCAACACGCAATTCAATAATGCCTACACATCGCACAAATTGCTCTGTATTTGTCTTAAAACAAACGCTAGGGTAACCACAGAACGTAATCCGGACAGACCGGCAGTCGGGTGTTCTCGATTGATAACATTTTTATTTGCCACTTAAATAGTGGGGAAACAAGGGTTGCGGATGAAGGGGATAATATCGGATCTTAGAACGAGAGTTAAAAGGCGAGCGTGTGGAAAAACAACGAATATTCTGTTTGTTTTTTTCTCGGTTTGGGGCGGCTTTTTAGTAAGTTGTTTTGTTAAAAGACCCTTGGAAGGAATGTAAGGATTGACATCAAGTGTTGTCTTGAGTGTGTTGTTGTCCGATATCATTGAGACTTAAACAACCTATCCTGGTTTATTTACTTAAATACTTAATAAATAATAATATAGAGATGAGTAATGCTGCATCATAGGACCACATTAATGACTCTTCAGTGTTCCATAAATATACGATCACATCCAACACAAAAAAAAAAACTGCCAGATGCCAAACGCTTATTATTTTAGTCAAAATGTTATCTGTAATAACATGTTCAAGTGTTACGATATGCCATAGCTGCTTATAGCTTCCCCCACAACTTGACGCACGTCGCCCAAACACTCCTTGAGACTAAACTAAATAAAAAACCACAATTAAGAAACAAAGAAAGAAGAAAATATTAAACAGAAAATCACAGTTTTCCTGCAATCATTACATTTAATTACCTCACATGTCTGACGGTGCGTGAGCACATAATCAATCTCCCTTCTCTCCCGCCACCTCCCTATTTACCCTCCTTCCACCGTTAGCCGAAGCAAAACAACGTGACCCAGCCAACGGTGAAAATTTCTTATTGAGACTTATCCGTGGAAACCATTTAATTATGGTGATTCTACTTTTTGTTAAGATTTTTGTAAGAAAAGTGAGGAACAAGAATTTTTAATCTGAGAATTTTAAAAAGACTAGTCAGTCGATGGGTGGTAAATTGGAAGTCTATGGATGATTGGATGTTGTGGTGCTTGTAGTCCCGACTTTTAGGATTATTATTTCATGGAAGAATATTTGAAATACACAAAGGAAGTAAATAATTGGTTGTCAAACTACTCGAGTTGTCTGGTTTTGATTAAGACCTACCCATGTTACCTTTCAACGAATCTTCAATTACCGATATCAGCTAGAACTTTATTTTTGTTGTACGGAAATTTAACCTTTCATTAATTTTATTGGTTTTCTGTCGATTTTTTTATAAAAATCTATAAGATCATGTCATACTTTATCAAAATTATATTTCACGTAACGTCTCTCTATAACCAGTTTTCAATTCCAAAAAGACTTTAATTACTTAAAAGCTATCTTCAAAGGCAACGGACATCAAATGTATATTTTGCAAAGGAGTAAATGTTCGTTCTACCATGTATGTAACCTACATACCACGTAACACCAACCAATTGGCGGAGACTAACATTTGCACAACTTACGTTGCGGGTTATGTAACATCCTTGTGAACTTCAGTAGTAACATAAACAGACATGGATGCTAAATTAAAAGAAAATGTTTGAGTTCGTAAGGTTTATAGGTTCGTGAATAGATTTCGAACCAGCGAAACATTTATTTTTGTGCTCAGACAAGCCGATAGTTTATGATAGATCGATATGTTTTAAAATTAAAAAGGCCGTGTTTATTTTGTAGGATTCTCTAGTTTATCCCGTCGGCGTCCCAAGGGAATGGAATCTGTGTCTGGATTCTTTTTTAAGGCGCTGTACTTAGTCAAAATAGGCTTCACTAAACAGTTTTTTAGCCAAATGTATACATATTAGAGCAGCTAAAAAAATATATGTTAATCTTGATCATATTTATGGGTGGACCATTGTGTTCAAAACACGTTTTCGGTAAATAATCTCGATAAAAAAAAAAACATAAAATAACCATTTAAATTGAAATTGTAGCAATTGTAACTGTATTATTTATAAAAAACAAATCTTGATATTAATAATAACAGTGATGTAATATATAATAATAAAGGGAATTGTTGTTTTTATTTATCGATTGGAATAAGATATTTGTAAGGATTAATGTATTTAATGATAAATAACTCGAACGAGTCGAACGAAACGTCGCGCCATCGCGGCGTCTTTTCGCTTCTCTTTCATTTCTACGCGGAGTCGTCTATTCACCGCGCCTTAAGTTATTTTGTCGGATGTTTCGAAATGCTTTCGTTTTGTGTTTCAGTTTACATTCAAATGCGGTTAAACTGAGGTGTGGGAATTCATGTTTATCTAAGAAATGTTTTCGTTTGTAATATCCTTGCTTTTTACTTAGTTTATTAAGGTTGTCTTTAAAAGCTACATGAGGGTCAAGTTTTTGCATTTTGCTTCCGAATCATCATTCATGATCATAATTTCGTCACGTCCACTGCTGGACATAGGCCTCCCCCAAGTGTCGCCACATCGGTCCTGCCTGTGCGTCTCGCATCCAGCGGATTCCTGCAATTTTAACCATGTCATCGGTCCAACTAGACGGAGGCCTTCCGGCGCTGCTTTAGAGTGTTCATCTTCTATTATGAGGTAAGCAATCTGCTTGTTATGTATTAGTAGTTGATGCCTACTTAGTCTATTACTTAATACATCTTGGCGGAAGCCTCATCCTTTGTCTTATATCTACGGTATAATTTCAAACACTTTAACCTGAGAAATAGTTACGTTCAGATTTCTGTTAGGTTAGACTTAGAGTGCTCTACATGTTTGAGCAGCACATGAGGACACGCGAGCATCAAAGCGAAGTGCACATGAGCTTGGATGAATATTGATACACTGATATATTGTATGTTTGCTTACTTAGATAGGTACAAAAATTGAATATATCGAAATACAATATAAATTGTCCTGGAATTGTTAATATTAGAAAGAAGTGTGGCAATGCCCGTATTTTTAAGAAAGATCGCATTCCTTACTGGATTGTGGCGAGGTCAGAGCAGATACTTCATGTAAAAAAACTTTTTTACAAAAAATAAATTTCGGAAGTCGGTGTTCCTATTTTCGTTTCTTCGGTTTTTTGACACCGACTTCCGAAATTGAAGTTATTTTTCACTTTGTAGTGTTTTTGTTTGGAAGTCGGTTGTATCTTTTGTAAAAAAGTTTTTTATTTTTCTCTTTTTAGTTGTGGTGCATAATGGACCAGTTCTATAGGCTAGGTACCTACATGTATAGTGCCCAAAGTGAATCCAGAATAGATTTAAAAAACAAATCTTAATACCAATAACATGAAACTTAAACAAAACCGGTGCAATGACAGTATACCAGGGTGAACTGTTCACATCTGTATACCCCTTTAGAGCGTACCAGTGTGATGTTATGTTATGAAATGGTGTAAACAATAAACAGACATGCGATTGCATCTATCCCGAGTGATTTTCCATCATTTATTGAAGAGTTCTAATGTATTTCTCCGAAGTTCTTCATCAGGTCTTGATGAAAAATAAATGGGACACATGACAAGCACCAGCTTTCAAATAAAAAAAGAATCATCAAAATCGGTTAACCCAATAAAAAGTTCTGAGGTAACAAACATAAAAAAATAATACAGTCGAATTGATAATCTCCTCCTTTTTGCGAAGTCGGTTAAAAATATTAATACTTTCAGGTTAGACTAGGAGCAGACCCTACCAAAGTTAATAATGACCTAACAAAAGTAAGAGTAGTTCAGTTTCAATGAGACAAATTACATTTGTTTCACCAAATTCTGTGTTTTTATATTTCTGTCAAGTATTTAGAGATTGAGTATTGCTAAGATGAGATTGCGTCTAGATTTTGAACATT
The DNA here is from genome assembly GCA_947562075.1 of Orthosia gracilis. NCBI lineage: Eukaryota > Metazoa > Arthropoda > Insecta > Lepidoptera > Noctuidae > Orthosia > Orthosia gracilis. The sequence continues at coordinate 16,236,144 of OX387276.1, forward strand.
TTTGAATACTTGAATTGGCATTCTGTAAAATTGCACCATACACACCTCAAGCTTCTTACAAACCAGTCCGCCTTCCCCTTACACTGTTGACAATCAGCCTTAAATTCTAAACTCCACTAACCACCGATCTATCCACCCTGTCCTCCACACATGTGACTGCCATCCCCCAAATGTGACTACCATCCCCCTTATCACGCATCTTAGATGTATTCACCTCCCAACGATCGCTGCATTTAATCTGACGCGACATACTAAAGGACGTACCCACGAACATTTGTCAGCCATGTTTGTTCGTCAATTTAGAAATGCAATAAACAAACTTAAACCTAAAATATATGTGATGTAAGGTTGGATTTACAGTGAGTTTACGTATGAAGTTATAATTTCGATTGCTAACTGTTCGCTTAGAACATCTGTAGTATGTAAATGGTATGTGTGGTGGAATTATTTTATTTATGCTGGAGTAAAGTATGGGGAATGGTATTAGGTGACTTTTTTTTGCTCACAAAAACAAAAATATTACGTTTTTATTTTTTGGAGTAATATTTTTAACAGAAAAACGGTATCTAAATAAGAGGACAAGATAGCATTTCTTAGGCCATTACTTTTGTAGGATTATTGATTCTTTGAGAACAATATTAATCTTTAGCAAGGTTTGTCCAATTAGAACGTATCATTGCTTTGTGCCCGTTATCCGGAGTTAGAGGTAAAAAGTGATTTTTCCCTCACTCTACAAATATCTTTTATGAAATCCCATGACAAGAAGTAGGTATCTTTTGTCATAATCAAGGATACGGTCTACCCATGTGCCAAGTTTCATAAATAATCGTTAAGACTTGAAAAAGTAACAATCTCTTTCGCATTTATAAATTATTAAAATTGGATCTCGACCTTTTCTAAAACAACAAGTAAAAATATAAGTAAAAATCCCGATTTTTTTATTTTATACTTTTTAAACTACAAAATTTATTTACTAGTAGACATGCTTCGATCAACAATCTATCGAAGATGTAAATATGACAAGACACCTCGATTCAAATAGTAAAACGTCCCTAACTTATGAACGGCTAAACCGATTTTCATCAAACATAGCTAAGAACACTCCCGATAATGTTACCTAGAATTAAATCTAAATCGCTTCATCCGTTTAGGAGCTACGATGCCACAGATGTGTATCTGACACAAATACACATTTATACACAAACGCACAGGTACACACGTCAAATTTACAACACCCCTCATTTTCCATCGGAAGTTAAAAACCATAGAAAAGTAAAGGCTTACCCTTTAATTATAACCTAGTTTTAAGTAATCCTACATAACAGTACACTAAAGTTAGCTGCAGGATTCACACTTATCCTCATGTTACCACATTTCGCAGTTCACACAGGTACAGGCTACATCTCTCCATTCAGGACTAGCCAGGCATTCCGGTTAGAATTCTTGCTTAAAATGTGGCTTCACCTGCGATTTTATCCTTTTCTCTTCGATGTTGTACTTGAAAGAAAGCTAGGGAAAGCTCTTGTTTAATAGAGAAGTAACTACATACCTCAATAGTTTTTTAGAGGAAACAAGCTTTATTGTTGCAGTTGGTAATCGAGGTGCCGACCATACCAGATAGCTTTGAATATCTCTACATTGGTAAGAAGTATAAACCAGAGATCCGAATATAGTTATTATTACATAAAAACTAAGTGGCATCGATGATGACTTCAAAATTTTAATTCAAAAACGTATTTACTTGTCTAAACTTATATCAAAAAAGGTAAAATCAATTCTTTGTTTACAGAAAATAATCTCTGAAAATACTTATTTGGTTACGAAAGCTACTTCACTGATACACTATCGTCGGGTGCTGGATTTTATTTCCAGGAAAAGCATACGATTTTTATTAGATATGCTAGGGAAACAAAATCGCGAGGAAAGCTAAATAATGTGGTATTATTCCTTCATGCAATCACACTAACATTATAAAATGCGAAAGTTAGTGTGTGTGTGTGTGTTTGAATGTTTGTTACTTCTTCACGCTCAAACTTCTGGACGGAGCAGGATGAAATTTGGCATAAGATAGATTATAGGCAGGAATAGCACATAGGATTTTACCCCGGGAATATGTTCCCCAATGGGAGAATTTTAGACATTCACGCGGGCGAAGCCGCTGACAGAAGCTAGTATATTTATAAATTACTAGCTCTTACCCGCGGCTTCGCTCGCAGCGAAGCCATAAAAAAAAAAAACAAGTATTCTATGTTACTTCTAATACCTCCAAGAATATATGTACACAGTTTCATGATGATCGGTTCAGTAGTTTTTGCTTGAAAGCATAACAAACAAACTTACATTCACATTTATAATATTAGTAAGGATAGCCTATGCATTATTTTTTATTTATTCATCAACATTCGTGTAGTTGTTTTTACGTCGAAGAGTTTCAAAATCTATTTTCACAAACGTTCACATTGAATTTATGACAGTAGCAGGACATACAATACAGGGTACCTTTCGAAATCGCAAAAAAATCATTGCCCGAGCCAAAGCACTGACTCTGACACTGACTTATGGCAACGCTCTAAATATTCCACTGGAGGCGATAACACAAAGACGAAGCTTGGCTTGGCTTCGTGAGCTTATAAATAGACTCTATAGACTTATAATACTCACCCATAAACATTCCTCAAGCACTCCTTTCTTTCACAATGACTTAAAATAGCCTAAACACTTCCCAGTGATCTAATAACTTTACACAAAGTGAAACCATTCTTGTCGAACAATAACATTAAAAGTAAATCGCAGAACAATGGCAAGCTATAACTCCACGGTACATAGCACTAAAATAGAATATTCATTACGACTGTACCTTTAAAATGGTGTCTGAAGGGAAATCATTAGCATTTTCCTACAGAAGGATGGGCCTCTCCTAAAGTCTGTAGGGATGGGACGTGCTCGATGGTTTATTGTTATTCTTTTATTATTTCTTATTTTTTTGTGTTTCATAGCTTGTACACGTTTACAAATGAAAATACATAAATTATCTACTTACTAATAATAAAAATGCCGTTTTCAAGGTAGTTGATAAGTTCTAATCTTCAGGTTCATTGAATTCGCATTCATGCTAAATCTGATCTAAAACCGAGCTTGATAAATAAAATTATGTTAAAATATCGCCGTAATTTTTTACGTTTTAGTACTATAATTTAACAGTATCTCGTATCCATCTTACCTTATAATCTACATCAATAAAACGTACCACCAATTTATTTCAAAATTACAATTCAAGTCATAAACCAATTAATTTCGTTCTAAAATTGTAATAAACCTATCTATCGACATAGCTTCGCCTCCCTACTTTACCCCATACAGCCTGTAATTGCACGGCCACATTTTGGGGGTAGAAACACATAAATTACACCTTTTATTCATTCCCGATTGCTAGTGTTATTGCTATCATTAACCACCCCACATTGGCTATATTACTACGTATTGAAATATTACCTTTATTAATGAAATGTGTTATATCATGGACACGCGGAGGAGCTCTGTGGTTACGTTATTACAGTGGTTCCCAACCTTTTTTTGGCCTGGGACCACTTTGAATTCTTCGTTGTTAACAGTGACCAAAGACTCAAGAAAAATAAACGCTGTCAGTTTAAAAATAAAACCTAAAAAATAAAAATAAACTAATCTTTTACTAAATTCGTTAAATTCAAAGGTAACATGGATTACATACACAACTAAAAAAATTAACCGATTTTAATAGAAAATAAAATGTTTTTTATTAGTGATAAAGTTTGCACTAATCTGAGTATTGCGTCAATACATTTTTAATTCTTTCGCGGACTATATTTTAGATCTTCTCTCTTCTTATATATGTTCGGTATCTTTTGGATTACTGGAGGTCCGCGAACTACTTGTTGGGAACCAATGCGTTATAACATGCGGATGTTGGTTCATTTTATCTTTGTTTTCTGTTTGAGTAACAGACTGACTCATCGTTATTCCTATTTTTTTTCCATCGGCCATTTTGATGAGCAACGTTACAAATAAAAATCTATCGTGAGCTATTTATAGATCAAGTACCTGGCGTCGACCGGGACAAATTTATATACACAACCTTCCTCGTTTATTGCTCTTTCTTTAAGTGAAAACCGTAAAATATCGACTTTGTTTTATACTATTTAGAGATTAGAGAAGAATTACTCACATATTAGTAAAATCTAACTTCATTGACTAACTACTTTATTAGGTAACTAATTGCGTTATTAATGGAATAGTAATAGAAATAATGGGAACAGTGGTGGCCCAGTGGTAACGCGACTTACAAGTTGTAGGTCGTGCGTTTGAACCCAGGCAGGCGCTATAGAAAGAAAGAAAGAAGTAAAAGGGTTTATTACTTATTTTTTTTGTGTGTGTTGCTTTACTTTGTATAAATTATTTCATCACCACTGTTTTTAAAACGGTGAACAAATACATCGTGCGACAACCGGGGAAAACGTGTCCTAGAACCGAAAATTCGACAACATGTGACATTCACAAACCACATGATGAATAGAAATAATTGTTGGCAAATATTGTTTTACATCACTAATAGTCTACCAATCATCGACTGAGTATTAAAAGGTCAAAAGTTTCACAATCTCTTATATTTTTTACTGTTTTTACATATTAATAATTGCATTGTCACGAGAACCAAACGTGTGTGTAAATTTCAATCTAACACTGAAAAGTGGGTCAAATTTAACTTGAAAGATTTGATTAGGTGAGGTAGGTGAAAGTAAATAAATGCTTGTAAAAAAGAATAACCCCAAAAATAGCTTTAACTTTACGTTTCAATAAGACACTGTGGCAATGTTATCGTAACACCTATTACGTCAACTTCCTCTTGGCACTTGTCGAGATGACAAGCAAATAGCAGGCAATGTTTTTCTTCCATTATCCGTAAGGAAATTAATTCCTCTGTGTGCATGGAAGTACTGCTAAAATAAACTGGAGTTGTTAGTGGTGGGACAGGTGTTAAACAATATAATATCGAGAATTATTTAACACATTTAATAAAATCATTACATCAATCTTTTTAAAAGCCACGACAACAAAAAAAGTATTTATCTCAGGAATGAGTACGAAATATTTGAAACAGAGTCCACATTTAATAAAATCGATATTTTTAAAAGTAACGGCAGGGGCGATAAATAATTGTTTATTACAATCTCAAAAACAGATATTTAGTTCGAAACATCTTGTTTTAGATTTACTACGATACATTTAAAACAGAGTACTTTTGTAAAACTAAGCTCACGAGTCTGTCCCAAAAACCTTTAAACATTGTTTCAGCTACCACGCGGCAAAACAATTTCGTAGCAAGTCGGCTCGATACCAAACTGTCAATCAAAGCTGACAGACGCTGTCCTAGCTTGCAAACACTACAGCCAGCAAAATACTCCTTTATTTGTCAGATTGGCGTCGAAGCCACTATACAATATTGTTCCTTCACTCCAGAATATAAATGGCGGCGAAAACTCTCGCAGCCCCACCGAAATAGGGGTGCCTAAATAACCGTGAAGCGTGGGTAAAGGGTGCAGGCTGTCCGGTAATGCGGTTTTTGACGGATTCGTCTATTAGAATAAACGTAGTTTTGCGAAATTTACATGGTTTATTTGATTTGCTTAGATGTTGGGGTTTTTAATCTTTTATCTTTATAAGACTTGAGCATAAAGATAGACAATAAATATAAATATTTGGTACTTAAAAGAACTGGCAATATTGTGATGTGAATAATGTCATCGATATCGATACAAACAAGGAACTATAAAGCACCACTCTAAAATATACAATGCTGCGCACCGCTCAACCGCACATCACTCATTACTCGACCGCAAACAAATTACATACACATGTTTTGCTAATAATTTGGTGATACTACCAAAATGCTTATATCTTGTTAATATTTTATAGAAAATAATTTAAAATACAGATGTTTTCTACAAATTATTTTACCCGACTGCGGCGAAAAAAGAGGGTTTTAAGAATGATTTATTGGACACACGGTGTGATATTAAAAAAAAGAAAACATTTATTGGATAAAGAAGCCTTAAAAATACCTGTCAAATCGAAAGTCTTTTGTGTATTTCATCCAATATTAGCCTAAAATGCAGATCACAACAGTCATCAATAAATATTCAATTCTTTGACTCAAAACATCGATATCAACGTAAATCACCACCACCCCTCCCTAGTGATATAAAGCTGTACTACACCGCATGCTTCGTTACCCCACAATCACGTTACGTCGACTGCGAGCGATTCACTAATTCTTGCGTGCGTTTACCTTGGCCTGTACTGGTGTATCCGAACTTTATATCTGGTAGATGAGGCGAAGGAATTTTATTGTTGATGTCTTGTTTTTTGAGGAACCAAAAGATATAAGAGCAGAAAATTTAAAAAGCTTAAGGAAAAAAATTGTAAATTGGGTTACAATGCCGGCTAGATTAGCGTCATAACTGAGTCATAATTAAACGCCTGCATGAATTGAAGGAAGAAGAAAGAGTTTATTTGTGACAGGCAGACACGCCAAGTTTATTGGAGTCCAAGATTATAACCATACGCTAGAATTTGACCACTGAACCTTTACAGGCCTCACTTTTTTATGTCAATCCTCACAATTCTTTGCCAGCGTCATCCTGGTTCTTTCCGCGATGGCAACATTATAATACGATACACGCGATAAACACCTAATACAGTAATTGCGATTGCGATACACCTAATATAGAATTTTAGCACATGAGAGCTACGTCCAAATGTAAAAATAAAAATAAAACACAGTATGCTACCGTTAATATTGCATACTGAGTTTCAGAATGAAACCATAACATTAGGCATAAGTTTCTTTCTAAAACTAGATATCCCATATTACCTGCTGGGGAATTTCTTCTAATCTATCTATCCTATTTTTTTACGCGCCTGGGCCTTCTTCTCCATTTTCCATACAAGTCTGCTTTTGTACATCTTCTTCGTCATAATTAAAATCATTACTGTTATAAACCTCAAGCTAATTGATTTTCCTATCACTCGGGGAATTAAAACCAAGCTCCAAAGTTTCCCTTTAGCGACTATAACAATTCCGATGTATACAGGAATTCTTTCAGTAATAGTTAACAGCGTTTTACAGCGATAAAGTTATGATAACCGCACGCTTCGTTAGCTCACAATCCCAGCTCGAGAGAGCTTGTTTTTATGTTATAGCGTTAACTAGCTTAGATACTGTGCTATGATTAGATCTGTATCTGTGGGTATGATGCTGTTTTACTTTTAAGGGGTAAGATGGGAAATAGATTTTTTCAGGACTGTTGGCTGAATTGAGATTTCTACTACCTTCGCAATAAAAAAATAGCGTTATTAGATCCTCAAAGACAAAGACAAACTCTTTATTTTTAACCGACTTACCAAAAAGGAGGAGGTTCTATGTTCGACTTCTTGTATGTTTTTTTTTTTTTGTTTGTACACCGATATCTCCGTCAATTGTGGACCGATTTTGAAAATTCTTTTTTTGTTTGTTAGAGTATGTTTCGAAATTGGTCCCATTTTAATTTGGTGAAGATCTGACGAAGAACTTCGGAGGTATACAGCAGAACTCTTCAATAAATGACGGCAAATCCCTCGGGATTGCTGCAACCGCATGTCTGTTTATTGTTTATACCATTTCATAACATAACATCACGCCAGTACGCTCTAAAGGGGTACGCAGATGTGTACAGTTCACCTTGATACACTCTCATTCCACCGGTTATGATCAAGTTTCATGGCATTCGGATAATCTATTCCGGCATTATAAGTACCCCACTAAAGGCAAGTTGCTTAATAAGTACAACTAAAAAGTGAAAAATAAAAATCTTTTTTATTTTTCACTATCAGAAAAATAACTTTCTTTTTCGAAGCGAAAAATAACTTTTCGTTATGGACACCGACTTCGAAAAAGAAAGTTATTTTTCACTTTGTAGTGTTTTAGTTGGAAGTCGGTAGTATTTTTTTTGTAAAAAAGATTTTTTATAATTAGATCAATCAAAAGTGTCGGTTATTGATTTAATTATAAAAAATCTTTATGTCAAACATATAAATTAAAAAGTAATAATAATTGATTCTAACGTCCATTCGGAAAAGTAGCTTTTTATGGAGAAGAAAGGACAAGAAACTCCATACTTACTCTTTTAAAATCACTCATCATTAATTCATGAGAATCATTCGTTCGGTTAGTACACTTAAGCACTGCCAAGGGCTGTCCTTAATTAATAGGTTTTCATGGATGGCCACGGCTTTGGATTGGAAATGAAGAAATTGACCACCGGTTTCTGAATGAAGAATTAGAGGTTGAGAACTTGTTATACTCTACTTAAATATGAAAACCTAAGTAACTTTGGAATTGGAGTTTGAAACGTTCTTAAATGAAAATTTTCAGTTCAAAAACCCAGGGTGAATTTTTTTTCTAAATATTTATCATTAAAACTAAAATATACATACGCTACTTTCAGAACAGATCAATAGACCACAGTATAACCAAAACAGTAGACAATTTAATCAGTCCATAAATTATGTACTATACATAAATCTAGTTCATAATTCAATAACGCGTCATTATTACATAAACCTGTCCAAATGACTGGCTACGTATCATATAGCGGCGTCCCTGCGGCCACAGAGTGAGACTTGCAGTAATGCAATCAGAGGGTAGGCTGGCGTAACCCTCGTCCGTCATGCGTGTACTGGAGCGTTGGTAGACTGCCTACTTTGTTATTCTGTGGTACTCTAGAAGATTTTATATTAGGTTAAGCATGAGAAGATCGATTGTGAATTGTGTACTCGTATAATTCAAAAGGAACTTTCAAAGTAATGGGGTTTTGCATCAAGGTACTGAACATAATAATTATGACTTGTATAATTACTAGTGTACCAATATTTTATTAGATTTAAGTAATATTTTATTACTTAAATTTGGTAGTTTGTTTTGTGTGTATTACTGAAATAAATGATTTCATTCAATGAAATGAAAAAAAAACAGCTGCTGTTGATATTCATGTTGACCATTTACTTCAATTTTAAACAATTGTCGAGAAAAAATTACTACGCTTTTCACAGAAGAGTTTTGGAAAAAACGTTTAACAATAGGCTGGTAGCCGTATTTTGTTAGCACTCGGATCCGTTGCTAGTTGGTGTTCTAACAGCCCACTCTTGTTGTACAACAAAGTTCCCGCCAGTCTACGTCGTAAATTGAAAGACTATCACACATTCTAAACCGAGCAATATCCAGCGGAGTCAGGCTACGGGCAGATTGCAGTAATCCAATCAGGGTAGCTAGCCACAATTTGCGGGTAACTGATGCCCGCTCTCGAATGTGTTGCCCGCAATGCCCGCTATGCCCGCCAGTATTGAATGTGCCCCGTTTTGATATTCTGGTCTTTTGGTTGTACTGTATCTATGTATGAAGTTACGTGGAGCTACGTAATTGCGTAGTGCGTGAATACTGGAGATTTTACTAACGTTAACGTAACTTTTGGACTGGCGGGCAACACTGGATCGTTAGCAGAAACCTTTGTCGGTTAACAAATGCACTATAAAAGTCACTCCTAAAAGATCTATCCAGTCTCACGAAATATTATGATTTGAATTAAAGCTATTTATACTCTTTGTAGTCTACCTTAGCCAAAAGCCTGCCATTTCTTAAAAAAAAAACTGTTCTACTACCGTAAATTATCTAACTTCTGATACAATTTAAAGATCTTCAGGAAACAATATCTGAATTTATTAATCTTTTTCCCAAAGCGAAAATCATTCTTCATAGCCAAGAGAAAACGCACTCTTACAAAATAGACTCCCAATAAATAAAGTAAGCAAAACCTTTACATAAAATCTATAGGTTCCACAACAATACAACGACAAGCGCACACGATCGACGGCAATTTGCGACGCGACGCAACACAGACGCGTCGCAACACAGTCGCGCGACCAATAGATCGCAATCTAGACGAACAGCGCAGATTAATCGTTTTTGTACACCGAGCTTTATTGGATTGGAGAAGAATTGATCCTTTTATTTTGTTACTTAGGTACCAGTTTCATTTTTTTTTTCGATTTACGACAGAAATCTAGCGAAGGACATTGGGTAATGGTCGTGTTCCATTTCAGTAGTTGTTTTTATTATTTTGTTGGTTTTGTTCTAGTTACTATTTTACACTTGCTACAAGCTAACGCTAGTCGGATGACGGATAAACGATCAAAAGTATCATTAAGATTACTTTCACCTGGATGATCAAAGCATTCGATTTCATAAAAGATTATTTTACATCTGAGAGGTTCAGAATTAGGTAGATAGGGTTATTGAAGTGAACTCTAGACGTTGTCCGATGGCATCATCTTTGTCTATAGTCCCGAGAATCCTCCTTTAATACAATTGCTCCATAGATTACATGTCATTATTTAGTTAGGTATACGAAAAGAAATCAGAAATAGTGTATAATTCATTGCCACAGATAACCACACTAACTGTCATCCAATTGTTGTCCTTATCACCTTATCTTATTTTTGCCTTATCCATTCCTACTGACTTCTAGTCCCACCGCAACACAGTAGCCGTTACACAGCCTGCAGTAATTAGGAGCATACTCGTACTCGTGTCAATTCACTGAGTACATAAACTCGTGATAAGTACTGAGGTTCAAGCTATTGGGTAGGTATAGAGTGAAAGTGAAAAGGTAGGTTTAGTGACGAGAATGCATAAAGGGAGAAATTAGTATATTAGAGGCAGTTTGAAAGTGGCACCAGTGACAGGAAAGTTGAAAGGAAACCGTATGTCCTGGTATGGTCATGTGATGAGCAGGGATGAAACGCATGTTACTAAAAGAGTTATGAATAGAAATGTGGATGAATGTAGAACGAGGGAACGGCCAAAGAAAAGATGGATGGGCTGTGTGAGGAGTGATATGAAAGAAAAGGGAGTCAGTGATAGCGTGACGGGGGACAGGACGGTATGGAAGAAGGAAACGTGTAGCGCCGACCCCGAGTTACATGAGACAAGGGCAGGACGATGAAAAAAAAGAAAAAAAGAATACAGATTTATTTGACACACGCCAGAGCATACAGCACATACATAAAAAAGAAAACTTAGACTAAACAACAATAATACAAAAAAAGGAAAATAATATAAAAGTAACATTGTGTGTCCCACGGCTGCGCCAATGTGTTCAGCAAAAATGTCGGTCAACTAGTGCCCGACGCTGGTTTTAAACTGGACCTGTGACCGATGATTTGACGGACAAAAAATCAATCTGCCTAGCCTTTTTCCCAGCTATATTGGGGTCGGCTTCCAGTCTTACCGGATTCAGCTGAGCACTAGTGTTTTACGTGGAGTGACTGCCTATCTGACCTCCACAACCCAGTAACTGGGTAACACGGTACACCTTGGCAAGACTGGTGTCAGATCCAAAGCTTCTGACTACCCGTAACAACTGTCAAAGATCTTCAAATGACAGCCGGGACCAACGGCTTACCGTGCTTTCCGAGGCACGGAGGAACTCGGTATGTTGAAAATGATCACCCATCCACGGACCGACTTCGTCAAGCGTTGCTTAACCTTGAAGATCGACCCGTGCGGCTGTTATTATTTAGCCACGAGCATGATTTGTCGGACGTAAAGCAGTTTTATACTCACTAAATGTGTATGTGACACAAGTACTTACTCGATGATGATAGAGTGAACGCAAAAAAAGGGTATATTTTTGATATTCTTACTTTAATGTCAGTGGCCAAGGCACATTGCTTGCAAAAGGGATGGTCGACGGGGCCGAAAAGATCTGAAGTGGCGACCGCGTACAGGAAGGCGCTGCGCTGTAAGGCCTCCCACTAGTTGGACCGATGACCTGGTCAGAGTTGCGTGAATCCAGTGGATGCGAGACTCACGGGACTGGTCGATGGGGCGACAGCGACACTTGGGGAAGGCCTATGTCCAGCAGTGGACGTCTTTCGGCTGAAATGATGTTGACAATAATTTTCTCACTGCATTTGCGTCGTCGCTATAAAATCACTCACATCAGCTGCGTTTGGTAGTAATGATAATTATTGAAAACCAAACTGAATATACTGAATAAGCCATATTCGTAACAGCTCTAATTCACGTTAGCGGCAAAAATATTCATCTTTCAATGCACTGACAATTATTATTTTTGTTGATGTATAATATCTTTTTAGCGTATGGCATGCAGCTTTTGAGAGCATTATGTAAAAAAATACTACATCCAACAGTCTTTAGTAGTAGTTAGGTTAGTATTCGTAAGCAAGGTTTCTCTGTTTGTCAAGCAGGTTCTAAAGTCGCAACCTCCTACAAATATAGGGAGTTTCCTGGGTAGAAAAATGATAATTCCATTTAGGTCGTCAGTGAGATTATGAAATAATTTTAGACCCATATTGCTTCATCAAATAAATAAAAACTGACAAAGTTAAAGCGCATCAAATTTCAGGAGTGGGGCTTGTGACGTCACTTTTTCAGTATATGTGTTGCACAACGTGACGTCACACCAATTTCAACGCACTGTATCGTCGTAATTTTTGTTTACGTGGCAAAAGAAAAATACGTGTTCAATATTTTCAGGTTATCTAACTGACAGACTAAGTATATATTTTTTGTACCCTATTTGTGGCGAGCTGCCTGTCTATTATGACAGTTGCACCTGATCTTACCCGCCAATCTCTCCTTCAACTCATCTGCTCATAGTTTCTGAAAATTGATTGCAAGATAAGCAAAAAACAGAAAAAAGGTAGGTTCCTGTGTACCACATAGCTTGTTTAACTGTACACAAAAATTTTACGAATATTCCAACTTTGTCTCGCTAAGTTGCTAAAAGTAGTCCTAAGTTGAAGACGATTAAGTGTTCCCGCTGATAAGTTTGTTCAGTGATTTTGAGCTTGGAGTGTTGCAAATGTTGGGTTTGGTAAAATTATTTGGTCTTTGGATACGAATGGTTTGGTTCAAGTCGTTTTGTACTTGGAGTGCGAATTTTGTGTGTTGCAATGGTTAGTGTTAAAGGCGTAGTTTTTGAAACGATTACTTTAAGAGGCAAATCTGTTTGCTTATGTGTATTTGTAAAGAAGAAGCCTAGAAGAATGTTCGTAGCCGAATTAATAGCAGTAGGTAAATCTGACTGGTGGTTTCTTTTTTCGTGGTAACTTTACCAGCCCAAGAAAAAGAAGAGAGAAGAGCGTTTTTTTGTAAAAAACTAAATAAGAAATGATCAGGGGGTACCAATTATTCCATTTATTTCATTGCCATTTGTAACGAGTTGGTAAGCCATTATGTAAGTTGGTAAGCTCAAAATTTCTTTACAGCGCTGGATATTTACAGGCGACAATATTGAATCTACAATTACGACAAACAGAACCACAAACAATTAACCCAAAGACCACAATACAAACCACTGAAACCATACCTACCATTTCTTAAATTGACTTAATAATAACTGACATATCACACGCAGACATTCTGAACATAATCTCGTCATAATGAGTGGCACAATGTTTGCGCGATTGTGAATATACCCATCACAAAGTCTACCCGGCTCCCTTCACAATCCGCATCACAACTCAAAAAACCCATCACTCAATTATCAACCCTCCACGTAGCAAATACAGCTGAAAATTAATTGATCAACCCTTCAGATATGTTTGAATTACATGATCGAATTCTATTGTGTCTGCGTTTAACGGCATTTTTACCCAAAATAAATTAGACCCTAATTTGTAGACATTAGGGTTGGATTTGGAATGGTTGGGTTTGTGGATAAGTTAATTCATTATTGAACCAGATCGGTAAGACAATGAGGCGTGTGAACAATGAGAGACAATATTGTGTGGAAGCTGCGAGCTATACTATCGGCCGTTAAAGCGCTTTGTAAGCGATGTGAAGCGATGAGCGTGCGACAATCGATAATCCTGT